>OZ005740.1:127491078-127493578 GCA_963930735.1 Dioctria linearis | reverse complement strand
ATGTTGTCTGAGGTGAGTAGTGGAAGTTGTATGGGAGCTATGAATAAGCAGTAAAATCCTAATCAGCAATCTCGCTCGATATTTGATAATTCTCCAAGTCCATAGTGAAGATCGTGATGGGGGGTTGAGAGTAGGTACTGTAAGCTATGTATTACGTTAAAAGTTTTGATGGCTGGTATTTGGTATTTATCTCCTCGAAATAGTGTTGTATGAGTATCAGAAAGGCCGAAATAAAGTTGATAATGCTTCAAGTTCAATAGTGTAGACCCCGATGCTGAGAATGATATAATTCTAGTAGGATATGGAAGTATTATTTATTCACCTTTAACTCTTACCAAGTCTGAAAAAATTACATAATATGATTAAGATTACATAAGGAAAGTAGGTTCACTTCATCTGCAAACAACAAATATGTCTGAAAGCGACACACGGTGTCAGCAATAATCATTCTTGCTTCATTTATCACTATTAAGCGATGTGTGCCGCAGAAAATATATTAAGTCTAGCCTAGTCTAAAATATGTATTGTAAATAAAAATTGTATCATGGTAATAATGCCATTTATTGAAATAATTTGTTTTAATTGTATTATAGCTTAAGTCTAAAGTCGTTTTTTTCTTTAGTTCAGCAAGCCAAGATTTCATAGATATAGATTGATCCTTATAATGAATATTCCTTATGCCTTTACACCAATGTGGCTTTAAAAGTTTCGTGGTGCACCATTTTCACAAATAACATCTCTCCATCTTTACTTTTGCGATCTTTGTTGGAATATCCTGATTTTTCGACCTGTTGGTAGGGGACAGTCGACTCGTTTTTGGATGAAAAACTTTCTTTTTTATTTCTGGAAAGCATCAATTTCATATATGTATACTGAGCCTTATATGAATATTCTTTACTCCTTTCATCCGTAGGCTTTAGAAGGTTTGTAGTGTCCTTAGACCTCATGTTGAAATTATTGTGTAATTAGCTTGCCAAGAAACAGTGATATGTTTGGGTAAAGAGCAAAATATCAATTGGAAGAACAAGTTATGAAACTGCTATTTATATATATTTGGCACATTGTCTTGACCTCTGACGTCACCTTAACCTTATTCAATTTTACAGAAAATTTTCGATGTAGGTGTGTGTGTGTATGTGTGTGTGTGTGTATTGAAAAATCTTAGGTTTTATGAAAAATTGTTTTTTTTATTTTCAATAAAATTTATTTTTGGGCAGGTTAAATTTAAAGCTTTGATCACCTATGATATCAATGTAGGGTGATACCTACTAATATAATATGATATGTTGACTTAGATGAGTAGTGAAAGTTTTATTGGTATAGTAAAAGACTTCGCATCAAATTTTTGGTGATAAGGTGTAATGGCATGACCAGTGTTGCTACACGAAATCTTTCTAGAGGAACTTGTTAGCCTAGCCTGAAAGTGGTTTGAGCAGCCACATCTGAAAAATTACATATTATCATTAGCTTGAGAGTGGGTTAATTAAAAGCATTAACGAGCTATCATATTAATGTAGGATGATATGTCGACTTAGATGAGTAATATAAATTAGTAATATAACTTCTTGCTTAAGCAAATACATTCGAATAAAAAAACAAATTGATTTTTGTTTTTTTGTGTCTGGGGCTGATGAGCATGGGAAGGTAGCAGAGTTATTTACCATGATATCATACTTCACATGAAGCTGATAAGAATATGATATTTTTATCTTCATACTATTGGAGCAGGTGCATTGTTTACTTAACATTAAGTTGAGAGTGGGTCAAATTAAAAGCTTTGATAGAAGAACGCTGTGTTATAATATTAATGTGGTATGATATGTTGTCTGAGGTGAGTAGTGGAAGTTGTATGGGAGCTATGAATAAGCAGTAAAATCCTAATCAGCAATCTCGCTCGATATTTGATAATTCTCCAAGTCCATAGTGAAGATCGTGATGGGGGGTTGAGAGTAGGTACTGTAAGCTATGTATTACGTTAAAAGTTTTGATGGCTGGTATTTGGTATTTATCTCCTCGAAATAGTGTTGTATGAGTATCAGAAAGGCCGAAATAAAGTTGATAATGCTTCAAGTTCAATAGTGTAGACCCCGATGCTGAGAATGATATAATTCTAGTAGGATATGGAAGTATTATTTATTCACCTTTAACTCTTACCAAGTCTGAAAAAATTACATAATATGATTAAGATTACATAAGGAAAGTAGGTTCACTTCATCTGCAAACAACAAATATGTCTGAAAGCGACACACGGTGTCAGCAATAATCATTCTTGCTTCATTTATCACTATTAAGCGATGTGTGCCGCAGAAAATATATTAAGTCTAGCCTAGTCTAAAATATGTATTGTAAATAAAAATTGTATCATGGTTATAATGCCATTTATTGAAATAATTTGTTTTAATTGTATTATAGCTTAAGTCTAAAGTCGTTTTTTTCTTTAGTTCAGCAAGCCAAGATTTCATAGATATAGATTGATCCTTATAATGAATATTCCTTATGC
>OZ005740.1:127441078-127488578 GCA_963930735.1 Dioctria linearis | reverse complement strand
AATTGTTTTTTTATCTTCAATAAAATTTATTTTTGGCCAGGTTAAATTTAAAGCTTTGATCACCTATGATATCAATGTAGGGTGATACCTACTAATATAATATGATATGTTGACTTAGATGAGTAGTGAAAGTTTTATTGGTATAGTAAAAGACTTTGCATCAAATTTTTGGTGATAAGGTGTAAGGCTGTTAAGCTGTTATCAGATCTGTTTAAAAGCTGTTAAGCTGTTATCAGAGCTGTTTAAAAAGCTGTTAAACTGTTATCAGAGCTGTTTTAAAAGCTGTTAAGCTGTTATCAGGCCTGTTTTAAAAGCTGTTAAGCTGTTATCAGAGCTGTTTTATAAGCTGTTAAGCTGTTATCAGACCTGTTTTAAAAGCTGTTAAGCTGTTATCAGACCTGTTTGAAAAGCTGTTAACCTGTTATCAGACCTGCTTGAAAAGCTGTTAAGCTGTTATCAGACCTGTTTGAAAAGCTGTTATGCTGTTATCAGAGCTGTTTTAAAAGCTGTTAAGCTGTTATCAGACCTGTTTTATAAGCTGTTAAGCTGTTATCAGACCTGTTTTATAAGCTGTTAAGCTGTTATCAGAGCTGTTTGAAAAGCTGTTAAGCTGTTATCTGACCCCACCTCCGGTTGGCGCCATAGGTAAAGGTGACGTCAGAGGTCAGCGTCAAATTGAGACCACGCGTCAAATATCCTTTTCAAGCGCCATCCAAGACCAGGCACACATCACCACAAGCAATACTACCACTCTCACCACCACCCACCACCACCACACACCGCCAACACCAGCCGTTGTAGTGGTCAAACATTATTCGGGAGTTCCGGACTTAGTATGGGAAATTGAATAAGGTTTAGGTGACGTCAGAGGTCAAGACAATGTGCCAAATATATATATAAATAGCAGTTTCATAACTTGTTTTTCCAATTGATATTTTGCTCTTTACCCAAACAGATCACTGTTTCTTGGCAAGCTAATTACACAATAATTTCAACATGAGGTCTAAGGACACTACAAGCCTTCTAAAGCCTACGGATGAAAGGAGTAAAGAATATTCATATAAGGCTCAGTCTACATATATGAAATCGGTGCTTTCCAGAAATAAAGAAGAAAGTTTTTCATCCAAAAACGAGTCGACTGTCCCCTACCAACAGGTCGAAAAATCATGATATTCCAACAAAGATCGCAAAAGTAAAGATAGAGAGATGTTATTTGTGAAAATGGTGCACCACGAACCTTTTAAAGCCACATTGGTGTAAAGGCATAAGGAATATTCATTATAAGGATCAATCTATATCTATGAAATCTTGGCTTGCTGAACTAAAGAAAAAAACGACTTTAGACTTAAGCTATAATACAATTAAAACAAATTATTTCAATAAATGGCATTATAACCATGATACAATTTTTATTTACAATACATATTTTAGACTAGGCTAGACTTAATATATTTTCTGCGGCACACATCGCTTAATAGTGATAAATGAAGCAAGAATGATTATTGCTGACACCGTGTGTCGCTTTCAGACATATTTGTTGTTTGCAGATGAAGTGAACCTACTTTCCTTATGTAATCTTAATCATATTATGTAATTTTTTCAGACTTGGTAAGAGTTAAAGGTGAATAAATAATACTTCCATATCCTACTAGAATTATATCATTCTCAGCATCGGGGTCTACACTATTGAACTTGAAGCATTATCAACTTTATTTCGGCCTTTCTGATACTCATACAACACTATTTCGAGGAGATAAATACCAAATACCAGCCATCAAAACTTTTAACGTAATACATAGCTTACAGTACCTACTCTCAACCCCCCATCACGATCTTCACTATGGACTTGGAGAATTATCAAATATCGAGCGAGATTGCTGATTAGGATTTTACTGCTAATTCATAGCTCCCATACAACTTCCACTACTCACCTCAGACAACATATCATACCACATTAATATTATAACACAGCGTTCTTCTATCAAAGCTTTTAATTTGACCCATTCTCAACTTAATGTTAAGTAAACAATGCACCTGCTCCAATAGTATGAAGATAAAAATATCATATTCTTATCAGCTTCATGTGAACTATGATATCATGGTAAATAACTCTGCTACCTTCCCATGCTCATCAGCCCCAGACACAAAAAAACAAAAATCAATTTGTTTTTTTATTCGAATGTATTTGCTTAAGCAAGAAGTTATATTACTAATTTATATTACTCATCTAAGTCGACATATCATCCTACATTAATATGATAGCTCGTTAATGCTTTTAATTAACCCACTCTCAAGCTAATGATAATATGTAATTTTTCAGATGTGGCTGCTCAAACCACTTTCAGGCTAGGCTAACAAGTTCCTCTAGAAAGATTTCGTGTAGCAACACTGGTCATGCCATTACACCTTATCACCAAAAATTTGATGCGAAGTCTTTTACTATACCAATAAAACTTTCACTACTCATCTAAGTCAACATATCATATTATATTAGTAGGTATCACCCTACATTGATATCATAGGTGATCAAAGCTTTAAATTTAACCTGCCCAAAAATAAATTTTATTGAAAATAAAAAAAACAATTTTTCATAAAACCTAAGATTTTTCAATACACACACACACACATACACACACACACCTACATCGAAAATTTTCTGATTAGGTTTTAATTTCCATTACTTCATGTTTCTTAACATTCGAAGCAACCGTGATATATTTTTAGATATCGAGTATCATAGCATGATCCGTCTTGTTTATAAAAGATTTTTAATCCCCAACTTACGTTATAGTTGTTGTTGTTGTTTTTTTCAGCAAAAGAAATTTTCAATTATAACTTCCACTACTCAGCTAAGACATCATATCCTACAGATTAATATCGGTTGTTGTTGTTTTCAGCTAAAGAAATTAGGAATCTTTCATAAATCGCCCAATTTGTTTACTTTACTCGGCTGCTGTGCGAATTTGTTTACATTATTCGACTGCGAATCTGTTTACTTTACTGAACTGTGATAATCTGTTTATGAAAAGAATCAAATTAGAAGTGTTACACCTGAAGAGCAAAATTAGGCATTTACTAACTTCCATTACATATCTAAGTCAACATATCTACCTACATTCATCCCCAAACCAGCTTCACCTGATCTATTTTTAGATATATCACCTGAGAAGGTAAGATCGCTAATATCTCGAACCATAGAGGATTTCTGGTGAAAATTTTATCCCCCCTAGTACTAATACTATTGTCATGAACAAAAAATATCCTAGGGCTAACTTGAATTATTACTACTATTAATTATACCAGCAAAGATAAGATCGCTAAAATCTCGAGAACCATAGCCCGTGGAGGATTTCTGATGAAAATTTTGTCCACCTCTAGAACTAGGACCCCGACTGACACCTTCTAGAATCTATTGGCATATTGTAGGGTTAACTTGAATTATTACTAATACTAATTACACTAATTTCACAACATTTCTTATCCACCAGCTGCACACATCCACACACCCCTAGGTAACGTTTCCTCAGCCACCAAGTAGCCCAGCCCAGCATACCACAGGCACTCATACTAAAGAAAACAACTGAAACCAAACTCAAGCTGACAAGTATACAGTCCCTGATATAAATTCGCTTAGGGTATTTCACATCATTACTTAAGCCGCACACATTCTACCCAAGCATTGGTACAGGTAACGTAGCCCAGTCCAACACACCCCAGACAGTCCTAGTCATAGTATCAGAGATTGCCACTAAAGCTCTCAGCCTCCAGTACCCAGACACAGGAGGGGGCACCTCAAGGTCAAATTGTAGCCTCCAAGACCAGATCAAACTTAACCAGCAACCTCCACTTTGATATCATCCCCTGGTCAGCCAGACGGTAGGAAGGAATTTCCCCAGGGAGGCCCTGTGACGTAGACCACTAGACGGAATCCCCCTCAGTGGCCCAGAATCCGATCCAGAAACCACCAAAATAGTTGGAATCTACCTTGCACTTTTTGTATGGAAAAAGTGTCCTGGTACTCCCACAGCGTAACTACTTTTACAGTAAAGGACATATAGAAAGGCTTTAAGGAAAATAGTTTTTAATGAAAATATTTTGAGGAAATTTTTTGTCGTATTTCTTTATTTCCTTTCATTCTTATTTCTTTTAATTAAATTCCATCGGAAAACCTAAGAGAAGCAATGCTTCCCTTGCTTCCAAAGACGCCACGCCACTGATTTGGAATCTGATGTTTTAGAGTAATTGTTTAGTATTTTATTTTATGTTGATAGTAGCATATATTTTTTCGAATTTATATTTAATTTTTTGAATTTCGAATTTATTTAACTTTTTTTTCTATATTTTAATTTCATTTCTCATACTTTTATATTAATATTTACTTGTTTTTATTTATTCTTTTTACCGCTTTGTTTTTGTACTAAAAAAAGAAATTTGTATTCTTATAGTACTTTACCATGAATAAACTTATTCTATTCTATTCATGCTGTGCTTTGATTCATTGGTATTTTCTCAGCTTGGCTTCTTAGTCAACCCTTCTTAACTTTTCCATGAATTTATATACTTACAAGATCTGTATTGCATCTGCTCTGTGATTGATGTTTTAAATAGTCGCAAAGAACGCAGCGCTTTAATTCCTGTATTTTGCAAAATTACAATTTATAATGAATTCGTGAATTTGAATAAAATGTATTTCGCTATTTTAATAACCGAAATGGATAATTCGAAAGCTTTACACTTCCACCATTTACAACCCAAAACAAAATAAATAATTTAACCCCTCGTTTGACTTTCAAGAGTTTCAAAAGTTGAACGCTGAGCAACTTTCTTCTTTGAGAGTGGTAGCTTGTCTGTTCGACCCGGATCTTTTAAATAATAAATTGTGTGCAATGGATATTTGCGAGTGGTGGCCAGTGTTTTGGAACTTTGACATGTTTCCAGGCTCTACCGTTTTTAAACCATAGTTACGCCCCCTCCTCACAAGAATCCTGGATCCGCCCCTGATGCGGAACTCGGAAGTAGAACATGACCCTCACATACCTGTGATTCGGTAATATTCTTCTGCCGCTGATCAAACAACTGGTCACTGCTATTCCAGTCAGCGGTTGGGCAAATTAAACAAACCGGAACATTCAAGCAGGTCGTGGTGCGAAATAATATGCTTGATATTTGTTTCTTCTTTCGTGAACAATCACACACCTGTGCCAGCGAAGTACTTAGGAATCTAGTGGTAAATAGCAATACTCCTTCCGATTGTTTACTGCTAATCCACCCAATGCACTTGCCAGCTACATGGTCCATGGATCTCCGCTTCCACATACAAGTGCGGGCCACGACACTTGGAATAGGTACTGCCGAGGAGCAGCTACACAGCACTCCTTTAGAGTTTATTACGACACCGATAACAAAACGCTAAGCAATAAGCCTGTAACTAACATCTACATGTAGGTAGACTCGTCCCCAAATTTATCCCAGTTGACTTGATTTTCGAAAAATTATTATACTTATATTTGAAAAAAAATATTTCAATACATAATTATTAGATAAAACAATTATTTTGTTGATATTGTTTTGTTATTTTTTTATAAAAATAAAAAATTTATGAAGAATAATAAAATTCTGATGAATTTAGGTTTTTATTGGGGTTGTTGTTCTTCTTCATCAACAAAACTTTCAAATTTCAAACAATCTTAGAGATTATCGAGGTCTCCGAGCTCTTCAGTTTGAATATTAAGACTCTTTGCTGGCTCTTGATCAATAACCTCTTCCGGATCAGTTAAGTCTTCACATATTTCTGTATATCTGAATTTAATGAATCCTTAATTTTCTTTCACGCTGTTTTACACTGAAACTTGCACATTACATGATTTCTTTTTACACTGAAACTTGCAAATTTAGGTCAAGAGTTTATTTTATATATTAAAGCATAACAGGGAATTAACTATATAAGGTAACTTAGCAAATTGAAAGAAAATCAAATATTATTACAAAAAACGTTATCTAAAGAACTTCCGACTTAAAAGTGCAGGTATTTTGTTGAAGCAGCAATCGATATTCAAAATCAATTTAGTGAGTTGCACCTTTGTCAGTACATTGCCCTAGTCACTGAACTGACCTCATTGATGAGTTGCAACTTTAATTTAGCAGAACATTGCACTGGTCAATGAACGGTCCTCACGTGTCATATACATTTCAGGTGGCCATCGTTTCAACAACAGAAAGGGTAAAATTGTTATTAGATAAGGATGTGTAGTGACGTAGCATTTACAATAAAGAAACATTTAGGAATTATCATTTACAACATTCTACCAAAAATATATTTAAAGATTACGCCAAGTCACCTCAATGAATTTAAAGCGCTAACGTAAAATATGCGGATTAATTGAAAACTAAAATGTATGTAATAGTAAAAAGATCGACTTTATGTTATTCTTGTGTAGGTCCGGTCAGCGATTATACGCACGTAACTCAAAAGTTTATTGTAGATCTTGTGGAATACAAGCGAAATTGAAATCTTAGAGTTAGGTTCATAATAAATAAAAAAAACCAGTGAATAAAGTTTTTATCGTTAAGGAATCAAAAACTTCGCAGTGTTTTCTTCTCATCTACATAATTGTACGTATAACCTAACACCATATTGCTGACCCCGAGTCGAGCACAACATAACATCACCGCTGACTGAATCAGAAACCATTCGCTGCCGTTTTCAACATTAACACAGTTTATGAAAAAGCATCAGAAAACAGATCTATAAGCAACATCAAAAAAAGGTTTCTTTTCCCAAGGTCCAGAACATTCCAAACGTGCTCCAGCAAATCCTAAAAAAAAAACAACAACGAAACAACTTTAAACGTGCGTTCAAATCACAGCAAGAAGCCGCAACAACGTCACATGGATGACGATAACAACAAAATAAAAAACAAATTGGAGCCAGTGAAATTATCTTCACTTCACTTTCAACTGCATTCAAGTGAATATCGGTGGTTTAACTGAAATACAATTTCACATCAGAAATTACTGCACATTGGAAAACTAACGCCGACAAACGCTGCATGGGCCACAGATACGTGTGGGAAATTCAGACAAAATTGGAAAAAACTTTACACGTGCGTTCGCACTGAACGAAATCAACCAAGCACTGGAAGTCTCAACTCGATGCACATACATAAATAAGTATTGAAATATTTATAGTATACTAATCCGAATACTTGGATTGAAGTATATATTATATTAACAACATTCATATTATCTTCACATATATAGTAACTATAATATTTTCATATATAACCTATATACATAGTATTTTCATATATAACCTATATATATATATTTTCATATATAACCTATATACATATACATATATAAGAAGAACATTTTTTCCGCCAATTTTTTTTTTTTACGTAAAATACGCTGAAATAGTAACAATTAGCTAGTGAGAATTAAATTTTTTTTTTTTGGTCAATAATCCATTTGCTTCACATACAATATAGGATACAGAAAATATAAGGCTATATTCGAAATTGTAAGACCGGTATGCACAAGATAGAGAAAAGATAAAACCGATACATTAAATACTAGTTTCAAAGCGCTCCGGGTAACAGAAATTATAACAAACTTACAACAAATTACCAAAATCCTACAATTCATGATAAATAATTTTCGTTCCAAGGATGTCCTTGTATCCTTGGAAACAGGTAGCAAATCAAATCCATCGGAGGATAAAAAACAATATAAATAACGAAACAGAAGTAATTGCTAGGGTAAAAAGTTTCCAAGTTTCTGTAATTCTAGTTCTTTAACATGGTTTGCGGTTGTAGAATCAACTTTTCTTATTAATAATATAAAAAGTGATGATTTAAAGTACCACCACGTTTTAGCGTCTCTACCGGATCACAATCTAGGGCAAACCCGCCTAGCCCCATCCAGTGCTTCCAGTGTGGGCAAAGAGGGCATATTGCTAGGGAATGCCAGTCAAGCAAACAGCCACTATACTGTGTAAAATGCCGAAACTATGGTCACGATATTGCTAGTTGCCGAAAACAAAGCATAAGGTTCGCGGATACTTTACTCCGCCCGCCAGGACAACTGCAAATAGACGCAGAAATCCTGTATTGCCAAAAGCTCAAAAGAAGGTAAACGGGCAGTGGCAATTGGCGGAGTTATCCGCAGGTACCTTCAATGAACAGAACTCAAGACCGTGAAGAACCCAGAGGAAGAAGCCAGTGTCATAGAGTTAAAGTTCGTAAAATAATTGTATTATCTCAGTGGAATCGGATATACGAATAACAGGTGAATTAAACATTATTAGCAGATATAGGAGCAACATGTGATGCCATGCGAATTTAACACCATTTATGACACTATTCAATTCTAGTTGACGATATTCTGGGGAGATAAAGCTGTCTTTGATTGTACAACTGGCAAACTCTCAGTAAGAAGTATGGAGAACACGAATCCGCAAAACCTCTTTTTAGATGTATCACTGGAAAAGAACATTGAGACCATAGAGTTGAGGGAAAGCAACAAGTAAGATTCTCGCCAGTTTACTGGACATAAGTGTCACCTATTTCCTCCCCCAGAAGAGATTGAACAACGAATGATGAATCAAATCACAGAATTGAAAGAAATCATACTTGCCAAGATAGTGAAATAAAGGAAAGAAAGGTTGCCTCTCCAAAAGAAGATTATGCACAGCCAGCTCTAACAGTTGAGGAGTGGCCTTTCGGACGATTGAGTCCTTTAACACCCATCCGTAACCCTAAACCGCTCGGGAGCAGAGATTAAGAAAGTGTAGCAGGAGAAAGGAAAAGCAAGTTGGAAATTCCTCGCATGGAAGTCCAGCGCGACACATTTAAAGTTACAGCTTATCCAGAGGCTTAATCTCAGATCAGAAGCGTACCTCTTTCACAGTTAGAGGTAAAGTTTTACTTAGGGAAAAGTAAAGGCACTCCGTGACCAAGAATTAAATTGAACCCAAGAACAGAGCAGTTATAGGGAATTCTGGTCCCAGGTGCGGAGGATTAAATATGTATGGCAGAAGTTATTAACCCGGGATTGTATTGTAGGAATGCTATAATGAAGCCAAGAAACGGTAAAGTGAGGGTAGGTATTATTTACGCAGGGCGCCCGTTGATCTAGTGAATTTCAGGCCGAGGCTTGAAAAACTGAGTAAGTATACGGTGCATCCACTAGGACGGGATAAGGGTAAGATTGAGAAACGCCAACAACGGCTCAAAGAATCGCCAGTGTTGGGAAAGTTAATTTCAAAGACATGGAAGCATTAACCCATAGTTGCTACGAATACAGTGATATCTTTCATTTGCAAGGCGATAAATTGACATACACCCAAACGAAGACCTTTAAGTTACCGTTAATCGCTAACACTACCCCCCCCCCCCATACATAAAAGCCATATCACATTCCAGAAGCCCTCGAGAAGAGTGTTAGGAACAAATCAAAAAACACTTCAAGGATGATATCACCGAACCTTGTGACAGTCCATTTAATTCCCTAGTGTTTCTAATTTCAAAGAAATGAGTAGATGACACCGGTAAAATAAAGTGTCGGCTATGTGTAGATTTCAGAGAATTAAACAAAGCCTGTATCCCGTTTTCTTTTCCCCTTCCCCGAATTGAGGACATTTTAGATCGTGTGCATCACTGTAGATACTTCACCATGTTAGATTTAGCTAACGGGTACCACCGAGTATTAATCGTTTAGTACCACTTTTAATCATTTTCATTATAAACGATTGCTATTTGGTTTAAAATGCCACCACCATTTTCACAATCCTTATTAAACAGAATCCAAGGGATTAAAAACTTCATCTTATTTCGACGATGTGCTGATATTAACTAAGAGTTTGGACGAACATAACAGCAAACCAAGCGAAATTTTTCGGCGCTTCGGAGAACACAACCTTAAGTTCCAGCCTCCAAAATGTCAGTTTTTAAGAACAATGGTTGTGTATCTGGGTGATATTTGCTCAGAGCAAGCGGTAAAGCCTGACAAGCGGAATTTTCCAAAACAAAAACTGTTCGCCAGGTCCAATTTTTCTGGGGCTAGCCAATTATTATCGGAAAGTTGTTCTGAATTTTTCAAAAATACCCATTAATAGTTCATTAAAAAAAGGTTTAGTTCACATGGGACTCGAGTTGGACATTGTGTGGGCAGTACCGAACTATAAATGCTATCTTCTGGGAAGACCATTCAAAAGAGTAACGGATCATCAACGGGGAATTTTCAAAGTAAAGCACACTAAGTCGCGTATGCTGAGATTCCACCAAAATCTATCAGAGTATGAATTCGTAATTATATATAAAACTGGAAAGGAAAATGGTAATTCCGACACCCTAAGCAGAATTCCAAAGAACGTTGAAGAACATGAGTCATATTATAACAAGGGGTACCCGTGTCTTGCAATAACTCGCGCCCAAGCTAGGAAGAAGAGAAAGAAAAGGAACAGCAAGAACAAAGATCGTTACGAGATACTCGAGGTACTGAAGACGAAGGTAACAGTGTTGAAGGGACGAACATAATATGTGGTGAAGAACTGAAGAAACAAGAACCGAAACTGCTTACCAATCCAGAAGAATGTGAGCTAATTTTACCATGACTGCAGGTTTGGAGGGCACTTTGGAAGGAACGTGTTGACACATTCGTTCCAGGGCGTGTACCCAATAGTTGCTAAAACCACTGTAATAAAGAACTTTTAAATTAAAAGTACTTTGAAACACCTTGCTGATGATAGGAGGGTATTAGTTAGGTAGGCGAATAATTGAGAAAATTGTAATAAAATAAAATGTAAACATTCTTAGAAAATTTTTCATGTCACAGAAATATAAAAGAAAGGAAAAATAATGTGTAAATTACAAAAACCAAACAACTCATCAGAAAAACTAAGGATTCAACCAAAGGAATAAAAAAAATAGATGTTTTCTTTTGTATTAATTTCAGGAGATAGATAACATTTTCCTTTCAGAGTTCACACTCCAGTAAGTCAGCGTCGACATTCTATATCAAGAACGACAGAATTATCTTCTGCAGACGGCACGGACTTAATTCAGACGATGCTGGCACTAATTGAGGAATACCTTGCTCCGCTACCAGAAGACATTTCTTACTGTAGCAATCTGATCTATCTGGTGTCTGACGTTATCACTGAAGACATTCTGTGGTAGTAACTCCTTCGCCTTACATCCAGTCGACATCGGTCCGATTCAACGTACGTAACTCCATTGGTGGAGTTCGAGCCGACTATACCGCACGAAATAATTCTCGAACGGTCTGTCATAGGGACAGACCATTCCAGGGAAGATAAATAATCTTTAAGACAGTTCAGTCTTACCTACGTAGTTCTTATTAGCTGGAAACCTACCATTATGGACTAACATTTGTCGGGACTAAACTGACCGCCTAAAGGCCTACAGCAGATCTGTTCTCTGCCCAATATATAAGCTGTGCTCCCGCTTCATCCAAAACTACTCCCAGTTATCTGCCGAAGATTTTGGCTGTGCTCTCGCTTCGTCCAGAGCTACTGATACAAGAACAATTCTTCAGTTCTCTGCCAAGACGTTAGCTGTGCTCTCGCTTCACCCAGAGCTGCTCCCACAAGAACAATTCTCTGCTGAAACCACTGCTCACAAGACCAAATTTATCTACATCAGAAGGCACTACTCTCATAGTCTCTCTGATGCATAAGGAGTTCGGCATATGTCGGCATCTGACGCCCAAAGAAAAAAAAGCCTCAACAGAGTGGAGCGCTTCTACCGTTGGAAGATTATGAAGGCTGATAAAGCTCGGTATGTTAAACTTTGTATAATTTGTCAAAAAAATCAACACGCCAGAGCCATCAAGATGCCATTGGTAGTGACGGAAAACGCGGAACGAAATTTTGAGAGAGTCTATGTTGACTTGGTCGGACCTTTACCTATCAGTCACAAAGGCAACAAGTATTTCTTCTCTATGATGTATGATCTCATGAGATTTGTGAATTTCGTTGCAATACCAGACCAAGAAGCCACACGGCAGCCCAGGCCTTGTTTGAGCCAACACTCAGCCGGTATTTACTTTATTTATTTATTTCGCTAAAAATGCTAGCTACAATGATCCAAAAACAATACCGAAATAAAAGCTATAATACAGAAAAATTTTTAAAGATTTTTCTTAATTCTTGCCTTATTGATATGAAAGTCAATTGAATGAAAATTCAAGTTAAAAATACAGCACATTATAGATATGTACTAAAGTGTCCATAGTTGGTGCGATGGGAACAGAAATAAATAAAATCATTAGATTTTAAGTGTCGAGTTCGTTAATTGAAATTAAATTCTCAAGCATCAAAGGCATGTCGATATCACCCTTCACAAGTTCAAAATAAAGCTTATATAACATATTTTCCTACGCGTTTCTAGAGTAGGAACGTGTATTAAATTTAATCTTTCGTTATAAGGAGGAAGATGCAGTCTATCCTTCCATTCGAGACCTCTTATGGCAAAAACAAAAATCTCCTTTTGCACGCTCTCAATACGTTCGGAGTGATTTTTGTAACAGGGACACCAGGCAGGACTGGCATATTCCACAATGGGTTTAAGAAGGGTGGTAAAAAGAGCTTTAGTAATGTAGACATCATCAAGTTCTTTTGCCCAACGCTTTACAACACCTAACATTGAGTTCGCCCTACAACAATGTGATCAATATGGGAGTCAAAAGTGAGCTTCGAGTCAAACAATACCCCAAAATCATAACTTAGACAGCATTCGAAGGAACTCGCTTAAGCCAGAAAATTCTTAGCTTACATTTATCAATTTTCAAAAAGAGTGAACACTTTGTACACCATTCAACAAGTCTACCGAGGTCTTTTTGCAATTTGAGAAAATCAGAATGCGAAACGATAGATTTAGCAGATTTAAATCATCTGCGTAAATTAGTATATCAGATTTGGTGACTATGAATGATATGAAGAGAAGGGGCCCTACGAGGCTACCCTGTGGAACACCGGAGTAAGCCGTTATTTATTTAGACAGAACAGAAAGGAACTGTATCCTAAGCCTGCGATCTTTAAGAGGACGATAATAGGACGATAGTTGGTAATAAGCTCCCTTTTACCGGACTTAACAATTGATACAATAAACGACTCTTTCCATAGCTCAGGAAATTTACCGAGCCGCAATGATAGATTAAACAAAAGTGTTAACTGATAAGAAAGTGTTCCACTGCAGCCATAATGAAGCACGGGATATCAACTTTAGGAAGTATTTTTAAGTACTTAAAATAAGCAACATCTATTTGAGTGTGATTAATTAAACACGATTCACTGAAATAATTAGCAAATATATATATATATAATTTGGGAAGGAAGCTGCATCGAGGGATTATATATCTGGACTGAACATCCTCCCGCCTCAAAATTGAAGAGGCAATTAATATATATATGTGTATAATTATTATTATTGTTTTAATAAAAGTGTTTGGTTTTAAGTTAACTTACTGTGTCTTGTTTGAAAAAGTGGAGTATGTTTCTTTTTTTTTGTTACTTTTAGTGTGCTGCCATTCGAAAGCGGGAATCGGAAGAACTTTTTCGCTCTTTTGATGTGATCCCATGGAATATTATTTGTTTCTAATAATTGGATTATGCTGGGAGTGGCCATAATTGTTCAGCTACGTTGACTGGAATCCTTAGTGTTGTGCTTAATGGTTCCCTGTTGATTGCTGGGGGATTTTTAGATTGTGCCGGAGGAGTCATCGGAGGATCTGTAACTTGTGTCGGAGACTCAAACATGACATCTTGGTAGGTTGGATTGCTTCCTTTTGTCGAGGTTGCTGCTTTAGATTTTGGTTTGGTTGATTTTAGCCTTCTGATGGGTGTTAGTTCGCACAATTCTGGCATGTCCAATGATATCGTGGTAGATTTTGAAGATTGTCGTGATGTCATGGTTGCAGGAGATTGTTCATAATCGTGTGATTGTGTGGACACGCTAACTTCTGAGACACGTTGATTAAGTGTTGGTGTATCCTTTGCTTTGTGACCAGTTGTGCTAGCTGGTTCTGTTCCTTCGTTGATCACCGTTGTATGTAATCGAGTTGGTGTTTTAGCTGGTGCATGTAGTTGTGGCTTTGTATGGACTCAAACTCCTGGGCTATATTCCAAGAGCCTTGTTTTAAATTTGAGGCTATCAGTTGGCTTGGCCTCCTTTTGACATCGTTTAAGGTTTGCTGATGCTTGCCTAGATTCAAATGGGCGGAGAAGTTTTTTCACAGGCAGGACCTCGTCAAGTGGTGGTCGTAAAATGCCAGACTTGTTTTTTCGAGATTTTTGTGGTGTCGGTGGCAGTCAGCTTATTGGCCTAATTGGCTTAAAGGAAGTTAAAAGCTCTGGTGGTGTAGGTGACAAGCCTGTATCCATGGAATCCAGAGATTCCGGATTTAAAATTTCAAGCACATTCTCCATTGGTAAAAAATGTAACCCAAAAATAATATACAAGGAAAATTAAAACCAAAAAAACTGAATTCAAAACCTGACCGCACTAATATACACCTGACAATTTTCGAAACTGATGTGAATTTTGGCGGATTTAAATATAACGGGAAGTTTTGATATTTAGTAATGCCAGAGAGTAGTGGATTTTGGTGGGGATTTTAAAACTACTTATGAGAGGAGAGATTTAAAAATATTCTTGAGATGTGTACGTTAAAACACATTTTGATATTGGTTTCTTTCATTGGAACGAGAGTACCTATTTTCTATTCAGCTTTTCTTTCTCGTTCTTCCACTTGTGTTTTTTATGCAAAGTATGGAGATATTTTCCTTCAGCTTGTGTCGCTGGGGAATTATTATTCTCTTTCATTACTGGTGCAGAGCGAGAAGGTTTTGGACTATAGTAGCGCCATCTAGTACTGAGATTCTTATGATTAATTTCAGCTTGCATTGGTGGAGTTTTATTTGAAATTGATTGAGATGGCGATAATTTGGACGTATTTCTCCTGTTTGTATTAATGAGAGTGTGCTTAAGGCATAGTGTTTTACTGCTTTACTTGAAGCATTTCTCCAGTTTTTTCTCTGGTACTCCTGATGTTCAAGTGTTTTATGAATTTTGATGGATTCATATTTTTCAGGGGGTAGGCGTTGTCCTGCTACTGTGTGCAGTCTATCTTTTGGTGATATTGTTGACATATTGATGCATTTACAAACTCTTTTTAATTTGTTGTCTGATTTAATGTTTGTTGTGTTGTAGGTGGATAGCACAGTCGTAGTCGTGCGTTCTGTTTCTGGTACTCCTCCGACCAGAATCCAACCCAATTCTGTGTTTTGGACTGTTGGAGAGTTGCAAGATCCTCTCCTTATACCATTTTTGATAATGGCAGCCTAGACTTCTGCTCCAAGGAGAATATCGATTTCTCCTGGAATTGAGAAAGTAGGATCTGCTAGCGGGAGGTTGTGAATGTGTCTCCAGTTTGACACTTCAATTGGATTGGTTGGCAACACATCTGTGATTTTATTGATTACTAGCATTTTGCTTGCTACTTTAAAATTCGTGTGTAAAGAATTAATTGTGACTGTAGCTTGTTAGTAGGAGTTGTACCAAGTCCAATTAATTCTTGGGTGGTTGGAGATCCTTTAAGTCGTAGTAGCTTAAAGGCCTTTTCTGTCATGATTGACACTTGTCACCCTGAATCTATTAACGCTCGGAATGTCATCATGAGTCCGGATGGTGCAGTGATGTTAATCAGAGCTGTAGAGAGAAGAGCTCTTTTCATGTTTGCAGTTAGAAAACATTGAACTTGTTGTTCATCATTTCCATAAGTGGGTGTGCTTAGTTCAGCTTCTTTATGGGAATTGTGGGAGGATTGATTAGGTGATTCTGTCACCGAATCGTTTTGCTCATAGTGGAGCAATGTTTTATGATTTTTCTGACAATGATAACACTTTTTATTGCTAGTGCAATTTGAGGTTAGGTGGTTGGGAGATAAACAATTTTTGCATAAATGCTTACTTGTGACAATTTCATGTCGTTGTCGGGCGCTCATATTTCTAAATGTTGGGCAGTGAAATATAACATGGTCACCCTTGCAATGGCTGCAAGAGGACTTTTTGGTAGGTGTGTGATTTGGTGCTGAGCTTTTGTTTCTGTTCAAGAGACCATATGTAGGTTTGGGTGAGAATGGTTTTCTCTGTGTCATATTGGATGACGTAATCTTGTTTCCAATCATTTCTAGAATTCGGAAGCGAGACTCTAGAAATTTGGTTAAAGTTTTCAGTTCAGGTAGGTCTGTGCTACTCTGTAAACTTTGCTCCCATATTTGGTGTTTGTCTGAGTGTAGTTTTTGTACTGTCGAATATATGACTATTGGATCCCAATTCTTTGTTTCTACTTCTAAGTTTTGTAATGCTAATAATGCTTCGGTTATGTTGTCTAGCAGTCTTTTAATATTATCGGCGGTGTCATGGTGTATAGGTGGAAGAGACAATTATTTCTTTAATTGTACGTTGACTAATATTCGCTTGTTTGAATAGCGTTCTTTTAGGAGCTGCCAAGCTGGTCTACAATTTGCGTCGCATACTTCATAATGCCTGAGCAACTTTTCAGCTTCTCCTACTAGATTTGTTTTTAGCAAATACAATTTGTCTACGTCTCTTAAATTATTGTTGTTGTGTATTACTGAGTTAAATAAATCATGAAATGAGATCCATGTCGAATATTCACCATTAAATGTCGGCAGCTTGATTCTAGGAAGTCTTTCGCTATTGCATGACATTGTGCTAGCAGAATTTGTCTGTGTGTAAAGTGGATTGCTGACAGATGGTGTTGGTGTTAATCTGTCTATGTCTTCTTCCATGCTTGCTGCTTTTTCAATGTAGTATTCCTGAAACTCGCTGAACATTCCTTTGGTGAAATATTCTAATTGGAGATTTTCTTTTGTTACTCTCTTTTGTATGGACCTGTGCCGAGTTTGGCATTCTTTCCAATACTCGGTGAACGTTTGTAGACGTTTTTCTGTCGATTTAACAGTGTTCTTTCTTCTATCTCTTTGATGCCTTCTAAATGAGTCTTCCATTAAATCTTTGAGTTATTTTTGGGACTGTACCAACTCTGACACAGAGTCAATGGTTTCGCCACCAACGTCAGATGAAATGGGTTCGCCATCTTTCGACATTTTGTCTGGAAAGGCTTGAATCACGTGATATGATAAGCAATATTTTTCTTAACTTCATATTTGATTAGCTGAGTTATCCGGCTTTGAAGGACCAATGTGAGATCTGTGCTCAAGCTAAAGGGGGGTGCCGGTTGTGAAAGAGAACTCAACTTTAACAATTCAAATATAAAAATTTTATTTCAATATATTGCTTACAAACTATTATCACAAATTCAATTTTCTTAACCTACTACTATAATATATACTTCAAATAAAAATTCAACGCTTATACTATCCTAAGCTAAATTAATTGCAATAATAAAAGTTCAATAAAATTCACAAAAATGCTGCCACAGAATTTGGCTCCCTTTACTTCTGAAAGAAAGAGAAGAAAATCCAGTGTTAATTCAATGAAATAATTAAAAAAAAATAAAAGGAGAAGTTTTTTGCTGCACGTCTAAGCACGGGAGCAATGATAAAATAATTATAATTCGACAGAAGTAAATTTCTGCAACAAGAGTAGCTTCCTGCTTGGATAGAAATAAGTAGGAGTAAATTCCTACTGAGATGTCTGATAGAGATTAATGCAGAAGTAAATTTCTGCAGTAGGAGTAAATTCCTACTCAGGTGGGAGATTAAAAATAAGCAGAATTAAATTTTTGCAGTAGGAGTAAATTCCTACTTAGGTGTGGGATGGAATTAGCAGAAGTAAATTCCTGCAGTAGGAGTAAATTCCTACTTAGGTGTGGGATGGAAACAAGATTTGGTTTGGATAGTTTAGGAAAATCAGTGTAAATTCTGATGTTTACAGATCAATTTCTGAATTGGGAATGGGTGATTCTGCTGCAGTTCGTCGCCTTTTTATAGCCGCCGCAAACCGCTACGTTTCGGGTTCATGATGGGTTGCCTTGGCAACGCTCGTTCTCAAAGTTATTAAACTTTGATGGCGGCGTCACACAGTGACGTCATGTGGGACCATTAAAGCTGCGCTGAACTCTGACTGCGGCGAAGGCGAGAACATATGGTGATGTGTTGACATTTTTGATATGTCAACGTAAATAATCGGAGCGAAGTAGGATTTGTTCGAGAAATGGTAAGTTTTTTGGTTAATTATACTTTATCTATTTATTAATAATGATTTTTTAATTGTTTTTTAGACTAAGTGTGCTATAGAAAAGCACGGTTTGCAGTCTTCAGGTTTGTTCCAGACGTGAAATGGTCTGCAGATGGGAGTTTGTTGTCCCTTTAGATAAGTATTATTTGTAATAAATTTTGAATAGGTACTTTGTGTTTTCGTTTGTTTTATTCTTTTAGGAACATAATTTGGGAAGGATGCTGCATCGAGGTATTATTTATGTGGACTGAAAACCAATTCTTATGATACCCTAGATGAATGCGCGTATGAAATTTCCTATGATCACCTATCTGTGCAATTTTGATTTTTGAAGTGGTTTTTCACATACATTTCTAGAACAGTTCATCGGACAGAAAACATGATTATAAGCAATTTTATAGGATTTCATATTTTTTAGTACAATAAAAATGTCCAGAAGAGATCGTTTTTACAGTAAACGTAAAAAACCTAAATTTTATATGGCAACACGAACAAGGGGTTGCTCGATTTTGTCCATTTTTGATTTTCTTTTTGCCATTACTATAAAAATATCATGTACCAAATTTCAGATCTCCATGTTATCGCATTCTCAGGCAGTGTCCATATATAGTGGAAAACGAAATTTTTGCATGGCAAGCTTACGAAGAAGTTGCCCGATTTTTATCATTTTGGACTTAATTTTAGTTTTTTTTAAGTTTGTGTACAACATTTCAGCTTTCTAAGTGAAAGCGCTCTCGACTTATCGTGCGCATAGATGGGCCGACAGACGGACATGCAAAAGTCAAAATAACTTTTAATATTATTCGTCCAATCCATTTTGCTCTACCATCTTTATTTCGAGGTGTTACAAACGGAATGACAAACTTAGTATACCCTTTAGATTTCATCTAGGGTACAATAAAGAAAAAAACTAAAAGGAAGGAGACGAATTGAAATATATAACAAAAATAAAGACTTCTAAATAAAAGAAAAACTAAGTATTGTATATTTGATTTAGTTTAAGAATACTAGGATTGCCCTGAATTTAGATAGTTACAAAGTATGGATTAATTTCGCAATGAAGGAAGTAGTTATTTGATATTTGCTTCATTAGCCTAGATACAAGCAAAGCAAGCAGGTTACAGCTTCGAGCCGATACCACAGTCTGGATTATTGTGCGAGCGTCTCGGGTGGTTAATTTCTACACGAAGCATTGGACTATCCTGTTCCAAATAGCGGATGTGACAGAAGGCTTGAAATTTAATTTAAAACAAAAAATAAATTTAGAAGCACAGAGAAAATTACATCGGTTTATAATAGACTTTTCAAATGACATATCATACTTTAATAAACTTGTTTAAGTGTGGATACGTTTCGACACATTCTCCTTTGTGCTATTTAGATATACACATTGAAAGACTTACCTTTTTTGTGCTCGTGAATTTTAGGCATAGTTTTGTCAAGGGTAATGTTGGAATTGGCCTTTTTTCAGACATCGTCAAAAACTCCTTCCGAAGAAAGAACTTTGCCGACATGGACCTAAAACGTGTCAGTGTGACAAATTGCAATCACGAGAAGATTTAAATTGTTCAACCAACTTTTACAAAAACTTTTGCAAATCATCTCAAAGTAGATCAAGATACATTTATTTTGGCTTACACGAAAACTACAAAGCCTGAAAGGACATACAGAACATAGGGAGTACCATCTAAAACTATTTCTCCTCTTATTTTATTGATATAATGAATCCATAAGTTTGCTTTCAGACATTCCTGAATTGGTAAATCTAGAGTAAAAGGTGTGATAAGCAGAAGCTTTAAAAGTGGATCAATGCTTGCCGACAAACAAATGTCATTGTAGATTTCGTAAAAAGTTTTAAGGTTGTAGAATTACATTACTGTAGATCGATAGTTAACCTTCAACTGGTGAGGTGACGTCAATTTGACGTCGCGAGAATTTTAACACAAAATTCCTCTGTAAATTCGCTTTCAACGTGATCTCTCTCTTCAGTAGCTGCCTGAATGGCAGTACTGCGTCGACCACCATACGAGTTAGTTGTCGTCCATACATAGTTTGGGAGTTTTCGAGTGCATGGTGTCAAATTGACGTCACGTCACCAATAGTGCGATTTTTTTTATTTGAATATAATTGTGTAAAATGAACGTTTTCGACGAAGATTTCGAGAGGAGAGTACTTCAAACTCTGAGTGACACCGATAGCGATATAAGTGACGCAGGAGATTATACTTTAGTCCCAAATTAATGTATGCAATCGAATCACGACACTTCAACAGATATAGAGTTTGAGAGTGAAAAATTTGCTTTGGATTCAGAGGAAGAGTCTGACCATGAACCAGACATTATCGGGAGATACTATTTGGGCAAAAAAGTTGGAAATAAGGAACAATTCAAGTGGAATAAAGATCCTCCCAGGATTAGTACTCGCACACCAAGCCATAATATTGTTAGAATAGGTACCTCAAAGAACACCCCTGATTGTATTCAAGAAGTAGACTGGTGGAACATTCTTTTTACTGAAAAAATGTTGGATATAATTCTTAGATATAGTAACAGTTAATTACAAGATGTGAGACAAAAATATAGGACATATGATAGGCCAGAATTGAAAGATATAGATGTTATTCAGTTGCGAGCGTTGATTGGATGTGCGATTTTCACCGCTATATTCAAAAGCAATAAAGAAGATGCCGCATCTTTGTTCGCTACCAACGGAAAAGGTAGGGAAATATTTCGGCATATTTTCTTTAAAAAACGTTTCTTACTTCTATTGTCCATATTGCGGTTTGATGATCCAAATACTAGAGAAAAGAGATAAAAAAAACTGATCCAGGTGCTGCTATAAATGATAATTGGTTCACATCCAGTCGAGGCAGTGAAGAATTTCAAAGAGAAAGGTCATACTTATGTTGGCACTGTGAATAAAGCAAAAAGGGAAATTCCACCTGCATTCAAGCCATCATGATCCACACAAGTTGGAGAAACAATTTATGGTTTTACAAAGGAAATTACTATGATTTCTTTTGTACCAAAATGCTATAGAGCTGTTGTTCTTATATCATCAATGCACCGCGATAAATTGAATGATCAGATTGGAGAAAAACCAGAAATCATACTATTCTACAACGCAACAAAAAATGGTGTTGATGGTCTTGATAAAATATGTAACAATTACTGTTATATTCGAAGAACCAAAAGATGGCCAACGGTTCTTTTTTACCGCTTGATTGACATATGTGCCGTGAACTCATATGTATTTTATAAGGGCCGAAATTGTAATGACCATATAACTGCAGACAGATACACATTTTTGAGCAAGACTGCTGACGAACTTTGTAAACCTCACATGTTGCGTCGTCAGAGTAATGAAAGAATTTCACGCGAAGTACGTTCTTCTACCAAGCGACTTTTGAATATGGAAAATATTGAACCAGAGCCAACAACATCCTTCAAGCTTGAAAGTCGTGGTACATGTTCCATTTGTCCGGCCAAAAAGAAGAAACGCACTTCTTATATTTGTCGGAAATGTGGAACGCCTGCTTGCCTAGATTGCCTGAACAAAATCTGCACGCGATGCTCATAGAGCGGAAATTTTTGTTTTTCTATAGCTAGATGGTTATAAATACGTTTTTTTTTCCTAATTTGTACTTTAACACAAGAGAACTGTGATTTTGTTTTGATTTAATTTTTCAATAAAAGAGTTTATCTCAAACAACTGCTAACTTAAGCAAAAATATTAACTTAGTAGTGTAAAGAATAAATACTTTCTTGTTCTTACAAGATCGATATAAGTAGTTTTATTTTAAAGAATAACACAAAACATCTAAAAAAACAGTAACAGGTTTTCCCAGTGGCTATGTAAGCTAAAACAGAGTTTTTAAAAGTACGTCAAATTGACGTCCCACAACAGTAGTGTAATCTAAATCCACCTCACTAGTTGAAGGCTAAACCAAGGCAGTACCTTCAATCTGAGCTTTCTAATAATAAAATGTATAAAATGTTCTCTGAAAAGCAACCGATCTAGGGGTTAAGAATGGATACTTTCGTAAAATTCTTAACTCTGCGTTTAACATTGGCTTCAAGAATCCTTCTCAAGACGTTTGTAAATGCATCGTGAGCAGATTAAATTCCACAGAAGAAAGCAAACGAACTACAAATTTTGCAACAGATCTATAAGAAACGTGCATCTGCTTGCTTTAGTTTAGGGGGAGAGGAAAAGGAAGACATTCAAATTATGTCAATTGATTCTCAAAAAAATATGATACTCCAGAAAGTTCAGGATCAGGAAGCATACTATATCCGCCAACTATACTTATTTAACTTTGTACTTGCACAACGGTTGAAATATCGCATTTATACGGGCTGATTCCTTTTTAGTTTTTGTGTTGTTTTTGAAGTGATCCAACAACTCCAGTTTTTGTATAATTGACAACACTCTTTTTGCTCATTTTTTACTCCTGAAAATTTTATTTTAGAATTTAACATCGTTTGAAAATTGATTTACGAAATTTCAGAACTTAAAACTTACTGTTTACAGACCCTAGTAAGCCACAGAAACACACAACTCAACGTACGCTTGAATATAGTTGACATAACATGATAGTTTTTTTTACCATCGTGAAATTAGCTACATTTGCGTAATGAAGTTAGCTATGGCGCGCGTTCGATATTTTAAGTATTTATGTGTTATTGGTTTGCGGTTTAGGCACTTAAACGTGAAGCACTTAAAAGGGCAAATTTATACGTGAGATAATGGTAAATGTAAAAAATCTAATATCTTTAGGCAGTAAACAGATACAGCACTTAGGCGAGGTGCACTAATTCGGGATTTACTGTAGCAGGCAAAAAGGATGACAATCATGTTTCATCCTTTTTAGTGAAAATTTTAATCTAGCATGGAAAAACCAGGATGCCGCCATAAAGAAGGCTCAAGACACCATCACCAAGGAAGAAAATGCAGGCAGCAGTACGCTACCCGACGACTAGCAGCTGCACACAGCGTGGACCACACGTCGAACGTGCTGCTGACGAAACTCGAACGGACGATTGAAGTCTGACTGGGACAAGTACCCGAGCAAGGAGAAAAAGAAGAAGAAGAAAAGGAAAAAGACGGGACAGCAAGGAAAAGCTGGAGATTCTAATTTTTTTTTTTAAATCGAAGGTTCAGGAAGTTTCGCAAAGTATATTGGTATAAAAGAAAAATCCGGGTGTAATTATAAATTGTAAAAGAAAAAAAACAAGGTTGAAAAAGTCACAGGGCACTCCAGGCGCCTCAGAGATTCTGAAAATTCTATAACATCCTTCAGATTATCCAGCATCCAGCTATCAATCCAATCCAATTGCATAAAAATATCCATCGCAATTATATAAAGCGACATCCAGCCCAAATTCGAAGATAAACTGTGTTCATTTGTGAGGTTAGAACACCATCCAGTCACAAATTCGAAACGTCAAAACATCCGGCACTACGTGCAAATTGCATAAAAATATCCATCGCAATTAAATAAAGCGACATCCAGCCCAAATTCGAGGATAAATTGTGCTCATTAGTGAGGTTAGAACACCATCCAGTCACAAATTCGAGAACGTTAAGACATCCACTCAGCTGGTCAACACCGATTCATTTCCAGTCCAAGCCGCCGAGGGAACCATAATGCTTAGGGACCAGTTAAATATCATTATTTAGTCAAAAGCCATCAGTGTAGGAACATTCAGCTGATATTAGTCGATATGATATATGGCTTAAGGGCTGATGTGATAACATTTTCTTTTCAAGTCTAGGGCAAAGTGAACCACCAAGGATGTCTCTGCGGGGACCACTTCCAACAAAAACGCGTAAGTTGATGTCTAAATTTTATTTATTTGTTTTCATATATAAATTACGATTGAATACCTGTGGCTATTCAGTCATGATTGATGAATTATCATTATATTTGAATAATGCTTGCATGGATCATGTAAGTCATACATTTTCCTCAATAGTATACAACTATAATTGAATTTTGATTAAATAAGCCACGTATTATGTCGATAGAATACCAGTATGGTTGCATCATAATTAAATAAGTCATAGGTTTGATGGCATAACATGATATTCAATTTCGCTTGAATGAGCTATATGTTATTTAGATAGTATACAACTACGGTTGAACTATGATTAAGCAAGCCACATACTCCGATATTTTTATTGATTACACTTATTCTCGGACTATGAGTAATTAGCAACGAGAATTATAATTTTTGGATAGTTTGGCAGTAGGTTTGAAATGACAAATAGTTTTAATAATGTAATCAATTAGGTTAGTATTCTTAGCTACTTGAAGATCTTACTTGCATGACCTTAGTATGGTCAGTGCGGTGAATGGTCCAGGTAAAAAAAAAAGCATTTACGTTTACTGTATGAAGCTATCGGTGCCACTTCTGAAATATAAGCAACTTTTATAACGTAATGAGGTGCTGAATTTTATTTCACCCTTCACTCTCCTGGAGCCCCCTGAGCATGGAGTTTGACTAGGTCCGCTACTCCTCTCTTCACAGGTCATCAACAGGGATACTGTGCCATAGCGCCCACAGCATCGCAGGGTGGTTGGGGCAACGGCGCTGGAAGCATAACATCTTCGCTTCCAATGGCGTAAGTGGTAAGTAGTGTAAAAGTCCCTTCCAGACCGAGTCTGTGTAACGGCCTTTGACTTGTAGGCAGGAACAATTTTGTATATGGCTGGTGGCAGCGTCAGGTCTTCATGGAACCTCCTCACACTCTCCGCCAATAACCGAGCCGAGCTAGCGTGCCGCCCTGCATCCAACGCTGTCCACCGGGAGATCTGTCAGCTCATGCTGGCAGTCTGGACTTCACTCTAACAAAGTTCCATAACAAGAACGACAAATGCAGCATTCCACATCTTCTTCATTTAGCAGCAACAACTACTACTGGATGTTTAATCATAATCAGCATAGTAATCTTGGTGGGAGTGTTATGCCGTTTGAAGCGCTATAAGAGAAACCAGACCAAAGCCTCTACGAGCAGAGTGATTCTACCTATATTTCAGAGGTCAGAGTAACCCAAGGCCCAAGATGCAAATATCACCATTGAGACGATCCTTCCAACGACAGCGAACTTGCCCACCACAAATTTGTCAACTATTGTGGGGAAATAACTTGTACAGCTGGAGTAACCGCCATAGGTTTAGGTTGAGAATATTTTTACTATATTTTACATATTATTATACCTATAAAAGTATTTAAGGGCATATTAACTGTACATTTATTAGCAAGAAACATACGAGTATGCTATACAATATATGTGCTATATATTATTGAGTAGTTTATATAGTAGGTATGGATAAGAAATTTGAAATAAATTAGAAATAATTTTAAATAAAATAAGGATAATAAATTTTAAATAGCACTTGGTAGAATGTTAAAAGGAATATAAAGAAATGAATTTGTTTGTAAATGTGCTTGTCTAATTGAATTATTGAATCATAAGAAGATAAAGATTAAAGATAAAATGAAAGTCGTAAATTGAGGATAAACTGAGAATGGTAAGAATTAAAATAAATGGAATAATGTGGGCCTACAACTCTTTATTGGATATGTAGCTGACAGGGCTACACCCACAGGGTTAAGTTTTTCCCAAGGGGGAGAGATGTCTTGGAACTGCATGGACCATGTAGCTGGCAGGTGCATAGGGTGGATTAGCAGTAAACAATCGCAAATACAAGGCTATTGCGCGCTCTTTACTACTGACTGCCTAATTACTTCAATGGCCAAGCTGTGTGATTGTTTACGAACGAAGCAACAAATATGAAGCATGTTATTTCGCACCACGACCTGATTGGCTGTTTCCGGTTTGTTTACTTTAGCCCATCCGCTGACTGGAATGGCAGTGACCAGCTGTTTGGTGAGCGGCAGTGGAATATTACCGCATCACAGGTATGTGAGGGTGATGTTCTACTTCCGAGTTCCGAATCTAAGTTTAGGAGGAACGCGACTAACTGGAGGTAAGCAGTTGTGTATTTAACTAAGTGATGGTGCTCGACGGTAACATCGGTCCTCAAGTCATGAGATGATAAGAGCATATTACTGTTCATGGTGTTTTTAAGTAATTAATAAGTAACAAAGAAATTATTGAAATAAATTGGGCGTTTGAGAAAATCTCCCTGAAGTGTTATCATTTACATGGAACACGACATAAGTACGTTTCTAATATGAATTTCCGAAAGTCTCAAATTGTTCTACCACAATTTAAAAGATTTTTTATTAATTTATTATTTATTTAGTTTCAAAATGGTTTCCAACCACTTCATTAATTACATAAATTCACTCAATTTCAGTAATAGTACACATTAAAGTAAATGTTTTTATTGAAATTTAATCCATTATTGACAGAATTAATAAAAAATTGAAAATCATAAAAAATATTGAATAATTTTCTATTGGTAAAGTCGTGTATTTCGGTTTTCTCAAGTTTAAGCGGTTTCTTCAAAAATAAACCATCAGCAAACATAGATCACTTTAAAGTAGCCATTTCAAATTGTTAAAATTACCCCGGAGAGATTATTTAAATCGAAAAAAGCACCAATAAAGTTTTCCATGGAAGACATTGGTGTTTTGTTCTCAAAAATGTAAATATCTCTGTCACTATTTATTTTTATTTTCAAAACAGAAAAGTTTATACCTTTACAAAATTTCATGTCAATTGAATTGTTGTTATCAGAGCAATAAATTAAACACCAAAAAATCGGTTTTCCACTATTTTCACGGAAAATTTGAGGTTGTGTTGAAAAATGCCTTTTATGAAAGTTTTAGATTTTTTATTATCTACAACTTTTAAAGGATATTTTTCTGACATTTGGTTGCAAAATTTAATAGATTTTTAGCTCCTAGAAAAGAGAGGTATCGAATCTGGTGTTCATCAGGAGCTTTGAACATAGCTTATAATGTCCATTGGTCACAGTATATAGCGAACCAAGGCTCCAATGACGGTGCTGAGCATCGATAGTGTGCACAGGAGGGTAATCACACCGATACTAACCAAACACCCAGCACTGCAGAGATAGCGATAGAGCAACGGTAAGACGAGAGAGCGACCATGCATGATGGATGAACACGCTCAAAACTAGACATATAAAGCCACATACACAACCACACACAAATAAACGCCTACATTTAACACTCGGTACAATAGCAGCCACACGAGCGTACAACATTCATTCTACTAAACAGGACGCACACAAAACAAGTAAGTGAAACCTATACGGAATGTGGCACGCCCACTGACTTATAACAATGGACTGAGCGATTTGCTATTTCATGTGGCACAAAAAATATTGTATATCTGTATATCACCGTTAGAGCACCTTTTAAAACAATTACATAAAAAACATGTAAAACTCAACCAATCAGATGAAATTTTACTCCTGAAAGTCGAATTAAATTAAAAAATATATTTCCTTGTGTCCAAAGGATATTTTAATCGCTTATAAGGTATTAAACTCATTCCGACTTTAATTTTCAAAAGTTATTCTTAACTGAATCCTGCTTAGGGGCAAGAGAGACGTAGCAAGGTAAACACTATCTTTACCTTATTCCTTCTGCGGTGATTGCATCTGTAGCCAACAGAAAAATATCAAATGGCATGAGCAAACGTTCCAGAATGCAATATTTTGTGTTGGTAGCTCCAACTCTGCTATAGGGCGAAAGAGAACACTATAAAACTTGTGCCATGCTTTCCTATAGGAAAATTACAATAGGCTCAGTCCATTGTTATAAATCAGTGGGCACACCACACCGCTCCGGTCAAAACATTGAACGACTCAGTCAGTCATAAACCTCGAACGGTCCCGGTGTATAGTGGCACTATATGGATGTAGCAGTTGGACGCACGAACAAGGCTGGCTTCCGAAGGGAGCAGCCAAAACCCTCGAGAATACTTCCCAAGCCATGAAACTGAAATCTATATGTGTGCGTGCTTAGTCCGTTTTTTTAAAATGTTCTATATTGATACTTATGGAAAAGTGCTATACATTGGCTTTATATATGCCATAGAGCCTAAACTACTATCCATAAAGGAAAATAGCCTGGTATTAATTTAAAGCTTGGTTCCTTACCTTCCCAAAGGCTACACTTCCTATATACCTTACTTAACAAAATAATAAAATGGTTTTGATTACAAAGTAACCTTACCATTTTACGCTCAATACCTCTCAGCTGAGTGATAATTGCATGTGTGTATGTGCAGCCGTAGTCCGAATCTGTAGGCAGCTACATTCGATATCATCAGCCCACGGCATGGCATGACGGCACAGCGATATTACAATGATTACTCAGCTGAGAATTTTTGTTTGAGGAATCGTAGTCATTTGGTTAAGATAATTTTTTTTAAATAATTTTTTTAGGAAAGGTATGATAATGTTATTACAGTTCGGAAGATAAGAAAGCAAGCTTAAGATTAACAGAACGCCATTTTTCTGTATGAATAGTAGTTTAGGGCTGAGGAGCTATTCAAATCAAACTTTTGTCACATTTACATTAGAACACTGCAAATATTTTAGAATGTAAGGACTACGCTGGGCCTCGCATGTGGTAGGGAGGGAGTCTGTTTGATGGCTTGTGAAGTATTCTCGAGGGTTTTGGAGCAGCTCGTGAGAAGAATGGGCCAACACATACATGCAATCGGTACTCCATAAAAAGTGGGGATACGTGACAAAACCCTCGAGAAAACTTCACAAGCCATGAATCAGACTCCCTCCCTACCACATGCGAGGCCCAACGTAGTCCTTACATTCTAAAATATTTGCCGTGTATATAAAACTGACTGTATGTAAAACTGACAAAAGTTTGATTTGAATAGCTCCCCCTCTCTAAACTGCTATTCATACAGAAAAATGGTGTTGTGTTAATCTTGAGCTTGCTTTCTTATCTTCTGAACCGTAATAAAATTTTCATACCTTTCCTAACAATATTATTTAAAAAACTTTATGTTAACCAAATGACTACGATTTCTCAAACATAAACTCTCGGATGAGTAATCATTGTAATATCGCTGTGCCGTCATGGCATGCCGTGGGCTGATGATATCTAATGTAGCTGCCTACAAATTCGGACTACGGCTGCACATACACATGCAATTATTACTCAGCTCAGAGTTGTTGAGCGTGAAATGGTAGGGTTAGTTTATAATCAAAACCATTTTATTATTTTTTTAAGTAAGGTATATAGGAAGTGTAGCCTATGGGAAGACAAGGAAGCAAGCTGTAAAATACTGGAAGACTATTTTCCTGTAAGGATTGTAGTTTGGGCTCTATGGCATATATAAAGCCACTGTTTAGCACTTTGCCATAAGTATCAATATAGAATATTTTAGAAAACGGACTCCGAACGCACACATATAGATCTCTGTTTCATGGCTTGGGAAGTATTCTCGAGGGTTTTGTACGTGGACGTAACAAATCGCGAGACGAAGACAAGTCACACACCACAAAGACTAACAATTAATAAAGGGAACATTAACGGAGCCAACATTCGCTAGTCGTGCAAAGAACGGGCAACGCATAAATTCGCAAAACAGGTTATGGTAGTTACAGTCAAAAGAGATAGTATATAATAGAGCAGTTAATATAGTGACATTTAACAGGAACCTATGCGGAAAAGTGACACGACACACTGCGTCAGTCAAAACATTGAATGACTCAGTCAGTCATAAGCATTGAACGATCCCGTGTATAGTGACAATATATGGATGTAGCAGTTGGACCCACGAACAAGGCTGGCCTCCGAAAGGCACAGCTCTTGAGAAGAATGGGGCAACACATACATACATCGGTACTACATAAAAAGTGGGGATAAGTGGACGCAACAGAATATGAGACAAATCACATACGACAGGAGACAGCATAGATAGAGGAGACTTTTAACGAAAGCCAACAGTCGTGAATCGCCCGCGGAACATGCAACACGCAATGTTGTGAAACTAGTACGGTCTTTTGAGTAATTTTAAATTTGAATTGAAAGAAATAGTGTAAGGGAGAGTAGTGAACATAGGAAAATAGAGGGAATATTAAAGATATGAAATAAAAAGCGAAAACAGGGAGGATAGTGGTAAGTTATAAGATAAATTCGAAAAACATATTGTTACGTAGAAAATCATATTGTTACGTAGAATATGTACATTTTGAGATTGTTATATATTTGTATTTATTTTATTTATTTTACCTTTTTATTTAATATATTTATTTTAATCATTTATTATTTATATATAGTTATTTTGAAACACAGCTGTTTGTATTTTATAACCGATGTTATGAATGACCCATTGAGTAAGAAAAAGTTTAGATGAATCCTTGGCAAACGACAAAACGAGAAAGAGAGCCGGGAAACCCGGAAATATATTTGAGATAGGGTGTCTATAGGAAAATAAAAATTTGAAAAATTGTAACATAATAGTATAAATATTGTACACGGAAGATGTACACAGTGAACCAAACTGAATGTTTGCTAGGATGATAAAACTTCTGATGAGCCCTGTGGCTAGGGCGAAACTGGTCAAGTATAGCCAAATAGGGGCCTACACCGCCATTTCCCCCTAATTAAGCTCCACATTTTTTTGATAAACCATATTTTAGTAAAAATTCGTATCAAGACTCAAAGGGCTGTCCTGCTATGCTTGGCAGCAGCTCCTCATAAGGATGGCTACAAGACCCTAACAAAACTAACAAACTAAACAGGACATGTAATTGCATGAAACACAATACATGAAAACACGGAACACATCATCTACACCACTCAATGGAAGGTTTTTCTAGTACCTCACTTAACCACTACGGTGACTAAACTAAGTGACTTACGGCGCTGGATAAGTGGCGCCCCACCTGCCGTACAACGTTTCGTCATGCTGCTCCATGACAGCTTCATAGACACAGATGACATAAAAACCAGCACTTGCATTTTTGCAAAATTTAAACGAAAACCCAAAAAAAACACATTCCACCCCTAAACATCCCCCACCGTTCCTTCACAATTTCACTTTATATTATTATTATTATTATTTGGTTAATGCAAACTCTACACAATTAGCCTTAACTTCTAATTATATGTAGGTAGATGTGCACAGACAGATACAATTAATGTACGAAAATGCTAATTTCTAATATCGTTTCTAATTTTTGTTTTTCTCTTAATTTTAACCTTCACTAAATTTTCCGGCTGCTTCTAGACTGTTAATAATTTTTTTTTGGTTCAAAAAGATATTGTTACAGCCTAGAAGCTTATGTGACTGCTTAAGGCACTTACTTTATTTTGATTGTTCTTTGAGTTTCAAACCGAGCCTTTTCCAATTCTCAAGATTTTAGCGCTCCTCACATTCAGTGGGATGTGACAAAACAGCTATCACAACTTGCCGACATACTTAATTATATCTTCCCATAATTAGCTCCCCCAAAGCGCCAATTATTTAATTTTATTGCTGACACAGAACAACCTGGCACACATATAGATTCGTAAACATGTATAAAAGTTTTAAACACCATCGATACAAAAATTGCAAATTAATGCAGGGTAGATGTATACAAGGCAAGCATCCGTAAGTTATCTAATATTTTAAACTATCACCGCCCACCCGCCGTGTTGCAATAGACTACAGACTACTCCATAATACATTAATACCGTAAAGCTATAGCACTGTTTATACTACCAATGGTGGCTCTATTTATTAGCTGTGTTTATTTAATAATTTAGGTACCCCTGCAGAGATGCTTTAACCGCATAAAGAGATTCATGCTTCTGCAGAGATATTAATTTCACTCCTTCCATTATGAATGTGGCCTGCTCATACATGAGTTCAACTTCAGGGGAATTCATAAGAACTGTGACAATTTCAATGTCGATCTGTCGTCGGATAAATTCGTATGGTAGTTACTAAGTAACTACAACATTAGACAATAAGAACTGATTAATGTATTGATTGTGGTCTTGCTGCATTACTTTCAGAATAAATTGTTATTCAATATGTTTTATATCGATTTCATAAAGTAACTCCTTCATTTTATTTAGTTATTGGTACACATGACCGTCTTTAGCCACGTGGGGGCCCAGGGCACTTTCGCATATGGGGCGCTCTAACAGAAAATATTTTACAAACTAGTTTGGGTTATCAACAAAAACAATAACGTAAAATACAGTTGCAAACACAACATGGGAAACACACCGATTGCAAGTTGAATGGCGGGCATCCTTATTTTCAGTCCCGAGAAGTAAAATAAAGTGGCGTTAAGGGGAATAGCCGTCCGAAAGTCGTATTAAAAGTAATCATTTTGGTATAATCTTAGCCAGATAGAGCTGATATTTTAACATGAACCAACAGTAAACAAATTTTCTCTGATTTCCAAATAAAGTTTGGCTACTCAAAGTATGCCACGAAAATATTCGAGAAATTTAAAAAATAGTGGGCTGCAAACACTGTCATTATGCAATGACAATGATATCTTTTATGTTACTTTGTATAAAAATCTGTTGTCATGTATAGAATTTCGAATGAATCCCATCAGTAGCTAAAATCGAAACTAAACTAACTTGTAATAGGTTGTTTATTGGTTGAAAAATTGGTCATTTTTTGATCTACTATGATAAGCATTAGGAAGCACCATGGATTGCGTGGTCTTGGGCCAATACCCAGCGGGCATTGATGGCCTTGTCTGTATAGCTACAAGACGTTTAATGGAACAATTTAAGACAACATCATGCCGAGCCGCAGCACTTCTTTCCAACTGTAATAAGATCGTTGTATATGTACTTACTTTAGAGGAATGCTTGAATAAATTCAACAAAGAATTTTTATGTAGGAATTATGGCAACCTCAAACGAAATATGAGTAATATAAGTGGGTTTGTGATATTACTTGAAATTGGTAATAAGAGTAAATAAAATTCATTGGAAAAGTTCTTAATTATAATTAAATTCTTTGGATTATTTAATCTGATCATGTAAGAGAAAAATTATGGCTCGACAAATTTAAAATTAAAAAATATTCAAGATGAATTTGTAGGAAAATGATTGTTGCAGATGATATGAAAACTCAGCTAGCTACATACCTATCGTGCGGTTAAAAAAATTAAATGATGGTTTTATTTCTGCCGCTACTTAATGCTATTTAACTATCAACTTTTTCATAATTATTTCCTAAATTTATCATTTTGGTAAGCACTATCATTGAGAAAAGTATTTAGTCGTCCGCAAGACTAGGTAGTTCTTACTTGGAGTCTTACATTCATAAATATCCTCTCGGTTCGCTTTTATTGTTATTTGGGTGAAGTAAATCTTACACCTATTCCAGTTAAGTTAATTACTTCGTTCAATTTTAGATGCGTTTAGACATTTTTTTTTGAAACTGAAGGCAGCAAATAGTAATTGATCTTTCCATTGTCAAAACTTATTGGTATAATAACTAATCTTATGATAATCTTAATAAAGCATCAGAAACAATTCGGTGACAAGACCCGAATACTTTACTAGTATGGTAATACACTGCACAGTGCATTGGCGCAACCTATCCTAAGATTTCGTTATCTAGGGTATACAAATGTTAAAATCTCAGATCATTTACGATCTGAGACTTTAACTTAAAATAAAACGTGGCATATTTAATACTACTCCAGTGCAAGAACATAATTCGCTTATTTGCTGATCTGAAAAGAAAAAACAAACAAAACATTACAAAATAAAACCAATAATTTGTAACCATGAAGAATTTACCAGCAGCCATCATGTTGTCGAAAAATTTTTCTTAGCAGTGACAACAATTGTCAAATTTGAGAAGCGTTGCCCTTGTAAACCAAATGGTACTGCATGGCTTCACCATTAAAGCCACCAACAGACGCGCAATCATAACGGAGCTACCATTTAGGCAATTTTTTTCGCAGCTGTAAATAGCGAGATATTGGAAGCATCAAATCACTTTGGTGATCGGACGAGAACCGTAGTTTCAGCATGGTATGACTGTTGCAGATTTATTTATTTATTTGCTCAAAATCTGTTTTTGTATCAAAACATTTGCGTTCTGAGCGGTCAACAAGACAGATCGGCAAATTTGAACCGAAATTAAGTTTTAATAACAATACCATACGGGAAGCATTGAACCCGATTATTACTAACCTTGTTTTATTAAAATTGTTTTATTATTAATACTTAATATTTTTCAGCATCCTATAGTGGGAGTATTGATCCCATTTTTTACCCATATGAGCAGTACAGTCACGCTCATTCTATAAACATAACTAGAACGGGATCATTCCTATTATATTTTTTTATTTTATGTTTTAACTTTTTTGTAATTTTCTTTCATTTCTTTATTTAATTATAAATTTTTTTCCTTTTTTTTAATTTTTGATTTACCATTTATTTTTGTAATATTTTTTAACTATTAAATATCTTTTTCATTAAAAAAATCATGCTGGGATTCGAGCTCCTACTGACAGTCCTTGCTTTTATTAAGGTCTTTTTTATTTAAAAAGAGCATGCTGGGACTCATCCGCATTACTCTGTCTGGCTTTTCTTATATTTTTATATCATATACTCGTATTTATATATCATATTTATATCACTAATCGCTCTCACCCTTTTCAATTTATTTAATAAAATTATCAACTGGATAAAATAAATAGTATTAGTATTTATTGAATTAACCGGAATTAGTTTATATTGGCTATTGTGATCCAGGTGCCTCTGACCCGAATCACAACCATATTAAAAGCACATCGATGTATCGCCCTATGCAATATATCGAGGTGATACAAATTTGACCCGAAAAGTAAAATTTATTTAACTTAAAAATTCATTCAAATTTCATTTGCATTTAAAAATCCATTTACGTACTGCAACAAAATGCAAGTTAGCATAAATTACATTCTGTTATCAAACATACATTCCGTTCACACGGCATGTATACTTACCTACATGCAGTACTATGTACATACATGTACACCATTATTCTCATCACCTAAAGTATTATTTTTACAAGACACAAGTGCATATCAGATTTCATGCATATGCAGTTATGAACTGCGTCTAAACTTTTTGTACTTTCCCACGTACGATTCTTCACGTCGTGGGAAAGTAATAAAAAGAATAAAAATGCTTTTTGAAGCTTATGATCGGTACCTGGGTATAATATCGCCGATCCTCGAGGAGTTGGAATTTTAAAACCGCCGAGTAAAGTTCGATTTTTTGCAAAGCCGTCGAAAGTAGTGAGAAAACAAAAATAAAAGTGCGGACTATGTAAAAGTAAGAAGTGTGTTTAGTTGAGAATTGAAAATTGTGATAAATCTAAATTGGAAATCGTATTAAAGAAAAAAGAAAAATTGTGTTTAGCAAAAAGAAAATATTGAATTTGTATTTAACAGACAAAGCTGTGACCCATTCCTTTTTCGAGCAAAAATGTCGATAATGACATGAAAAGAAAACACGATTTAAAATGAGAAATAGTGAACAGGTACTCATCGGAGTGTTTTCTTCTATCAGCACCTGCATTCTCCCCGCCGATCGCTTCTCCCTGGACTTACCAGGAAGCACGAGGGATCGGAAAGATAACAAGGCGAAGCTAAACAATATTATCAGAAAATAAATGGGGTACTAGGAAAATTCTTAAAAATATGAAAGTTATAAAAAACTTATGAAATTATAAACTTAAAAATGATTCGGATCACGGTGCCAGAAAATTATAAAAACAATTTAATAGGTTTCAACCTCTAAATTATATGCCCGCTTATATAATATTGTAATTTACAGCTTCCATTACTAAACAAACAAATCGATGCGATTGTACTACATGAAGAAAATACTTAAGTTTTTTTCATCATAGCCTGTCCTTTTTGCTATAAATAATCTAAGATTCCACCGTGGAACTTATATTAACACAAATTAACTCTTAAACTAAACAAACCAAGTAAGAGATGTACAAAATTATCCCCTGAAGACTTTAGGACGCCTTGCTAATTTCTCAGCAAACCAAAAAAGCAATCAAAAACATTCATATTACAAGAAGGTAAACAAAATTAAAATTCTCAGATATCTTCTAAAAATGGATATATTTGTCTGAAAATTACAAACAATGAAAAAACACATACAAACAATTTATACATACAACAAGTAAAAAAATTAGATTTGGTCTAAGACCAATTTTTATGATACTCTAGATGAATGCCGGTATGAAATTTCGTATGGTCACCCATTTGAGCAATTTTGATTTTTGCAATGGTTTTTCGTATATATTTCTAGAACGGCTCGTCGGACATAAAAAATGATTATAACCAATTTAATAGGATTACATATTCTGCAGAAGTTTTTACGACAATAAAAATGTCTAGGACTGATCGTTTTCATAGAATCCGTAATCTAAATGTTTAAATGGCACCAACAAGAAGGGGCTGCCTCATTTATTCCACTTTTGAAATTCTATTTCCTATTAAACACAATGTACCAAATTTCAGCTCTCTATGTCAACGCGGTCTCAGGCAACCCCACGAAGAAATTGCCCGATTTGTCTCATTTTCGAACATAATTTTACATTTTTTTTTAATTTGTGTACAAAATTCCAGTTCTCTAAGTATACGCGTTCTTGAGATATCGTGCGTACAGACAGACGGACGGACGTACAGACGAACCTTCAACAACCAAAATAATTTTTAATATCAAAATTACTTTTAATGTTTTGAGCAGGTCTCCAAGCCATTTCGCTCTACCACCGTTATTTCTGTGGGTACAAACGGAATGACAAACTTAGTATACCCTATAGATTTCATCTAGAGGGTATAAAAATTAACGAAAAAAAAAACTTGACAAATTAATTACAGCCACTGACATCTGACCAGATTATCGGCCTTCTCGCTCAATTCAAGGCTGTGATGCGCACAGCCTGTGCTCAAAACACGGAACGGCTATGTCATTTTTATACTCTAGATGAAATTATAGAGTATGCTAAGTTTGTCATTCCGTTTGTAATGCACAGAAGTAATGCTAGTAGAGAAAAATGGGTTGGATATCCAACTATAATATTGCAAGTTATATTTATTTTTACGTGTCTGCCTGTCAATCCGTCAGTACGTCTGTCCGTCCATCCGTTTATTTGAAAAAAATCCTGTATCTTGGACAGGAAGGTCCTAATCGAGCACAAAATTTGGGACAGAGATGGGTTGAGGAACTGTGCATACTATTTCAGAACAGTAACCGCAGTATCATATTTGATAATTCTTTACGAGTTATGAGCTGACCCAAAGTTTGTTTAAATAACAAATAAGAGATGCATTCCGCCTGCATTTTTACCGGACAGACAACGAGAAGTGAAAAGCAACATATTTGTATAGGCGATATATTGATATTTAAAAGCCTTAGTTGCATTTTAAAATGAACAAGAGAGATAAAATAAGCAAGAATATCTGTTCTTGCTATTAGTGCAGATTCTGATCATCAGAATCTGGTTTGTGAGTAAATCAGTACAAACTATATTGTGCGTGCTGTGTATATACATATGTATATATGTGCTGCTATATCTATCTTTCTCGATTTAATCATTTTTTTTTTCTAAAGGTCAGTCAATAAAGTCGTCTCGAATTGAAAACAGCTTGTTATTACTTGGCCCTTTTTCCTAGTGCCCTACAGTAAATCAGAAGTGGTATTGAAAACACTTGGTTTAAGGTTAATTAGTTTATACGGAAATTGCAAAAGTTAATCGCAAAATTTAATCGATTCATACGGAATTGAGGCAACATTGTTTAAAGCCATACGGGTGCGAAATTTTAATTTAAAGCATTTTTTTTTTTGTGAAAATGGATACGCGTGTTCAGATATTTTTGGACATAGCAAGTGTTGCGCAGTTTAAGGAGGTTTTACTAAATTAAACTTCAATGTTCTGGATGTAAGGCTGCGTTAAATTTAAAGTAGAACAGTATCTACGAATTAATTCTACGGAACAGATGCTGGAATACTTACCTGATGATCTTGATCCTCAAGAAGCAGTAGGAGAGGAAGATGAAGATATCTCTGAAAATACTAATACTACCTTGGTGAACAGTCAAAGTGTACAACGGGGTGAGTCGCAATGTCATTTAGATAAAAAAATTGAAAATCTTTCTCATATTGTTGCAAAAAAGAAAAAAAATCATGGAATTAAAAAAATAGCTATCTGAGTTGACCATTAGTGAAGACCCAAACTGGTAGAACATTTGCTTTTTCATTCCGAGATATTGATGAGTTAGGTACTATATAATTTAATGGAGACGACAAATGGGTTGAACATTTTGAGGAGTCTGCCGAAATTTACGGATGGGATGATAATACAAAATATATATATGGGAAAACATTGATGGATGGAACCTCAAAAATGGGGTCCAAGGTAAAGTATGCTCTACTAAAAGAATTTAGAAAAAATACTTCAAAGGCGGACATTCACAATATGTTAAGAAATCGGAAAAAAAAACGAAGCGGAGAAACGTATCTGCAATATGTCATTGGTGTCCAAAAAAATTGGTTCCCTTTCAAACATTGACGAAACTGATATTTTTATGGGCCAATATACTCAAGATTCTTCCGACAGCCAAAGGCATTATAGCGAAATAATCAGCAATTGCTAAAGAATAACCTCGCATATTATTGTTCTGCAACTGTCGTTTGTTTTACTGATTAGCCCAACAGCTGGCTGCGATGAGCGCTTAGTGGAGCAATCGACGATTACGGTAATAATTTACATCGCATGGTAATTATTATGTAAGGCGATTGGTTACAACTAAGCAACTCAGGTGCTGCAACCGGTAGAGCAAACGACAAAGTTCTTGTCGTTTGTTTACATCCGCGTTGCGAGTAAAAGTTTACTTCTGAATATTGGTGCAAAAAAGACCAATGACTAGTCTGGCGTGTGCCGTTAACTGAGCAGTCACAGTTATCAGTAATAGTGGTGTCAAGTGTCCGTTCGGTTCGGGATACTTAAAGTATTGTTAAGATAGGTCAAGCTTTTGCTGTCATAAAGATTGGTGTACGTTTAAAGTAATTTGAGTATTGTTTTCATTTAAAGCAAGTAAACCGTGTTTAATTGATGGGTTTATCGATATATTGAAGAAGTTATGATTAAGCGTTGGCTTTTCGTTATTTGATTGCATTGGGACACAACGATTGGCGCAGCCGGTTGGAGTTTAAGTGAGGTATGGTGATTTTTGTTTTTGGTGTTTTTATGTTATGATTATCTTTTTGGATAATTAATTTTTTTTAGTATTGTGGGAGTTTGGGAGTTAATGCGTTTATTTAGTTTTATTACATTAGGAGTAAAGCTGTCTAGCGTCTCCAACACACATACACTAGGGAGTGAAGCTGTTTAGCTACTCCAGCACACACACACCAGGGGCAAAGATAGCTACTCCAACCGGTTATTCACGTACAAGCAATATTACAGGGCATCAATAAATACGATTTGTTTTAGAGGAAATGAATTAAATTGGTTTAGGATAAAGTTATCAAGTGAATGTGAAAAATATGTAAGGAGTTAATAATTTTATATAACGGCATTCGCTCTTGGCTCTTAATTGTAATAACTACTTCCAGTAACTATTAGAATAATTTTATCAACGGGAATAATCTTGGGTTCAATTAAAGTTCTGTTTGTTATTCTGTGCATTTGAGCAAGAGAAAATGAATAATATTAAGCATGCTTGTATGTATGTACGCAGTATAGCTGATTTGTAATTGATTGTGTTAACTATATAATAGTTTTGAATGTTTAGCGTTATAATTTTAAAGGCAAATTACCATAACGAGTTCAACAAAAACAGATAAGAAACGAATAACTGTATAAAAGATGGCAGATACTTATGAAAAATTCATAGATGTGGTGTCCAAATATATTCCCATGTTCTCGGGAGAAAGTTTAGTAAAGCTAGCAAAGGAAGTATACCACTTCCTAAACTGCTGCAAAGATCTTTACGAACGTCTTAAGGCTGAGGAGTAATCTGTCTTCATGAAATATGTAAGATATCGGATCACGGACGACGCATACCATCTGGTAAGTTCTGAGGAACGAAAGGATTTTGAGGCATTACAGCGGACCATTAAAACTGCCTACATGCCTAGGAAGTCCTATGGCGAATTAAGAACGGAAAGGATAGGTTGTAGACAAAGACCCGGAGACGAAATCGGGGAATATCCGGATAGAATAAACGATTTGTTGAACCAAATTAAATCGGCAGTTTCAGCAAAATATCCAGGTAAATATGGGGGATTACTGGCATAGTTGGAAGGGGCTGCGATTGCCACATTTAAAGTTGGTATAAGAGATCAGGCTATCCAGATGCACTTAACAGGGAGAAAATTCGACTCACTGGAGGCATTGAGAGGAGAGGCGGAATTTTACGAAAGGGACGCGAGAAGACTGCAGCACGGGAAGGACGGAGAAGTGAAAATTTCGACGGAGATGATCCCGCACCTCGCCAGAAACCTTTCTCTACTCTACAACATCCAGTTCACACAGAATCATACAGAAGAATGCCTGGGAAAACATATGGACATAGACCCAAACAGTGCTTCAAATGCGGTCAGCCTGGACACTTTGTGAGAGAGTCCCAACAATAACCTTTCTGTACGGGATGTCAGGAATATGGGCGTGTGATATCCAATTGCCAAATTCACCGCGTAAGAGTGTCCAACTGTGCAGCTAGCATTCGAGATAAATACCATTCAGGAATGAAGGGACTTTATTGCCAATTCTGCCGAACACGTGACCATTACACGGATATCTGCGTAAAGAATTATTTAGCAGATAGGGAAGAAGAAAAATTGACTTCCAGTAATAAATTTATCATCACAGTCATATCAGATATAGTTTTAGAAGGTAAGTGTACGCTTTTAATCGACACTGGGTCCACATGTAATTTAATTAAAGTCAATAGAATAAAAAGAGATACAGCGACACCAACACAGCATAAAATACAAATTGGAGGATGTTTGAATTTGTTAGGAGCTCCATAGGTACTTGTGAGGCGAAGTTGCTTATAGATAACCGTCAGCAGGCTTATCGATTTAACGCCATAGGCGAGACAGATTCAATTCCAGCAGACGATATCCTTGGGATGGATTTCCTAAGTGACAAAGCTATTATGGACTGCGTGAATAGGAAATTGTGGTTACAAAGCGCCAAAGCAAGGATAGAAAGTGCTGTTTGTGGAAACATCACAATTAGTGAACAAGCTGTAACCAATATTTTCATTACTATAATCAAGGAAATCCTTTAGAAACCAGATTAGAGCAGATTCAAATGAGCATGGCAGGTAACATCCTACCAGGTATTAATAATACTGTAACTGTCTATGTCAGATTTGATAACGTCAAAACGTCATCTCGCCTGTAATTTGTAGACGTCAAATATCTTCTGAAATCTAAATTTAATTAAATTACATACTTTCCCGAAAGTGCTGTCATCTATTTGCTATTGCTAACTGAATAAAATCCGAATTTACGGTGATGAAAGAAAATTCTGGGTGGTATAATGGCTAGCTCTCGTCGTGGGACTGAGTAAATGACACACCTTCTGTAGATGTTGACAGTTACTTTATATATCAATAAAGATTTCTACAGGCTCAATCATCGCAATAAAAAAAATAAATATAGAAGATGAAACAAAAACCTTAGTATTTCAGACGACCGACGGACAATAGAATTAACACAATTCAGCTTCAACCTTTACCTGCATTGGCAGGGGAGTGGACTAAGAAAGGGGAATCCACATGCTCATCACCGCTACATCTCCTCAATAAAAAACTTATGCGCTCATGACTATCAATATCTATAGTGGTCAACATCAACGATAATGCAATAAAAAACCTTTCTTAGGCTCTTATAATACATACTAGCCTATTAAACATGAACCAAAAAAAAAACAGCACATACCTACATATATGTAAAAATATGAGAAAACCAAATCGACGAACACCAAAAAACATTCAGTCTTTATTAAATTAAATTTGATGGACTGATCAGTATTATGGGTATACCCTTTTTCATTTCTTGTACTGAATCAAATTTTTTTTTCTATTCTTTTCATTATTATTTTTTTTTCTTATATAATTTTGTTTGACCTTTTTCTTTTGATTTATTTTATTTAATATATATATATATATATAATGATAATTTTCCTTTTAAAAAAAATGTATCCTTATTAGTTATTAAAAATATTATAATTTCAATTAACAGATTATGATCACATACACCATTCAATAATAAAACGTCTTTCTTTTATTGCTTTTAAATAATTAGAGCAAGTTTGATACAAAATATGAGTTCTCCTTTCCCTTCCTGTATTTGCAACTTTGTTCTCATTATGATCACATCCCAAAGTTTAATAAAATATATTTTTTTTTTCAATAATGTTCGTATACTACTAAAATATAATTTTTTTTTATTACTTTAGATTGCTCCATACATTCTTTCTTTTTTTTTCTTTTTAATTTTATAATTACTTTACCTTAATCATCCTTTTTAAAGGTACTTCTTGTACATATAATTTCTTTCTTCCTTTAAATAATTTTTCTCTTCCTCAAAAAACTCAGTTAATTTGGATTAACAAAGCCCACACAAAGAAAAATCCTTTTGTTGAGTTGTTCCGTATTATTGTTTGTTTTTCAAATTTTCTCTTTTTAGATTCCAGCATTCCAGATTTTTCTTTTTTTCAACTGCAAAATTTTTATTTTTCTCTTTCTTAAATTGGACACTTTTCTAATTTATTCATCAATGAGTTGTTTTTCTCAGAAATACATTATATACATTTTCATTAATTTTACTTCACTGCACTTTACTTTCATATTCACGCGCTTCCATTTAGTTTTCTAACATTTTTCTTTATTACTTTTTAATTAATTTTTACTTTCAGGACAATGCTTATTGAAATCATCGAACAATCCGACTTCATTGCCATCCATCTTCATACTCTTTTTTTTTATATTTTTTACATTTTTTCCTTTAAAATTATTGCATCATCCCACCCATCGCTATCTCTCCTGTTGAAAACTGACAACATCCGCGTAAATGAAAGAGACACTCAGAGGACTTTATTTTTAACCAGTTCTAAATTAGCTGACAGCCGCCATGGGCTCAGCATTTTTACACATGTCACCGCCGGAGGACATGTTTACATGCAAGATGTTTAGTTACCAGTTAGTTACGCCAGATCCTCAACCTCATACAGACTAGCACCGATACGTCTCCGTATACGACCCTTGCAGAATTTGTTTGCCAATTTGGCATTAAAGCAGGCAGCCTTATTACTTAATGGAAAATTCCGTCGAAAGACTTCTTGACCAGGAATGAAATTTACTTTCTTACATCGAGTGTTGTATGCATTCTCGTGACGAGAATGAGTCAAAGAAAGGTTGTGCTCAATACGCTCACGTGTTAATGATAAACGATCGGCAGTAGGCATAACGAAGATGCCTCCATATTAAAGAGCCTCAAGCTTCTTAAGGGATGGATAAGTTGATCCGTGCAAGATAATGTGACACCCTAAAAGTGCACGAAAAGTTCCAGTCCTATGGACACATGAAGAGTAGTTCGAAGAGCACAAGCAACACTACATACTACATAAATTGTGATCCCATTCCCGGTGATCGTCTTGAAGGTAAGCTCTAATAGCGGCTAATACGGATCTATTAACTCGTTCTGAAGCATTTGGATGAGGAGAATATATTGCTGTCCGTACATGTCTCACACCATAGTCAATTAACAATTTGGAAAATTCTTTGGAGACGAACTGTTTACCATTATCGGAGAAAATTGATTCAGGTACCCCAAAAGTATGGAAAATTTCATGCTCCAGAAATTTGATGGCAACCGATGCTTGACCGATTTCGGAGCAGGAAATTCGTTAATTGCAGCAACTTTACTAGGGTCAGTTTTCAAAGTTCCATCACCAATAATGAAACCCAAGTACCTTACTTCCCGAACACAAAATCTACTTTTGTTTAAATTAATAGTCAGTCCTGAATGTCGAAGACATACACCAACTTGGTCCAAAACTCGCAAGTGTGTTTCAAAATCAGGTGTTACAATCAATAATTCGTCCAGATACACAAATACACTTTCTCTCAAGTTACCCGGAATTACCTTGTCCATAAGTCGGCACATGCGCTGAGGCGCATTGCATAAACCAAAAGGCATTACCGTAAATTGGTAAAGAGGATGGATGCCCATGCACTGTGAAAGCTGTATTCTCCCGAGATTTCCTTTCCAGCGGAATCTGCCAGATAGCATCTTTTAAGTCCAAACTAGAAATATATCTGGTATCTTGTAAACGACCAAGAGGACCATCAAAGTTAGGGAGCGGATAAGCATCCTTTACTGTTACAGTATTCACTTTACCAGAATCAATACACAAACGTACTTTTCCAGGCTTGCGTACGAGGACAACTGGAGAATTCCATGGACTATTAGACTCTTCAATTACTCCCATTTCCAACATTCGATCAAGCTCATCGTGCATTAAATTCTTTATCGCTGGGGACACTGGGTAATGACATTATTTGATTGGGTGTGGGTCCTCAGTATCAATCAAGTGTTCCTCCAGATGAGTTTTTTCCAAACCCAATACATTAAACGATGGAAGTTTAGCTTTCACTGTATTCAGTTGAGGCAATTGTGTTGGATTTAATTGATGAAGATCATTATCCACGACTGGTGTCAAAGGTGTTATATTTATCTCACTGATTATGTGAGAAGGAATTGAGAAAGGTAATTCAGGAGAAGACATATAAGGGATATTGAGTAGGATTGACCGATTTCGTAGTTCATATCTATCTCATGCACTCTCAAAGGTACCACTGACCTACGCTCCGGTCTGTTGCCAATATACCATAGTTCTGCCTTGACGCACATTTTACGCAAGTCATGTACAGAAGCAATAATATGACCTACAGTAAGAGGTCGTGAATTCAGATTCTGAACGATTATATTAACGTATTGAGATTCCTTCATGGGTTCCTTAAAGCGGTTATGCAATAAATTCATTTTGTGTAAGAATTCGTCGAACGAATCAAAACCCTCTTTGAGTTCCAACATAGACTTGATAGCACTGAAGTCATTACTAAGACTGCAGAATCGAGTCAAAAAGCTAACGCGAAAATCATTCCAGATAGTAAGACGACAAACTCTCCTAAATTGGGATCAATACCATTCTAAGGCTTGGCCTTGAAGAAGAGACACAATATTACTACAGACTTCCTCATGTGGAATGTCTGGGTCCAAAGCTAACAATTCAATACGATTTATAAATTCCTCCGCCGGCAACTGGTCATTGATCGCAGGGAAACGAATGTTCCAGTGCTGTACCAAAGAGGGACGGGGTGCTGGAGTCGTGAAGCGTCTCACCGGTCTTACAGGAGCCCTACATAACAATTCATCTTGATAATCGTTATATAGGTTAGGTGGTGGTGAAGGTGTTGACGAACGAGAATTACAAGGTTTAGATCTAGACAGCACGGACGGTGTAATTTGTTTATCACGAAGTTGATGTAAATCTAATTGCATTTTTGCAATCTGTTGTAGTATCGCATCCTGTGATACTGATACAACCGGAAATCATATTTGGTCTGTTTTTATATTAATACCAGGAATAGTAACCGAAGTAGTTTTTATATTTGTTTTTTCCTACTGAGATACGATTCCTTCCAGAACCTACTCGGGATCATCAATATTATCAGCGGGGGCATTACTCTTAGCGGTCTTACCCGTACTTTTTGTGTTGTTTTTCCCTTTATTCACGGGCATTATATAATAATAATATTACCAATTATATAATTGTGAAATTGTAAATGTTTATTTATATCAAAACAACTTAGCTTCTAAGCCAATTTGTGTTAAGTATTGTATTAAATTCCAAAGATTGGTATTATATTATAGAAAAATTTATATGTTAATATTAATTAGCTTTATGCCAATTTGTAATTTATTAATAAAACAGAATATATATATGATCAATTACAAGCAATTGACAGACAAAAACAAACGAAACGGATACAATGACAGTTCTATTATTAAAAGAAACCGCATATGCACCAAATACCATAAACAAAATTTATTTCTCGCCACAGTAGGTAAGTAATGCGGGCTCGGGTGCAAAATCCCATGTTATTTCTTATGGAGGTCCTAATTCACTTTTGCAAATCTTAAAGTTCTGGCGCAAAATCCTATGTAATTTTAAAGGGGAAATCTAAATTTACTTTTGCAAATCTGAAAGTTCTGGCCCAAAATCCTATGTAATTTTAAAGGCGAAACCTAAATTCACTTTTGCAGCTATCTCGCTCGCACGTATCATCCGCCTCTGTCTCACTCCCACACATGATAACGGGTGTGACGTCATTGGAGCATTATACACACATACACATGAATCTCAAGTAAATGAAAATAGAAAATTATAGTTTATTAGAAATATAAATGCATCATTATTAATGAGAACTGACAAGCTAAAGGCAAAAAAGTTTACCAGGTGATCAGAAACTATTATAGGCATTCGCAGACTTTACTCAACATCAATAATTTCCATTATTTAAATTTACCGGAAAATAAAAATGATAAACCTGTTAGCATTGTTGCACGTTTCAACTATATCAACCGAAATAATGAGTGCAAACTTGAAACAATAAAATTTACTACAAAGCTAAATAATAAGAACATTAAACAAGAATATCTAAACATAATTACACGAACAATCATACAGAAAATAAATGAAATTGAAGCAGGAAAAAATGCTATCGTATTGAATATTTGTTTCGTTAAATTCTTTTTTGAAAATCTACAACCACTGAAACCACAATCGGATGTTGAAATTATACAGATCAACAATGCTGTGTATGCGATGGATGAAGACTGCAACTTAAAATTTATTAAACGAAAAGAATATGAACTCCCCGACTTTATAAACATGTAAATATATAATTAGAATTTAGCACAGTTGTTAATATGACTACATAGGGTTTGCTTCTTCACGATAGGATTGTTGAATACGTTCCTTTTAACCAGCGAAAATAGAAAACTCAACCAGAATGTCAGTCATTATTGATGTTGAAAGATTCAAACAAAAACAGCGTGGCGATTTTAAGAAGTGAAAATCAACTTCAACATTATATATGTATTTAAACCACCTTTTCTTATAAGAACTTAATTTAAGCAGAAAAGAAACAGCTTTTATGGATTAAGATGGGGTGATGGTGATACTTATGGTACCGTAAACTACATATGAATGTAA
>OZ005740.1:127342662-127440878 GCA_963930735.1 Dioctria linearis | reverse complement strand
AGTTTAAGCATTGCAACAAAGCAAAATGCTACTTGTTGAAATATCAGGTGCTCAAATCTAACAACTCTGGAAACAAGTGAGGCATAATGTTGAGGACGATGTCTTTATAATAAGGGATTTTTAAAATAAAAACAGTTTAAAAACGTTATACAAATTTTTTACTTTCCATATGATGTCCAATCTAAATTACATTATTTTCTTATATTTACATCAATCTATTTCCGTTATACGTAATGACCCCACGGTAGCGTTTCATAGTTATATTTATGTATATATCTTTTATCATCGTGTGGACTTAAAGCGATTTTTGATTGAGTATATTGTGCTAATATCATGTTTTTGAGATCGTATTAAATTTTGGGTTACTATTTTCTCACAGTTAGCGTTTAAACACTCAACATAATTCATCAAAAGTAATTCTATTCTTCACGATCTGTTGTTTCAGTCCCTTGGATTTTTTAGTTTCATCCATGCCCTCTACCCTAAACGCATACATTTTTCATCTCAAAACCAGTAAATTCCGTCATAATGCGGCCATTGTTCTTATCTTTCGTGAGGCCCAACACTTTTTTGTTGACTAGAGCGTATGCCCCAAACATTGTTGGAAGGATAGTCGCTGGTGTCAAAAATGCAAATGGCAGTCCCGTTTAATAATATTATATAGGTCGGGACAGCTAATTTCATAAATTAGGCTGTCTGTATCCGTATAGCAAACAGTACAATTCGAACCAAACTGGGGAATCATATAATCGTAATAGAATTTATAAATGGTTGTCTTTGCTAAGTGTAGGATGCACATGCCTACATAGATTGGTTTATTGAAATATATTTCTGATTTGTTTAGTTCAATGGCTACCAGGTCCTCATTAAAAATTACTGAGGATTTGAACTCTGGTTTCAGCTCCAAAGCGACCTAACCATTTCGTTACCAGTTTGACAATACTGTGCTTGCGAACATTTTCCATAGTCTTTCCGAACACAGCGTTGTTCATAAGCTTGAAGAGGTTTTTCTCGAAATCATTCTTAGCGGATGCTCTGAATTGTGCGTTTAAATCTATATATGATTTTAACCACTGGGATTGGTTAAACTGGAGGATTATATGAATTTTAGTTAGTTTTAATCCATAAAGAAGAATCTGTTTTAAATTACGATAATGAATTACATATTTGCGTTTATTGTAGAGATTGGCCATTAGTTTTATCTGTTTTAAATTGGAGGCGCTGCAATGCTCTGCACAGAACGGTAGCTCCTTATGAAGATCATGAAACTCTTGGAATATTCCAAATCTACCTCTAAAATATAGGCTGTGGGGGAATCATCTGCCACACCTTCAACTTTAACATTAATCGTATCTAGCCACTTGAAGCCGCCATAAGGTAAGGATTGAGACATGGCCCAGCCATATTGGTTATTTATATCAAAATATTGCAAGAATTTTGATGATATATTTGAATCATAGTCACCCATATAATATATATTATTTGCTTTGGAATAACGTTTAGAGCATTGACTGAGGCCACCTCGGATACCACGCTCAATAAATGTAACCATATCTATATCGGTGAGTAATTCCAAAGTATAGTTCAGCATAGCGTCCCAAATATAGCCAGGAAGTGTGAAATAATGAGCTGAATCCAGTCCATATGTTTCGAGGCAACTTGTACGGATTTGTTCCGAAACATCTGCTAATAAAATAACATTTGTTTTAAATACAAATCGGTGTACTCACCCAAATTTTGCATTGAAAATGCATTCCAGACGTTGTGAGCATATACATAATCTTCCTCACTAATATCGCAATCATTTAGCTTATTGTAAAATTGTGAAATGGTTGGTAAGGAAGTTTCAGAGAATTTTATAGAGTCGTTAAAATAATCATACGGGTAAATACCCTTACATGTTAGTAGTTCAAACTAATCATCTGATAAATGTTGAAATTGGGACTTTAAAATGGGTAGAGATTTTAAATATGAAGAGAGAGTATCCAAGCTACTTGTAAGAAATCTAAATGAATCAATAAATCTAAATTTAATTGGATTATCAATTAAATGTTTTGTGAATGCAATATGGTGTTTTTGTTGATGGGGAGTAGATCGACGCGGCCTTCTAGGTCTGATGATAGATTTTTTATGATGAAATGGGAATCATAACCGCAAAGATTGTGGAAAATGACTGGAACTGTGTGACTATCCGCAAAATTAATATTACACCCCTCGTGTGCTGGACCTCTATATACACCAGTAAGGTGGCAATGATCACGTACCTTTTTATCTTCATACACAAACAGTTTTCCGCAAATATGACAGACTGTAGCTCTGTTATAATTCTCTTGCTCATCAGCATTAAGTTGATTCATAGGTAAAGGGCAAAGCAAAATTGTTTTTAAGTCCTCAGAAAATTTACACAATTCGTCCGTAAACCACATAATGCAGTCCTCACCACGATAACATGTATAAAAAGATAACGTTGGGTCATACGAACATTTTACAAAATATCCAATACTACACGGAACATGCATTTGGTATTTGTTCTTATCACTACATTCTATTAACAGACATTCTAAGTCAACATACATAGTAAAAGGTAGTTCTACTTTATTCCTCTAATTCTTAAAAGCTAGACTCTTCTGGCCCTCTGCTGGCAATCGAATTCTACACTCATTCAGCTTCACGCAGTCCTCCATGTGGTGTTCTAATGCAGTAGACGAGTAAAAGTAGTGAAGGCAGCGGTCGCAGAAATAGTTCTTTCTCTTATGACTATTAAGTTGTGATGATAAAAGCCAAGATAAGTTCTTTATCCAAACGTACTGATATTTGATTGCTTCAGAAACATCGTTGTCCTCGTTCTCGTCTTCATCTTCATCGTAGTATACATTCTGGATCATTAAAGATTGATGTGTTTCTCCCTTCTATTGCTTGTCAGATACGTTGGTAGTGTGGTGAATTCCCTTTTTGCTTCTTGGTTATCTTCTTCAATATATATACATTGATGGAGATGTTGTTCTGCTTCTCAAATCGCGGAATCTGCTTAACGGTCATCGGAAACTGAATACCAGTCAAGTTCAAAATGGTTGTGTAGTGTGGGTATTTCGTTATACGTTGCGGATCCTTCTTTGCTGGATGTAGGGCCGATATTACTGCCCAAGCGAAATTTGATCATCGCCATTTCGAACGTTCATATAGGCTTTTTTCGTTTTATTTCAGCAGGCAGCTCTATGAATGAGGATCCCAGTTGTGGCGTAAACTTGTTGATATTAACCACCAAGTTTATAATTTTTAATAAAGACCACTCACTGTCCTTTTCTTGGAACTCCTCAAGATCATTTATAATTACATTCTGAATATTTTCCTTCAACCACGTAGTCAAGTCTGTGTTATTGTAAATGGGCGCGCTTTTTGTGTTAAGGAATTTAAGCTCAAATACTTCTTCACCCCCTTCGCAATTTTAAATTCACAGCAAAACACGGCATTAACTTTAAGAGACATTTCCTTTTCAACGCATTGTTGGTACGACGACGAAACAAGTCACTGCAATCTTCCAAAAATGTTGTTGGGTCTATATGTGATAAATTAGCTATTGCTCCAGTCCATTTAACCCGGCTGCTTATAGAGTTTGCTCTATTTGTGTTGGGGGTTTTATAACCATCGCCAACCAACCTCAGCTGCTTCATTTGCGTGCGAAATGTATTTAAAACGCATATGCCGTTGGTCAATAAATTTTCTTCACTAACAGTTGTAATCGTCTTCAATGCAACCCTTAATTTTCTTAAACTCAGTCTGCACCCTCCAACAAGTTATGGTGCTCTTTAGCGTTGTGAAGTGCCGATTCTGCTTCTTTAATTAGAATATTCACATTTCTTCCAGCTTTGTTGTTTGCTTTTAATATCACTTTAGCACTTTTCCTCTTCAATATGTAATTTGAAGCTTCTAGTTCTTTGACGGGTTTTTGCTAGAACAATGTTTCCACCTCGAGCGTTTGTCAATGAATGGGCGTAAATATTAAACCTGATTGTTTATATAATAATCGCCAGAAAATTGAAAACCTGATGAAACCCAAAATTATAGAGTTGGCCTAAATTGGTGAATCGCTTAGTTTTATTAATGCAATTTACTATATTTAAAAGAATTTACTAGTCTTCTTATGGCCCACAACTGATGATATGGAACTATGAGTTATACGCGGAAAACTCTGTTTTATATACAATTTTAGTTAAGCCCCCACACAAAAACTTTCTACCGCGTACATGTTTTTATAGTCACAGAGTATTAACATCATAAAAATATAAAATATTGGTGTCTGTTAACCATCATATTATTATACTAGCCGTATGTGAAAGCAAAAGTTGGCAACAATGTTGTATTTACTGGTTAGTACTTTCTCATCAGTAAAAGTGAAAACAAAAACCAGCTTTTGCGAGGATTTATTACTTTGTATGTTGGGTACACGCTTGTGCTGATCGTGAAATCTTGTTTTGCTTTAAAATTACCGTTTTGCAGAAGCTTACCCGTCGCATAACAAGCTCATCTACATACCTGAAGTTTTGCAAAACATTTAAAAACTGTTGCGAGTTTGAAACGGTTAATGTAAATATAAAAATATTGTAAATAAAAGAATGTTTATAATGTGTTTAAATCTATGTTTTATTTTAAAACCCTAATATAACAAGTTCATCTACATATCTGAAGTTTTGCAAAACATTTAAAAACTGTTGCGAGTTTGTTAAATAATTGGTGGGCCATTTTAAAATAAAGCAGATTAATATAAAAAACTGGAGCATTTAATACGATATACAGACAGATATTATAAAAGTCTACCGACACGTTATCATAAATTTTACAAATAATTTGGAAAACCGTGTCGAAATTTAACAATTTTTCTGAAATAAATAGGAATTTCAATATTTTAAACTGATTTTTGGAAATACTGAAAAGATTACGAGTTTCTACTAACTGATCCAGAATAGAAAACAAAACAAAATTTGTCAAACAATTTTTCCTGGTTTTATTTCATCAAATTTAGTGCATTTATTTGTTTAACATACAATTTTATTTGATAATCAGTTGGTGGGTAGCTGCCATGTTGTACGTATTGTTATATTCTTTGAATATTTGTTTTAAAAATTTTTCAAATTTCTTTACGATTATTTCATTTTACTTTCATTTAGTTTAGGTTTTTTGCTGTTTTCCTCTAGAGATAATACTTATGTAACTGAATTGCGAATAAGAAACAGGCGGCTGGCTTTGAACTTTTCAAGATTTCCTTGCAGCTTGTGCAATTTGTTTTTACATTTAATGATTTTTGTAATTTGTTTTCGGAATTTTATGAAGTTTTGAAATATTTACGTTTTTTTTTTTAATTTTTGAAGTTTTTATGATTTTTTGCAATTTGTTTTTACATTTAATGATTTTTTGCAATTTATTTTCGCAATTTTACTATTTTTTTTTATTTTTAATCTACACGATACGGCAGAGTGCAATTTAAACCCAGGTGGAGCAGGTAAATTTACCATTTTTTAGGGATCAACCACTTTCCCAGTTAAATATATATAAAATAATCACATTCAAAGCATGGGTTCATTCAATAAATTTAACATGGCCCAACCTTATTCTATTCTGATTCAACTCACCACGTTAATTGATAAAAGCATCTTTAAGTTCTTCATATAATAGTACTATGTAAACAGATAATATTTTGTTTTCATTTTAAATATGATATTTCATTAAACCTTACGTATATTATGTTAGAGAATACGAATAAGCAATTCATAATACATTTTTCATTCGCACAAAGAAAAGCAATTCACTGAGGGTGTATTAAAAATAAATTTTAGGAAAAATTACAGGAACGGGTTTAAGATGTCAGGTGCTCCCTCCGCTAAAGATGTAAATCAATACATCATCGGAAGCCAAATGATCACCACTTGTAAGCTGCTGAGAGAGGTACCAACTTATCTCCCCTCATTTGCAGAAGAAGTAGCACATCTTCCTACGAATGAAACAGTAGCACAATAGATGGACCTTTCAAATTTCAAGATACAAAAATTGAATCGGATACAATATATACATATAATATTAATTATTGAATTTCCGTGGACTCAACCGCAGAAACTACTGGAAAAATACACACAAAAATTGAATACATTTTAAACAAGTGAAGCTTGAATAAAATGAGAAACCATACGTTGGGCGCCAATTTGTAACTGTCTATGTCAGATTTGATAACGTAAAAAGGTCAACTCGCCTGTAATTTGTAGACGTCAAATATCTTCAGAAATCTAAATTGGATTAAATTAAAATCTTTCCCGAAAGTGCTGTCATCTATTTGCTATTGCTAACTGAATAAAAACCGAATTTACGGTGATGAAAGAAAATGAAATTACGAGTGCGTCTATGATTGTCGCCTAACTGGGTGGTATAATGGCTAGCTCTCGTCGTGGGAGTGAGTAAGTGACACACCCTCTGTAGATATTGACAGTTACTTTATATATCAATCAAGATTTCTACAGGCTCAATCATCGCAATAAAAAAAATAAATATAGAAGATGAAACAAAAACCGTAGTACTTCAGACGACGGACGGACAATAGAATTAACACAATTCACGCTTCAACCTTTACCTCCATTGGCAGGGGAGTGGACTAGGGAGGGGAATCCGCATGCTCATCACCACTACATCTCCTCAATAAAAAACTTATGCGCTCATCACTATTTTTTTTATATATTTATTCATCAATATCTATAGTGGTCAATAACAACAATCATGCAATAAAAAACTTTTTTTAGCCCCTTATAATACATAGTAGCCTATTAAACATGAACAAAAAAAAATGCACATATATATGTATATGTAAAAATATGAGAAAACCAAATCGACGAACACCAAAAAAATTCAGTCTTTATTAAATTAACCTTGTTGGACTGATCAGTATTATGGGTTTACCCTTCTTCATTTCTTGTACTGAATCAAACAATATTTCTTCAATTCTTTTTATTTTTTTTTCTTATATAATTTTGTTTTTCCTTTTCCTTTTGCTTTATTTTATTTAATATATATATGTTCGAACCAAATCGGTTCGAATATAATTTTCTTAACACACAACTTCTGAAAAGAAAACATCCTGAAAACAAAGCATTTAACTTTTAGGAAAATTATATCTAATTTGATAACTCTTAATCAAAAAACAGGTACACAACCTAACAAAGCCATGTGTTTGTCATCTTCATAACATATTGCACAAATACAATACAAAAGTATAGCCTCAACGAGCAGATACAATTAAATTATTATCATTTGTTTGAACCAGTTAGATTCATGCTAAAAATAATTTCAGAAAAGAGAACATATTACAAAAATACCATGCTAAAATTGAGCTCTGAACAGAAAATGAATTTAATCTAATTACAATTTTTCCAAAAATAGGTACAACATCCAACAAAAGCATGTGTTGTCATGTGGGATACAATGCATGGCACAAATATAATCAGATCAAGCAAATCAATTTGCAACTATATCTTTACCATTATTACACGTACCATCCAACGGGAATTTCTTCTCTACGTGATAGAGATAACATTTTTTGCAAATGTAATTCAACTGAACACAGCAGCATAGGTTGCTCTAAAAATTCTTGTTGCTATGCATTTTTGTTCGTTGCTAATCAAATTTTATCGCTTGTACCGTAAGATCACAGCTGCACTGCCAATTCTTGTAATCCTGCGCCGCTGCTACTCTATCAGTGGTGACGTGTGCAAGCAAGGGCTATATAAACGACAAGTTGACTGATCTCGATCGGTTCAGGATCTTCAGTGTAATCAAGGAAATCGGAGTACAAAGCTACTCCTTCACCACGAAGAGTGAAAGGAAAACGACGCTCGTATTAAAAGGGGTACAGTACTCGTACGAACCTGAGGACGTGCAACCAGTTCTAGAAGAGAGCTGCCAGGAATTAAAATTAAGGCAGTGACCCAACTGAAAGCAAGGAAAGTCAAGGAAGACAACAATGCTTTCGTTGTCAGTTTCGACAAATTCTACGAAGCGAAAAAATTATGGAGACCAAGAAGCTCCTAGGAATGTTCGTGTATTGGGAAAAGTACCACAATAAAGGTATAACTCAATGTAAAAGATGCCAGCGTTTTGGACACGTCGCCAGCAACTGTGCCGTCAACTATAGATGTGTTAAGTGCGAGAAGAAGCATGAGCCAGGGGAATGCGAGAGGAAAGACGCGAATGTAGATGTACCTTTCTGCGTAAATTGTAATACGCAAGGACATCCAGCTAGCTACAGATGATGCCCTAAATACAAGGAGCTGAGAAAGCAAAGGAACTTACGACAAGAGGAACGGCGACAAAGGGACAACTTCGTCATAGAGTCAACGAGTTATGTCGAGTTATGACAGCGCATGGAAGATATTTCTTGAAAAGTATGATAATAAACGAGTTTTGGTAAATGCCCAATTGAAAGCACTCTTTAATCTACCTAAAGCAGCTCACGAATCAGCCAAGGCTATCAAAACCTTGCTAGATAAGTCTTCCGAATGTATCTTCGAACTCGAGGCATTGCAAGTTTCCACTAAGCAATGGGATGCAATTCTCATCTACATGGTGGTACAATGTTTACCAGCAGAAACACACCGTGCATGGGAACAAGAGGTCTATACTAGAGAAGTACTTCCCACTTTCGAGTCCTTAAAAATATTTTTACAATCTAGATTTAGATTTTTAGAAGCCATAGTCGATACCAAACCGTCCCTAGCCAATAAAAATGCTCAAGTCCCGAGAGTATCCACCCATTTTACGTCATATACCCAAACATGTATCTTGTGCAAAGAGCAGGACCGTCTATTTAAATGTCCGAAATTCATAAAACTTGATGTAGACAATAAATTCAAAATTGTCACAACAAATCAATTGCGTAATAACTGCCTATCAAAAGGCCACAACACGAAAACTTGTACGAGTAAGTTTTCATGTCAGCGATGTGGAAGGAGGCATCATTCTTTACTTCACAGGAATAATGTCACTCCAGGAGCAGCAATCAGATGCTCAACCTTGTAATTCACCTTCCACATCCAATAACACTCTTCACACGCTCCACGCAAAAAACCAACGTACCAAACAAGCACTGCTTGCAACAGCACTGTAAAACGTTCCTAGAAAAAAAGGGAAACATGTTGGTATTGAGAGCTATGATATATTCAGGCTCTCAAGTTTCATTTGTAACCCTAGCCGCCGCACGTAAGCTGCAGTCATCCACTACAAACGTGGAAATTCAAATCACTGGCCTGGAAAAACTGAAACTACAAATGTTCAAAAACAAACTACATTAAATATTTATCCTTATTCAACCGCAATTAAGGCAACCACGGTCACTGCCCTTATAGTGGAAACAATCACGGACATTTTACCTCCTTCAACCATTCCAAACAAAGAATGGAGTCATATACATGAGCTACCACTTGCCGATCAATTTTTCTTTAAACCAGGAATAATTTACCTGCCTTTAGGAGCAGATATATATAGTGAAATCCTCTTGGAAGGTTTACGGAAAGGTCCTCCAGGAACACCTGTTGCCCAAAGCAGTATCCTCGGATGGATACTCTTCGGAAAACTCCAAAATACTTCCACATTTTTAACAGCATCTGCGTTAACAGCAAAAGCTCACTACGATGACGACGACATTTCACTGGATAAACTCCTACGTCAGTTTTGGGAAACTGAAGAAGTTACTCCAGGAAGAAAGCTGTCTAAAGCAGATCAAGAATGTGAAGAGTTTTATCAAAAAACCCATGTTCGTAACGCACACTCGCGTTACGAAGTTCGTCTGCCTTTCTACAGCCTAGAACGACAATTAGAACGAAATCCTGAACTCTATCAGGAATACAAAGCTTGTATTAATGAATACAAGGCACTAGACATAGACCCAAACAGTGCTTCAAATGGGGTCAGCCTGGACACTTTGTGAGAGAGTCCCAACAATAACCTTTCTGTACGGGATGTCAGGAATATGGGCGTGTGATATCCAATTGCCAAATTCACCGCGTAAGAGTGTCCAACTGTGCAGCTAGCATTCGAGATAAATACCATTCAGGAATGAAGGGACTTTATTGCCAATTCTGCCGAACACGTGACCATTACACGGATATCTGCGTAAAGAATTATTTAGCAGATAGGGAAGAAGAAAAATTGACTTCCAGTAATAAATTTATCATCACAGTCATATCAGATATAGTTTTAGAAGGTAAGTGTACGCTTTTAATCGACACTGGGTCCACGTGTAATTTAATTAAAGTCAATAGAATAAAAAGAGATACAGCGACACCAACACAGCATAAAATACAAATTGGAGGATGTTTGAATTTGTTAGGAGCTCCATAGGTACTTGTGAGGCGAAGTTGCTTATAGATAACAGTCAGCAGGCTTATCGATTTAACGCCATAGGCGAGACAGATTCAATTCCAGCAGACGATATCCTTGGGATGGATTTCCTAAGTGACAAAGCTATTATGGACTGCGTGAATAGGAAATTGTGGTTACAAAGCGCCAAAGCAAGGATAGAAAGTGCTGTTTGTGGAAACATCACAATTAGTGAACAAGCTGTAACCAATATTTTCATTACTATAATCAAGGAAATCCTTTAGAAACCAGATTAGAGCAGATTCAAATGAGCATGGCAGGTAACATCCTACCAGGTATTAATAATACTGTAACTGTCTATGTCAGATTTGATAACGTCAAAACGTCATCTCGCCTGTAATTTGTAGACGTCAAATATCTTCTGAAATCTAAATTTAATTAAATTACATACTTTCCCGAAAGTGCTGTCATCTATTTGCTATTGCTAACTGAATAAAATCCGAATTTACGGTGATGAAAGAAAATGAAATTACGAGTGTGTCTATGATTGTCGCCTGTCTGGGTGGTATAATGGCTAGCTCTCGTCGTGGGACTGAGTAAATGACACACCTTCTGTAGATGTTGACAGTTACTTTATATATCAATAAAGATTTCTACAGGCTCAATCATCGCAATAAAAAAAATAAATATAGAAGATGAAACAAAAACCTTAGTATTTCAGACGACCGACGGACAATAGAATTAACACAATTCAGTTTCAACCTTTACCTGCATTGGCAGGGGAGTGGACTAAGAAAGGGGAATCCACATGCTCATCACCGCTACATCTCCTCAATAAAAAAACTTATGCGCTCATGACTATCAATATCTATAGTGGTCAACATCAACGATAATGCAATAAAAAACCTTTCTTAGGCACTTATAATACATACTAGCCTATTAAACATGAACCAAAAAAAAAACAGCACATACCTACATATATGTAAAAATATGAGAAAACCAAATCGACGAACACCAAAAAACATTCAGTCTTTATTAAATTAAATTTGATGGACTGATCAGTATTATGGGTATACCCTTTTTCATTTCTTGTACTGAATCAAATTTTTTTTTCTATTCTTTTCATTATTATTTTTTTTTCTTATATAATTTTGTTTGTCCTTTTTCTTTTGATTTATTTTATTTAATATATATATATATATATATAATGATAATTTTCCTTTTAAAAAAAATGTATCCTTATTAGTTATTAAAAATATTATAATTTCAATTAACAGATTATGATCACATACACCATTCAATAATAAAACGTCTTTCTTTTATTGCTTTTAAATAATTAGAGCAAGTTTGATACAAAATATGAGTTCTCCTTTCCCTTCCTGTATTTGCAACTTTGTTCTCATTATGATCACATCCCAAAGTTTAATAAAATATATTTTTTTTTCAATAATGTTCGTATACTACTAAAATATAATTTTTTTTTATTACTTTAGATTGCTCCATACATTCTTTCTTTTTTTTTCTTTTTAATTTTATAATTACTTTACCTTAATCATCCTTTTTAAAGGTACTTCTTGTACATATAATTTCTTTCTTCCTTTAAATAATTTTTCTCTTCCTCAAAAAACTCAGTTAATTTGGATTAACAAAGCCCACACAAAGAAAAATCCTTTTGTTGAGTTGTTCCGTATTATTGTTTGTTTTTCAAATTTTCTCTTTTTAGATTCCAGCATTCCAGATTTTTCTTTTTTTCAACTGCAAAATTTTTATTTTTCTCTTTCTTAAATTGGACACTTTTCTAATTTATTCATCAATGAGTTGTTTTTCTCAGAAATACACATCTTTAATTGATTTTCTTTTATTTTCATTAATTTTACTTCACTGCACTTTACTTTCATATTCACGCGCTTCCATTTAGTTTTCTAACATTTTTCTTTATTACTTTTTAATTAATTTTTACTTTCAGGACAATGCTTATTGAAATCATCGAACAATCCGACTTCATTGCCATCCATCTTCATACTCTTTTTTTTTATATTTTTTACATTTTTTCCTTTAAAATTATTGCATCATCCCATGATAAGACTGCAGAATCGAGTCAAAAAGCTAACGCGAAATTCATTCCAGATAGTAAGACGACAAACTCTCCTAAATTGGGATCAATACCATTCTAAGGCTTGGCCTTGAAGAAGAGACACAATATTACTACAGACTTCCTCATGTGGAATGTCTGGGTCCAAAGCTAACAATTCAATACGATTTATAAATTCCTCCGCCGGCAACTGGTCATTGATCGCAGGGAAACGAATGTTCCAGTGCTGTACCAAAGAGGGACGGGGTGCTGGAGTCGTGAAGCGTCTCATCGGTCTTACAGGAGCCCTACATAACAATTCATCTTGATAATCGTTATATAGGTTAGGTGGTGGTGAAGGTGTTGACGAACGAGAATTACAAGGTTTAGATCTAGACAGCACGGACGGTGTAATTTGTTTATCACGAAGTTGATGTAAATCTAATTGCATTTTTGCAATCTGTTGTAGTATCGCATCCTGTGATACTGATACAACCGGATATCATATTTGGTCTGTTTTTATATTAATACCAGGAATAGTAACCGAAGTAGTTTTTATATTTGTTTTTTCCTACTGAGATACGATTCCTTCCAGAACCTACTCGGGATCATCAATATTATCAGCGGGGGCATTACTCTTAGCGGTCTTACCCGTACTTTTTGTGTTGTTTTTCCCTTTATTCACGGGCATTATATAATAATAATATTACCAATTATATAATTGTGAAATTGTAAATGTTTATTTATATCAAAACAACTTAGCTTCTAAGCCAATTTGTGTTAAGTATTGTATTAAATTCCAAAGATTGGTATTATATTATAGAAAAATTTATATGTTAATATTAATTAGCTTTATGCCAATTTGTAATTTATTAATAAAACAGAATATATATATGATCAATTACAAGCAATTGACAGACAAAAACAAACGAAACGGATACAATGACAGTTCTATTATTAAAAGAAACCGCATATGCACCAAATACCATAAACAAAATTTATTTCTCGCCACAGTAGGTAAGTAATGCGGGCTCGGGTGCAAAATCCCATGTTATTTCTTATGGAGGTCCTAATTCACTTTTGCAAATCTTAAAGTTCTGGCGCAAAATCCTATGTAATTTTAAAGGGGAAATCTAAATTTACTTTTGCAAATCTGAAAGTTCTGGCCCAAAATCCTATGTAATTTTAAAGGCGAAACCTAAATTCACTTTTGCAGCTATCTCGCTCGCACGTATCATCCGCCTCTGTCTCACTCCCACACATGATAACGGGTGTGACGTCATTGGAGCATTATACACACATACACATGAATCTCAAGTAAATGAAAATAGAAAATTATAGTTTATTAGAAATATAAATGCATCATTATTAATGAGAACTGACAAGCTAAAGGCAAAAAAGTTTACCAGGTGATCAGAAACTATTATAGGCATTCGCAGACTTTACTCAACATCAATAATTTCCATTATTTAAATTTACCGGAAAATAAAAATGATAAACCTGTTAGCATTGTTGCACGTTTCAACTATATCAACCGAAATAATGAGTGCAAACTTGAAACAATAAAATTTACTACAAAGCTAAATAATAAGAACATTAAACAAGAATATCTAAACATAACTACACGAACAATCATACAGAAAATAAATGAAATTGAAGCAGGAAAAAATGCTATCGTATTGAATATTTGTTTCGTTAAATTCTTTTTTGAAAATCTACAACCACTGAAACCACAATCGGATGTTGAAATTATACAGATCAACAATGCTGTGTATGCGATGGATGAAGACTGCAACTTAAAATTTATTAAACGAAAAGAATATGAACTCCCCGACTTTATAAACATGTAAATATATAATTAGAATTTAGCACAGTTGTTAATATGACTACATAGGGTTTGCTTCTTCACGATAGGATTGTTGAATACGTTCCTTTTAACCAGCGAAAATAGAAAACTCAACCAGAATGTCAGTCATTATTGATGTTGAAAGATTCAAACAAAAACAGCGTGGCGATTTTAAGAAGTGAAAATCAACTTCAACATTATATATGTATTTAAACCACCTTTTCTTATAAGAACTTAATTTAAGCAGAAAAGAAACAGCTTTTATGGATTAAGATGGGGTGATGGTGATACTTATGGTACCGTAAACTACATATGTATGTAAGTTTAAGCATTGCAACAAAGCAAAATGCTACTTGTTGGAAATATCAGGTGCTCAAATCTAACAACTCTGGAAACAAGTGAGGCATAATGTTGAGGACGATGTCTTTATAATAAGGGATTTTTAAAATAAAACAGTTTAAAAACGTTATACAAATTTTTTACTTTCCATATGATGTCCAATCTAAATTACATTATTTTCTTATATTTACATCAATCTATTTCCGTTATACGGTAATGACCCCACGGTAGCGTTTCATAGTTATATTTATGTATATATCTTTTATCATCGTGTGGACTTAAAGCGATTTTTGATTGAGTTATTGTGCTAATATCATGTTTTTGAGATCGTATTAAATTTTGGGTTACTATTTTCTCACAGTTAGCGTTTAAACACTCAACATAATCATCAAAAGTAATTCTATTCTTCACGATCTGTTGTTTCAGTCCCTTGGATTTTTTAGTTTCATCCATGCCCTCTACCCTAAACGCATACATTTTTCATCTCAAACCAGTAAATTCCGTCATAATGCGGCCATTGTTCTTATCTTTCGTGAGGCCCAACACTTTTTTGTTGACTAGAGGTATGCCCCAAACATTGTTGGAAGGATAGTCGCTGGTGTCAAAATGCAAATGGCAGTCCCGTTTAATAATATTATATAGGTCGGGACAGCTAATTTCATAAATTAGGCTGTCTGTATCCGTATAGCAAACAGTACAATTCGAACCAAACTGGGGAATCATATAATCGTAATAGAATTTATAAATGGTTGTCTTTGCTAAGTGTAGGATGCACATGCCTACATAGATTGGTTTATTGAAATATATTTCTGATTTGTTTAGTTCAATGGCTACCAGGTCCTCATTAAAAATTACTGAGGATTTGAACTCTGGTTTCAGCTCCAAAGCGACCTAACCATTTCGTTACCAGTTTGACAATACTGTGCTTGCGAACATTTTCCATAGTCTTTCCGAACACAGCGTTGTTCATAAGCTTGAAGAGGTTTTTCTCGAAATCATTCTTAGCGGATGCTCTGAATTGTGCGTTTAAATCTATATATGATTTTAACCACTGGGATTGGTTAAACTGGAGGATTATATGAATTTTAGTTAGTTTTAATCCATAAAGAAGAATCTGTTTTAAATTACGATAATGAATTACATATTTGCGTTTATTGTAGAGATTGGCCATTAGTTTTATCTGTTTTAAATTGGAGGCGCTGCAATGCTCTGCACAGAACGGTAGCTCCTTATGAAGATCATGAAACTCTTGGAATATTCCAAATCTACCTCTAAAATATAGGCTGTGGGGGAATCATCTGCCACACCTTCAACTTTAACATTAATCGTATCTAGCCACTTGAAGCCGCCATAAGGTAAGGATTGAGACATGGCCCAGCCATATTGGTTATTTATATCAAAATATTGCAAGAATTTTGATGATATATTTGAATCATAGTCACCCATATAATATATATTATTTGCTTTGGAGTAACGTTTAGAGCATTGACTGAGGCCACCTCGGATACCACGCTCAATAAATGTAACCATATCTATATCGGTGAGTAATTCCAAAGTTATATTAGTATAGTTCAGCATAGCGTCCCAAATATAGCCAGGAAGTGTGAAATAATGAGCTGAATCCAGTCCATATGTTTCGAGGCAACTTGTACGGATTTGTTCCGAAACATCTGCTAATAAAATAACATTTGTTTTAAATACAAATCGGTGTACTCACCCAAATTTTGCATTGAAAATGCATTCCAGACGTTGTGAGCATATACATAATCTTCCTCACTAATATCGCAATCATTTAGCTTATTGTAAAATTGTGAAATGGTTGGTAAGGAAGTTTCAGAGAATTTTATAGAGTCGTTAAAATAATCATACGGGTAAATACCCTTACATGTTAGTAGTTCAAACTAATCATCTGATAAATGTTGAAATTGGGACTTTAAAATGGGTAGAGATTTTAAATATGAAGAGAGAGTATCCAAGCTACTTGTAAGAAATCTAAATGAATCAATAAATCTAAATTTAATTGGATTATCAATTAAATGTTTTGTGAATGCAATATGGTGTTTTTGTTGATGGGGAGTAGATCGACGCGGCCTTCTAGGTCTGATGATAGATTTTTTATGATGAAATGGGAATCATAACCGCAAAGATTGTGGAAAATGACTGGAACTGTGTGACTATCCGCAAAATTAATATTACACCCCTCGTGTGCTGGACCTCTATATACACCAGTAAGGTGGCAGTGATCACGTACCTTTTTATCTTCATACACAAACAGTTTTCCGCAAATATGACAGACTGTAGCTCTGTTATAATTCTCTTGCTCATCAGCATTAAGTTGATTCATAGGTAAAGGGCAAAGCAAAATTGTTTTTAAGTCCTCAGAAAATTTACACAATTCGTCCGTAAACCACATAATGCAGTCCTCACCACGATAACATGTATAAAAAGATAACGTTGGGTCATACGAACATTTTACAAAATATCCAATACTACACGGAACATGCATTTGGTATTTGTTCTTATCACTACATTCTATTAACAGACATTCTAAGTCAACATACATAGTAAAAGGTAGTTCTACTTTATTCCTCTAATTCTTAAAAGCTAGACTCTTCTGGCCCTCTGCTGGCAATCGAATTCTACACTCATTCAGCTTCACGCAGTCCTCCATGTGGTGTTCTAATGCAGTAGACGAGTAAAAGTAGTGAAGGCAGCGGTCGCAGAAATAGTTCTTTCTCTTATGACTATTAAGTTGTGATGATAAAAGCCAAGATAAGTTCTTTATCCAAACGTACTGATATTTGATTGCTTCAGAAACATCGTTGTCCTCGTTCTCGTCTTCATCTTCATCGTAGTATACATTCTGGATCATTAAAGATTGATGTGTTTCTCCCTTCTATTGCTTGTCAGATACGTTGGTAGTGTGGTGAATTCCCTTTTTGCTTCTTGGTTATCTTCTTCAATATATATACATTGATGGAGATGTTGTTCTGCTTCTCAAATCGCGGAATCTGCTTAACGGTCATCGGAAACTGAATACCAGTCAAGTTCAAAATGGTTGTGTAGTGTGGGTATTTCGTTATACGTTGCGGATCCTTCTTTGCTGGATGTAGGGCCGATATTACTGCCCAAGCGAAATTTGATCATCGCCATTTCGAACGTTCATATAGGCTTTTTTCGTTTTATTTCAGCAGGCAGCTCTATGAATGAGGATCCCAGTTGTGGCGTAAACTTGTTGATATTAACCACCAAGTTTATAATTTTTAATAAAGACCACTCACTATCCTTTTCTTGGAACTCCTCAAGATCATTTATAATTACATTCTGAATATTTTCCTTCAACCACGTAGTCAAGTCTGTGTTATTGTAAATGGGCGCGCTTTTTGTGTTAAGGAATTTAAGCTCAAATACTTCTTCACCCCCTTCGCAATTTTAAATTCACAGCAAAACACGGCATTAACTTTAAGAGACATTTCCTTTTCAACGCATTGTTGGTACGACGACGAAACAAGTCACTGCAATCTTCCAAAAATGTTGTTGGGTCTATATGTGATAAATTAGCTATTGCTCCAGTCCGCAAACGATTCTGGAAAGCTGACTGGATATTTACCCATTTAACCCGGCTGCTTATAGAGTTTGCTCTATTTGTGTTGGGGGTTTTATAACCATCGCCAACCAACCTCAGCTGCTTCATTTGCGTGCGAAATGTATTTAAAACGCATATGCCGTTGGTCAATAAATTTTCTTCACTAACAGTTGTAATCGTCTTCAATGCAACCCTTAATTTTCTTAAACTCAGTCTGCACCCTCCAACAAGTTATGGTGCTCTTTAGCGTTGTGAAGTGCCGATTCTGCTTCTTTAATTAGAATATTCACATTTCTTCCAGCTTTGTTGTTTGCTTTTAATATCACTTTAGCACTTTTCCTCTTCAATATGTAATTTGAAGCTTCTAGTTCTTTGACGGGTTTTTGCTAGAACAATGTTTCCACCTCGAGCGTTTGTCAATGAATGGGCGTAAATATTAAACCTGATTGTTTATATAATAATCGCCAGAAAATTGAAAACCTGATGAAACCCAAAATTATAGAGTTGGCCTAAATTGGTGAATCGCTTAGTTTTATTAATGCAATTTACTATATTTAAAAGAATTTACTAGTCTTCTTATGGCCCACAACTGATGATATGGAACTATGAGTTATACGCGGAAAACTCTGTTTTATATACAATTTTAGTTAAGCCCCCACACAAAAACTTTCTACCGCGTACATGTTTTTATAGTCACAGAGTATTAACATCATAAAAATATAAAATATTGGTGTCTGTTAACCATCATATTATTATACTAGCCGTATGTGAAAGCAAAAGTTGGCAACAATGTTGTATTTACTGGTTAGTACTTTCTCATCAGTAAAAGTGAAAACAAAAACCAGCTTTTGCGAGGATTTATTACTTTGTATGTTGGGTACACGCTTGTGCTGATCGTGAAATCTTGTTTTGCTTTAAAATTACCGTTTTGCAGAAGCTTACCCGTCGCATAACAAGCTCATCTACATACCTGAAGTTTTGCAAAACATTTAAAAACTGTTGCGAGTTTGAAACGGTTAATGTAAATATAAAAATATTGTAAATAAAAGAATGTTTATAATGTGTTTAAATCTATGTTTTATTTTAAAACCCTAATATAACAAGTTCATCTACATATCTGAAGTTTTGCAAAACATTTAAAAACTGTTGCGAGTTTGTTAAATAATTGGTGGGCCATTTTAAAATAAAGCAGATTAATATAAAAAACTGGAGCATTTAATACGATATACAGACAGATATTATAAAAGTCTACCGACACGTTATCATAAATTTTACAAATAATTTGGAAAACCGTGTCGAAATTTAACAATTTTTCTGAAATAAATAGGAATTTCAATATTTTAAACTGATTTTTGGAAATACTGAAAAGATTACGAGTTTCTACTAACTGATCCAGAATAGAAAACAAAACAAAATTTGTCAAACAATTTTTCCTGGTTTTATTTCATCAAATTTAGTGCATTTATTTGTTTAACATACAATTTTATTTGATAATCAGTTGGTGGGTAGCTGCCATGTTGTACGTATTGTTATATTCTTTGAATATTTGTTTTAAAAATTTTTCAAATTTCTTTACGATTATTTCATTTTACTTTCATTTAGTTTAGGTTTTTTGCTGTTTTCCTCTAGAGATAATACTTATGTAACTGAATTGCGAATAAGAAACAGGCGGCTGGCTTTGAACTTTTCAAGATTTCCTTGCAGCTTGTGCAATTTGTTTTTACATTTAATGATTTTTGTAATTTGTTTTCGGAATTTTATGAAGTTTTGAAATATTTACGTTTTTTTTTTTAATTTTTGAAGTTTTTATGATTTTTTGCAATTTGTTTTTACATTTAATGATTTTTTGCAATTTATTTTCGCAATTTTACTAATTTTTTTTTATTTTTAATCTACACGATACGGCAGAGTGCAATTTAAACCCAGGTGGAGCAGGTAAATTTACCATTTTTTAGGGATCAACCACTTTCCCAGTTAAATACATATAAAATAATCACATTCAAAGCATGGGTTCATTCAATAAATTTAACATGGCCCAACCTTATTCTATTCTGATTCAACTCACCACGTTAATTGATAAAAGCATCTTTAAGTTCTTCATATAATAGTACTATGTAAACAGATAATATTTTGTTTTCATTTTAAATATGATATTTCATTAAACCTTACGTATATTATGTTAGAGAATACGAATAAGCAATTCATAATACATTTTTCATTCGCACAAAGAAAAGCAATTCACTGAGGGTGTATTAAAAATAAATTTTAGGAAAAATTACAGGAACGGGTTTAAGATGTCAGGTGCTCCCTCCGCTAAAGATGTAAATCAATACATCATCGCAAGCCAAATGATCACCACTTGTAAGCTGCTGAGAGAGGTACCAACTTATCTCCCCTCATTTGCAGAAGAAGTAGCACATCTTCCTACGAATGAAACAGTAGCACAATAGATGGACCTTTCAAATTTCAAGATACAAAAATTGAATCGGATACAATATATATAATATTAATTATTGAATTTCCGTGGACTCAACCGCAGAAACTACTGGAAAAATACACACAAAAATTGAATACATTTTAAACAAGTGAAGCTTGAATAAAATGAGAAACCATACGTTGGGCGCCAATTTGTAACTGTCTATGTCAGATTTGATAACGTAAAAAGGTCAACTCGCCTGTAATTTGTAGACGTCAAATATCTTCAGAAATCTAAATTGGATTAAATTAAAATCTTTCCCGAAAGTGCTGTCATCTATTTGCTATTGCTAACTGAATAAAAACCGAATTTACGGTGATGAAAGAAAATGAAATTACGAGTGCGTCTATGATTGTCGCCTAACTGGGTGGTATAATGGCTAGCTCTCGTCGTGGGAGTGAGTAAGTGACACACCCTCTGTAGATATTGACAGTTACTTTATATATCAATCAAGATTTCTACAGGCTCAATCATCGCAATAAAAAAAATAAATATAGAAGATGAAACAAAAACCGTAGTACTTCAGACGACGGACGGACAATAGAATTAACACAATTCACGCTTCAACCTTTACCTCCATTGGCAGGGGAGTGGACTAGGGAGGGGAATCCGCATGCTCATCACCACTACATCTCCTCAATAAAAAACTTATGCGCTCATCACTATTTTTTTTATATATTTATTCATCAATATCTATAGTGGTCAATAACAACAATCATGCAATAAAAAACTTTTTTTAGCCCCTTATAATACATAGTAGCCTATTAAACATGAACAAAAAAAAATGCACATATATATGTATATGTAAAAATATGAGAAAACCAAATCGACGAACACCAAAAAAAATTCAGTCTTTATTAAATTAACCTTGTTGGACTGATCAGTATTATGGGTTTACCCTTCTTCATTTCTTGTACTGAATCAAACAATATTTCTTCAATTCTTTTTATTTTTTTTTCTTATATAATTTTGTTTTTCCTTTTCCTTTTGCTTTATTTTATTTAATATATATATGTTCGAACCAAATCGGTTCGAATATAATTTTCTTAACACACAACTTCTGAAAAGAAAACATCCTGAAAACAAAGCATTTAACTTTTAGGAAAATTATATCTAATTTGATAACTCTTAATCAAAAAACAGGTACACAACCTAACAAAGCCATGTGTTTGTCATCTTCATAACATATTGCACAAATACAATACAAAAGTATAGCCTCAACGAGCAGATACAATTAAATTATTATCATTTGTTTGAACCAGTTAGATTCATGCTAAAAATAATATCAGAAAAGAGAACATATTACAAAAATACCATGCTAAAATTGAGCTCTGAACAGAAAATGAATTTAATCTAATTATAATTTTTCCAAAAATAGGTACAACATCCAACAAAAGCATGTGTTGTCATGTGGGATACAATGCATGGCACAAATATAATCAGATCAAGCAAATCAATTTGCAACTATATCTTTACCATTATTACACGTACCATCCAACGGGAATTTCTTCTCTACGTGATAGAGATAACATTTTTTGCAAATGTAATTCAACTGAACACAGCAGCATAGGTTGCTCTAAAAATTCTTGTTGCTATGCATTTTTGTTCGTTGCTAATCAAATTTTATCGCTTGTACCGTAAGATCACAGCTGCACTGCCAATTCTTGTAATCCTGCGCCGCTGCTACTCTATCAGTGGTGACGTGTGCAAGCAAGGGCTATATAAACGACAAGTTGACTGATCTCGATCGGTTCAGGATCTTCAGTGTAATCAAGGAAATCGGAGTACAAAGCTACTCCTTCACCACGAAGAGTGAAAGGAAAACGACGCTCGTATTAAAAGGGGTACAGTACTCGTACGAACCTGAGGACGTGCAACCAGTTCTAGAAGAGAGCTGCCAGGAATTAAAATTAAGGCAGTGACCCAACTGAAAGCAAGGAAAGTCAAGGAAGACAACAATGCTTTCGTTGTCAGTTTTCGACAAATTCTACGAAGCGAAAAAATTATGGAGACCAAGAAGCTCCTAGGAATGTTTCGTGTATTGGGAAAAGTACCACAATAAAGGTATAACTCAATGTAAAAGATGCCAGCGTTTTGGACACGTCGCCAGCAACTGTGCCGTCAACTATAGATGTGTTAAGTGCGAGAAGAAGCATGAGCCAGGGGAATGCGAGAGGAAAGACGCGAATGTAGATGTACCTTTCTGCGTAAATTGTAATACGCAAGGACATCCAGCTAGCTACAGAAGATGCCCTAAATACAAGGAGCTGAGAAAGCAAAGGAACTTACGACAAGAGGAACGGCGACAAAGGGACAACTTCGTCATAGAGTCAACGAGTTATGTCGAGTTATGACAGCGCATGGAAGATATTTCTTGAAAAGTATGATAATAAACGAGTTTTGTAAAATGCCCAATTGAAAGCACTCTTTAATCTACCTAAAGCAGCTCACGAATCAGCCAAGGCTATCAAAAACCTTGCTAGATAAGTCTTCCGAATGTATCTTCGAACTCGAGGCATTGCAAGTTTCCACTAAGCAATGGGATGCAATTCTCATCTGACATGGTGGTACAATGTTTACCCAGCAGGAAACACACCGTGCATGGGAACAAGAGGTCTATACTAGAGAAGTACTTCCCACTTTCGAGTCCTTAAAAATATTTTTACAATCTAGATTTAGATTTTTAGAAGCCATAGTCGATACCAAACCGTCCCTAGCCAATAAAAATGCTCAAGTCCGAGAGTATCCACCCATTTTACGTCATATACCCAAACATGTATCTTGTGCAAAGAGCAGGACCGTCTATTTAAATGTCCGAAATTCATAAAACTTGATGTAGACAATAATTCAAAATTGTCACAACAAATCAATTGCGTAATAACTGCCTATCAAAAGGCCACAACACGAAAACTTGTACGAGTAAGTTTTCATGTCAGCGATGTGGAAGGAGGCATCATTCTTTACTTCACAGGAATAATGTCACTCCATGGAGCAGCAATCAGATGCTCAACCTTGTAATTCACCTTCCACATCCAATAACACTCTTCACACGCTCCACGCAAAAAACCAACGTACCAAACAAGCACTGCTTGCAACAGCACTTGTAAAACGTTCCTAGAAAAAAGGGAAACATGTTGGTATTGAGAGCTATGATATATTCAGGCTCTCAAGTTTCATTTGTAACCCTAGCCGCCGCACGTAAGCTGCAGTCATCCACTACAAACGTGGAAATTCAAATCACTGGCCTGGGAAAAACTGAAACTAACAAATGTTCAAAAACAAACTACATTAAATATTTATCCTTATTCAACCACAACTAAGGCAACCACGGTCACTGCCCTTATAGTGGAAACAATCACGGACATTTTACCTCCTTCAACCATTCCAAACAAAGAATGGAGTCATATACATGAGCTACCACTTGCCGATCAATTTTTCTTTAAACCAGGAATAATTTACCTGCCTTTAGGAGCAGATATATATAGTGAAATCCTCTTGGAAGGTTTACGGAAAGGTCCTCCAGAACACCTGTTGCCCAAAGCAGTATCCTCGGATGGATACTCTTCGGAAAACTCCAAAATACTTCCACATTTTAACAGCATCTGCGTTAACAGCAAAAGCTCACTACGATGACGACGACATTTCACTGGATAAACTCCTACGTCAGTTTTGGGAAACTGAAGAAGTTACTCCAGGAAGAAAGCTGTCTAAAAGCAGATCAAGAATGTGAAGAGTTTTATCAAAAAACCCATGTTCGTAACGCACACTCGCGTTACGAAGTTCGTCTGCCTTTCTACAGCCTAGAACGACAATTAGAACGAAATCCTGAACTCTATCAGGAATACAAAGCTTGTATTAATGAATACAAGGCACTAGGTAGCATGACAGTGGCTAATAAGATAGTAAGCAATGAACAAAAGCTACCATCTTCCTCACCATGCTGTTATCAAAGATAGTACCACCACAAAGGTTGGCGTCGTCCTTTATTGCTTCGGGAAAAACGACTAATGGAAAAAGTCTAAACGAACAGCTGCATACTGGTCCAGTACTACAGTCTGAACTCTTCTCCATCATCCTCAGATGGCAAAAGTATAAATTCGCTATGTCGGCTGATATAGAAAAAATGTATAGAATGATAAAGGTTCAAGCTCCAGATCAAAACTATCAAAGAATAGTTTGAAGAAATAATCACAACGAGCCTATTTCAAGATTACAAATTAACCACCGTAACCTTTGGCACCACGCCAGCCCCCTATCTCGCAATAAAAACGCTCAATCAACTAGCCATGGATGAAGCTGACAAATTCCCCGAAGCTGCGAAGATAGTGTCTCGTGACTTCTATGTTGATGACCTTCCTACAGGCTCAGATACAAAGGAAAAAGCCTTCCAAATACACGATCAACTCATCAATATGTTATCTTCCGGTGGGTTCAAATTGAGGAAATGGGTTAGCAACTCTTCAGATTTACTATCTAGGATCCGCGAGTCCTACAGAGAAGTTGAACTTCCTTTGCGATTCGCATGCGATGAATCTGTAAAAACTTTAGGCATTCATTGGTATCCAGGATCTAATTGCTTCACACTACAATACAGAAAGAGATCAGACTATCTCTCTACAAACCGTTCTATTTCTTGAGAAATTGCGACGCTTTCCGATCCACTTGGCTGGGCATCACCAATCATAATTACTGCTAAAATCTTAATGTAAGCTTTATGGCTTGGAGGATGTTCATGGGATAAACCAATACGGGCATCCATTAATAAGCAGTGGCACGAATTCACATTGGAATTACATCATATTAGTAGCATCAACATACCACGTTGGTTACATACTACAAATAAGTTATCCACCGTATCCTTAACAGCATTAAAGCGCTCCAAGAAGAGAAATCAGCGATTCACCATTAAAGATGGTCCTAAAGTTAAAATGAGCCTTTTGGCCATAAATTTATTAAATAAGAATAACTCTGTCATTTCTACTCTCAATCATTAGGTGGTTACTGGAAAATTGTGTACTTTATAAAGGATAAACATTTCGTATAGTTATAAATACAACATCACATCGATCTAGTTCTAGTTCTCGTAAACCAAGCATTCTATTTTATCCTGAGCAAAGGAAGCCACTTTATACGGGCAACATAACACCAATCCTTTTTCTTCATTAATTACTTCGTCAGTGAGTTCAAACTTACTTCTTTCTTAGAGATGTAACTTAAGGATCTTTATTTGAAAGATATTTACAGTCTTTCAACGTGGGGCAGTATGTTCGAACCAAATCGGTTCGAATATAATTTTCTTAAAACACAACTTCTGAAAAGAAAACATCCTGAAAACAAAGCATTTAACTTTTAGGAAAATTAAATCTAATTTGATTACTCGTAATCAAAAAACAGGTACACAACCTAACAAAGCCATGTATTTGTCATCTTCATAACATATTGCACAAATACAATACAAAAGTATAGCCTCAACGAGCAGATAAAATTAAGTTATTATCATTTGTTTGAACCAGTTAGATTAATGCTAAAAATAACTTCTGAAAAGAGAACATATTACAAAAATACCATGCTAAAATTGAGCTCTGAAAAGAAAATGAATTTAATCTAATTATAATTTTGCCAAAAATAGGTACAACATCCAACAAAAGCATGTGTTGTCATGTACCATACAATGCATGGCACAAATATAATCAGATCAAGCAAATCAATTTGCAACTCTATCATTACCATTATTACAAGTACCATCCAACGGGAATTTCTTCTCTACGTGATAGAGATAACATTTTTTGCAAATATAATTGAACTTAACACAGCAGCATAGGTTGCTCTAAAAATTCTTGTTGCTATGCATTTTTGTTCGTTGCTAGGGAAATTTTATCGCTAGTACCGTAAGATCACAGCTGCACTGCCAATTCTTGTAATCATGCGCCGCTGCTACTCTATCAGTGGTGTCGTGTGCAAGCAAGGGCTATATATACGACAAGTTGACTGATCTCGATCGCTTTTTGCACTTGCATCGTTTGGGATAAGTTGACTAGGTAGGGACTAACATTTTATATCGGGTGTCGACTGATATAGAATTCTTATTAACAAATTTCTTACTTCGGGAGTTGAATGACTTAAAGAATATTATTTCGGGAGTTGACTGAAATATTCATTACTAATATACATTTTATTTTGGGAGTTGACTAAAATAAAATTTCTTACTTCGGGAGTTGACTGTAGTTAAGATCACACTTTAAGCCGGGCATTGACTGACTTAAAGAATATTATTTCGGGAGTTGACTGGAATAATCATTACTAATATACCTACATTTTATTTTGGGAGTTGACTAAAATAAAATTTCTTACTTCGGGAGTTGAGTGAAGTTAAGATAACACTTTAAGCCGGGCGTTGACTGACTTAAAGAATATTATTTCTGGAGCTGACTGAAATAATAATTACTAACATACAATTTATTTTGGGAGTTGACTAAAATAAAATTTCTTACTTCGGGAGTTGACTGAAGTTAAGATAACACTTTAAGCCGGGCGTTGACTGACTTAAAGAATATTATTTCGAGAGTTGACTGAAATAATCCATACTAACATTAACACTTTATTTCTGCCCTTAACAGAAATAAAGAATTGTTCTAATCAATGATTAAAACAAAGGGTCTTAACATTAGCTTAAAGTCAACCATCTTAAGTGCCAAGTTTAGATCGGTGAGTATCAGCCACTTGTTACATTTTATTATTTATTTATATATCTATTCTATAACAAATTTACTCATACATATATATCTACATACTATATACTACGTGTGCATATTTATCAAATATAACAATTTAACTCACTCTATATTTATTTTACAAATATATTGCGTTTTTAGCGATCTTATATTGTAATCTTTTGGCAATAAGTGTTTTCTCTGACCCAAAACTTATATATTGAGTTTTATCCCAATACAGCTATTCTTGGAAATTGTGTATTATAAATCTGTGTCAATAAGTGTGTTTTCTAGTGTGTGTGGATCTCTGACCTAATTCCTTATATACATAATCTTATCTTACTATGATTAGTGGGCAACATTAAGAAATAAGTGTCAGTTTATTGAACGTGAAAAGAAGTGGACAGTGTTTTTAGTTATAAGAGGATAAACCACTGATCTTAATCCATAATTATCAGTGCATTCATTGCAGTCTTCAGTAAATTCAAATTTGCGTGTACGTTCTAACTACGGGCAGTACAATATATATAATGATAATTTTCCTTTTCAAAAAAAAATGTATCCTTATTAGTTATCAAAAATATTATAATTTCAATTAACAAATTATGATCACATTCACCATTCAATAATAAACTGCCTTTCTTTTAGTGCTTTTAAATAATTAGAGCAAGTTTGATACAAAATCTGAGTTTTCCTTTGCTTTCCTGTATTTCAACTTTGTTCTCATTATGATCACATCCTAAAGTTTAATAAAATATATATTTTTTTTTTCAATAATGTTTTTGTTCGTATACTACTAAAATATAATTTTTTTTTATTACTTTAGATTGCTCCATACATTTTTTTCTTTTTTCTTTTTGATTTTATAATTACTTTACCGTAATCATCCTTTTTAAAGATACTTCTTGTACATATATTTTTTCTTTCTTTTAATAATTTTTCTCTTCCTCAAAAAACTCAGTTAATTTGGATTAACAAAGCCCAAAAAAAAATAAACCTTTTGTTGAGTTGTTCCATATTATTTTTTCTTTTTCAAATTTTCTCTTTTTAGATTCCAGCTTTCCAGAATTTTCTTTTTTTCAACTGCAAAATTTTTATTTTTCTCTTTCTTAAATTGGACACTTTTCTAATTTATTAATCATTGAGCTGTTTTTCTCAGAAATGCTCATCTTTAATCGATTTTATTTTATTTTCATAAATTTTACTTCACTGCACTTTACTTTCATATTCAGGCGCTTCCATTTAGTTTTCTAATATTTTTCTTTATTACTTTTTAATTAATTTTTACTTTCAGCACAATGCTTATTCAAATCATCGAACAATCCCACTTCATTGCCATCCATCTTCATACTCTTTTTTTTTATATTTTTTACATTTTTATACCCTAGATGAAATCTATAGGGTATACTAAGTTTGCCATTCCGTTTTTAACGCACAGAAATAATGATGGTAGAGCAAAATGGATTGGACACCCCCGAATAAAATTAAAAGTTATTTTGATATTTGCATGTCCGTCTGTCCGTCCGTCCGTCCGTGCGCACGATAACTCGAGAACGCGTTCACGTAGAAAGCTGAAATTTTGTACACGGACATTAAAAAAAAAAGTAAAATTAAGTTCGAAAATGAGACAAATCGGGCAACTCCTTCGTGGGGTTGCCATACACAAATTTCGTTTTCCACTATATATTTGGACAGTAACTGAGAACACGTCGGCATAGAAAGCTGAAATTTGGTATATTGTGATTTAATAGTAATAGCAAATAAAATTTCAAAAACGGACTAAATCGGGCAACCCTTTCTTGGTGTTGCTATATAAAAATTTTGGTTTTCTACATATACTTTGAAAACAATCAGTCCTAGACATTTTTATTGCACTAAAAACATCTTCAGAATAAGAAATCCTATAAAATTGATTATAATCATTTTTTCTGTCCGACGAGCCGTTCTAGAAATATACGCGAGAAACCAATGCAAAAAATCAAAATTGCTCAAATGAGAGACCATACGTAATTTCATACGGGCATTCATCTAGGGTTGCATAAGAATTGGTCTTAGACCAATTCTAGCTTTTTCACTTGTTTCCTTTAAAATTATTGCATCATCCCACCCATCGATATCTCTCTTGTTAAAAACTGACACATCCATGTAAATGAAAGAGACACTCAGAGGAAATTATTTTTAACCAGTTCTAAATTAGCTGACAGCCGCCATGGGCTCAGCATTTCTACGCATGTCACCGCCGGAGGCCATGTTTACATGTTTGGTTGCACATGTCACCGCCGAATGCCATGTTTAAGTGCAAGGTGTTTTGTTACAATACAGCCAACGAATGGGAAGGTACCACTTGCAATGTAGACCCAGTTTCAAGGCATGAAGAGAAAAGTGTACCAACATTGGGCGCTATTATCGGAAAAAACCTTGACCACAGCTCATGGCAGTGAGCGGAGGAGAAAACCGATTTATGAGGGGTACAGTGGAAATAGGCTGAAGGATGAACGTCCATTCGTAAGAATCGCCAAAGCAACAGCCTATTTTGTAAAAACTCCCAATTCTTTCCATGAACAAACGAAACCTTACAGATTTAACAAACAATCTGCATGGCGCTATAATTATAGGAAAAATTTCTATCTTCAACTGGGAAAAGCCCTGGGAATAAAGCAAAAGGGTAAGTTAACGATGCCAAAACATAGTTGTCAAACAGGTATTGTAGCTCCGCCGGTCGGAAATAAGATGTGTCCGGGCTGCACAAGGTAAGTAATGGTTATGACCCGGGAATCAGGGGGCTTAACCGAAAAAAAATGTCCAACAAATTCCCTCCAATTTCAGAAGAAATTCGATGAGCGGAGTTTGATAGTTCATAACCATAAGGATGTGGAAGGAAGATTACAGGTAACCCAGTGGATCCAATGTAAGGTAAATTTATAGATTAAAAGGTAAGAAAATGTTACTAAAAGAATATTACGAGATTAAAAAAACAAAAAAATTTGACCAGATAAAAAAAAATATTTCTAAAAGAAAACAATTTTTAATGTGTATTATTACAAATAGAAAAGTCTATTATGAAATCATTGGCAATATTATAAACGCGATTAAGTCGTGTAATAAATGTGTAAAGTTTAAAATTATATAATAGTGGGAATAAAGAGAGATTTAAAAGACAGACAAGTTTGAAAAAAGAGAAAAAGAAAAAAGAGAGTTCTTTTTGTTTACCTAAATAAAGAAAATTAAAAAAAAAAAAGAAACACAAAGAAATAACAGATTTAAAAGAAAGACAAGTTAAAAAATGAGAAAATATAAAAACAAAAGAGTAATGGAAATAAATATGAGAAAATATAATGTTAGAATTTGGAACTTATAAACATACAGTTACTTTAGTACTTAATTATAGATGTTAAGAGGTTAATTAGAAAAGTAGTGTGTGTAAAAGCTCAACGATGGAGATAAATAGGGTATTGATACAGCACACCAACGAAAGCACCACTTACAACTATGCTGCTGAAATGGGGAAATGAGATAAGAAGTATGGATATGCGGAAGTCTGGACTATTTATTTAACTTGCATACATATGAACACAAATTTGGAAGTTAGCCCAGTAAAAGGCAGCTTCATTTCAGAAAAAAATATAATTGGAAAGCTTGAAAAAAAACAACTTTCGAAATTTCTAGTTGGACATTTAATGTTGATGATAAACAATATTTTTTCGGTACGGATGGACTCTCGATATTATTAAGAGAACTTTATCGTACACATAAAAGAAGATAAGTAATATTTTTACAAATATTATCATCAATTGTTCCAATCACCGACACTTAGAGAAACGATTTTCTTTGAGATGTTTATTGAAATGATAGTGATAGTGCCAAGAACAGCCCCCCTGCCGACTGTAAACTTACCCACGATCGTAGGGAAATAACTGGTGCAGCTGAAATAACTAAGTTAACCACCCTGGGGTTAGTTTTCGTTTTATGTTTGTATAAATAATGTGTATTTTTCTTTTAATAACAAGTTAAAGTAGAGCTTACTATTTAGTTTTTTTTTCTTCTCAACGTTGTATTATTCAGTTAGCGCTTTCTTAAATTAATGGTATTTATGTACATGAACAAAAAAAATTTGTAAACTAAACTGTAAATAAATAGGTAAAGCTTGTTAGTAAGTTGGAGGTTTTTAGATATTAATTGAGTGTGGAAAGTAAAAAAAAACAAAACAAAAATAAATTATTATCAGAAGTGTAAATTGTATTTTGTAATAGGGAATTTAAAACTGTAAAAAAAAGGAAAATGTATAAAAGCGTAAGAAAGATGATACGGAAAAATTTTTTTTTTTTGGGTTATGAAGATATAAAATGTTAGAAGATAATGTAGTAGAGATAAGAAAATAACAAAATTAAAGAAGAAAGTAATGAAAATGTATTACCGAAGAGTAATAAAAAAAATAAAATAATGTGAAATGAATAACAACTGTAAGAAATGTAAAAAGTATAAAAAATATAACAAAATTAAAATCGGATTCAATGGTAAATGTAAAAGAAAAGCGTAATCTGAACCGAACGAAGATAATTTTTTTTTTAATTAAGACTGTTCCACTCTCCAGATATAGCTCCCTGCGGAAACTAGTTTTTCCAATGGGGGAGGGATGTTATAGCGAAATAATCAGCAATTTCTATACAATAACCTCGCACGGTATTGTTCTGCAACTGTCGGTTGTTTTGCTGATTAGTCCAACCGCTGGTGGCGATGAGCGCTTAGTGGAGCAATCATCGATTACGATAATAATTTACATCGCATGGTAATTATTATGTAAGGCGATTGGTTACAACTAAGCAACTCGCGTTGCGAGTAAAAGTTTACTTCCGAATATTGGCGGATGAAAGACCAATGACTGTTCTTCTGTTTTCAGAAGAAATTCGATGAGCGGAGTTTGGTAGTGTATGGCCAGAAGAAGGATATGGAAATGTCAGTCAGGAAAATTTGCAGATGTAAAGGTAAGGAAATATGTTTAAAAAAATATATAAAGAAATTAGAAAAAAAAATTCTTTTTTATTACGAAAATAATCAGAATTAAAAAAACGGAATATTGTAAGAATCAAAAGAAAAAGAATCTCGGACGAATAGAAAAGAAATAAGAAATTTTAAAGAAAGTAAAAAAAAAATAAGGAATATTACTTGAGAAGAAATAGAAAGAAAAAGTTTACCAGATGTAAAAGAAAAAAGAGTTAAATAGGAAATATATTACCTACGAATAGAACAATTTGTTATAAATTCATTGCAAAAAGATATAAGACAGGTTAGAATAATATTCCTTAATTTGAAAGTGTAAATGTATAAAATATGTAACGTAAGGAATGATTAAAATTTACAATCATAAAAATAATGGAAATAAAAGAATATAAGTATTGGGATTTTAAAAATAAGTACAATATTGAGATCCTACGTTTAAGCATAGAATGTAAAAATTATCGCTTACCATAGGTAAAAGTTGAAGCAACCTCAAGGATACGGAAGTAGAATTGGCTACATCAGTTCCAGAAACATCCTTGTATAATTTACATGGAGCAAGTTGATCATCAGAGTAGTACTGTAGGTGGGAAAATGACAAGAGTTATCCATCGACGACTGTCCTAACTATGCACACAATGACCGAACTATGAAGATTAATGAAGCGAGGGAATGCGCTGATGAGGTTAAAAAACAAAACGGCCACTGAAAGAATCAGGAAATAGCCGTCACGAGAGAAGCATTTTCTACTCATCAGGAACCCACATACACAATCACTGGGATAAATGACAGCTTCCAAGAAGTTCAAGTACCGAAGTTCTTCGCAATGGAAAGGATTGAGTTATCTGTAAGTTGTCACTGTATGTTAATGATGTAATTGAAGACTAAAGTGAAGATTTTATATAGGAAAATCTAAAACAGATAGCCTAATCAGTTAAAAGAACTAGGAATCATGCAGAATTCAGTTTTAGAAAGTACATTAGAAAACTTTCAATAGACCAAGTGTATCTCTCCTATGTATGGGTGGACTCTCAATAATATATGTAATTGGGAGAACTCCATCATGCATATAGAAGTAATAAAAAAAAAATAACAAGATTTAAAGTCCAATTAGAGTGAATAGAGGCATGTAGAGACGTTTAGCAGCCAATCAGCCTTATAAGCAAAAAGCTCAACAGTAAACTGAAAGTCCACTAATAGAAATACCCTTTAAAGCTTCCGAAAAATGTAGCCCCACATGCTGATAGTTGCACAAGCCCGGTTCTACCTGCGAAAACCAGTGAGCTTCCACTGTACATCGGCGTTGGAGATTGCTCTGAAGACAACTAGGTAACTGAAACAGCAAGGGGAACAAAAGACCCGACTAGCATCAAGGTAATAGTCCCCACCAACCAACGAGCCCACTGTAGTTGAATAGTTAATCGTACAGCTGGAGTAACCGCAGCAGCATGCAGCAGTGTTAGCGAACTGGAACATTAGACATTATTGTAAATATGTAGGCTATACAAACTTGTAGGTAGGACAAAGTTAAATCAAATAGAGGTATCAAATAGAAAGAATAGTTGTAAAAATTCATGATTAGAGATGGTAAGAGTTGCAAGTGCATGTAATTGATAAAAAAGGTATGAACCGAGAATATATGTTCATTGTATAATAGATAATGAAAAAAAAAACTTTGATCAATGTTTTGCTATAGAAGGGAAGTAGTAAATTAGTAAGTAATGTAGAAATATATAATAGAAGAATGAATAAAATGTACGTATAATAATTGTATACGTTACTGTTTTTAATTAGTTGAGGATAAAGAAGAAGTTGAATAAAATAGAAACCAATACAGATATGTTGTAGGAAAATAAAAAGAAATGAGATGCAAATAAGAAAGAAACGAAATGTGAAAGAAAAGATGTAAAATGAAAAGAATAAGAAAAATTCAATTAGGTATGTAACGAAAACTGCAAAAAAAATCTGAACCGAACAGCGATCAAAATATTTTCGATTTTAAGACTCTTGCCCTCTCCAGATCTAGTTCCCTGCGGAAACTAGTTTTTCAAAGCGGGGAGGGATGTTATGGCCCAATATACGGAAGATTCTTCCAACAGCCAAAGGCACATCTTGTGATATAATCAGCGATTGCTAAACAATTACATCGCATGAAATTGTTTTGCAACCGTAGAATGTTTCGCTGATTATCCCAACAGTTGGTGGCGATGAGCGCTTAGTGGAGCAATCGACGATTACAATAATAATTAACCTCGGATGGTAATTATTATGTAAGGCGATTGTTTACTACTAAGCAACTCAGGTGCTGCAACCGGTAGGGCAAACGACAAGGTTGTGCCGTTTGTTTACATACGCGTTGTGAGCAAAGAAAGCTTACTTCCGAATATGGGGCATAAAAGCCTAATGACTGGTCTGGCGAGTGCCCGTTAGTGTTTCTTTGTCGCGTAGTTAGCAGTCGCGTTCGGGTCGGTTCAGATTACCTAGAGCACGTGATCATCAGAATATGATTAATATTTTCTTTCAATTTTATTCAATTGGGTTACATTGGATTTCCGTGATTTAAATATCCGGTCGATTATTAAGCCAGGATGGCCGAGTTATAGGCGATAAATTGATATCTAGAGGCCTTCGTTGCTTTTTAAAATGAACTAGAGAGATAAAATAAACAAGAACATCTGTTCTTGTTATCAGTGCAGATTGTGATCATCGTGTGTGTAAATCAGTACAAACTATATTGTGCGTGCTGTGTATATTCATACATATGTATATATGTGCCGCTATGTCTATTGTTCTCGATTTAATCATTTTTTTTTGTCTAAAGGTGAGTCAATAAAGTCGTCTCGAGTTGAAAACAACTATTTGTTATTACTTGGCCCTTTTTCCTGTCCCATACATTTGGCTTCAGAAAAATACTACGTTAGTAAGCTACGTACTTAAAAAGAATATTGCTGTTCTCTTAATACGCCACAGAAATTAATGTGAATAACAAAAATAAATCTAAAACAAAAAAAACTAAATATACCTGTAATGACAGATAATTTGGGACTTACGTTTTATGCAAATTAGTGCTGGAAATTCACCGGCATCCACGATCTGAAGAAACAGATATCCTTGGGAGGGTGTCCCACGATGATTAATTATGATGAACCTGAAAAGAAACACTAATAAACTCGCGAAAACTCAGGTGATATTCACCTGTCACGCACTCGAATAAAATCGCGAATATTATCTGTCATTTTAATTTCTCCGTGACACAAACCACTCATTTCATAGAATTTAACGCGGCGCATTCGATAAAATTAATCGTACGACAATTTATTGAACGATTAATTATATATTTAAAAAAATTTAAATTCTAATTTATACCAATGAGTGGGAAAGAGAAGAGAACGTGAAAGCGAGAAGGAGCAAGTTGGAGAAAATTAATGAGAATTTCAAATTCCACACGAAATTAGTACTACCACACAGGCATAAAAGTGCAATTTATGGCAAAATTTCAAAATCAATTTGTGCACTTAATATTGAATGAATTAATTCTCTGACTTATCGAGATATGCAATAAAATCATAATAAAGGTAAATCAAACTAATAAAAAACTTTTGCACAGAGGAAATATCAAATAAATAAGAAAAGCAGATTATGGTTATAAATGCCACATTTTTATCAGTCACCTTGTGTGCAGAAATTAGCAGCCATATTCAAAATTTCCCCTACTAAGGGCTATAAAAAGGCCGCGCACGGAGCACTCTTTCTCTTAGTTTTTTTTGCAAGTGGTTAAAGGCATATCTTTTGGAATTTTTTTGTGAATTCGGCTCATCAACAGCAAGCGGTAAAATTACTTGTGTGTGGATATTGCGGTAAATTACACTATTTGGTGGCAACATTTTCTGTTGTTCCTGCACAAGTCTTCGGCAACGTGCAAACAATTTTCTTGTGTTTTCAGATTTTCTACATTTTGATCATCATTTTTCTTTCGCATTTTTTTGTTCAATTTATTTCATTATCCAATTTTTTGTTATTTTTTTTTTCTCCAATTAATTTGCTTTAACCTTTCCATTTCCCAGATTAACGTAGATAAGTGCCAAATATTTTTCCGAATTTTTTTATTTTTATTTTTCGCTTCTAAATTTTTTGTAATTTTTATGCATGAATTCGTTGTTCTACAATAATATTGAATTAGTTAGTATAGTTAATTTACACATAAGTAAAGGTTGTAAAACTTGAAGACAGTTAATATTCTGACAATTTCGTATAATTTCCTTTTGTGTTGTTATTCACAAAACCCAGCGTTTTTTATCCGCATCTTTCTTATTTCAGAATCTAGGAAGGTGTGAAGATTTGTATACATACCTTCAGTAAATCCTACAATTTGCAAAGATTGTCTACATTTTTTGGTCCTTCGAGCCGGATGTTGATTGTTGAGGTTGACTTAGTATGGCTGTTGTTTTTGTAGTTGTCTTCGGCTCGCCTTCATCAGATGGTGGTGGTTGGGTCTTCTCGGGTTTCTTTGGCAGTCCGGTCAGTATGTCAAAGCCTGGTTCTGAAAGAAGTCTCCGCATCGGGCTGTTGGGTGGCGAAAAGTAGATCTCCTAGTCTAAGCACAGGACGTCATCTTCTTCAAATTGCGATCTGCGATTAAACAGGAATTATACAATACTTATAAGACACAAATAATATGGACAACGAGCACAAGGACAACACACAGATCTATGGTCAGCGTGTGACCGTTGCTAGTTTTCATTGGTATTTGTAGCTTTCATTGGCAGTTGACATAACTTGGTGATAGGTCTTCGGAAGCTATTCGTCTTTGTTCGCGCCTGCACAACTCGTACCAAGCCATCCACACCTGGATAAACTTCTTCAATTATACCTAGCGGCCAACAAGTTGGTGGAAACCTTTCATCCTTGAGTATCACTACATCCCCAATTTTTAGATTTGGCTGCGTTTCACACCATTTAGGCCGCTGTTGTAATCTATTTAAGTAGTTTTTTGACCATTTGTTCCAGAATTGTTGCGTCAGAAACTGAACATGCTTCCATCGTTGCGTTGGGGTCACTTGTTTATTGCTGATTTCAGGTTCAGGCACAGCATTGAGTGCTTGTCCAATCAGGAAGTGCCCCGGTGTTAATACTGTAAGATCTTCAAGGCTTTTTACAATTTAACAAATTGGGCGGTAATTAATACAAGCTTCAATTTGAGTGGGCAAAGTTGAATACTCTTCATAAGTGTATATTGATTTTCCGACTATTCGACGCAAATGGTATTTCACAGCTTTAACACCTGCCTCCCAGAGGCCACCAAAATGGGGCGATGCTGGTGGATTGAAATGCCACCTAATGTTCATGATGTTTTCTGCACCCTTGAAATTTGTGCCGCAATCAGAATAAATATCAGTGCATAATCCACGTCTGGACACAAATCTTTTGAATGCAGCAACAAATGCGGCTGCCGTCAAATCGGATACTAACTCCAGTTGTATGGCTTTCGTAGCCATACAAACATACACACAAAAATATCCTTTATATATTCTTGCAGCTCTGTGAGGAGATGTCTTTAAGTCAACAGGGCCGGCATAGTCAACGCCTACGTGTGAGAATGGCTTCGAAATGTTAACTCGCGGAGCAGGGAGATTTCGCATTAATTGTGATCTCACTTTCTGGCGATACGTCACACATGTTTTACATTGGTTTATTCTACGTGCAATCGCTCTTTGTGCATCCAGAATCCAGTAGATGTGACGACTCGTGTTCAATGTTAATGCCACTCCTCCGTGCAATGTATCACTATGTAACTGATCTATAATTTTATCTGTGATGTGATTATTCTTCGGAAGGATGATCGGATGCTTCCTGGAGTAGGCTATGTTGGCATGTTCGAGTCGACCTCCCACTCTTATTAATTCGTGATCATCCAGAAATGGGTTGAGTGATAATAGCTGACTTTTTTTGACACAGTTTCACCTGCCTTCAAAGAGATATGTTCCTTAGAAAATGTAGTTATTTGGACTAATTTTAATATTGTGATACGTGCAGCTTCCAGCTCCCCTGGTAATAGTGTACCAATTCTTTTCAGCGTATTTATGCGGCAATTATTCATAAATCGTTTTATTGCTGCAACTACTCGAATTAATTTAGCGATAGAAGAATATCGTACCAAAATGTCTGAGTTACATTGAATGTAGAATGTCACTGGAGACTGCCTTTTTGCTTCTAATTGTGTTTGAGTGGATTCTATATTGGATTTTGGCCAACGCTCCTCTTCTTTAATAAGCCACTCAGGACCATGCCACCACACTTTGCTGGTTATCAATGTCAGCTGGATTGTAGTTTTTTGACAAGTGCCGCCAATGGTCTGGGTTCACTGTATCCTGAATTTCCACTACTCGGTTGGCAACATAAGTTTTCCATTTAGCTGGATGACTGCGGATCCAATGAAGAGCTATCATGGAGTCTGACCAAGCTATGATTGGAACCTCTTCTAATTTAATATCTACAAATGTGCTTTTGATTAGCCGAGCGAGAATTAATGCTCCATTTAATTCCAATCTGTGTAACGTAATTGGACGAATTGGAGCCACCTTTGTCTTGGATGTAAGCATATGAGAAACTACTGTTCCGTTTTTATATTGCACACATACATACAGTACGGCAGCATATGCTTTGTTGGAAGCATCACAAAATCCATGCAATTGAATGCTCGGGGCTGAGTTTATAGTACCTGCCCAACGTGGTATTTTCAAAATTTTTAAGTTCTCTAATGAGACCTTAAAATTCTGCCAGTGTAATGCTATCCTTTCGTCTACTGTAGTATCCCATGGATATCCAGCTATCCATAAGGTTTGGATCAATAATTTTGCCACAATTATCACGGGTGCAATCCAACCCAGCGGATCGTATAGCATTGCTACTTCAGAAAGAATTGATCTTTTCGTTATTGTTTTTTGCTTAAGCCTGGGTGTTACAGCGAATGAAAAATAATCTGAAGCAGGATGCCACTGTATGCCCAAGGTTTTGACGACCTCATCTTTATCAAAATGTAGAATATTCTGGGATTCTCTGTGCTCGATTGGAATTTGTTCTAACAGTTCTACTTTATTACAAGACCATTTACGTAAATTGAAACCAGCCGTTCTTAGCATATTGATGCACTGGCCTTGAAGATCTTTAGCTTCTTCGATATTGTCTGCTCCCGTCAATAAATCATCAACGTAAAAATCTGTGACAACAGCTTTGGATGCCAAAGGCCAATTGTGTTTTTCATCGGTTCCTAATTGCTGCAATGTTCGTATTGCTAAATACGGGGTAGAGGAAATGCCAAATGTCACAGTTTTTAAACGATAATCTTCGATGAGTTTGGTTTCTGGATTCTGCCAAACGATTGTTTGAAATGGGCGATGTTCAGGATATACCAAAATCATTTGATACATCTTTTCGATGTCTGCTGTGATTGCTATTATATATTTCCTCCATTTTAGAAGTGTCGAGAATAATTTGGGTTGAATTGAAGGTCCTACGAGTAACTGCTCATTTACTGATTTGCATTTATAGCTCTTTGCCGAGGCGTCGAACACTACTCTGAGTTTCGTCGTTGTACTCTCTTTGAAAACTGCATGATGAGGAATATAGTAAGCATCGGCAACTTCATTGACTGCGGGGTCTATTCTCTCCATGTGTCCAAGTGTGATGTATTCATTTAAACAATTGGCATATTCCCTTTCCAATTTTGGATCGCTATTGAATTTTTGCCTTAAATGATGAAATCGTTTCATTGCTAAATTTTTGGAGGGACCAAAGGTTGGTTTGGCTTTATTAGCAAATGGAAGTTTCACTTCATATTGCCCGTTTTCTAGTCGACGGTGTGTTTCTTGAAAGATCCTCTCGCATTCCTCGTCGTCTGGCTTAAGTATGGGTTTAGTTACAACCTCCTCGGTCTCCCAAAATTTCTTCAGTTGTTGGCTTATATTATCCAATGACTGGTTGATCACTGTAAAGGCCTCGACCTTATGTACTGGTGATTCGGGTGCATTTCCTAAGATTATCCATCCAAAGATTGTATTTACAGCTACTGGTGCTTTCTTGGGTCCTCTTTTTGAACCTTCCAAGAGAATACTGGCGTATACTTGAGCTCCAAGAAGTACATCGATCGGGCTTGGCTTCCAATAATTAGGATCTGCTAACTCAAGACTCCTAAGATGATCCCATTGCTTCATTTGAATAGGAACCGTTGGTAGTAAGTCAGTAATCTTGGTAATAACTAGCATATTCACATCTAAACTTTTACCTTTGCAGTTGCAAGATGTTAATTTCGCGTTTACCTGATGGTTTGACCATGCTGTCTGACTTTTGTTTAACCCTGTTATTTCTATGTGGGTGGGCCTTTCCTTCAAACCTAGTCGCTTGCAGGTGGTTTTTGTAATAAAGGAAGGCTGCGATCCTGGATCTACAAGGCAGCGCAGTACTATCGCTTTACCATCTCGATCCTTAGTGGTAACCAATGTTGTGGCTAGTAGTGCATTGTGCACTTCTGTTGCAAGGAAATTTTTTATTTCTTCCCTATCTTCAACGTGATTGCTGGATGCTTGATTATCACCTGACTTTTCCTTGTCTTGATATGCTCTGTGTTTGACGTTGCTTAATCCTTCTGTATTGTGGTGCTGTCCTATTATTTTCCCTTTAAAATTTGTAGGTATGTGTAGCAAGATATGATGTAATCTCTCGCAGTTCTTGCATCTCCGGCTGTTCATGCATTGGCTAGCAGCATGTTTGTTCGAGAATTAGTTGAAACATCGACCTGATTCTTTAATGCACTTTCTTCGGATTGACGGAGTCATCTTATTGAATTTTCTGCATACCCCTACATAATGTCCGCCATAGCATGCGGGACATTTGCTTGCATTTACTGCATGGTATGCCTTTGTTGATTGGATTGGCGTCTTAACGTTCACAGAATGTGACATAGATTCTAATATTCTGAATCTGGTTTGTAAGAACTTTGGAATTGCTCTAATTTTGGCAGCGTTACGGCATCACCCAATTCTTCCTCTCAAAGCCTCAGCGTTACGATTGGTAATTTTTGAACTAGTAAATATAGTAGTAATGTATCCCATGATGATACGTCTACTTCCAATACTTTTAGTTGTTGCAAGCTTTCCTCCGTTGCATCCATGAGCAGTTTTATGCTCTTACTGTTTTCTGTAGTTAGCTTTGGTTGGTAAACTAGAATTTTCAATTGAGTGTAAACGAGAAATCTTTTATTTTCGTAGTGCATCTTAAGTTTCTCCCAATCTGGAGCATAATCCTCTGCAGTGATGGGAACATGTCTTAATAGTCGTTCTGCTTCGCCTGTAAGGCATCCTTTTTGATGATGAAGTTTCGGAACTGCAGGTATTTGTCGATTATTATGTACTAAAGACATAAATAAGTCGTAAAATGACCTTCAAGATGAATACTCTCCATTGAATTTTGGTAGATTTATGCGAGGTAACTGGCTGTGATTAGTAGTATGTATAATGGTAGGTATTGCTGATGTACTAGGTGCATCTTGGTTTGGAGACCTATGAACTACTCCATCAGTTACCTCCGCTAAATATTTCACATATTTGACTTCCAATTCTGAGTATCTGTCGTTTATTATGTACTTGTGTGTACATGGTTCTTTTGATGCTAGAATAGCTTCCCTGAGCTTTGTATCGCTAGCATCGAATTCTGCCCAGATTTTCGGTAAGCTTGTTAGTTGGTTTTCATAAAAACTCAATGTTCTTTTTTCTATTCTTGTTTTCTTCGCATTTTTGATGGAATTCTCTAATTTGTCCGCGAGAACTGTTTGCTTTATAAATAGTTGCTCCATTTTATAATTTTCCAACTTTCAAATAAATAGTAACGTAATTATGTTTAGTGGAAGGAAATTATCGAGGGATACTTGCAAAGGAGTTTTCCAAGGTAAAAATAATTGCCAAATACTTTTCAAATTGTGTAATAAATTCGAATTAAAGTTCTGATTAAATTACAGCACAATTAAAAACAATAAAAACAAAAACTGGGTTTCATATATCCGGATTTGAAGGACCAAAAAATGTAGACAATCTTTGCAAATTGTAGGATTTACTGAAGTTATGTATACAAATCTTCACACCTTCCTAGATTCTGAAATAAGAAAGATGCGGATAAAAAACGCTGGGTTTTGTGAATAACAACACAAAAGGAAATTATACGAAATTGTCAGTATATTAACTGTCTTCAAGTTTAACAGCCTTTACTTATGTGTAATTAACTATACTAACTAATTCAATATTATTGTAGAACAACGAATTCATGCATAAAAAATTACAAAAAATTTAGAAGCGAAAAATAAAAATAAAAAATTCGGAAAAATATTTGGCACTTTATCTACGTTAATCTGGGAAATGGAAAGGTTAAAGCAAATTAATTGGAGAAAAAAAATAACGAAAAATTGGATAATGAAATAAATTGAACAAAAAAATGTGAAAGAAAAATGATGATCAAAATGTAGATAATCTGAAAACACAAGAAAATTGTTTGCACGTTGCCGAAGACTTGTGCAGGAACAGCAGTGTAATTTACCGCAATATCCACACACAAGTAATTTTACCACTTGCTGTTGATGAGCCGAATTCCGTGCGCGGCCTTTTTATAGCCCTTAGTAGGGGAAATTTTGAATATGGCTGCTAATTTCTGCACACAAGGTGACTGATAAAAATGTGGCATTTATGTGGGAAGCAGCCTAAGCAATACCGACATTCAGGTGGACGAGACGATTGAGCAACAATAGACAAACGACTGGAAAGGAGAACTGGCACGAGAGAAACGAGTGGTACTTGTGCCAGTTTTGCTACTTTTTCTTCCTTCTGCCGAAAGTCGCCGTGAAGTTAGGAAGCGCGCAAGCTAGTTTTTATAGACAACCTAAATACTATTTGTTTTTTTCTCAATTAAATAAAGTACTGCTCTATTTCTACAAAAGTAGTTATTTCTCCAGCTTGGATCCCAAAGAATTCCTTCTCTCCTGCAGTGAATATTTTCCACATCAATTTTGGGAACTCAACCGGGATTCCAAGCTAAAGAGAAGCGGACAAAAACTCAGTAATCAACGTGGAAGTACATATCTCTAGGAAGAAGTGCCAGATAAAATATCAGGTAGCAGATTCTAAGCAAGAGCAGCAGAGTTTGCTGGCGTACTATAAGCCCCGGCAAAGAAACGAAAAACCCTGTGAAATCGCACGCTAATTTATACAAAAGTTGTATGAAAGTGAGGAGAAAAGGGCTAAGAAGGTTAGTAATATTTTCCCTTCATCAAAATAATTTGTGTGCAAATTCTATGCGGCAACGTGATTATTATCCCATGCAAAAAACAAAAACTTGCGGTGCTAAAAACGGTGCTCGTCCAAGGAAAGAAAATTGCTATATTCGGGAGAGTGTCCAAGATTTGACAGCTTCCATTATACCAATCATAATCGAGATATAGTGAAGATTGGCTTGCTAACTCGTTCATATTTTGTTGTACTCAGAAAATACAAAAACCAAGAATCGGTGTGTGCTTAAGATAAATTAATTTTATTTTCCAAATATCAGCGAAAATATAGCAATTAGAAACTATTCGAATCTGGGTTGCCCTTAGGATAAATCACAACTCTATTATATTGACAATTGACATCGATTGGAATCTAGTTCTGATCCACCCCAATTAGCAGCGCTGTCTATAATAGGCGTATATTAAGCAAATTTAAATGCAGCAAGATTCTAGTAGTTGGTTTTCGGCCCCAACTATTGAACTCGACGATTAAAATTGAGGTTGGAGACATCAATCATAGATGGCACCTAGCACACTTAAACTCCAAGTCTCACGAACAAAGTAAACAAGACATTGAAGACTGCACTCAATTGAAAATTTTTTGTATGAATGAATATAAGTCTTTAATTGCTTTATATTATTATAATTTGCGTTAACCAGAGTAGTTTAAAGCTTTTCAGGTTGTAAATAAAATACTATTTTGTTTAAAATATGGGGAAAAAGGGACGTGCGCAAAGGCAGAGTACCTTCCGAGAGGGTAATGAGTTAGACATGAGAGAAAGGGAGCATAGTTATCGGTAAGAGGGTATGTTATTGGAAATGAAAAAGGAGCTAGAGGAGAAAAATGAGACAACAAGGTCTTTTCAAGAAAAGCTTAAGGAATTGGAAACTGAAGATGATGAGAAGTTAAGTTGATGCTCCTCGAAATATTTCGGCTGTAGGCCATAAAGTGAGCTGTTTTTCGTTTAAGGACTTCGAAGCTGCAATGATTCAGTTCAGTGGGAAAGGTAATTACCGCATTTCAAATTTTGGTACTGATTTGAAAACATGGCAGTGGTGCTAGGGCTGGATGAGTTAGAAAAGCTAGTATACGCTAAAAGATTATTAAATGGCCCAGCATTGTTGGCGACGCGCGGTCAATCCCTGAAATCCTGGGATGAGTTAAAGAACTTTCTAGTGAGTGAATTTCAAATTCGAGAGAATAGTGCGAAGTTGCACGAAGAGCTGAGGAAACGTGGAAAACTAGCGAATGAAACTTGCTACGAGTACTTCCTAGTGATGAAAGAACTGGGAAATAGAGCGAAAATTGAAGATGAAGCGTTGATGAAGTATGTAAATGACGGTATCACAGGTGAAGAAGGAAATGAGATTGTACTATACGGAGCGATAGGGCTTGAAGAATTTAAAAGGAATTTAGAAATTTTCGAAACTTTGGAGAAAAGAGTCAAGCGAAAAGTAGGAACAGAAATCGACAGCCAGTCCTTATTAAGAAACGACAATTCACAGTTGAAAAGTAGGAGATGTTTTTATTGTGGCGAACAGGGACACATCGGAAAGCATTGTCCATCAAAGTCTAGGGGTGACAAGTGCTTCAAATGCAGAGAATTTTGGCCACAAAGCCACTGAGTGCAACAGGAGACAGAAAACTGCGACACAGAGGAAATAGCTTTACTGAACAATCAGCCAGAAGTTCAGAACAGTATGCGCAAGGAATTCATACTGAATGGCGTACAAGTAAGTGCGTTGGTAGACACGGGAAGTGACTTATCCTTCACAAGAGAGAATGTATTTACATTACTAGTTCTTCCCTTAACAGGCAAGCCGATCACATTTCACATTGGGTCAGCTAACATTATGACCATTGGTTCATTTCCAAACTGAGATGACAATAGACGGTATCAAATTGATTGAACATTTCATGTTGTTCCTGATAGCATCTTACCCAAGCAAATTATATTGGGCAAATCCATTCTAGATCGAGTTGAACTACATATTACCCCCACCAAGATAAGTTTACTCCTTCGAAGAAGAACACCCGCTAAGTTGTTTTCAAGTATGTACTGAAAGCCAGTTGATTTGTCACACATTCAACAGAAAGATCAGCGCGACAAAATCAATGAACTAATTCATGGTTACATCCCAAGTAAATCGAAAGAAGTCCAGAATTTCGAGATGCATATTATATTGAAAGACGAAATTCCTATATACCAACCGCCAAGACGATTAGCCAGCGCAGAGCTTGAAATTGTAAACAAGCAAATCGAAGAATGGTTAGAAGAAGATATAATTGAACCTAGCAGTTCGGATTTCGCTAGTCCTGTGGTACTAGTAGATAAGAAAGACGGTTCAAAGAGACTATGTATAGATTACCGACGTTTAAACAAAGTAGTAGTACGGGGATCATCACCCTTTACCTCTCATCGAGGATTATATTGATCGATTAGCGAAAGTCAATATTTTCTCGACTTTGGATTTAAGAAATGGATTTTTTCATGTAACTATTTCAGAGCAAAGTAAGAAATATACGGCTTTTGTTATACCCCATGGCCAATACCAATTCAAGAAGGCTCCATTTGGGTTGTGTGTGTCACCAACACAATTTCAACGATACATAAACCAGATATTCTATCCTCTTCTAAGGCAAGATAAAGTCTTAGTTTACATGGATGATATTATTTTTCTGGCAAAAGATGAGCAGCAAGCTATCAAAAATCTGGAAGAAGTCCTAGCCACGGCATCTCAATATGGCCTTGAAATTAATTGGCAAAAGTGTCAGTTCCTGAAAAGGAAAATAGAGTATCTAGGATATATTGTGGAGAACGGCAAAGTTATGCCCGCTGTGAGTAAAATCAAAGCAGTCGACAGATTTCCAGAACCGAAGAAGACTAAGGATGTCCAATCCTTCTTAGGATTAACTGGTTATTTTAGAAAATTTATTCGAGACTACGCTCTAATAGCCAGGCCATTAAGTGATCTCCTCCGTAGTAAGGCAACATTCAATTTCGTAGAAAAGCAGCAGAGCGCTTTTAAGGCTCTCAAGGCGGCCCTATGTGTGAAACCTGTTTTGGCTATTTACAAGCCGGACGCAGAGACGGAAGTTCACACGGATGCTAGTCATTTAGGCTTCGGTGCGGTACTATTGCAAATAGATTGCAACGATGGATCTCTTCACCCAGTCTATTATTTTACTCGTAAAACTTCACCAGTACAAGAAAAATTCTCAAGTTATGAGCTGGAAGTATTAGCTGTTGTTATGGCAGTTAAGAAATTTAGAGTTTACCTGGTGGGGATAAAGTTTAAGCTAGTAACCGACTGTTCAGCGTTTAAATGCACAATAAATAAAAGAGATATTTCACCGAAAATTGCTCGTTGGGAAATTATGTTGTCAGAGTTTGATTTTGATATAGAGCACAGGAGCGGAAACTGAATGAATCATGTTGACGCACTAAGCCGTCATCCTCTAGCCCTAATGCTATAAGAACAAGCACTTTTGCCAAGAATCAAAGCGACTCAGGAGAAAGATGAACATCTAAAAGCCATAATGAAGATATTGCAAAATGAGGAATTCGAAGACTACTTCTTAGATAATGGAATATTGTTCTAGTTCGTCGATAGCGATAAGCTCCTAGTAGTTCCGCGATTAATGCAGTGGGAACTCATTAAGCAAGTTCATGGAAACGGACATTTCGGTTTGAGAAAAATGGAAGTAATAATAAAGCAAAACTACTACATTCCTAATCTTAAGAAGAAAATAAATGATTTAATCTCAACGTGCATTCCATGCATATTAGCAGCTAAGAAAAATAGAGCTGAGGGATTTTTACATCCAATCCCCAAGGAAGCAATTCCGCTCGAGACGTATCATATGGACCATCTAGGCCCTATGACATCTACCAGAAAGTGCTATCAGCATATTCTTACCATTATCGATGGATTTAGTAAATTTGTATGGTTGTATCCAACGAAAACTACTACCACCTCAGAACTTCTCAAGAAGCTGGAAGTGCAGAAGGCTACGTTCGGAAATCCTTCACGTATTATCACAGACCGAGGACCCGCATTTACTTCAAAAGACTTTGAGGAGTATTGTCGAAGAGAACATATAGAGCATATTAAAATAACAACGGTAGTGCCCAGAGGCAACGGCCAGGTCGAGCGAGTCCATCGAATCGTTATAGCCGTACTGACAAAATTATCGATCGAGTCCAAGGAAGACTGGTACAAGTATGTGCCCAAAGTACAGCAGTGGCTGAACAGCAGTTATCAAAGAAGTATCGGAATTTTGCCATTGCAGCTTTTAGTTGGAGCAAAAATGAACCAACCAGAAGATATTTTGTTGAAGGAAAAAATCGAGCAAGAGATAGTGAGCATTTACTTAGAAGAAAGAAACGAAGTTCGCAAAGAAGCTGCCCAGAACATACTAAAAGTGCAAGCAGAAAACTGCTTATGACATTGGAGATTTAGTAGCAATTAAAAGAACACAGTTTGGAACACACATGAAACTACGTCCAAAGTTTTTGGGACCATACCGGATAACGAAGGTAAAGTCTAATGAGAGGTACGACGTTGAAAAGATAGGCAACCACGAAGGGCCGAAACTTACCTCTACCTCCGCCGATAACATGAAACCATATGAAAATGTCGATAGTGATGAAGAAACCCGCTATGAAGATTACCCTGATAAAGACGAACTAGCCCCAGACGAACAAAATCTCATGCCAGATGAGAATGCAAAGCAAGATTAAGAAGCAAATGAAATTGTTGAAATAATGAATTAATTAGTACAATAAGCAGAAGTTATTTAGTAACGATCAGAAGAATAAAAGCACAGAAATTAGTAAAATATCAATTAACCGAGGTAATAGTTAGCAAGAAGCACACGAAATAGTTAATAAAGCATAGAATTTAAACGAAGCACATAAGAATTTGTTTTGATAAGAGAATCGTTAGTAAGAGTTTAATGAAAATTATAAATCTAAGATAACAAACGAAAGTATTGAAGCCAATAACCTTAGTCCTTATACGTTCCAAATAGAAGGTATCTAAAGAAGAGAATAGTAGTAGATCCCAACCAAGATCTTCCAATTATGAAGAAGTTGTACATCTTAACTAACCTTAACGACGCGATTAGATGACAGGCGATGGGTTTTAGAAAACAAGAAGAACCAGTCCATAATGGTAGAAACACGCAACTATTTTCTACGCAAGAAGTTTACTATTTAAACAGTCCAACATGTCTCAAAGATGTTTAAGAAGAAGAATCCCAAGAAGCCTAAAAGACGATAAGAAGAGAAGAAGATAGGATATAAGAAGAAAACGTGAAGCTACTAAGATGAAAAAACGGACAATTCCCAAACTCTTTGAGAAGTAAACGCAACGTTACAAAGGAAGACAACACTAATCAATTGGAACCTGAGTTTTCGTTCGAGCCTAATCTCAAGCTGAGATAGGTGGAATATTCTCAGCAATCAACCTTCTGAGAGTGCGTTATATCGAGGACAATATAAACCCAGGATGGCCGAATGTGGGAAGCAGCCTAAGCAATACCGACATTCAGGTGAACGAGACGATTGAGCAACACGAGACAAATGACTGGAAAGGAGAACTGTCACGAGAGAAACGAGTGGAACTTGTGCCAGTTTTGCTACTTTTTCTTCCTTCTGCCGAAAGTCGCCGTGAAGTTAGGAAGCGCGCAAGCTAGTTTTTATAGACAACCTACATACTATTTGTTTTTTTCTCAATTAAATAAAGTACTGTTCTATTTCTACAAAAGTAGTTATTTCTCCAGCCTGGATCCCAAAGAATTCCTTCTCCCCTGCAGTGAAGATTTTCCACATATATAACCATAATCTGCTTTTCTTATTTATTTGATATTTCCTCTGTGCAAAAGTTTTTTATTAGTTTGATTTACCTTTATTATGATTTTATTGCATATCTCGATAAGTCAGAGAATTAATTCATTCAATATTAAGTGCACAAATTGATTTTGAAATTTTGCCATAAATTGCACTTTTGTGCCTGTGTGGTAGTACTAATTTCATGTGGAATTTGAAATTCTCATTAATTTTCTCCAACTTGCTCCTTCTAGCTTTCACGTTCTCTTCTCTTTCCCACTCATTGGTGTAAATTAGAATTTGAATTTTTTTAAATATTTAATTAATCGTTCAATAAATTGTCGTACGATTAATTTTATCGAATGCGCCGCGTTAAATTCTATGAAATGAGTGGTTTGTGTCACGGAGAAATTAAAATGACAGATAATATTCGCGATTTTATTCGAGTGCGTGACAGGTGAATATTACCTCAGTTTTCGCGAGTTTATTAGTGTGTCTTTTCAGGTTTATCATAATTAATCATCGTGGGACACCCTCCCAAGGATATCTGTTTCTTCAGATCGTGAATGCCGGTGAATTTCCAGCACTAATTTGCATAAAACGTAAGTCCGAAATTATCTGTCATTACAGGTATATTTTGTTAAGACCAATTCTTATGATACCTAGATGAATGCCCGTATGAAATTTCGTATTGTCACTCTTCTGAGCAAGTTTGATTTTTGGAGTGGTTTTTCGTATATATGGTATTTCTAAAATGATTATAACCAATTTTATAGGATTTCGTATTCTGAAGAAGTTTTTAGCACAATAAAAATTACTTTGACGATCGTTGTCATAGTATAAGTAAAAAACCTAAATTAATTTTTATATGACAACTCCAGGAAGAAGTTGCCCGATTTTGTCCATTTTCGAAATTTTAGTTGCTAGTACAATGAAAGCAGCAAAAAACAGATTTCAGCTGACTACGTTGACGCGGTCTCAGGCAGTGTGTTACGTGTCAGTGTTTGTAATATTATATATGAACGGTTGATCTTGTTCAAAGTATGAATAAGATAAAGTAGCGACTTTTAAATTGCGGCAGGAAAAACGACAGAGATGATAATATTTAAAAGCTCTCTAAATTAGTATTAGTAGAGCTTAAGGTACTTCAAAGTTTGCTTTCCATAAGAGATACATATAAGAAAAAGGAGCATACATTTTTTTAAATACAAACCCCCATGGGAGCAAAACGTTCAATTACATATTTGTAATCAGCTGGTTATGTCAAATATATCGCACACTATGGTTTATAAGACTTGTGTGGAAAACCCCACTACTTCGAATTCGTTGACGAGCCGTAGTCCAGTAAATCGCACGAACGCAAATCCATTGACCAGCCGGATCCCAAGTAAAACATATGAAGACAACCTATACCTTGAAATTGGCTAGCCGCAACTGTGTACAGATATTGTTTAACCCAAAAGAATTGAACAGCCGCTCGCATTCGAATTGTCAACTATTTTAATTTTGCTCCTGCGAATCTTAATGTGAAAGGTAGTTTTAACCCTTTCGCAGCTGCTGGGACACATATGTCAGAGCAGAAGTTTAAAAACGACTGAATTTAAAAGTTTCCATGTAATATGGGGTATATGTGTCTATCGACTTTTAATGATGTCAGCCGTAAAAGCTTGGGTAGTTTACTGTGAACTTAATCGGAAAATGAATTCCTTGTGTCATTAGCTGAAGATCTTATTCAAAAAGCACTAGAAATTGCAGCTATTCGTCGTTCCGACAAAAATGTTCGTTTATCGAAAAACGAAAATTGCCTAGCAATGTTAGTCTTCATCTTCCAATAGAAGGTGTGAAGCGAAGACGGTGTACAAAATGTGTAGCAGCAAAAAAGGAAAAGCTGACTAAAACAATTTGTAAGGAATGTGAAATTCCTTTATGCAAAGACTGTTTGCAGCATATATCATATTTAATTTTTATATAATATTTTGTTACTACCTTTTTCACTTTTTATTTTTGATAAATGAATTTGTTTTGTTTTTTATTCTGATATTTCGTGTTATTTTTTAGTTAAATTTTATTTTAGTATACTGATGGAACATATATGACCCACCATAAAAGACGGATGGAACATATATATCCCACCCCCTCCGGCCCTCCCCTTGATATATATTTTTTAAATAACACTTAATTATTACATTTCATATTATATTAAACATAATATAATAATATAACCTAAAATGGAAAGCCGCTGCGAAAGGGTTAAAGTTGAATTTGTTGAATAAAAAGTTCATTTTCTCCTGTGAATGTAAAATAGTGTTCTTGTTGCGTAAGATTAATAAAGTGTTAAAAATCTTGTAATAATTAGTGACTAGGAGCAAATTTGTTGACGGCTTTTGTATTTGAAAAGCTGCCTCAGGTTTTCTTCTGATTGCTAATTATTTTCAGCATATTTCATATTTATTATTGTGATTTATGCTGCCTGTTCTGTATTACTGATTTCAGATTGGATTTCATACAATCTTACTAAAGAACTTACAGAGGCAACGATGCTCGTATCTCGCTCAAATTTTTCATCATGTTTTTTTTTCTCAATTAATTCGCCTGGCACCAAATTTATTGTCAGTTATTTAATTCAAATTCAGTTATTCAGTGTCAGATTTTCTAAAAGAAGTATGACCCCAAAACGAAAAGAGAAGTGTTCATCGGGATGGGAAGGACTTCAGCATCTATTTAGATTGCCGAAGGATAATATATCGTAAGAAATTACTTATATATTATATTAAAATAAAATAATTGTCTTGAATAATTCCAATCTATAGATAATTTATAGAACCATATAATTTTTCCCTTGAATATACTGTATATATAGCAAAGCTCCTCGAACACAAGTTAAGGGCACAAGCCGTTTTCGATGCGTTATAATAGTATTAATTAAATGCACCAAGCAACAGCGATATCTTGTGAACGTTGATATAATGAGCTGAAATTTTATTATAATAAGTGCACATCATCATCATCATCATCATCATCATCATCATCATCATCAGTCTCCTTTAATCCCTTGAGGGATATAGGGCGGAAACGGTTCTCAAGTTACGTGCGACAGCCTTTAACTCACTCTATGCTCTTCCGATTGATGCTGCTTCTGTAAGAATAATTTTCCTCCAAGGCACCAAACGCAAGCTTCTGTTATATAACTATCTGGAAATCCACGTTGATGAAACTTTTCTATCAAGAAGTCTCGAAATACTGAGGCTGTATGTTCGTTAGCCTGCATGTATTTTATCGACAAGATTTTCATATACTACCTCTGGATTCGTAACAATGCAAGAACACATGATCTTGCTTGTGAAATATTTATTAACAACTTTTAAAAGTGCAAACTTCACCTTGAAATAATTTTTAACAGATGAAGGAGAATGTCAATATCTGGCAGAGTTATTTAATAAGTTTAGGCCCCATATATTTGTAAAACCTTTCCGATAAAATGTTCATCATATAGCCTGTCAAAACGAAGATGAGCATATTTCTATAAGTAGCATAAAGAGCAACTACTAACTTTGATATTTAAGGCAAATTTATTGTAAATTATAATTATAATCATGAACAGCGATTGGAAAGTGTTGACCGTCTTATTTTTGAGATACTCGACTACTCTTTTAGGTTATTCATTAAACGACATCATGATGAGTGCAGCAAGACCTATTCTCGATTATTGTCAGATTTCGGAAGCGTGCAATAGCTATCACTGCCGATATTAGTAAAATATATCGGCAGATTTTAGTTGATCCTAACGACTGTGCTTTTTAAACATAATTTGGCGTGACCATCCTCAAGACAAATTGAAGATTTTCCAGTTTAGGACGGTCACAGATAGAACAGCGGCTACGCTATTCCTAGCTACAAGGTCGCTTCTTCAATTAGCGCTTGATGAAGAAGATTCCCATCCGAAGGGTTCCGAAATAATAAAGTCGGACTTCTACGTGGACGACAGGATTACTGGCGCTGATAAATTAGAAGACGCTAAACGCATTAAACAGGAAGTTGACAAAATTATTCACAGCGGAGGTTTCAATCTGAAAAAATAAAAATAAATAGCATCGAATTACTGAATAACTCCAACGGAGGACAAGGCAAAGCTTTTACAATTTCATGAAACGGACGTAGTTAAAACTCTCGGACTCATTTGGCAGCCCAATGAGGACCAGTTTGACTTTAAAATTAATTGTGATCAGAGAATCAATAACCGAACGGTATTGGCGGACATCGGGAAGTTATTCGGCCCCATGGGCTTCACAAATCCTGTTATCGTTTTATGTAAAATATATCTGCAACAGTTATGGAAGTTGAAATTAGATTGGGATGAGTCGCTCCCCATAGAATATCACAGGAGTTGGATTAAATACAGAAGCCAACTTCACTTAATGGTATCATTTCAAGTACCAAGGCGCTTGCATCCCCATAGCAAGGCTGCTGATATTCAGTTACACGCATTTTCTGATGCAAGCGAAAAGGCCTACGGATCCTGTTTGTACTTAAGATGTACGGACAGCCATGGAAATATAAGCATTAGATTAATATGCGCCAAATCACGACTAGCACCTTTAAAACAAAACACTATACCCCGCCTCGTGCTATGTACAGCCCAACTTATGGCGCAATTAGTTGCAAGAGTTATAGCTATACAGTCGTAAATGACGAATTTTATTGGACAGACTCTAAAATCGTTCTTGCGTGGCTAGCAGAGCCCTCCTTCGCATGGTGCACATATGTAGCAAATAGGGTCGCTAATATCCACGAACTGAGCAAGGTTATTAACTGGCGCTATGTTGAAAGCAAAAACAATCCCGCTGACTTGGTATCTCGTGGCGTCTTCCCTCAAGATTTGTTAAAATAAAATTTATGGCTAGACGGTCCCCGAAAGACGTAAATTAAAGCTAGCTTTCACTTCAACTAACGAAGAAGATATCATTCAAGACTCAAAATATGCAAATTAATTTACAAAACTTCAAAACGTTTTTGCGTATATAATTCGTTTTTCAACAAACTCAAAAGTTCCAATATCAAGGAGATACGTTGGGTCAATTACCGCTGACGAGAGAGAAACCTCTTTTAAGGTCATAATGAAGATTGTACATAAGTTTGCACTGGCAGAAGACAATCGAACGATAATAACTCAAAGTCATGTCACTAGAAACAGTAAACTAAAATGTTTAAGTCCATTTCTGGATGCTGACAAGATTATAAGAGTGGGGGGTCGACTTGATAATGCTGACCTAGCATATGATTCAAAGCATCCAATGATCTTACCGCCCTCCTATCCTTTCGCTCGATCAATCATGAGCTATTTTCACTTTAAACATCTGAATGTTGGACCACAAACTCTACTGCCAACAAACTCTACCAACAACGTTTTTGGCCTCTTAAGGGTGGTAGTATGGCTAGACAAATTGTGCATTCCTGCATTCGGTGCTTTCGGACTAAGCCTATGAACATACATCAACTGATGGGAACCTTACCGGCAGCGAGAGTACAGCCAGCCAGACCCTTTATAAACTCAGGAGTTGACTTTTTTGGGCCATTGTACATTCACCCCAAACATCGGAGAACGCAACCTGTGAAAACATACCTAGCAATTTTCATATGCTTTGCTACAAAGGCAGTCCATCTGGAGCTTGCGAGTGATTAATATCAGCCGCTTTATGGCTGCATTGACACGTTCTGGCTGTGCGCTAATCTATATTGTGATAATGCCACGAATTCCATCCGCGCAAATTCTGAGCTTAGGGAGGTTCGGAACATTTTTAAATCGGAAGAATCTAGACGGGAGATACTCGAATTGCCTAACCAAGACTACCTTAACTTTCACTTTATACCACCGCGTTCACCACATTTTGGCGGACTCTAGGAGGCCGCTGTGAAATCGGCGAAATATCACATACGAAGAGGTCTCAAGGGCCATTCCCTAACTTTTGAAGAGATGAACACTCTAGTCGTTCAAATTGAGGCTATACTCAATTCGCGACCAATACAATAAGTGTTGTCAGATCCTAATGATCTCACGGCCTTAACAGCAGGCCATTTTTTAATTGGAGAGGCATTAACTGCTTCAGTAGCTTCAAATTTGGAGGAACTATGCCTCAACATGCTGGATAGATGGCAACGAATACAAGCTGCACACCAGCAATTCTGGAATATTTAAATCAGTTGCAGTGCAGTACTAAATGGAACACCCCTTCAACGAATGTGGATGTTGGGCCTCTAGCACTACTTAAGGAAAACAATATATCCGCGACCAAATGGATTCTCGGATGCGTAGTCAAATAATATCCGGGCGAAGATGGAAAGGTTCGGGTCGTGGCGATAAGAACCGCTCATTGACTTTGCCCACTCCCAGTGAATATAAGCAGTGATTGAAATACCAACGCGGTCAGTTTGTTATGGAACGTGACAATAGATTAAGGCATACGAACTATAGAAATATAAAACTGTTAATAGTAGTTTTAAGTTGCGTGCGCATTTATACGGGTATCAACGTCAGTTACGCTATCTACCGGGATCGGCACAGTAGCACTGACGCTAACTTCACCAGAGTGGAAGAAAGGTCTTTTTTTTACTTCCGTTGGTTGAATGAAACAAGAAGCAGGGTCATTATTATTAAATCATCGGCAGCGGGATACGTACCAATTTTTATCCAGCGCCTTTATAGCTTTCTGAACTGAAAAGAGAGTTTAATTGTTAATTATTGTGTAAACAATAAGTGAATTTAAATATAAATTGTAAAGACGAAAAGCCTCGTTTTTTCGTGAGCAGTAACTAAAGCATAGTCAATGTGGCCGAACAGAAAGTATAAGATATAGCAGGGAATTAAATTTTCTGTTGTTCAGTGATTCATTACCTGCTAACTGGATTTATCGAAACTGTTATTTGTTCATTGATTCACTACTTGCTACAATAGATTTACTGAAATTGTTAATATAATGTAAGTACTAAATTAAACACTTCAGCAACATGGAAGTCGCCATATCATTTATCGGTAAAAATGTATATTCATTTCTGGTCCAAATTCCTTTTATCATGAAAAAAATCTAAACAGAACGAAACAAGATTTACGAAAGAAAAAAAGATATTAAATTAAAGAGAAAATAATACTGGTAGTGTATACATTGGCTATAGTCACTTATATTTTTACACGTAGCTGCTATAGAAAAGTAACCAATTGAAACTATCTATGTGGATCGCGTCTACAAATTTTAAGCCGATGTGAACAGACACAAAGGTTTTCACTGGAAAGTGGCATTAATGTCCGCCAAGTCGGGCGCCCTATGGCCCTGCTCCCTTGACAGTCGTTCACTCGAGTGTGAGTTCTAGAAGCGTTGACAAAAAAAATCTTGGGAAGTCAATGGTTAAGTTGAGTGTGGTTAATTTTTTTTTGAAAATTGGACAACCATAACGAGAACTTAAAGATTCAAGCATTGAAATTCCCATTGATCGGAGTAACCGGCAAGGAATCTTGGAGCAGAATATGCGTCGTGCGTTTGGGTCATTTGTTCGGAGGCACTCAATGTTGCTACGTATTCTCTAAAGTTAAGTATACGCTTTAAAATTGTCTTTTTTTTTGTCGAGCGTAGTACTATACAGACATACAGATATATTGATTGTTTCCCTCACTAATTTCTCTACCACGAAAATCACGTGGCGCCCGTTACAAGAAAAAAAGGGAATTGGTTTTCGTCTAATTGAATGCACGGCCTTCTTCCACTAGAGGTACCGCTTTTAACGCTCAAAAGAGCAGCGTGACATTTTTGGCGCCCAACGTGGGCCCATTCTTCTGAAGTGCGTTGAAAATCCAATCCAGAAAAGTGAACATTTTACATGTGCCGCACAAACAGTTACAAAAGCTACAATTGAAAACCAATAATTTTGTGTATAATTGCAGTCTACTTCTAAAATTTCAGTAGATTAGCTCAACATACTTTATCCAAATTATATGATATTGTTACCAGCGTTACTTCAGTTCGTTATTTAAAACACAATATTTCAGACATCACTAACGAGTTCTTCTTTTATTTAACTTTAACAAATTCACAAACAATTGTCAAATAAACTCTTTTTTTATTTTTATTATTAAGCCAAGCTCAGGGGATACCCTATGATGCAAAGCACAGCATGGCAGGAAGGAGATAGGGAAAGGATTAGGGAATGTGAGGAGAGTGGCGGAGGTGCCGATGTGTGTCGCCCTTAAACTTCCGCAGATTGTATGCCGGAGGAAAAACAGAAGATGGTAAGCTGTTCCACATTCGCACTGTTTGGGATAAAAAAGCATCTCGGAATTTTACTGTACGGCCGAAAGTAATTTGAAGGGTTAAAGGATGTGCGCGGTTTGCAGCGCGAGTATTGCGTGCAGGAATCATTCTACAAGGGATTAGACTAGATATTTCATCAGAACATTGACCATGCATATAGCGATAAAGGAGCGAAAGGCATCCAACATTGCGGCGGTGCTCGAGTGAGTCGATATGACAAGTTATTGCCAAATCGCCAATGAGCTTGAAGGCTCTCTTTTGGACAATATCCAATGAAGCTAAGGCTGTGCGACCAGCCCCGGCCCATATATGGGAGTTGTACTCCATTCTAGGTCTAATGTAGGACTTGTAGAGGAACGCTAGATTTGACGGGCTGAAATATTTCTTACACCTTTTAGTTATCGCTAGTACTGTACTTCTAATTACCGCAACCCAAATAGTTTAGTTCGTTCACTTTACTGTCTGCAATAAGATTCCTGAGTATTTCGTTCTCCGAACCCAAAGTTTACTAAGATGTCATTAACCTACAGTTGTTACCATTTCCAACAGATGTCGCGTGTATAACTTTGTTGCGAGTAACACTGCCCTCTTCTTAAAGTTGCTCGACCCGAACAACAGGTGATCCACGGTCTTGATGCTCACAGTATATACACAAACGATCCAGGTGAAGGATTTTCCGTTTGCCCCTTGTCCAACGCTGAATCCTGTATACTACGTCATTAATTATAGTTACCACTGAATAAGGGCCTTCCCACTGTTGTTGTAATTTTGGAGAACGTCTCTTACGTCGTTTCGGGTTGTACAGCCAAAGAAGGTTCTGCTGAATTAGCACGTAAGTCATAACGGGTCTTCATCTGAATGGCATTTACTGCTAATTCCGCGCTGGTTTCCTCGTCCACATCGGCTAATTGTTGTCTAAGCTCCGATACATGCTCGTCTGGTAACTTCTGTTCACCTCTGGGTGTATCAAATTTAAGGTCGTTGGTAAGCGCATCTCCCTTCCGAATACTTTCTTTAGATGCTCGACCAATGTTCTGTTGAAGCGCTCTACCATGACATCAGATTGTGGATCCAGAGGAGTTGTTCTGGTTTTTCTTATTCCCAGTATTTTATACATCTCTTGGAAAGTCCGCTATTCGGAGTTCCGTCCTTAGTCCGAATGAAGTTCCTGACGCACACCAAATCTACTGACCCAATTCATTACTACTTATTCCGCAGCTGTGGTTGCCTCTTGATTAGCTTCAGGGTATTTACTGAAATAGCCATAGCAACTAATATATAACGGTTACCGTTATCTGTTTCTGTAAATGGTGCACCGATGTCTACAGCCATCCTTTCAAAGGAGTCTCCGACATTATACTTATGCAATTCTCCTCTGTTTCTGTGTTTCGGCCCTTTGTAAGCAGCACAGACAGTGCATCTGCGACACCACTCCTCAACATTCTCTCGCAGATGTAATAAATAAAACCTTTCTCGTATTTTGGATTGTTTTTTTCACCCCCAGATGTCCTCCAGATGATCCACTATGTATTTTCTCTAGAACATCTTTGACCTGGGATGCTGGCACGACTATCTGCATTCGGAATGACTCGCCCGCCGTCTTCACACTTGTGTTTTAATGTACCACATTCAACGTAAAGAGAATACCATTGAGCCCAGTAGCTCTTCAGATTCTCACTCCTCTCTGAAATATCTTTCCATGTATTCTTTCCAAGCAAGAATGGGTGATATGTTTGGGTCTTCTCGTTGTGCTATTTGCAAGTTCTCGTTGTGTCAGCCTGTCGATGGTTCCACCTATCAGTTGTATAGTTGCCTTTGTTTCCTTTTCTTCCATCCGAATGCAATTTTTGCATTCATGTTTGCATGGAAGTCGTGAAGGGTCGACTGCATTTCCATGGATATGTCCTCTTCGGAGTTGGATTTAAAAGTCATAACCTTGGAGTGGCTCTATCCATCTCGCCCATTGCCCCTTAGGTTTCTTAAACTCCAAAAGCCATTTAAGCGCTGCATGGTCAGTGCGGAGGATAAATTTCTGCGCGTAGAGATATTTATGAAAATGTTTTGTTGAATTCAAAATAGCAAGTAGCTCTTTTCTTGTAGCACAATAGTTTCTTTCTAGTTTTGTAAGTGTTTTTCTATAATACGCTACTGGCACCTGTTCACCACCCTCCTTCTGTGAAAGTACTACCCCGATAGCTACATTGCTGGCATCCGTGTCCAATTTAAAAGTTTTTCCTAGCTTTAACTCTCGTTACATTTATCCGACCGTATGAACGGCTTTCCTTTCTCTGTAAGTTGATATGGGCTCCTTGCTATATCTGCAAAAACTGTTACGAATCGCCTGTAGTAGGTAGCTAGGCCAATAAAACTCCTAAATTGATATTTGTCTTTTGGGACTGGCCAATTTTTGACAGCTGAGATCTTCTCTGGATCAGTTCTTACGCCTTGTGATGAAAATATGTGCCCGAATATTTTACTTCATTTTTAAATAGAGCTTCAGTTTCGCATTTCTCAGTCTTTGAAATACGTCCCGTAAGTTGTTTATATGTTCTTCGAATGTCCTTCCGAATACTATTGTGTCATCTAAATAGACAAGACATGAGTCGTTCGAATGTGGTTGGAGCATTAAATAATCCATATGATATAACTTTGAATTGCCATAAGCCACTTCCAACTAAGAGGGAAGTTTTCTCTCGGTCCTCGGGATGTATTATCACTTGCCAGTAACCACTCAAGTCCAGTGTGGAAAACAATTGCGCTCCGGAAAGGTGTCCAATGTATCATCAATCCTTCATACCGTTATTTGGTACATTATTTAGTTGGCGGTAATCTACACTGAATCGGGTGCTGCCATCCTTTTTCCTGACCAAAACAACTGGCGGTGTGCAAGGGCTGTTATATTCCTCTATTATGCGTTGTTCATTCATGGAGTTCATTGTATTGCTTCTCACTTAAGCCATTAGATGAAAGAAATTTCTGAACCTATTGATTAGTAGCTGGTATAGGTATTGCCTCGTTAACGTTACAACCAGTATCCAAATTAACAATCTGGTAAAAGGGTTCACAATGTTCAATTAAAGCGTATTCTTTTAGTTGTACCTCATTTTTGGATGTGTTGAGCACTCTGACTGGAATTAATATTGCGCCTTCTGCCTTCAATAAATTCTTACCAACGATGATTTTCGATGTCACTTTTGTAGGGTTAGGCTCCACCAGATATAATCGGCAGGTTCCGATGGCATCAGTTAGCTCTGTTCATTCTAGCGTCTTGGAGCATGCAGAGAGAGTAATATATTTATATATAATAGTTTTTATTTTCGAAGGACAATCTGCTCCAACTCCATGTCTCATTGGAATTTCTATGTTGACATATTTGAGGATCCGTTCCCCGCCATGCAGATTTATTTTATATTTGGTCATGAAATGGACTCCAAGAATGCATTCATCCATGATGTCTGATACCAGGAAAGTGTGAGGAAAAAGTAAGTCTCATAGTTGAACATCCAAAATTGTTTCTCCAAAAACTTGTGCTACTGCTCCAGTTGTTGTTCTTAGAAAATATTTGGTAGTGCTGTGGAACCACGTTTGTTTTTATGAGGTCTGCTCTAATAATTCTTCTCGAAGCGCCAGTGCCGATAGTGATTGCACAGTAATTTATCATACACTTCCATATATAACGAGAATGCTATTATTTCTCTGCAACTGGGGTACTTGAATAATGACTTCGGGGCTGCCGACTCTACCAACCAACTTCTGTCCCCCAAAGTTGGTTTTTACATGTTTTCCGACTGCTTAACAGGAGAGCTGGTGCGTTGTTGGATTTCTAGTCTCCCCACGAATAGCTTGCTCCTTGGCTCTACATCTTTGGCATACTTTTCTGTCCTCCTCTTCTTGTGATTCCATTCGTCGGCAATCCGGGTAATAGACCCGTAGTAGACAATTCCTGCATCGCAGAATAGCACGTGACGGAGTGCTACCGGATGACTGCAATGTACTGCAAAGTACATTCCTCCACCGAAATTTGTATCAATCGTACTGTACTCCGAGAAGCTTATCTAGCAGATTTCTATACTATTGCGTAGGCTTGCGCTTCTGCTGTTGACTTCTTTCCTGCTAGCGTTTAGTGCTTGTTGTAAATTATGATCTGCAATACAATTACAATTACAATTATTTATTTCAAAATCAGTCCAAAAACAAAAGTCTTTACTTAAGTACATTAAACAAGACAAGCTATAATTCTATAATAGGAGAGTTAGGCACAAGAGAGAACCAATATGGAAAACATAAAATTACTGTAAAGAAGAAAAATAAAAAATTACAATGAAATAAGAAAACTAATAAGAAAAAAAGACAATCAGAGATTATTAAAAAGAAAGTTCAAAGTTAATCAAAAGCTAAAGCTGATCAAAGAAGAAAAGAAAAATATCCCAAGTCCGTGAGTGTGCAGAATCTTTAAGGTGGACGCAGAAAATCACTGATCAAACGCCTAAAAGATGCTATCGATCTTGTACGCTGAATCTCAAGTGGAAGTGTATTCCAAAAGCCAGTTATGTAGACAAAGTAAGAACCATCAAGTACTAAGTGTTTAAGGCGAGGTAAAACTAGATTCAAATGTCTTTTACTATGCATAAAATTAATAAAACCGAACAGGTATGAAGGTACGCCACTGTACGGAATTTTATGGAGTGATAGTAATGCTTTACGCAGTAAGTAAATACCCAGAAAGCAATCAATGGTTTTATTCCTAAATGGCGTAATATTGTCAAATCGCCGCAAACCATATGCAAATATAGTGCAATCATTGAAAGCTACTTCCAGTTTCCGCTTACAGGCGGCATCTAGTCTAGGGAATATCAAAGATCCAAATGAAAAATGTGGTAATAACAAAGACTTCACCAGATTTATGCGTGTAGTCGTTGAGAGAATATTGGCGTACAAGCACAGTCGCTTAAGGGTTCGGTACACTTTGCTAATTATCACTTTTACATGGTCACAACAAGTGGTTCTAGAATTCAAGGAAAAGGCTAAATTATTTAGCGTTCACAAATGCTTCTGTTGCCACTTCATTAACGAATTCTAAATTTACTTTAGAGTATGAAAGATAACTTAATCTTTCCACATCAGCCTGCAATTGTTGTAGTGACTCGCCATGCTTTTGAATCCTGTTTTGTAACTGCAGGCGATATACTTGCTGCATGTGCTCATCTCCATAACGAAATTATATCGCCTGTACTTATGAAATGTAATTACGTATAGTTTGCAATAGCTCTGACGCAGGACCTCGAAGTGCCACTAACAGAGCTGTAGCTTTGTCTGCATAGTTCCAGCTATTTACTTTGGAAGCTGCCTCGATTGTCTCTTTTTAAATATGCAACGAATTTTGCCCATCAACTATTGGAGGTTTCATTTCATTCATTTCAATTCCTTCGTTCCGAGATTGTCGATGCATTATCCCTCCAAATCTGTTTTAAAGTTATCAAACTGCTCCGTGAAATTTTGTTGTACTTCCGACACTTGTGGTTAAACTTCTAATACTACCTGCTGGATTTCTTCAATTTTCACATTTTGTTCATCTAATGAATTTTTCAGAAAATTCTTCTGCTCTTCCAAATACAACTCTGTAAAGAACTCTTTTGTTCATCCCAACGGGATTTCAGAGAAATCTTTTGATCCTCAAAAGCATTCTTTTGCTGATTTAGCGCGATACGAGAGATTTCCTTCGTTCTTCCAGAGATTTCATCTGATCATCTAAACAGGATTCCAGAGAATTCTTTTTTCCTCAAAAGCATTCTTTTGTTCGTCCAAACGGGTTGCCAGAGAATTTTTTTGTTCCTGAAGAGCATTCTTCACGTGCAGGTTTGAAAGCTCCATTTTTTTCCTTAAAGTACCCAAACGCTGTTCTAAGTTCATCGGAGGCTCTTCTTCAGCTTCAGGTTCGTCTTCGAAAACGAATGCCTTTTCTTCCTTTATCAAAGGTTGTCGCTCGATTAGAACATTCTTTAGACCTGTCGTTTGCAATGACCGCTTCCCTAACTCCACTTTCAATTCCTGTATGCAAAGCTCTTCTATTTTATGTCCCATTACTTTAATCACTCATTCACAGTATAATATAAAATTATCTTTCAGAATTTTCACTTATAAAAGAAAAGTTTCACACGATTTCACCAAATTAATCACTCTTTGAATTTCAAAGACAAATGCCACCACTTTATTTTACTTCTGACACTAGTTGCTACGAGCGTGCACTTAGTTCATTATTTAAAACACAATATTTCAAAGATCATAAACAAGTTTTACTTTTATTTAACTTTTACAAATTCACAAACAATTATCAAATCCACTCGTTATAGTTATAGTTACATTCAATAAGACTCGCCTCCTGGATATGAGAAGTGCCGTATTTTTACTCTACAAATTATACTAGAACCTTCCTGAATATTCCGTTCTCCCAAAACAAGGATTCCTAAGATGTCACTAACCTACAGATGTTTCCACATCCAAAAGATATCGCTTGTACCAGTTGGTTGCGCGTAACCATATTATAAAATGATGTAATGAAAATCGTGCCTGCAAACTCAATTGTGTGAAACGCACAAAAGCGAGCATTCATTATCTTATTTATGACAAAGAATGTTTTTTCCTTTTAACCTTTTCAGAATATTCATATAATTAAAAAAAAATATATGATCCAGGTTTTAAAATTTGCATGTTGTCTCCAGGAAGAGTTCACATAAAATTATATAGTATATAGTGAATCTCAAAGCAATCGGGCAGAAATTTATATGTAGTTCTGTACCTAAGGAGGCACATATGAGTGGCCTGTGAACATTATCATATAATAATAATTTAAGCGGAAAAGAAGGAAAAATTGATCGTTGGCGTTGTATTAGACCCAGCGATTGCTTTGAAGTCGAGCAGCTGCTTATTAAATAGCTTTAGTATCTGGAATTAGGTTGTGGCGTGTGTGAACGGTTTTTCTTTTCAGGGAACCACTAACATCTATATGTATATGCATGCGTACCCGCTACGTTATCTCACCGTAATTTTTGGTACTGCATTTTGCATGAAGACAAAAAAATATTTTATTTTTTTAGAATATTTCGGCGAGACATTTTATGTGAAATAGGGGTTTAATCTGATAGTTCTGCCTCTGTCACAAAGAATAAAATTTATGAGCATTTGACCAATTGAAGATTATTGATTTTATTGATTTATTGTGTCAAGTGGATGTTAAAAAAAAAAACAAAAAAAAAACATTGGGAAAGATAAATTAATTAAGTGATTAAGGAGTGATTAACTGAGCAAACACAACAAATAACTGTTATAGAATTTTCGTCAATTAAACTTATATTCATTTCATTTCATTTCATTTATCTGAGCTTTGAATCTTTAAGAGGCCAGGAATGGCATAATCAAGCAACTAGGATATATATGTATTTTATATCCGGAAAAGTTGGAATTAAACTCCCGAGTTGTAAAGAAAAAACAACAGATTAATAGTAGTGTCTATGATCGGCTGGGAACAACCCCAGCTAACAATTTCGTAAATAAATAGGGTAGAGATTCTGCCTTTTCCTTTGGTCTCTTATAAGTTCTTCCTTATCGGCATAAGTTCTTCCTTATCAGCATAAGTTCTGCTCCGCAGTACACATTTTTTTTCCTCTTTGATTCTTCTAGATTATATTTCAGCAGGCTAATCTTAAGTATTTCTTAATTATATTGAATAAGTCTTGTAATCCGCGTTGTGCGCATTTACTATTATAGTTTTTGCAAATCCTGGTCACCTGGTACTAATAGCCGCGCGAAGCTTTTATTTGCAGTAAAACTCATATATTTTGTTTCCCATAATTGAGGTTAATCGCCTCACTCAAGATAAGTTGAGATATCAACTACTGGTACGGGGCTTGGAAACTGGCTCAGTAGATGATATGCGGAAAAAGTTAATAGAGGCCTTTAAAGTAGAGAAGGCTGATAAATAGGCCTTTACTTTTGATCAAGATGTAAAGTCAGTAAAGAGTAAAATTACGGAAGTTATTGGCAGTTTTGCGGATGATGATTCTAGTAGTAATTACGCCAAGATTAACTCAAAAACGAACTGGGCATTGGACAGAATTAAAACAATGAAACCAGAAAGGCCAGAATCGGTAGCGCTAATGAAACGACTAAAATCTGAGCTGATTTCTGCTCTAGGGTCAATACAGCCGCAAATAGAAGCGATTATATCCGGTGAATTACCCAGTGAAGATGAAGAGAATCTAAATTGCCGGTGCACAAGTGTAACCTGAGATATTCCGGGGAACAAGGTCAGTCTCTCAGTTCTTTTCTAGAAAGGCTAACAGAGTTGCGTGAAGCCCGAGATATATCCGAAGCTCAATTATTTAAATCTGCCTTGGACTTCCTTAGCGGTCGCGCCCTAATTTGGTACCGAGCGAATAAGGCAAGCTTCAAATCTGTCATCACTGTTGCTAGAGAGCTAGCCTTTCCAGTCAAATTAACTCACCTGTCCAACTTTGCTGACCGCATGTAAGTAACTAAAGTAGCTTAAGTTGGCACTAAAAATGTACATATATACATATGTTTCACTCTGTGGGATTTCGTATATTTCCCAGCAGGTGAGTAAATTATATCGTTCCCGAATAAATTCACTAATCGAAATTTCTTTTCATGTTGAGATAAATTTCACTTGATAATTCGCCAGGTATACTAAATCATTCGACTAATGTCAGTATCAATAACCAAATTATTTTTCATTTGCAGATAAATACCAATTAATCGGACACCAGGTAAACTCTAAATCATCCAGCTGATTTAACTAACACTAATCATGTTTCTTTTCATTCGCAGATAAATTTTATTTAATAATGCGCCAGGTATACTAAATCATCCGGCTAATGTCAATATTACTGACCAAATTACTTTTCCTTTGCAGATAAACACAAATTAATCGGACGCTAGGTAAACTCTAAATCATCTAGCTAATGTCAATATTAATTACCAAATAATTTTTCCTTTGCAGATAAACACCAATTAAACGAACGCCAGGTAATCTACCATATAACAAAAATATTAAGGAAATTCTCTGCCACACAAAATTTGTCTCAGAACTAATTATATTGATGAAACTTTTCGGATTTTATTAATCTGTAGACTGTAATCCACTGGACGACGACGAAATTAAAGAAATACGGCTACAGTAGCTGCTCTGGTCTTCCTATAGTAATAATTCTTTGGCGTAACCTTACACTTTTGCAAATTTTCCAGCTCAAATGCCTGTTGCAGCTTAAAACGTAGTACCGTATGATATCTGTCGGCATTGTATAATGGCTTTGGTTTGGTTTGTAACCTGCTAGGAATTCGCGATACAAACCCGAAAAGTGTTTCCATAGGTGTAAGTTTAGTACATACATATTAGGAAAAAAAAACATTCGCGATAATAAATGCTAGCCGCGTAAATACATTAGATGTACACGCGCGCCGCAATTTCAAGCGACGGGACGGTGGCTGATGTTTATAAAATCATCAAGTTACATTTTTTCAAGGCACCGTCCATCGAAAACTATTCTGGATTTAATCAAGTTCGGAACGAATGAAAAATTCTCTCACGGTAGAAATGCAAGCTATGCATTTTATACCCTGAATGATGGCTCTTGATCGCAATGAAAGAGATCAAGAGAGGAGTTCGTTTTCAAATCTCAGGGGTGCGGTTGCCGAAAAAAATCAATCTTCGGTCGTGTTGGGTCGGAGGAAAATACAAAATAACTTAGTTTACAAGTTAACTTTGTTTACAAAACAAAAAGATATAATTGAAAGAGTGAAATTAAACTAATAAACCATGAAAAGTGAAAAGGAAACCAAATTGTGGTAGAGAAATATTATATATTATTATTAAGTTGGAAGTGTATTACGAGTTAAAGTGTATTAAAAATAAAATAAACTAGAGAGGATTAACCGACACGGGTATTTTTTGTTCTGTTACACCTTTTGTCTGTAGGAAGTAACAAGGACCGTGATGTGCTTTCCTCGTGAGGAGAACTTCACTAGCCCTAAGTAATATCACTCTTGTTCGCGGGAAGTACCTCACTTTTGATGGGAGGTCACTGAATAACTATTTCTTGGTGGATAAAAATGAAAAGATCACTTGGTTTGAGTAAAAAAACTGGATCCTATTACACTTTTTTAAATTCGATACAGATTGATAAAATTGATAAAATAACGTACAAATTTCTTACGTGTTATTATAAAAATACCGTACAAACTTTCTTATTATAAAAATACCGTACAAACTTTCTTATGTGTTATTATTGGGGAATAGGTGCCTTACCGCTGGTGGGGGGTCAGCCTTATTCCTTATACTTTACTTAGACTATTCTAAATCGAACTGCTAAAACGAACTCAAAAAACGAACTGCCTCTGGGCTCAAAACGCACCTGTTTTATATTTTAAGTGGATCAATTTTTAGAAGCAACACCAAGGTTGTGAAGTAGAAAAGAATTGACAAAATTGCCTAAGTGACTGCATCATCATAATAGAAATTACCGTTTCATAGAGTTGTGACACCTTTTGAAAATTTTATTGTGCCGCAAATCATGAGGTAAGTGTCATAACGCGGAAGAACATTTTTATTTCACATGACAATAATAATACAGCTGTATTGGGTATACGAAATATTCTTGGTATATACCTCCGTGTATACATCGCAGAATATCAACATACCGCACTGCTAAAGCTATTCAGAAGGTGAACATTTGAATTTCCCAACATATGTACTGCAAGCGCCACTGCAGTTGATTAAGCGAAATTGTACATATGTATGTGCGCTGATGCCGCTGCCATTGCATAAGTGAGGCGCAACAATTTGGCTTGCCGGTATAGAGTAGGTCAGTACATATTACGTGTACGAAATCGTCATGAGGAATTCCATGGGGATTTCCTACTTTTGTATTTATATAGCCGTAAAGGCCAAGAGTATGTCGGCGGCGAATTATTAAGAAGTTGATTTTGCTGACTGAAATAGAAGTCTACAGTCTTTATGACTGTAATATATGCCTAGGAGATTCTAAGGGGGTTTTTGGGTGATGAATTATTATGATTATGCATGATATGATTTAATGGATCATATGATGTGGTTGTTTATATGAGTGAGTGGTCATGTGATGTGATTGATCATGCATTAATAGATCTTGTGATTGATTAAGTTAGTGGTGAGTGTGGACTCATTACATTTTGATAAGAATGCCGCTGTCCCAGGAAGGAAGCTGGTTAAAGCTACAAAAACGTAAGTGCTTGAAAACAATGGATCCTCCACGAAGAACAAAGAGGCAAGATCTAGAGCTAGTGCTGGTCAAGACACCCTACCCTTCAACTCGGAGCTGAGTGTGGCTTCGGGGGCATTTGTGTTTGGTCACCTCCAACGCTCGGGGTAGTACAGCTTTAAGTGCCTCTGCTCCAGGCGAGTAAGCAGACACCCCCTCAACCAAGTGCAAAGCACCAACGCGGATACTTGTGGGCTCCAGCCCTGCCAAGGGATTAAGATTGTTACGTGAACGAAAAAGTAGCACGAGAGACGAGTCAGGAACAGCGACCCCCGGAGGAATACCAACTACGGCCAACGACTCTACCAGCAGACGAACTGACGGGCGACCCAAAGGCTAACTCGCCCATACAATCATCCAGTCTTCAAACTTCTACGCCGGGCGACCCAAAGGACAACCCGTCCCGGCGCAGCGGAAGCGAGCCAGGAAATGCCTTGCTGGGCGACGAGAAGGAAAGTCCGCTCCGGCTCCTAGGAGGCAACCCAAGGTCGACGGAAGCAGTTGAGAGAACATCTACTAGCCCCGCTCAATCTTCAGCTCAATCAGAAGGCATCCCATCAGGAGCCAGATTAAGAAGTAGGATGGTGCTAACCGGTTTCAAACAAGTAAGGCCTAGTACAAATTTTTATTTACAAAATTTACAAAACGAGTTCGAGAGTCAGCAGGAATTTCTGTTATTCAGTGCGACCAAATTGATAAACAAATAGTTTCTTCCAGGAAGAAGAGACTCGACGAAATCGAGCATTTTAAAAAAGAAACAGAAAAACTCCGAGAGGCACTCTGGTTTTGGTGAAGCCTCTTTAGAAAATACAGTGTTTAGGTCAAAGCTGCAGAAGAATTTGAAAGTCGACATGGCACACGATATAAAAGTAACAAAATTAGCGGCACCATTGGTTCCGCTGTTTTCAGGTGAGCCTTGTCCTAAGTTAAGCCTAGAGTTCCAGGCATTTCTTGGTTGTTGCGGGCAAGTAACGCAGTGCTTGTAGGCCGAAGAACAAAGTCTTTTTTTTACAATTTCTCCCAACCAGAGTTCGAGGTGAGGCATATCAGCTGTTCGCCTCAGATACTCCTACGACATTCAGAGGGGTAGAGGAACGTCTAAGCAGGACGTACCTCCCCCGCGAGACGTAACAAGAAATGGTAAATAAATTAATAACTACACGTCAGGTCCCTCTCGAAACATTAACAGCCGTCACGGCAAGATTAAAGCAAACGTTAAATTTGTGTAAAGAAGCGGCTGACTCAAAATATGATGCAACAGCAGCACCACCAGTAAAATTCCAGTTGGAGGATTTAGCTAAAAGTGTTCTGAAAACTGGTGTAGTGAACCCTCACTTGTGCCGATATCTGTTGGCGACTGGTAATGGAACCCTAGATGAACTCACCCAAAAGGCACTAGATATGGAGGGGCTCTACAGAGCGCTCCGTACCTGCAACTTCCGGTACAATTTAATCCAAATGTCTCCCTGAATAACTCGGCCCCATTCCAAGCAAACTCTCTGTCACCAGCCAATCCGGATAATTTAAATAGGACCCAATCCGAAAAGGAGCTATGGTACCATATTCAGCCAAATAGTGCAATACATCCTCGGCCTATAGAGTTTACACAGTTTACACATACAACACCAAGTGAACGGCAGATAAGTGAAAGTGCAAACCAAATAAATTCAAATGTAAGAAATAAAAATAAAATTTTGAAAAAACCAATTGTAGTTTCTGTAAATTAAGAGGCCATATTTATTTAGAATGCCTAGGCGTAAAAACTTTACTTTAATAGAGATTTTTTCCAATAATCAAACTCCATCTGACTTAAAAGCCAGCAATCAGCGAGTTTTTCGTATTTAAGTGAAATGTCAATGTTGTGGTCGTATTGGACATGACCTAATGTCATGCCAATATAAAAATTAATGAGAAGCCAAGAGTCAGGAAAACGACAACCAGTCGACCCAAGACTCCCCGACTCGACTCTGAGCCCCACCGCACAAAATGAAGGGTCCCCTCAGCCCCTCGAACCTTGTAACCCTACCGTAAAACTTCCGTTAGACATAGGCCTACACGGCCAAACCAAATTACTAGTGGATACAGGCGCTGAGGTAAGTTTGACTAAGATTTTTCGGCACAGGAAATACAGAGGAAATAATTGCATTACAGACTCCATTCGGTACCGGAAAGACCATAAGAAATTATCATGGAAACTTCAATTTTAAAAATAAAATACCTTGTCAATTCCAAGTTGTGAAAAACTAGCGCGGTCTTTCCAATGATGGGCTTCTAGGAAACGACTTCCTAGCTAAACACAGCAATGTGAAGGGTCCAAATAGAACACTAAGGAAACAAACCCGGAAGAGTTTGCTGTTCCAATATCACTCACAATGGATAAGCTGCAATCCAAAAAGGCAACTGAAATAATAACACTGGCAGAAAAGAAAAAACCCAAGGAGGCTAAGTTATCTACCTGCAGAGGCTTTAAGGCATCTCATATGAGAAATGCCGGCTGCGATTCTTTTGCAGAGAATGGGGAATGGGGAAAAAGTAATCTGCTTTCTAAGACTGTGACTGACGAGCAAGGGCAGCATAAGGTTATCTTAACAGAACCTGTATGCATACCGGCTGGGTCACAAAAGTCGTCAGAATTCCATTGTGTATGGACGAGGAAATGCTCTGTCTATATCAAGAGATAGGCGAAGGAGTATTCCTCGCTAACAGCTTGCTCCTACCAGGAACAACAGTGCTGATTGGTATCCTCAATGGCAGTAGTAAACAAGTAGTCATGAGCAGCTTATCGCTGCAACTAACTCATTCAAAAAACTACACAAAAGTTCAGTTGAATGATACCCAAGACTACAAAGACACACAAATAGAACATATGACCTCAGCACGGCCATTGAGCCGAAATAAAGACGATCGTGGGAAAAATACACCGCTCAGTAACGAAGACACAAAAACATGGCCACCGGGTTAATTAATAGAAGAACCAGGACACAATAAAAGTCCAGATATCACAGAGTTTGCGCCACCACAACCTACATTGCCTACGAGCAATAAACATTTTCTTATATTGTTTATATCCAGAATGACCTATCTGTTCCATTGCTTCAATCCAAAGCCAAAGAGCCAAACACAAGATGAGCATAAAGACCTCACGGAACCTGAGTCAACAGAAGTCAAGGTGCATAGGGGCCTGCCGATGAAAAAAAGGACTATAAAGAAGGAGGGCAGAGTCTATGGATCTCAGGGTGTGAGAAAAGAAAGAAAGGGAAATTATTAATTAAAACGAATGAACAGCTACTCTGCAAAATATTAGATATCTCCACTCAGATTATGAATAGCCGGAGGACTTAGTAAGCGATCTCCGTACTATCCAGCTAGAAAAGGTACTCGACCTGGAAGAAAGCCTAATCGACAAAGAAAAAAGCTCAGCTGTGCAATGCATATAACGACATATTTGACCTAAAAGGTGATAAGCTCACCTACTCAAATGCAGTAACCCACCACATTCCCTTGGAGCAAGATCAGGCACCCATTAATCAGAAATTGTATAGGTTACCAGAAACCCAGAGGAATGTTATAAATGAGCAGCTACGAGAAATGTTGAACAATGGTATAGTCGAGCCCAGTAAAAGCCCGTGGAATTGGCCTCTACTGGTAGTCCCCAAAAAAGCGGGACCCGATGGCGATAAAAGGTGGCGCGTCTTGTTCGATTTTAGAAAATTGAACCAAAAAACTATTGGCGACGCATTTCCACTACCCCGAAACGAGGATATCCTTGACAAATTAGGTCACGCACGGTATTTCACCACACTCAATTTGGCCAACGGGTATCATCAATTGCTAGTAGATCCAAAAGATCGACACAAAACCGCCTTCAGTACGAGTTATGGTCACTAAGAATTTAAGGGCATGCCGTTCGGGCTTAAAGAAGCCCCGGAAACTTTTCAACGCCTCATGAACTTCGTTCTAACCGGCTTACAAGGACTAGAATGCTTTGATTATTTAGATGACATAGTGGTCTATGGAAAAAAACCTCAGTGATCACCAAGTACAACTATGTGAAGTGTTTGATAAACTGCGAGAAAACAATCTCAAACTGCAGCTCGAAAAGTGCCAGTTTTTGCCAAAAGAATTTGGGAAAAAATGTTCAAGTGAAGGGGCACTACCAGACCCCAGTAAGATGGCCGGCGCCCAGGCCTTCCCTGTTCACCGTGCAGTAAGGCAGGTCCAATCCCTTTTAGGACTTGCCAACAATATGACAGAAAATGTATACCCGACTTCTCAAAGATAGTTCGTCCAATAATAAATTTACCCCGAACGGATTTTAAATTTGCTTGGATGTTAAATTTGCTTTAGTAATACCTCCACTTTTAATCTACCCTGATTTTTCCCAACCATTCAACTTGACGACGGACGCAAGTAGTGAGACACTAGGTGCGGTACTTTCCCAAGGGGAAGTGGGAAAGCATCAACCAATAGCCTATGCTAGTCGAACACTAAATAATAATAATAAGGCCGAAAAGAATTACTCCACCATTGAAAAGTAGTTACAGGGTATGGTTTTGGACATAAAAAATTTTAGATGCTACCTCCAGGGATGCAAGTTCACGGTCTATACTGACCATAAACCACTAAAAGGAGTCTTTAATGTCAAAGATCCAACTTCCCGTTTGGTGAGGTTTCACCACAAACTATGCGAATTCGACTATCGCATCGAACATAAATGCAGAGCGTCTGCACGCATTCCCCAGGAAGTCCCTCAAGATACAAAGAAAACCTTCATTGTAAAAGCTTTAGTCCACCATCAAATGGACTCATATGAGGAGGAAAGTATCCTTCAGAAGCGCAGAAGCATAGAACCATATAATGCAACGTTGTGACAAGGGCTCAAAACCAAAAGCCCCAATAGGTTGACAAAAGCCTTCCTACAGAAGAACAAAAGGAGAGAAACACCACAAAACCGCTGCAGCGGAAAGCGCTTAAAATGCCGGAAGAAATTCAATCATCCGCTGCAGAAGAAAAACCGTAAGATACGCTGAAAAAAATACCGCCAGATATATGTAGAATTAACAAAGCGATATTGAATAGGAGCCCCCAGGAGATATTAACGATCATAAGAGACTATCATGATTCTCCTTCCGGATATTGTGTGTCCATTGGAGGAAACCGCCACAGGCAACAAATATATTCTGACCTTTCAAAATAATTTGACCAAATTCGACGATTGGAATGCCATGCCTAACGGGGAAGCAATTACTGTAATTGCAAAAATTTTCTTCGACGAAATCGTCACGCGCTACTGTATACTCAAAAAATAGTCACTGATCAGTGATCTAATTTCCTAAGTGAACTATTCAAAAGGGTATGTATACTCTTAAGGGTAAAAAAGCTGCAAACTTCAGCTTATCATCCCCAGTCTAATGGAGCACTGGAGCGTGCCCATAGACCCCTTATAGAGTACCTGCCAACCATCCTAGATGAAAATGCCAAAACATGGGATCAATATCTACGAACCGCTGCGTTCGTGTACAATAAAAGCGTACACGAGGGTACGAAACTGACCCCAATGGACTGCCTTTACGGCTTTACAGCAGACGTCCCCACAAATTTAAAACGGGACCCTGAACCCGTTTATAACTATGAAAGCTATTACCATATACTAAGGTATAAGCTACAAAAATTGTAAGCTATAGCTCGAAAGAATTTTCTCGGTAGCAACAAATGCTCTAAGGGGTATTACGATAAAACAGTACGGCCCTTAATGTTCCAACTAGGAGATAAAATCTTTCTCAAGAGTGAGAGCCGAAAGCACAAGCTCTCACAAATGTGGGTAGGTCTATATCTGGTAACCTCAGTAATAAGGTCTGTAAACACAGCCATCCAAATAGGTAAACGCAGTGTCACAGTGCATAATAACACGTTAAAACCATGTTATGATTAATAACGACTGGTCTTTAAACACCCATATAAAATAAAAACGAAAAATTAAACATTAAAAATTATTATCCCAATATTAGCTTCCATATTAAAATAAGTAGAGAGTAAGTGGTAAATAGACCAACTGTTAAGCAAAACATATTTTCTGTCTCCCTATATAGAAGGAAATACTTAATGATGAACTTGGTGTTCGTGATGGGGGGTCATCTTTGGACAACTACGACAATCTGGAAAACCAATCTCAATTTCCCCAATCCCTAACTCGGGAATATTGTTTGAGGATATATGCAATATATTGGCGTACCATAGTACCTGGAAAATATTTGACGGGGTTGGACCTGTCTGAGCTCACTAATCAGATCATGTTAGCAGAAAAAGCGGAACACGTGGTGCACCAGCTATGTAAAACCTCGACTCAGTCATTCGACTGGTGTACAGCAAGTCCATGTGCACATTTTGCTGGAAAACATCAAACGTCGAATAGAAACCATTCAAGAAGGGCTGCCAAAGTTCAGAGGTACAAGATCAATTTTTGATGGAATGGGAAACGCTCTGCACGTCATGTTCGGGACTATGGACAGTACGAAGGTAAAAGAAACTTAGAGCCAGCTCAGCGAACTGGAATCCAACACCAAGTTGGAGGCGCTACAAATCAGTGCAGTGAACGCAACACTCCAACAAATACATAAACCCTTAGCTTCGCTTTTAGAACGCCAACGCCAGGTAAACTTACAAATAAATAACTTACAAAATAGAACAGACGAGCTCAAACATAGCCAACTCCGACAGAAGGTAATAACTAGCGTCTTACTCCAAATAGTCGAAATAGAAGTTCGACAACAAACTTTACTAGACATTATACGGTCCAGTAAAACTAAACAAATACATCCGTTATTAATATCACCAACAAACTACTCGGGATTTACCACTATTCGCACTCTACTTGTCCGGAGCCCCAGGGTTGCCTGTCTATGCTGTATCAAACAGCGCAGACACAAGCTCTTCTCATGCGAGAAAAGTTAATTATACGAATAAAATTACCCATATTTAATGTACCCGAAATGAAGTTGCAAAGGATACACTGTCTCCCGATAAAGGTTGATAAGGAACATTCCCTTGTCCCGGACATAGAATATTCCTACATCGCCAGCCATATTCATACTCAGGATTTTCCATTATTAAAAGCCGAGTATGCTAAGCGACTTTATAAAGTCTCCAAGAACATCAAAGCCAGTACTTATGTAACGAAATTGGTAAAACCCCCAATTAAAGCCAAACTATCGACAGAGTGTGTAATTAAATTAGTACTCAACACTCTGTCGGAGAACCCCAATTGTAAACTGAGAGTACAAAAATCTCCCCGAAACGCTCTGATCAAAATGAACAAACCCAATTCGTGGATATTTTCGTTTACAGAACCCACAGTGATCCAAGTCACTTTCCCAGACAAATTCTATGTGTCCCGATTAACAAAACAGGGAACAATAATATCCAGTGAGCGGTGTCAAATCCAGTTAAACGCACAAACTTGACCTTTTGAACCAGAAAAGTTCCACCCATTCACCTTTGTGCAACCACAGTACTCTCCAAGCACAAACGAGACTGAAAGCCTCCTAAGGATGTATGAGGAAAACGGGCCAATCGAAAATCATCAAAACAAACCGCCTCAGACAGAGTAATAATGGCGGATGAAGTTGCCGCTATCATCCACAAGGGAACGCAATCATTGGAAGAGATCAAAAAGAAGGTACACAATATAGCCCTAAACTCAGCGCCACACCACACCAATGTTCTTTCCCACACATCAATATCTCTAACCGGTCTACTTATAATAGCTATACTAGTATATGTAGCTATTAGGTGGTGGTGTCCATTCGCCATAAGACAAAAACCAAAAGCGCCCAAAATTCAATTAGAATTGGGGACTAACCTGGAAATAGAGAGACCCGAAATAGATTCCCCAAAAGCTATAAGACCAAAGCAACTTAAAAGATCACGAACCCTTCCGTGGACTCAGTCAGTGCAACTAGTGTAAATGAGGAATTCAAAATCGGGGGAATAAATTCAGGAAATTGTCAAAACGTGTTTTAAACACAACCACCATAATAAAAAAATAAAAGAAGGTGAATAATCTTGCACTAAGTTGAGTGAAGTTAGCTGAAGCCAGTTAAGCGAACAGAAATAAAATATGAAATAAAATTTAGAAATAACAGTAATTACAGTTAAAACGTAGAAAGTAATTTTTTGTTATATATAAATAAAATAATTAACATTAATTAACCTAGAAAATGTAAGATATGATATTCTTTTTTTTGTATCTGTAAAATACTATATACCTACAAAATTCAAGTAAATAACTAGAAAGTTAACTAGACACAACAACAAAAAATTATTTTTTAACAAAACTTAAAATTAGACAATAAAATAATAAACAATTATCAATATTAGGGTAACAAATATAACCTAGCCAATAAAATAAAATACAAACGAAACTAACACTAGGATAAAAAACACAATAACTTTAAACTTTAAAAAAAAAAAAATCCCCCAAAGAAATTTTGTAAACTCAACCGAAAACCGATCAAGATCTGAGCCGCCAAACTAGTGCGAGCAACAACTTCCCCTCAGAATTATTCCAATTCAAAGAATAATTCTCTTTTTCTCAGGACGAAGGATTGTTATACATATATCTAAAATAGGCCTGAAAGCATACCTGAAAGATGGTATTTAAATAAAAACTTTTAATAAATATATTCCTATAGGCTAATAATGCTTAAAACATGATTAGCTTATCTCACAAATAGGTGAAAAAAATTGCATCAGCAATTTTCTTCACATTCCACAAATTTCATAAAAATATTCCCATAAAACGACTTGGGAAAAACAGGAGTTTCAGTTTTCAACCAAGTCGTTTTAATAAAAATAATTATCACGACAAATTTTTCCTTCGGCAAAATTTGTCAGTACAAATAATTAAATTAAAAAATAAATCAAGAGACAAATCGTACCTTCAGTACATCAGCAATTTTCTTCACATTCCACAAAATTCATAAAAATATTCCCATAAAACGACTTGCGAAAAACAGAAGTTTCAGTTTTCAACCAAGTCGTTTTAATTAAAATAATTATCACGACAAATTTTTCCTTCAGCGAAATTTGTCAGTAAAAATAATTAAATTAAAAAATAAATCAAGAGACAAATCGTACCTTCAGTACAATTTGTCGCGAAAAGTAAAATATGTATGTACATACGAACAAACATATTAGGAAAAAAAAGTATTCGCGATAAGAAATGCACGTCGCGAAAATACATTAGATGTATACGCCGCCGCATTTTCAAGCGACGGGACGGTGGCTGATATTTATAAAAACATCAAGTTACATTTTTTCAAGCCACCGTCCATCGAAAAATTATCTGGACTTGTTTAATCAAGTCCGGAACGAATGAAAAATGTTTTCAGGGTAGAAATGCAAACTATGCATTTTCTACCCTGAACGATGGCTCTTGATCGCAATGAAAGTGATCAAGAGAGGAATTCGATTTCAAATCTCACTGGTGCGGTTGTCGGAACGAATCAATCTTCGGTTGTGTTTGGTCGGAGGAAAATATATCATATATAATTTTTGAAACGACAAATAATACGAGTCGGGAAATTAACTTGGTTTACAAATTAACTTAGTTTACACAATAACTTAGTTTGTAAAATAACATAGTTTATAAAATAACTTAGTTTAGAAGTTAACCTGGTTTACAAAACAAAAGGAGATAATTGAAAGAGTGAAATTAAACTAATAAACCAGGAAAAGTGACAAGGAAACCAAATTGTGGCAGAGAAATATTATATAATATTTTTAAGTTGAAAGTGCATTTCGAGGTAAAGTGTATTAAAAATAAAATAAACTAGAGAGGATTAATCGACATGGGTATTTGGGATAAGAAGGCCAGATCGCACAAGGTAAGAGCAAGAAAAATATTATAAGAGGATTCCCGATTTTGGCTTTCGTTTAATGCCAATTTCCTCCGGGTTTGAGTTGGAGTTATTGGAAAACATGAAACTCTGTAGTCTCTTCTTCTTCTCTACAATTTGACATTTGGGCAATTCGGCTCAATGCATCCACATTACTGTTCTGCTTGCCACTTTTATAAATGATCTCAATGTGAAATTCAGACAATTTCTGATGAAATGTCACCATACGGGATGTGGTATCCTTTACCTTAAAAATTCCGCGTAAAGGCTGGTGGTCGGATATAGCTTTAAAAAGTCTACCTAACAGGTAACATTTGTAATTCCACACAGACCAAATGATGGCCAACATCTCTCGTTCGGTGGTAGAATTATTCCTCTCAGTAGGATTTAAAGTACGGCTGGCATAGCTAAGCGGTTTTCCCTCTTGTTCTAAGACTGCCCCTAAGGATTCTCCACTTGAAATTGTAGTTAATGGGAATTCCTTACTAAAATCAGGGCAACCCAAAATAAATGGCATAGTTAAAGCCTCTTTTATAATACTAAAGGATTTATCGCATTCGGAGTCCCAATTAAATTTTACCCCTTTTCTCACCAGTTTCGTAATGGGAGCCATGATTTTAGAAAAGTTAGGGACGAATTTCCTGTAATAGTTAGCTAGTCCCAAGAACGACTGCACTTGACCCATAGTTCGTAGTCTTGGAAAATTTCGGACTTCTTTAACTAACCCTTTCTCTGGCTGTACTCCTTTTCCTGAACATATATGGCCTATGTATGCAACCTGTTTTTAAGGAATGGGCACTTCGAAGGCTGAAGTTTTAAATTGTGTTCCCTTTAGTCCAAATGGGAATCGCTTATACTGAAAGTGATTGAAATTGGTGCTGAATGCTGCTTTCTCTCTATCTGCTGGATCAACAAGTACTTGGTGGTGCTCGTTACCCAGATCTAAAGTACCTGGAATGATCCAACCTGTCCAATATAACTTCTATTCGTGGAAGGGGACATGCGTAAGGGATGCACACTTTGTTCAGCTCTCCAAAGTCTACGCACAGTCTAAACTTTCGACTCCCATTTTCATCCATTCACTTTTTAGCGATAAGTATAACTGGAAAATTGAATGGACTCTTTCTCGGTTGTATGATATCCTCTTCTAGAAGCTTTACTAGCTATATCTGGCATTCTTCGGTATAAGCTTCTAGCATCTGGTGTTGTTTTTTATGTATAGGGTCTGGTTTAGCCACTAGTGCCAATTTGGAAGTTTTGGTAGGCGTATGTATACGTGAGCTTATCTCCAGGTAAATATAAAATATCGCTATATTTATAGCTAAGTTGTGCCATGGATTCTTTGTCTCACCCATTGGGATTTTTATTCAGCACTAACGAGTCCCTCAAGAGTTTAAGTCGATCTGGTTGTGCGTGGATATTACTTCTAGGGTGTTAGAATGTGTATATTACAAACTCGTTTAATTTTTTGAATTTGGGGCTGAAAATTCATAATTCTACCGGTTCTATTCGGGCGTTAATAACACCCACAAAGGCCAGTACATTCCTCAGTTTAATTATAGTTTTCCCACAATATAGCCCTGGTCAGATTTCCGATACCATGCATACCAACTCCCCCTCGCGGGTCACTTCAATCTTCACCCATTATTCTGTTCTGGCATCTAGCCACAGCATTGAACAGGGATTATCTCTGGAATCGACCAAGTATGGTGGCTTCCTGATCTATGGGTATCACTGATGGCCCTTCGGTGCTCTGGATCCTAAGTTGAGAGGTCCCACCTCCCTGCGAGGAGGTCGTAATTTCTTCACCATTGCCTTCTGCAGTCGGTATCTCTCCTCATATTTCCTGTGGCCACATCATAGAAACTTCTGTTGCCCTTCTTTCCAGTTTCCTTGCGAGGAGCTGTTGGCTTCCTTCACATCTGTACAATTATACTCGTGTGATTTACCTGCATTATTTCCTCTTTTTTCGTTTCCCATTTAGCTAATTCAGTCTCGTTTTTTCGTTTTTTTTACCTCCTCGGCTGAGGTGACCAAGACTTTATTAATCCCCGGAAGATTTGAGCTTGCTTCCGTGCGCTTATTCACGACGATGGCTTCAATACATTCATTTCCTGTTATGTTTCGGAAGAGTGGATTTTGTTTCATAGGTCTTACCTCGGCTTGTATTTCCACCCTTTCATCTATACAATCGCTGATGTCTTTGCTTTTAAGAAAGTCCATCCCCAGTATCCCACCGGTTGGTATTGAGTCTGAGTCTTTAATCGTGTGGAATTCTCAGAACCAACTGACCTATACGTAATTGGGCCTTGCAAGTTCCAATGGAGCTGATTTTGGCTCCAAGTAGTCCGCCGTCATGATTCTTTGTTGAGTCTGTATGGGCGTGTTTCTTGTTATACCACTTATCTTAATTATACTACAAGTCGCTCCAGTCTCCACAAGTAATCTTAATCTCTCTTCCACTTCTATGTCTGATCCTACTGTAATGATGTTATTATTTAACGGGCTTAATTCTATTGCATTGCTTTCCTCTTTTTGGAGTATCGAGAATTCTGACCTTGTCAATGGAAGGCAGCTGTGAATCCTCGCTGACTGCTTCTGGGAGGTCTTCCTAGATTTTCTCTTAAATTTGACTGAGATGGCCTCCCTGACATATTCTTGGCCAACCTGGGTTCGCACGTATTCTAAAGGATTCCGCTATTACTCTTGAACATCTCTCCTACTCCTGATGGCCAAAGTGGAAAACGTTTTGTATCCTTCTCGAAGTAAGTCAGTTCCTTCAAAGACTCCGACTTCCTTCCTGTCAGATGTACCTGAGCAGCTTCCTTCACATCTGCACAACTATACTCGTGTGATTTACCTGCATCATTTCTTCTCTTTTCGTTTTCCACTTATCTAATTCAGCCTCGTTTTCTCGTTTTTTTACATCCTTGGCTGAGGTGACCAAGACTTTATTAATCCCCGGTAGATTTGAGCTTGCTTCCGTGCACTTCTTCACGACGATGGTTTCAATACGTTCATTTTCTGTTATGTTTCGGAAGAGTGGAGTTTGTTTCACAGGTCTTACTTCGCCTTGTATTTCCACCCGTTCATCTATACAATCGATGATGGCTTTGCTTTTAAGAAAGTCCATCCGCAGTATCCCATCGTTTGGTATTGAGTCTGAGTCTGTGTCTTTAATCGTATGGAATTCGCAGGACCGACTGACTGTACCTATTGCAATTTCCAGTGGAGCTGCGTTGGGCTCCAAATAGTCCGGCTTTCATGATTTTTTGTTGAGTCTGTATGGGCGTGTTTCTTGTTATACACTTATCTTAATTATACTACAAGTCGCTCCAGTTTTCACAAGTAATCTTAATCTCGCTTCCACTCCTATGTCTGATCCTACTCTAATGGTGTTATTATTTAACGGGCTTAATAAAATAGAATAATATTGCATTGCTTTCTTCTGTTTGGCGTGTCGAGAATTCTGACTTTGTCAATGGAAGCCAGCTGTGAATGGATTTCCCAGCTGCCACTCTTCGTTTCCCAACTGCCGAATATTTTGCTCTGCTAAGTACTTCCGCAGACAGTTTTTAGTGAAAGGATTGCAAGTTCTGCTAAACTGGCAGTATAAAACTTCCCTTTCTTTTCGAGATTCATTCCTACCTTTTGTGGCTACGTTCGCGAATCTCACTTGCTGCTTCCTACATTCCGTCGCTACATGATCATAGCCTCGGCGTCTGGTGCAGAATGGAGGCTGCCGTTCCCCAACACATTGTTTTGCTAAATGTGTCGTGTCCCAAAAGCAATCAATCAATAAAACCCAATAATTAACCGCGATAAAACTTTCTTCGAATAAAACAACGCTCGAATTTCGTGCACGTTATAAATCTTTATTTACTAAAACTTGACCTATCTTAACAATTACTATGTACGCCGCACCGAACGGAAACTTGACACCACTATGCAACGCGACGGCTCACTGGAAGAATAGAATATTACAGGCACTCGACAGACCAGTCATTGGTCTTTTATGCTCCAATATTCGGAAGTAAACTTTTACTCGCAACGCGGATGTAAACAAACGACAACAACCTTGCCGTTCATTCTACCGGTTGCAGCACCTGAGTCGCTTAGTAGTAAACAATCACCTTACATAATAATTAACGTGCTAGGTTAATTATTATCGTAATCGTCGATTGTTTCACTAGCCGCTCACCGCAGCCAGCTGTTGGGCTAATCAGCAAAATAACCGACAGTTGCAGAACAATACCATGCGAAGTTATTGTTTAGCAATTGCTGATTATTTCGCTAGAATGCGCCCTTGGCTGGTGGAAGAATCTTCCGTATATTGGGCCATAACATCCCTCCCCCCTTAGAAAAACTAGTTTCCGCTGGGAACTAGATCTGGAGAGTGCAATAGTCTCAAAAATTGAAAATATTTTTGGTCTCCGTTCGGTTCAGATTGTTTTACATTTTTCTTACATATCAATATAAATATTCTAATTTATATTTTCTTACATTTTTATCATTTTGCATTGTTTTTCTTTATTACCACCTGCATGCTAACTTTTCTTTTTGATTACACGTATTTATTTTCACTAATAATTTTATAGTTTATCTGTTTAACTCTTTTTGACATATATTTATTTCCTTATATATATCCTTATATATATATTTTCTTTGTCTTCATGCTTATCTCTAATTTATGACATTTATTCTTTAACAATTAACAAATTTTTTTTTTCATGCATATCTTTACTTTATGAAATTTTTCTTTCACAACTAACATATTTTCCCAAAAACTATGTATCTTTCCAATGCTATAATCAAAAATTTTCTCTTATATTATGCTGCAATCTATTGATCTCTTTTATTTATTTAACTAAATTTACATGATTAAAGCAAATATTCTTAATTAATTCACATGCATTTTAAAAAATACAACGTATTTATTGTCTGTCTAATAACAAAAATAACAAAAATTACAAGTTTTCTTTTTACAAGTGTTTATAGCACTTATATATAACAAAATTACTTACACAAAAATTCTATCTAAGAGTATACTTTCTACGGGTGCCCAAAACTTCTCTAATTACAATACTATGGCTACTCTAATTGCACCATCTGCTTTCCGACGAGGGTAAATTTACTGTTTGCAGGTTTGGTATTCTTGACATGATGACTATATACTGGCCTCTGCTAGCTTGGATAACCTCTGATTTATTGACCCTTTTGATGGTTTTCCGATGAACGCTCGCACTTTTCACTTTTCTAACGTTTCAAACGGTACACTCTTTCTGATAATGCTGCTGGCACTTGATCTCCTTTAAGTTTCAAATAAGATTTTACGGTGAAATGCTACTTTATCCCATTAATTATTTGGTAAGAGTAATTTCATCTACATTGCATTTCAGGAAACCATTACATCAGTTTGTAGGTTTTAAGATGTGATCATCATTTCAAGAAACATCTCAATGGAAATCGTTGCTCTGAGGGTCGGTGGTAGGACGGACTCATCAAAATGGTTTTTTTCAAAAAAAATTTCTTTTAAGTACGATGGAGTTCTCTCAATTATATTGAGAGTCCACGTGTACTTAAAGATTTGTTTTTTTTTATATCTCAGGCTGTAGATTAGTAGGTATATATATATTACAGACCTCTCAGTATTAAATTATGCTCTCAGAGTTCCGTCAGGTTTCCTGATTATAGCTTTCCATTAAAAGTTTATCTAAGATGTAGCTATATTTTGGGACTTTTTCACTGCTGCTCCAAATTCGGTATCTATGGAGATAATATATGTGGACTTCACTGTTACAAGAATAGTATATATCTTGTTCATGTTCAAATGATTATTTCACTCATGTTTCGAGCGTAAATTTTCCGTGGATGTAACTATCCGAAGCTCAAAGACACCAGCGTACATATCCTTATCAGCTGCATCTTACTAATTTCTCGTTCTTCGCTCATACCCTGAGCTGCAGTAATGTTGATCCGTATCTACTATGGTTGATATATTCTTTCACTGATCCTTTCGTTCTGCTACCGCCTATGCTCTGGAAGCGTTGAATATGTAGATTTGACGATCTTACCTATAGTTATTTAAGCTTTGGCAACCACTTTTATTTTTCTCTATTCTACTATATACTATAATATATGTTTTAAATCTTTTCTTATAACTCTTGTTCAATTTAGCATTTTTTTTAACTCTTATTATATATTTTTTTTTTAAACTTCTCCTTAAATCTCTTATTCCTTTTAACTTTTCAATTTTTTCTTGACTCTTATCTTTAAAAATCTCTTCGTTTATTAATCAACATTTTTTAAAATATTCTTTTCCCTTATTTTCATTACTCTTTGGGTTTTTTTATCTTTCTTATGCCTGATTGTTAGCTTTACATTTCTAAGTTTAAATCTTTATTAATTATCTTCACACGTTTCTTATTCTTCTAACTTTTTCTTTCTTGGTTCTTTTTCAAATTTCTCTTTCTTTTACATATCTTATTTATTTTTTTCAAAAAAAAATCTCTATTTCTTCCTTTTTATTCAATTTCATTCTCTTGTAAAATCTCTATTTATTTAAAATTTTCAAATTTCCATTATTCAATTGCTCTCTCTCTTTTTTCTTAAGACATTTCCTTACCTTTGTACCTTTTATTTTATAGATTTACCTTACATTGGATCCACTTGGTTACCTTTTTATATCCTTTCCATATTTTCCGGCTCATTTTAAGCTCCGCTCATCGAATTTCTTCTGAAATTGGAGGGAATTTTTTTGACATTTCTGTGGTTAAGCTCCCCGATTCCTGGGTCATAACCGTTACCTACCTTGTATAGACTGGCCAAGCTAGGCGTGATATTCTTCATATCGGTCCTACTTCGCACCGGTGCTATCGTACCCGTTTGCAAGCTATATTTTTGTAGCTTTACTTTACCTTTTTGCGGCAAGATCCACTGAGATCGCCGTCGGCTGTAATTGTTCTTATGATTCCATGCAGGTCGTCTGTAAAATTTGCGCGGTCCTATTTGCCCGTGCGAGGAATCAGGATTTTTTACAAAATAGGCTGTTGCATTGGCGATTCTTACGAATGCATGGTCATCCTCCAGCCTATTTCTACTGTACCCTTTATGTTCCGGTTGTATCCTCCCCTCACTAAATTCGTCGACACTTACATTATGAAATAACGCACTATCATAAGCTGTGGACAAAGTCTTCTCCCATAATTGTGCCCCGAATGGCTCCTCCAATATGGGTTTACTTTTCTCTCTCTGTCCTAAAGATTTCTTTGCATTGCTTGCTATTTTAATGTTATTCTCCTCTATCCTGGCCTGAAACGGACTTCCTTGACTGCTACTTTGCCAAGCTGTGGGTCCCACACGTGCACAAGCTGCAACACTTTTACCAGAGGCACTTGCCTCGTTGCCTTTTCCAGCACCTTGTACCCAAAGTTTCCTATTTACACAGTCAATAATAACTCTGTCACTGAGGAAATCCATTCCAAGGATACCATCAGCTGGAATCGAGTCGGTATCACCAATGACGTTAAAATTGCATTCTTGCTGACCGTTGTATATGAACAACTTCGCCTCACAGGTGCCTGTGGAACTCCTGGTAAATCCAAAGAGTCCCCCAATTCTTATTTTCTGGTGTGTATTTATAGCTGTATCTCTTTTTATTCTAGCGCCCTTGATTGAGCTACAGGTGGAGCCAGTGTCAATGAGAAGTCTAAACTTACCTTCTAACGCTATGTCAGATGGCACTGTGATCACAAATTTACTTCTTGAATTCAATTTTTCACTTTTTTTCTCTGCTAAATATTTCTTAAGGCAGTTCTCCGCGTAGTGGTCCCATGTACGGCAGAATTGGCAATAAAGCCCCTCTCTTCCTGAATGGAGTTCATCTTGAAGGCTAGCTGCACAGTTTGCCACTCTGACGTGATGAATTAGGCAATTGGATTCCTCGTGTCCATATTCCTGACATTCAGTACAGGAGGGTACTTGTTGGCACTCTCCCGCAAAGTGTCCACGCTGTCCGCATTGAAAACACTCAATAGATCTGGGAGGTGTTCTCCTTGTCGAAGATGCTTGGTATCTTCCTGATGACACTGGCCCTGTTCTGTGTAAGAATGGTCTCGAATTCTGTCTAGGCTTTTCGCTGCTATATTTCCCCGTTGCCCATCTGTTTGATGCATTTTCTGTGCTCGGCTGTCGGTTTTCTTGCCATATTCCTAATTCTCTCACTTGAAGCCTTTTGGCATCCTTTTCAAAATAACTGGCTTCCTCTCTCACTTCTTCCAGTGACTGAAATTTACGCCCTGTAAGGTACACTTGCGTGAGTCTACTCATCACACCCGCTTTGAAAGTAGCTACAATATCGGCCTCCAACTCGGTTAGTAGTCCCATCTCCCCTCCCGGGTATTTGGCCGAGACAGCCTCCTTAATTTGATCGCGCAGTTCTTTCATTCGATCTGCAAACTCCCTGATGTCCTCTCCAGGCCTCTGTCTACATGCAAGCATTTCAATCCGCAATTCACTGAAAGATTTTCTCGGCAAGTATGCAGTTCTTATTGCTTGCTGCAAAGACTTGAAGTCCTTCGGCTCCTGAGAACTTATCAGGTAATATGCATTATCGGATAAGCGGTACTTTATGCATTTAATCAAAATGCTTTGCTCCGCTGGTTCTAGCCTGTCGTGCAAGTCCTTACTGCAGCTGAGGAAGCGAAATACCTCCTTTGGCAACTTTGGTGTCCTTTCTCCCGAAAACATGGGAATATATTTGGACACCATATCCATGATTTTCTCAAATGTATCTGCCATTTTTTCCACTTTTACCGATTTCTTATATTTTCATCAATTTCGAATCTACTTTGATCTGGTAATTTCATTAACTTCGAAATTTACTTTTTCTCTAACTACGTTTATGCTTCATTCCGACAAATTTATACAACACACTCTAGAAAAAATCTTTTCGCAAAACTCAAATCTTTATTAAAGGTGCTAATAGAATACCAATGCTCTATATAACCTTAAACATGCAAAACTATAATATAACTACCGTACTTCATTACTCTGATTTCAGATATTATTCGTACATACAGAACAGACACGCTTTCTATAAATTTTTTTATTTGTTCTTACTCAGATGTACACAATCACAAACAAACATGACTAACCATACGTTACTTGAACCCAAAATTATTCTCGTAAAAAACTAGTCTAGTAAAACAACTAACTAACGCAATAAGTTAAATAGACGCGCGTATCATCAACGCCTAAACCGAACACGACGTTGAAAAAATTTATAAATCTCACGTAGCTAAAAAATAGATTCTCTTAAAAATTTTCAACATTACAACATTATTTTATTTTAACTTTTACACCGTTTTATCTGCATGAAAGAAGCATTATCTTAAACTCAATCACTCAATCAATTACTTTAGGCTGAAAATTCCAACTTAATAAACTTAATTTAACACTTCTTAATTAACCTGAAAAGTAAATGGAGCAGCTAAAAGAAGCAGAACTCCCACAATTAACAAAAATGGAGCAGCTAAAAAAAAAGCATAACTCCCAAAAATAATAAAAAATGGAGCAGCTAAAAAAGCATAACTCCCAAAAATAACAAAAAATGGAGCAGCTAAAAAAGCATAACTCCCAAAAGTAAAAACACAACAAACACAATACCTGTATTACAGCAACACTTAAACTTTTACCGGCTGCGCCAAATTGTCGTGTCCCAAAAGCAATCAATCAATAAAACCCAATAATTAACCGCGATAAAACTTTCTTCGAATAAAACAACGCTCGAATTTCGTGCACGTTATAAATCTTTATTTACTAAAACTTGACCTATCTTAACAATTACTATGTACGCCGCACCGAACGGAAACTTGACACCACTATGCAACGCGACGGCTCACTGGAAGAATAGAATATTACAGGCACTCGACAGACCAGTCATTGGTCTTTTATGCTCCAATATTCGGAAGTAAACTTTTACTCGCAACGCGGATGTAAACAAACGACAACAACCTTGCCGTTCATTCTACCGGTTGCAGCACCTGAGTCGCTTAGTAGTAAACAATCACCTTACATAATAATTAACGTGCTAGGTTAATTATTATCGTAATCGTCGATTGTTTCACTAGCCGCTCACCGCAGCCAGCTGTTGGGCTAATCAGCAAAATAACCGACAGTTGCAGAACAATACCATGCGAAGTTATTGTTTAGCAATTGCTGATTATTTCGCTAGAATGCGCCCTTGGCTGGTGGAAGAATCTTCCGTATATTGGGCCATAACAAATGTCCCTCCTTTCCATATCGAAAGCATTATTTAGATCCTCGCTGACTGCTTCTGGGAGGTCTTCCTAGATATTCTCTTAAATTCTACTGAGATGGCCTCCCTGCCTTTTCTTGGCCAACCTGGGTTCCCATGTATTCTGGAGGATTCCGCTGTTACTCTTAAACATCTCTCCTACTCCTCATGGCCAAAGTGGAAGACGTTTTGTATCCTTCTCGAAGTAAGTCACTTCCTCACGCACTCCCTTCGAAGACTCCAATTTCCTTCCTGTCAGATGTACCTGAGCATCATGGTTAAGCACACCTCCCTTGAAGGTTTCCACTGTATTATACTCTAACTCCGCAATTTGTCCTCCGTCCTTGTCCGGGTACTTCGCTGATATGGCTGTCTTGATGTGGCTCAACTGTTCACATCAATCGGTCCGCCAATTCTCTGATGTCTTCACCTGGTTCTTGTCTGCAGGCCACCATCTCCGTTCGCAATTCACAAAATGACTTGTGCGGCATATAAGCTGTTCTGATAAATAATGGCCGAGCATCAAAACCTGTTGGCTCCTCTGAACTTACCAGGTAGTAAGCATCATCCGTCAACCGATACTTCACACATTTCATAAAAATGTTCTACTTCTCAGCCTTCAGTCTGTCGTACAAATCCTTGCCGCAGTTTAATAATCTGTACACCTCTTTCACCAATTTTAGAGATCGGTCTCTGGAAAACATGGGTAATTACTTGGCTACCATATCCATCACTTTATTGTGTATATCCACCGCTTTTATGTGACCTTCGTTTGATCTTCCGCTTTCCTTCTGTCTTAATTCTTTATTTACCTTTACGCTAATTACACTGCCACGTGCGATATAATTATGTCTTTCCTGCAATTCTATCTGAAATTATCGTTGCAGTTCGGCCGTAGTCTGTTCTGATTCCTTCGATTGAATGTTTAAGGTATCTTAATTTCCCAGCGGCTATTTGCTAGTGCCTTTTCTATTATCCCTTCCTCTTTTTTAATAATATCATAAGTTATCGTCACCACAAAATTCACAACTTCACCTTTCGTGCTTGATTGAGAGGCTCTTTCTAATTCTTGCGAAATATTCCTGAGATCTCCACTCACCACACGGTTTTTCAATTCTCCTGTTTAATGATCTGTGATATATTGCCAGTTCCTCTTATAATTCTGAAACTTTGCTTGGCATTGCTTTAACTTTTATGATTTGATTTCCGATTCCTGCTCCTATGACTGAAATTGCAATAATTTCTCTCTTGTCAATACATTAGACCTCCCTCCTGACATAGATAATCAAACGCGCGAAAACCTTGACCAACAAGGAGTGAACTTCAGCTTGTGACGTCGTTTGTTCGGTCGGTCGGGATTGTTCGGGCGCCAATAGTCCGGTCGGTAGCAAAACGTCGAAATTTGGTTCCGGGTGGCTTCAGTGGAGTGAGGGGTCCAAATGACAACAGTTGGGTTGAGTTCAAATTAATTCTTTATTCTCTTGCATCTCTATTAGAAATGTAAAATGATCTATATTAGTGAAATTATTATCTATGTTTTCTTAGTCTACTTTGATTGTGTGACAGGAGAGACTTCCGTTGTGCACATACTAACTAGTCCTTTCCGTATGCTCACGTAGCACCACTAGTCCTCAGTTTTCATGTAATGGTGACAGGATAGCTTTTCCGTTGTACACGTTCTGACTATTTGATTCCGTTTGTTCACGTACTACCAATAGCTCTCCGTTCTTCACGTACTGGCTCACAGGCAGGGTTTGGAGGTGGATGAGGATTTTATAGGTCTCCCGTACAAGCCAGTTCAACTTGCTAGAAACGTTGTGCAGGAAGGTTTGGTAGACGGATGAAGGTGTCTGGTGAATCTATATTGCTCTACTTGTAATATAGATTCATAAAGCTATTGTGAATTATACGAAGGAATATTATCTATAAAAAACTTAAACGGTAGCTTAAACCTATATATCTCGGTAAGATGGGGTTCTCGTTCTTTTTTCGTCTCTTTCTTTCTTCGGTCTAGTTGTACGATGCTCTCTGGGTTTCCCTTTCTGCTGCGGGATAGTCTGAGTGGCGTGAATGACCATGGAAATTTTAGGAATGACTGCCTGGTGGATAGCTCTCTACAGGGTGGGGGCGAGAGTTGATATGTTCGGTTGCTGACGTGATACTGGTGATTCCAAGCAGGTCAAGTGCAATTCTATAGGTGCTAGACTGGCGTTCTTTCAGGATAGTCCTCTTCGGAACTAATATACTGCGTTTCCACTGTGGTCTTCCAGTTTGTGGCATGACTGGCTTTTCGGTTGGAACATGGCTGGTGCTTAGCTGATAGGTCAGGTCATGGACCTTTCCCGTGAACACTCTGGCTGGTACGGTGTTTTTTCCGCTTTGTTAGGTCTGCTTCGTCTAGCGGCTCGAGTTTCTGTATTGCTGGTTTTCTGTGCCTTCGTTTCCCCTTAGCTATGTGGACTGGTTCCAGCCGCGGATTACGCATTTTTCCTTTGATGTGTACAGTGCGGGGGTTTCGTTCTCTGGCCGACTGGTTTTTTGATTTTCTGCGGAATAGTCTTCTGGATGCTGGAACTATTGACGACATAATGCTGTCTCACTGGCTCAGTTTGACTCGCTCGATTTCGATGTTTTATCCGTGACGTAAATGCTATCAAATTGGAGGATTTGGGCATCTCTTTCGTCAGAATTTTCTTTTGTTTCTTTAATTATACAAACAGCTGATTCTTCGGTAGAGAATATTTCTTGAAATACTGTGAGCCTTATACCTAATTCAAGCATTATTTCCATGCCAACTGCCATATCTTCTGTTAGAGCTGGTAGGATCAGAAAGTTATGGTAGTGGTTTTATATTTAACTATAGCCCGATCTTATGCTTAATCGTGGCTCCTGTTCCATTGGCTAAACGAGCTCTTCTCGCGCTACCTCTATGAAGCTTTACTCCATTGGCTAAGCACTTCTGATACATCTCTTCTGATATATACGAACACACAGATCCTGTGTCAATCAGGGCTATCAGGTCGAAATTCAGTAATTTTACGTCTGGGAATATTCGGTTGTCTTCCTGGGTGTGAGTTATTTTAATATTATGTTCTTCAAGGATATTGCTCTGGTAGGGATACTTATTGCTCTGGACGGGTTCTCTGATTACTATTCGGTTTGTAGAGACCCTTTGATAGGGTCATTCTCTAGTAAGTTGCCCATGTTTGCCACAGACCGAGCAAAACTTGACTGGCGGTTTATTGCACTAGACACGATTATGACCTGAATGTCCACATCTCTAGCAACAATTCTCTCGGCTATAATTACCAATTGCGAGTAACTTTTCTGGTCTAGCGTTTAGCTTCGGCTCTTGATCTTCTCTTCTCATTCTGCCTTGTTTTTCTTCTGCACGAATCTCTTCGTACTCATCACAGAGCTGTAAAAAGCGTGTTAAACTTGTGAAGTCGGAACGACGTATATAGAGCTTGTACTCGCTTCGGAGATTCTGGCATATTCGCTCTGCCTGATCGGTACGTGGGAGCTCAGCATGTCTTCTCATCAGCGTCTGAATTTCAGTGACATGTCCTCTTGCGGTGTCCCCTTCTTTCTGTTTTCGGGTTGCTATCTCTTCTAATAACAATCGTCGGTAGCCAGGTGGGTAAAAGAATGTCTTGAATTCTTTTAGGAAATCACTCGATCCTGTCCAATTCAGGTGATTATTTCGGTGGTGCCGGAGGAGACCTTTCCCTCTTTATAGTTCTGGTAGTGCCTTCAGTTATCCAGCCCAATTCTATAGCTGGTGGCCAGTTCCTCTATTCGCTCTATACAGCCAATTGCATCTTCTGTGCCATCAAAATGTACATTCCACTTACGAGCTCGCTCCATTAATTCAATACGTCTCAGTGTTTTACTTTGTTCCATTCTTTCTGCAATGACATCTTGTACCTGTGCCTGTGATTCCCTGTTCTGCGTCGAGCTGGTTACCTTCACGTGTGCAATAAGTCATTTTCGCATTTCATGAACAGTGCCGTCAGTCTCCAGGTCATACTCCTCTAGCCTCTGTGATAGTTCTTCTTTATTCAGCTGGAATACCCATGATACCTTACTCATGCTGGCCTGGTCTGGTGATATTCCGTGCAATTACTGTTAGTCTTGTAGTTCTAGCCCCTGGTTGCTGCTTTGCATTAGCCTCTGCTGGTCTCAGGCGATTGTCAACTCTCTAGCTGCTGGCGGTCCATGCTCGGGCGCCAAATGTGACGTCGTTTGCTCGGTCGGTCGGGATTGCTCTGGCACCAATAGTTCGGTATGTAGCAAAATGTCGAAATTTGACTCCGGGTAGCTTCAGTGGAGTGTGGGGGTCCAAATGATAACAGTTGGGTTGAGTTCAAATTAATTGTCAATTCTCTTGCGTCCCTATTACAGATGTAAAATGATCTATTTTTGTGAAAATTTCCTATAGAAAACTTCACACATAGTTCTATTAATGTCTAGTCTTCGTTGCAAACTGTTGTATTAAAAGTATATAAAAACAACAGCCATAATTACCACTTCTTATCAACTAATTTTACCGTATTTACGCTAACAGAACTTCCCACGGATTCATTCGCAAACTTCGAGATATTTCACACATGAAGGCCAACGATGAGAAAGGAATATATTTATTTACCCCGATTGAACGCAAAGTGGGGAAAATCACTGCAAACTAAAATTCTGGATTAACAGCGTAACCTATACTCGTAATTCAAATTATGAGTCTAAAACATACGAAGGTGAGCGAAAGGATTTCAAATTAACCCTCATCTAAACCAAAAGCCCACACACACATAAATTTATCAAAATCTAAATCACACTCAACACTTATTAGTGTCGTAAAATCACTCAATCAATCACTGAATCACCTTTTGCTGAAAACTTTTACTTGTTCTACCACTTCTTAAATTTAACCTGAAAAGTTAATGGAGGTCCTAAAAAAGCATAACTCCCAAAAGTAAAAAAATCCACAATAATACTACTTACCTAATCTTTTTACCGGCTGAGCCAAAATGTCGTGTCCCATGATGTCCGATGAAAATATTAATTAAAACCGAAATGAATAAAAGCGCTCGAATCACTTTAAAATACACAAATCTCTTATTTACGCCCAAAACGAACTCAACCTGTGAAGTTCCAATATGGGCTTTACATAAAAAGGGGAGGTGCCGGTGTGGTGGATAAGACTGGTGAACACAAAATTTTTTAAATGTCAATATATTTTATTTTTCACACGATATGCCTTAACCTATTAATTCAATGCTTACTCGCTAACAAAAAAAATGATAATTATAAAGAACAAAATGAAAATAATGAAACCAAACAATAATCCAAATAATAATAATAATTAAAAAAAATACTGGCAAAAGAATAAACTTAAAAAGATCAATTCGCTGCGACCCGCGTTTAACCTGTAAAATATAAAAAACGATATTAAAAAGACTTTCTAATTAAGGTGAAAAAACAGAATGAGCTTCATTCACTGCTCATTAATTTTTTAGGTTCAAAGCTACATTAGCTTGGGGGTGATGAAAATTATAATTGAATTAATGAATTTGTTTAGTAGGGTTCAATTCTTCCCTTATTATACAAGAATTAATTTCAGTTTATCGCTTCCGATCTGTCTAGTTGACCGCTCAATTTGCAAGTGATTTGCTATGGCCAACTGCTCGCTATTTATAGCCGGGAATACAATAGGAGCTATGCGTCTGTCGGTCGCCGTTGCTTTGACGCTATGCAGTAGCAGCGAGTCGTCATGGAGATTTTCCGTTGTCGGCGTAGTGGATATATCCATTAGCAAATGGAAGAAGAAGACAACGTACCAGCTGCGTGTGATACAAATGTCATTGGATGTTGACGGCAGTGGCCGTAAAATTTTTTAAGATTTTTCAATTTTTGTTTATTTACATTTATTTATGTACTTTTCTATCTGTATTTTTAGATTATAAGTACTGAGGCTTGTCGAGGAGGAATGCGGCGTATCGTGGGAGGCGGATTCCTCGGTTAGGTAAGTAAAATTTTCATGTAAAAGTCTCATATCGTAATGATCTGAGACTTTTTACTTTTTGTTTGTTTTATAATTAATTTGTTTTGTTTACTTTTTTAGGTAAAAAAGGGCATAATGGAATATAGGCAATGCTTATCAAATGCCAGGAGTTGCTGTCGCACTGAACGATCATTATAGTGAGTGTTTTGATTTATTTATATATTTTTTTTAGAATATTGTTCCGCGACGGAACACCTATCTTAATAATTAACCTTAATCGCACGCAGGCGACCAAATTCTAAGAACCTTAACACCGAACTCGGAATAGCACGCGTCTCTGAACTGAACGGCTAAGAATACTACAGGCACTAGACAGACCATTCATTGGTATTTTACAATCCCATATTCACAAGTAAGCATTCTTTGCTGACAACGCGGATGTAAACAAACGACAACAACCTTGCCATTTGTTCTACCGGTTGCAGCACCTGAGTCGCTTAGTAGTAAGCAACCGCGTTACATATCAATTACCATGCGACGTTAATTGTTATCGTAATCGTCGACTGCTCCACTAAGCGCTAATCGCAGCCAGCTGTTGAGCTAATCAGCGAAATAACTGACAGTTGCAAAACAATACCATGCGAGGTTAATGTTCAGCAAATGCTAATTATTTCACTAAACTGCTGCTGGAAGAATCCTCCTTATATTTGGCCATAACACGTATCACCTATAGAAAATTAAACTATCTACATATATGGATCGCTTCTACAAATTTTAAGCCGATATGAACAGACGCAAAGGTTTTCACTGGAAAGTGGCAATAATATCCGCCAAGTTGGGCGCCCTAAGGCTCTGCTCCCTTGACGGTCGTTCATTTCAGTGCGAGTTCTAGAAGCGTATACAACAAAAAGAAAAAAAAAGCTTGTGAAATCAATGGTTAAGGTGAATTTGGTTGTTGTTTTTTTTTTTTAAATTGCACATATTGAGAGCTTAAAGATTCAAGCACTGAAATTCGCATTGATCGGAGTAACCGGGAAGGAATCTAGGGGCAGAATTTGCGTCGTGCATTTGGGTCGTTTGATTCGGAGGCACTCAATATTGCTACGTATTCTCGAAAGTTCAGTATACGATTTAAAATTGTTTTTTTTTCTAGCTTAGTTATTACATATATATATATTGATTGTTTCCCTCACTTATTTCTTAGTTTTGAAAGTTGATTATAGTATGAATTAGTTTCTTTGTTCTGACAGTAAACAATAGAATAAAGCAAAAATATATCTCAAAGTGACTTGTTCGTTCTTTGAATCGTTGCCCATTACAAAAACAAAAAGAGAAGTGGTTTTCGTTTAATTGAATCCATGGCCTTCCTCCACTAGAGCTACCGCTTTTCACGCACAACAGGGCAGCGTGACAAGTGTCCAAATATATAATTGAAAACGAAATTTTTGTATGGAAACCCCACGAAGGAGGATTTGTCTCATTTTCGAACTTAGTTTTGCTATTTTTTTAAAGTCCCTATACAATTTCAGCTCTCTAAGTATATAACTACGTTCTCGAGTTATCGTGCGCACAGACGGACAGATGGACGGATGGATGGACATGCAAAAATCAAAATAACTTTTGATATTATGCGTGGGTGGGTGCCCAATCCATTAGGGCCTACCATCATTATTTCGAGTTGTTACAAACGGAATGACAAACTTATACCCTACAGATTCCATTTAGGGTATAATCAACACATTTTATAATACAACAAAAGGAGAAGCAGATATTTTCTGTAAGACGTAAAACTAAGAGGTGGCCTATTTCCTATTTTATAATTTAGTTGACCTCATTTGACTAAATATCTATTAGAATTGGAATCGTTCGAAACCAAAACTGCGACGCAAGTTGTTCATGTTTGGTTCAGCAAAACGTGGTAGTACCACAGATATAGCGTAGCAGTACTCGATATTTGAATAAGTGTACAGTTCCAGGCATAAATGAAGTACTTGACCACGCAGCCACCAGCATGGAAGTTGAACCTCAGGCAGATGATGCATCAACTAAGAGCGACATTCACCGTCGGTGTTCTATCTGCACACCCAAAAGAAGCAAGGCATCAAAGCAGCGTTGCAGCTCATGCAAAAAAATATATGCACCGAAAACTCGCCAAGAATATCATTATGCAGAGCTTGCATGAACATATAATTTTTTTCTTACCTTTTGAATGTTTTTTTTATATCATTCGAAACCAGAAAAAAATATCGCCGGTAGATAATAGGTATTTTATGTTTATATAAAATTGGTTTGGATAAATAAATGAATTTGAACTATAAACAAACAAAAAAATATTCGCATGATTCTCACAGTGACTAAGAGTGGCATCATGGTATGATTCGTTATAAAAACAGTTATAAAAAAGTAAACTAAAGTTCGAAAATGGGATCAATCGGGCAACTCCTTCGTAGGGTTGCCATAAAAAAATTTCGTTCTTCACTATATATTTGAAACTGCCTGAAAACGCGCCTACGTAGAGAGCTGGGATCTGATACATGGTGCTTTCAGGGCAATAGTATGTAAATAAATTTTCAAAAATGTTCTTGGTGTTGCCATACAAAACTTCGGTTTATCACTGAATTTTCAAACCCAAATTCTGCACACAGCGTTTTCATAAAAAAAGTAAACAAAATTTCAAAAATGAACTAATTGGGCCAACCCCTTCTTGGTGCTGCCATACAAAACATCTGGTTTTCACTTTATTTAATTTTTTTTTCATCTAGGGTATAATATTGGTCTTAGACCAATTATAACTTATTTCCTGTTCGTTTTAATGTTTGATATTCTTAAGGTGTCATTATTTTCAAATACTAATTAAATCAATCATTTATCCGGCAGAATGAAAATATTTTTTTTTCATCA
>OZ005740.1:127085595-127342462 GCA_963930735.1 Dioctria linearis | reverse complement strand
ATCTTGGAAACGAAAGCGATCCAGAGCATATGTCTCCCAAGGCCCTTTTCAGGGCTCATATTCAATTATATAAGCTTGTGGAGCACTAGTACTAAACGTAACTTTCATTATCACTAATAATTTAGAAATATTAATAATACAAAAACTAGTTTCACATTATTGATTTTTTTATTTAACGATTATAATAATTAATTGGGTACAAATTTTCGTCATGCTGAACAAATTCAATTTTGTATAAACGTCCGATTGCTCCTTTATTGATTACGTCGAAGTCTCCCTTGGTGTTTATTTTATTCAAAGAGTCCTCTGAAATTCTGCTGTACCTCGAAGGAAGAAAAATATGTTAGTTTTCCAACTCGAGAACCACACGATCTCCAAATGCAGTTTTGCATCACCTTGCTGCAACAACCTTATATTTCTGGCCCAGCTCCATTTGGGCTGTCTTCAGGGCTGGTGAGTATTGCTCCAGCTTCTTTAGTTCTTCCATTGCACGAGCCATTGTTTTACTCTAAGTCGATGTTGCTTCCTTGAATTCCAAAATAAAACTGATTGCAAATCTGATTCAGCTCCTCAATTTATAGTCATGATTCCAAAACAAGTTTAATCCTGTTTAAAGCAAATTTGCAATATCAGCACATTAAGCTGAATGATTTATGTAATTTGATACCACACTTCCTGTAAGCAACCCAATTCCAAGAATTTTACTGATCGAAACGTTTCATTGGAATTCGTAAACATCCTGTTGTAAACAAATTTAAGCAATATCAGCAAATGATTCATGTTTATTCTACTGATCGAAACGTTTCATTGGAATTCGTAAACAAATTTTCACATCCTGCTGTAAACAAATTTAAGCAATATCAGCAAATGATTCATGTTTATTCTTTTCATATAATTTGATACCACACTTCCTGTAGGCAGCCAAAAATTTTATTGTTCCAAGAACTTTACCGATCGAAACGTTTCATTGGAAAGTAAACAAATTTTCACATTTTCAGGTATGCATTCATGTAAACAATCTTATTTGCAAATTCGACCAGCAGAATAAAGTAATCAAATTAATTTGAGTGATTTTCTTATCGTGTAATTCGATATCATCTCAGCATGTAAGCAAATTCGTTGGAATTCATCCTGTGCAATGATTATTGTAGCAGCAGGATCATTCATGTTTACAAACCGTTGCTATAAAAGCGCAAGCAAACTCTTGGGGAGCACCAGTCAATCTAAGTGATTCAAAGTGTTAGTGTTGAATAAAAAAAATTAAAAATGTCTATCAGAGTAATAAATGAAAGTTTTTCATTAATTAATAAATTGCGAGAAGATGTTTTGAAGTGTTTAAGTGATGCAACTTTTGTGAATAAAAACAATATTATTAAAAAGTGCAACAGAAACATTCGTAAATATCAAGCAGCATTTCGGAAGTGTAATAAGAATGCTATAAAACGACATTTGGACAGCTGTATTGCTCAAATTAAATCTTTGAGATTATTAATCAAAGCTCCCCATCGAGGTGGAGGAATTAATCAACGATTAATAAGAAGTGATTTTGTTAAGTGGGAAGAAATAAGAACAGCATTCGTAGGTAGAATTAGGGCAGGTGTTATCGTGAATATAAGCCACCTAGATCCTAAGGTGTTTATGCAAGATGCTTCCAAATTACTTGCTCGCCGCATTAAGAATACATTAAAACAACAATATCATATTAAAGTTGCTACAACGTTTTGCGGTGAGTTTATTAAAGAAACTGGTGATAATGAAGTTATTAAAGGCATTAAGTACTTCCAAGCAAGAACTGCCCCAATCAGTGTGGAGGATAATTTGAATGAGTGGTATAAATTAAATATATACGACCCAATACTCACTCAACTAGAAGAGTTTCAAGAGAAAGATAGTGGTTGGGCTCTGCATTCTATGATACGTTTAGCGGTTCATATCAACAAGTTTGAACCGACTCGGGGATCATTTTATATACCTCTGCCGAAGGAGATTGCATCAAAGAAAGCATGTATAAATGTGAAAAACAATTATGAAGCATGCTTCGCGTGGGCAATAACATCAGCGCTATATCCTACAACTGTCAGCTCCTATAGGACCTCATCATATCCTCATTATTCTAATGTGCTAAATTTAACTGGAATAACATTTCCCATGACGCTTAAGCAAATTACACAATTTGAAGGCCAGAACGATTTATCAATAAACGTGTTCATCCGAGAGAAAGAGCGTTTCTTCACCACAGTTCCAGTTAGACTTACGAAACACAGGATGGAGCGACATGTCAATCTCTTAATGCTGCAAGATGACTATGACCAGGCTGATGATGATGAAGGTCATATGGATGATGATGAAGATCATATGGATGATGATGACGATGAGGATAATGATTCCAGCAGATATCATTTCTGCTGGATTAAAGATCTTTCGCGCCTCATATCGGGACAAACTTCACAACATAAGTCTAGAGTGTATATATGTGACAGATGCTTATTCTACTTTTACTCTGAAGAAAAATTAGCATCACATACTCCCGAATGCGAGAAACAAAATGATTGCAGGATTATGTTTCCATCAGAAGAAAAGAAATTGTTAGAATATAAGAATTATAACCATAAGAATCCAGTCCCGTTTTGTGTGTATGCTGATCTTGAATCAATATTGAAGCCGATTCAGGGAAACGATCAAAATACACAGCGAATCCAGGAACATGAAGTTCATAGCATAGGATTCTATTTCCACTGCAAACATGATGCTAAGCTCTCATATCACAGAGCATATCGATGCAAGGACTGTCAAAAATGGTTTGCATTAGAATTGCAAAAGATTGCATCCATAGCTGTACAGGAGAAGCTGAACATCAGGCCAATGCAACCCCTGACTAACGAGGAACGGCGATTGCATATGGAAAGTATTTGCTACCATATATGTGAAAAAAAAACGTTTGCAGCCGATGAGGAACGAGTTCGGGATCATTGCCACTTAACAGGTAAATACTGAGAATCATAATTCAATTCATTTTTTCATAAATTATTTTAACAGGAAAATACCGAGGGCCAGCTCACAATGCATGCAATCTGATGTACCAAGATTGCTCCATAATTCCAGTCATTTTTAACAACTTATCTGGATATGATGCTCACTTCATTATTAAGGATATAGCTACATCTATTCCTGGGAAAGTGGATCTAATACCAATAAATAAAGAAAGATATATCTCATTCACCAAGCACGTTGAAGGCAGCCATATCAAATTCAGATTCATCGATTCCTTCCGTTTCATGGCAGAATCATTAGATAAGCTATCATCATTGCTACCAATGGATAAATTAAATATGACCAGAGCTGTATGGCAGGAATTGGATGATGATGACTTTAAACTACTTACGCGCAAAAGTGTCTTCCCATACGACTTCGTTGACGATTGGGAAAAGTTGGATTTCCAACACTTACCGGCACAGGAGCAATTCTATAATAAAATGACTGACAGTGATATATCTTCTGAGGACTACAGCCGTGCAGAAAATGTGTGGAGGACATTTGAAATACAGACACTTGGCGATTATTCCGATCTATACCTGAAAACTGATGTCCTTCTATTGGCCGATGTCTTCGAGAACTTTCGAGATGTCTGTATGAAGACGTACAATTTAGATCCTGCTCATTATTACACCATGCCAGGTCTAACATGGGATGCAATGTTAAAATATACCAAAGTGAAACTGGAGCTGATAACTGATGTTGACATACTGCTATTCGTAGAGAGAGGTATTCGAGGAGGTATAAGCCAATGTTCCAATAGATACAGTAAAGCCAACAATAAATATATGGATGATTTTAACCCAGATGAAAAACAAAAATACTTGATATATTATGATGTTAACAACCTTTATGGATGGGCCATGTCACAACATTTACCTACCGGAGGATTCAGATGGGCTGATAGTCTCGATATTGATGTTTTCCAAATTCCTGATGATTCACCAACTGGATACATACTCGAAGTTGATTTAGACTATCCACCACATCTGCATGATAAGCATAAAGACTTACCGTATTGCTCTGAGCATACACCACCAGGTTCAAAATTAGAAAAACTTTTAACAACATTACACCATAAAGAAAAATATATTATACACTATCGAAATTTGAAACAATGCTTTTCACATGGCCTCATCCTAAAAAAAGTACACCGGATCCTGCAATTCAACCAGTCAGCTTGGCTTAAACTATACATTGATTTGAATACCTCCAAACGGAAACAGGCTACCAGCGATCATGAAAAAGACAGCTAGAACAAGATGAATAATGCTGCGTTTGGTAAAATCATGGAAAATGTACGCAAGTATAGTGACATCAAGCTTTGTGTAAAGTGGGAAGGCCGACATGGTGCCAAAGCTCTGATTGCAGCTCCCAACTTCCACAGTACGAAAATGTTTGATGAGAATTTAGTTGCTGTGGAATTAAGGAGATTGAAAATGTTGTTTAATAAGCCACTCTATATTGGCATGGCAGTCTTGGAAATTTCAAAAACATGCCTCCGACTTCCATTACAGTTTTATGCAGCGCGAGTTTGATGATAAATGTATAGTCATGTATACCGATACAGACTCCCTAATATATGAAATTGAAGAGAGAAACATATATGACTTTATGGCTGAAAATATTGATAAATTCGATACAAGTGATTACCCTGTAAATAATCAGTTCAATATACCGCTTATGAATAAAAATATTCCTGGTCTTATGAAGGATGAGCTGAACGGGAAAATCATGTGTGAATTTGTAGGCCTCCGCTCGAAAATGTATAGCCTACGCATAAATGATGGTAAAACTGTAAAAAAAAGCCAATGGAATAAAGACAAATGTTGTTCAGAGGCATATAAAGTTCCAAGACTACGTTGAATGCCTGAACAACAAGCAGCTTTTAACTGCAAATCAGAGCTGCATACGATCGCATAACCACAATGTCTACACCATCAACCAAAAAAGATAGCTTTAAGTCCAGATGATAACAAGCAATATATTTTGAGTGGTACAACGGATACTCTACCATGGGGACATTACTCAATTCCACCAGAGCAACAAGAAAAAAGCACAGAAAGTTCAGTTCCAGATCAACAAGGAACAAGCACAGAAAGTATAGAAATCTAAGCTCATTATTGTAAATAAAAAACATGTATTATAGTTTTAGTCTCATTTACTTAAGTACTTTGTTTTAATTGTAGTACAGTCTAAGATATTTTAATTATAATTATAAATTTATTTTTAAATTGTATTATAGTTGTTTCTTCAACAAATTATAAAACATCTTTGTTATTAATCCAAGAATTGTGTTTTGATGAAAATCCGAGCCATTTAACGTAAGCTTTATCTCCACTCTTCTTAAAGATTTTCTCTACGAGATATAGGTTTGGGTGTTTAATTTTCAGCAGCTCCAATTCATAAAAGCCTGCTGTGATTGGATTTCCTTGATAATCTTCTAGCTGATATGCGATGGGGTTTGTGTTTTGAACTTTAATTATTTTAAAAATTTCAGCTGTCCAGTTTGGTGTATAGCCTTTCTCAAATATATGTGTTAAGAACTCAGAAATAGGATGGTAAACGAAAAACGGTTTTAATTTCTAGTAGACTTTTTATTTCTGCGTCTAGAACTCAACTCCTTAATTTTATATTTTTAGTCTGCTCAATCGTCAAATCGACCTCAAAAATTATTTTGTTTCGTCATTTCAACAACTTTTAAACACTTCCGATTAGCAAATTAACTGATCCAGTTACTTAATTAATCGATCGCCTAGCAGTACGGAAATGTGTAAAAGTTATTGAGTAAGCAAAACAATGACGATAATTTATGGCGCTTGCTTGGGTTGTTGGATTGTTGTGAAGTCTGAAACCTACATTGAACTCATATTAGACTTCACAACATTTCTTCCCCCTTCGCAAGATTGTTTTACATTTTTTTTTTTATTAAAGAATTTTATCAAAATATAAAAAGGTTTATCTTAATAATGTCTTACGACTAAAAAGATAGATTGCAAAGTTTAATAAAATTAATTATATGGAAACGATACAATAAAGTTTTACTATCATCGACAAAAAATGCAAATAGGAAAAAGAATTCAAAAATCTAAGAAAGGCAGAAAAATTAGGATTGAAGACTTTCTTTCATACAATACATAATTTTACATATTTGTAGTTTTCTAATAATGATATTTTTTATCGAGTTTTATTCTCTTATATCTCTAGTTTTTTAATTGACAATTAGGTTTTTTTTTATATATAAAACTTTACATTATACTCCCCGCGATATATTTATTAATGACCTCCGTTTAAGCTACATTTCAAGGTTGCATTAAAATACTTAGTCATGACATTTATACTAATTACATTTCGCCAATTAAAGATATTATATATCTATATGATATATTCGAATTTTAAGAAAGAACGTTATAAATCTATATATATATATATATATATATATTTTTTTTTTTTTTTTTTTTTTTTTTTTTTTTTTTTTTTTTTTTTTTTTTTAGCTTGATAATGGGTGGAAATTATTACCAGATAAAAACATTTGCAGTGTCGCAAAAAAAACTCAGATCAGAGAAACATTTTTGGCGCAGCCGGTGAAGTTTTGTTTTCGTTGAATTACGCGAATCTGTGTGGTGATTTTGTTTTATTACTGAGTACATAACAAAAAAAAAAAAAAAAATTGTAGTGACTGCTGCAGAAAACAGTGAAATTCGTAACCCCAAATAATTAACAAGTGCGAAACAATTGAAGTTTTAGCATATTTGGCATTGACAGTGAAATAAATAAATAAAATAAATTTCAAGAAGTTGAAGTGGAATACTGTTATCTGAAATCTGCAAATTTTAATGTCAGAAGAGCAGTTGAATGTTGAGAATTGCTCTACCCTAATTGAGAGGAGTATACCAGCAAGTAGCAGCCGCTTTGAGGAAAGGATAAATTCTTTCAGTCGGGACAATACCAGCCCAATCTGGAGTAGCGCCAATAGCACAGACAGCGATTCAACGAATGATAGCGTGATTAACAGAGAAGAAGAAGTACATCTGCCAACAGAAGAGGAAGATTCACTGTATATTCGACAATTAAGATCAGGGAATTGCTATTTAAGAAGAAGGTCATACTCAGTAGGAGACAAAGGAACAAACGGTGAGCAGAACCAACTGAATTTTAAATCTGCTAGAAATAATATAATTAAGATAGTAAGCTGCAAAATAATGACATGGCATTTATTAGCCAAATAGTAATTAATATTTTACCATTACTAGAAGCAGAGTTTAGGTCCAAATTTAGCAAATGAGGTGGAGATTTTTATTAAGTGCTGTGAACATGTAAACTTGTGCCTCACTAAAGAGGAAGAGCGGAAGCTCTTTTTACAATTAATACCAACTAAGTTCAGAGGATGAGCTGCATTAGTCTTAGACGGTGTCGAATACAAAACGTTAGATGAATTAAAAACTATTTTTCTCACTAAATTGGTCAACACAAAGCCATATCACGTCCAATTAAATGAATTAAGAAATAGTAGGCAATTCCCTGGCGAATCGCTATTTTCCTACGGTAGAAGAGTGACACAACTTTTGAAAGGGTGTAAGGCTCTTGTCAGCAAAAGGCATAGTTCAAGTATTGAAGCTATTAACTCAGATTTGGAAGAGACTGCGGTCTTTACCTTTAAATCTGGGATACTTAATCCACATCACCGATTCTTTCTTTTAAATGATGCAGAACAGTTTCTTGAAAAGTAATCGAAAAGGCAGAGAAATTGGAAGAATCGGAGCTTCACATGTTGGTGGCACACTAAAACATACAGCCAGACTCGCATACATCTCATTTAAATTAGAGCTCTGGTAATCAAAATTTTTCTCAATTTCCTTATTTGAATAATATGATTACAACCGCAATCTGTCTTATTTACCCAAAACTCCCAACCAATACCTAAACAGGTTCCACATACAGGCTACGGGCAATCTAATAATAATAACAATGTACCTAAACACACGCAGTATCATCATATCACTAATAAATCTTTTCAAAATAAATGTGGTTTCTGCAATCGGCCTAATCACTCTTACGTTGATTGCAGATTACGAAAATCTACTCCCTTTTGTACTAATTGTAAAGTTTATGGACACAATAATCAAAATTGCCAAATAATGAATTCACGGCGCCAAGCAAACATGATAGGTGTTAGCCCATCAAGGAAAAAATGTGAGTTTTGCCAACGCAATGGCCACTATATAGAAGAATGTAGAGCCAAAAAGCGATGGGATGCACGTTCCACTCAATCATCTGAAAATATTAGTTTACAGGAAAACTAAGACGGGGCTGTCACCTCGACCCAACAAAACAGTCTAACTGTCAGCCCAATAAAACCGTTCCCCCCCCAACAAGCAGCACAACAATCATATAGTAGTTTATTAAATAAGTGTTCTGCTAACCTACCTTTAAATATAGCTAAGAATGGAAAAGCAAATTTACTGTTGGATACTGGCGCCGAGATTAGTCTTCTTAAAGAAAAATCATTAAAACCAAATATACCCATTAAACTCAACTAAAATTACGACTATAAGTACAGTTTTCGGTAATGGAAAAAACCCGTGGAACCTCTTCTGGAATTATTAATTTAACCTCTGAAAAAAGAATGCGAATTCCACATAGTAAAAGATTTACCCACTATCGATAATGATGGAATATTAGGGTATGATTTTCTCTCTCGTCACTGCAATATCGAAGGCCCAAATCAACTAGTAAGATTCCCACCAACAAATCCAAATGAAAAAGAATATGTTATTCCTCTCAGCTCACCAGCCCTAACAACTAAAGTCTCTGAGTGCTCACGAAGCAAATACAACAAAAGTGTCAGGGTACAGAAAAAGTCTTTGAATTCTGTCAAGCCCGACTTTAGAGTACAAAAAGGTAGCCTAAACGCGACTAAATACTCTAGTATTAACCTTAAGCCCTATAGAGAAACTCCAACGTCCAACCAAAAAAATATCCGCGCTAAAGAGACATCAAATAACTCATCTTCCGTTTCAGCATTACATGCAATTTATACTTCAGAAGACATTATCATTCTCCAGGTCGCACTAAAAAACTTATTAAGGTAAAATGTAATGTAAACGAAGAAATGCTGTGTATGTCACAAGAAATATGTGCAGGAGTCTTTTTAGCTAACTCTCTAGTAAAACCCGTCAATAATGAACTAACCATAGCAATTTTTAACACGTTAATGAAAAAGAACAAATCTTGAAACCTTTTAAAATAAATCTCAGATTCACTCGCGATTATATTGTTACTAAACTAACAGATATTCATTGGAAATCTATCCCTAAAGCAGTAGAAAACAAAGGGATTCCAAGAACCCTGTTGAAAGAAAGATGCGTAAACAGTATATCAAGCCAAACGTATGTAAAATTAAACGATAGATTGAAAGCTCTGGAATCACAAGTTCGACTAGCAGATTACCTAAATGAGAAGGAGCGTAATACCATTAGAAACATTTGCAAGGATTTAATGATGTTTTTCCACTTGCCAGGAGATAAACTACCTCATACAACGGCTATAACTCACTCAATCCCCATTAAGCAAGAACATAGTCCAATAAATCAGAGAATGTATCGATTACCCGACGCTCACAAAGCAATAATTCATGAGCAAGTACGAGAAATGTTACGAAATGACCTAATAATAGAAAGCAAGAGTCCATGGAACTCTCCACTATTGGTTGTCCCTAAAAAGCCTAGCCCCGAAGGTGAAAAGCGATGGCGCATTGTGGTAGATTTTAGAAAACTCAATGCAATAACAATAGGTGATGCCTTCCCATTACCACGCATTGAGGATATTCTAGACCAGCTGGGACATGCGCGCTACTTCACTACATTAGACTTAGCTAGTGGATATCACCAAATACCGGTATCTCCAGAAGATCGGGCAAAAACAGCATTTAGCACAAATTTAAGTCATTATGAATTTAAAAGAATGCCTTTTGGATTAACTGGACCACCCGCAACATTTCAAAGGCTTATGAATTATGTTTTGACGGGATTACAAGGCCTCCAATGTTTTGTCTATCTAGATGACATAGTAATATATGGAAAAAATCTAGAAGATCACAACGACAAACTCCTGAATGTTCTCATTAGGTTACGAAACAATAACCTAAAACTCCAACCCGAAAAATGCCAATTCTTAAGGAAAGAAGGTGTATACCCTCGGCCATATTTGTACTTCGGAAGGAGTACATCCCGATCCAACAAAAATAGAATGTGTAACAAAACTTTCCTATTCCCACGAACATTTCGGCAGCTGCAATCATTTTTAGGGCTTGCGAATTATTATAGAAAGTTTATTCCACATTTTTCACAAATGTCGGAACCTCTTAACAAGCTTTTAAGAAAAACTTTTAAGTTTAAGTGGACAATGCAAAGCGAGGAAGCTTTCAAGCAACTTAAATTGGCCCTAACTACTCCCCCCTTACTAAAATATCCTGACTTTTCGGAATCATTTATCTTAACAACGGATGCAAGTGGAGAAGCACTGGGAGCAGTTTTATCCCAAGGAGAGGTTGGAAATGAGCAGCCAGTGGCGTATGCTAGCCGTTCCCTTAACAAAGCAGAAAGAAATTATTCAACTACTGAAAAGGAACTGCTGGCAATTGTATGGGCGTCACGCAATTTTCGATGTTATCCCTACGGAAGAAAATTTACCGTATACACGGAACCTGTGAAGGAAATATTCAATTTGAAAGATCCTACTTCGCGTCTTGTAAGATTTCATCATAAATTATCAGACTTTGACTACCAAATTGAGTATAAGCCTGGTAAGTACAATGTAAATGCCGACACGCTAAGTCGAATTCCAAAAGCTGTAAACGAGGTACGTAGTGAAGATCAACCACACATTATCACTACACAAGTCCAAGTTCACTCTCCTCCAAATTCCCAAGAAAAGAAAATAACTGAAAATTGCTGTCTCCCAATAACTCGAGCTGCGGCTCGCCGGAAAGAAAATCTTACCCAAAAGTCTGATGAAATTCTCCAGTCAACTATTAGTCAAAATAGTTCAAGAGAAGAATTACGGAAAAACTCTGCCTATCCCAAACTATTAGAAGCAGAGGAATATTTGAAATCACAGGGAACAGAAACTCTTCCTGCCAAAAGTCAATTGGACAACGGTACAGACGTTTCAATGCCCAGTAATATTTGCTTACCTGACTCCGATACAGAATCAATTGCGTCCGATGAGTCAGCCAACAATCAGAAGGCCAAAACTCTGTCAAAACCAGAGGAAATTGAAATGGTGCTGAAGCAATACCATGATTCACCATTGGGAGGGCACATGGGAGTGTACAAAACCTATAAAAGGTTGCGGGCTTTTTACAAGTGGAAAAATATGCTAAAGGATATAAATACACATATTAAAAAGTGCATTAAGTGTCAGCAGAATAAAACGGGCAAGTCCACCAGGATGCCGATGGTGATCAGTGACACGGCCGAAAAACCCTTTGATAAGGTGTATCTGGAAATTGTTGGACCACTTCCCACCACTCACCAAGGGAATAAGTATATTTTAACTTTTCCGCGATGATTTAACAATAATGCTAGATTGTTTCCCTCTGGCTGACAGCGAAGCCACAACGGTTGCTAACTGTTTTTATAAAAACATTATACTCAAATATTGTATAATTCCCAAGAAGCTGATTACTGACCAGGGGACAAACTTCACAAGTAATCTTTTTAGACGAGTGTGCAAATTACTGAGAATAAAGAAACTACAAACGACGGCTTACCATCCTCAGTCCAATGGATCTCTAGAGAGGGCTCATAGGCCTCTAGTGGAATATTTACGAAGCGTAGTAGATGACAACCCCTCTAGTTGGGATGATTGGTTGCCAGAAGCTGCCTATGCTCATAATCATTCGTTACATACGAGCAGTAAATATACCCCTATCTATGCTCTATACGGATTTCAAAATCCTTTACCAACCAATTTAAATAAAGATCCAGAGCCTGTTTATAACTTCGATGACTATTGCGAATACATTAAATGTAAAATGCAAAAGAATCCATCGAAAAGCAAAAGAAAATCTAATTTCCAGTAAAAAGGCAGCGAAGAAATATTACGATCAGAGCTTAAGAGTAGAAAGATTTCACATAGGAGATAAAGTGTTATTGCGGAATGCCGCGAAGAAGCACAAACTTTCCCCAATATGGACAGGACCATTTGAGGTGAAACGAGTAGACAGCGATGTAAACTGCACTATTCACATAGGTAGAACACTTAAAAGAGTACACAACAACAGACTTAAAAAGTTTTAACTATCCCTTTTTCTTATTAATTCTTTTTATAAATTACTCTATATAATAACTTAAAAATCTATATATATATAATAATTTAAAAGTCTTCGTATTTTGAATAAATTCTCCCCTATATAGGAATTATGTTTGCATTAGTGGTGCTCATCATAGCCGTACAAGCATTGACAAGTGGTGGCCAGGTCACAATCAACCAGCTCAATCCATCTGGGATCCTCTTTGAGCCAGTTTCGTTTACCAGTCCAATTGGAATATGTTTACAAAAATACCATTCGTGAACGAAGACGATACCCTAGCGTTCGTAATAAATTGCGAGGAAGCCGTGGAGAAATTGTGTAAAATTCAAGAAAAGGACACCAAATATTGCCTTCATTGGTACGACGAAATAAAACATATTACATCCAAGATAAGAGCCCAACTAGAAAGCATTGGTTTTTATCTCCAAAGCGTGCGTGAAAAGAGGGAACTATTTGATGCAGTTGGAAAAATTTCAAAATACTTATTTGGGACCATGGATAGTGAGGACGTAAAAGACGTATACTCAAGGTTGCAAATATTGGAGGACCACGACAAAGATTCACTTCATTTAATGCAGAAACAGGTAACAATAATGAAAACTAGTTTCGACACCTATAGTAAGCAGCTACATAATTTGTCTAATTACCAAGAACAAATAGAAATAAAGATGAGTGACTTTTCAGAGAAACTAATTAGCGAATTAAACAAAACTAATTTCGATTTACGCGCAGTACAGTTACAGGCAGATCTTAATCAGTTATTCATATAGTATTTTAACTGCTCTACAATCTGTCAATAACCATATTACGGAATACTTTACCATCATTAACTCATTACAGCAACTCTGGAACAGACTAATCATACAGAAAAAGAAAATTTAGAAAGTATAATTTTAAGCGACAAACAAGCAAAAGAGGCTTTCAAGCATTTGTCGGAAATTCATTTAGAATTAACTGATATCCAATATGCTAAAGGGTATCAAATGATTGGAGATAACCAAGATCTTGAAATCATTCTATACTACACATTAAATAAACCAAGTGTTGACGTTTCTGTTATTGTTATTTCTGCAGTTAATCAAAGCTGTATGTCCGTGGAAAATTATCAATTGATTGCAAGTGTTCGAAAGCCATGTAAATTGAAAACACTTTCGCCCACAGGTATAAGTCTTCCTGGCGTGGAACCACCTCACCTACCAACATGTTCTATTAAACAAATCTTATTACTATACAATCCTACCGGCTGCGCCAAAAATGTTAAGAACTCAGAAATAGGGTGGTAAACGAAAAACGGTTTTAATTTCTAGTAGACTTTTTATTTCTGCGTCTAGAACTCAACTCCTTAATTTTATATTTTTAGTCTGCTCAATCGTCAAATCGACCTCAAAAATTATTTTGTTTCGTCATTTCAAACAACTTTTAAACACTTCCGATTAGCAAATTAACTGACCCAGTTACTTAATTAATCGATCGCCTAAACTCAATTTACTGCAGTACGGAAATGTGTAAAAGTTATTGAGTAAGCAAAACAATGACGATAATTTATGGCGCTTGCTTGGGTTGTTGGATTGTTGTGAAGTCTGAAATCTACATTGAACTCATATTAGACTTCACAACATATGCTTGCATTTGCTGATGCGTACAAAATCTCCAACTTTATACTTTGCAGGAACAACAATCTTTATATGACTGTATACAGTTGAAAGCAGTTGTTTCTCATTGGAGGCGTTGATATCACGTGGTCTCATTTTTGTAGTTCGATGTATTTTTGAGTTGTATTCAGTGAGCAGTTTCTTTACCATACCAATCCACTGACAAGTTCCATTAAAGCTGAATTCCTTCCACATCATATCCTTTAGAGTTCGGTTAAATCGTTCCACTATTGATGCTTTGAGGAAACTGTACGTAGAGTAATGATTAATTGCATGCTTTATCATTAGATTTTTAAAGAGGCTGTTGTAGAATTCCTTTCCATCATCAGTCTGCAGGTTTTTAGGCATTCGTCCCTCGCTTAATATAGACTGCATGGCATCTCTTAATTCTACACCAGTTTTTCTTTTAATTGGAATTGCCCATGGATATTTGGAGAAGGTATCAATTACTGTCAGCAGATAGCGGTAACCCTTGTTCACATACTTGTAGGGATCCATTTCAACTAAGTCTGCCTGCCACAAGTTATCTGGTCCTTTGATAATCACATGACGTCGTTTAAAATTTTTTCTCGCTGGTTTATGCAGCTCATTTACCACTTGCCTCTTACTCATCATAATTATAAATGAAACAGATTTCTCAAGAGTTTTTACTCATATACACCATCTTTTGGTGTCAAGTCTTTCTTATTTATTACTGAAGTAAACAGGTAGTTTTCAATCTTCGCGATTACATCATTGATATATAGCGTCAAATTTGTCACCTCTATATTAATAGTTTTTTTTAGTTCTTCAACACTTATTTTAATTTTCTTGTCAACATAGTCTTTGGTAGTAACATTATCATTTTCAAAGGGTTCACCAAGTCGTTTTATACACTTTGAGTTTAGATCGTAGTCTCCGTTTATCGTTAAATTAAATCCAATACCCCGCTCTCCTTGTTCACCAGCTGGACCCTGAGCTCCTCGTTTACCATCTGGTCCTTGAACTCCTTGTTTACTAGCTGGTCCCTGAGCTCCTGTTGGTCCACGTTCACCTGTTTCCCAAAATATCCTCGCTTAGAGAAACGTCCGAACTTGTCAACGCTCATCTGTAGATTGTGATGAAGTATTGTAATAATGTAGTATTCAAACTATAATATCTGCTTCTCGCAACTGCTCCAGGATAGATACAATTTCATTGTTGTGACTGGTGTTTCCAGCCTGCTTTGATGCCATTAGAAGACGCAATCTATCCACTAATTCATTTGGATCATCCCAGTAAATGTGATCAATGTTTTCTTTAGGTAGACGCATTAGTCCCATGCCTTTATGCTGTATAAGTTTACCGATTATATTTTTATACTTAGCCGCTCTAGTAACCTTTATTTGCCCATCTTCAGCATAGCCACGTTTATATGCATTGGTATCTCGCAAAATAGATCCATAATTAGTTAAATCCTCTTAAGTATATAGACTTTTTACAGGATCCTTCATAAATAGCAGCTCACATAACCCCAAAGTTGTTTTATAGCTCTTCCCCTTGATAACAATATTTCCTACATTATCAACATCAAACGTTGAATTACCGATTCTCCATGCGTTGTTATCATAGTAAACTCCATAGGTTGGATCAATTTTAGGGCTATTATCAGTGAATAGCTTTAAATAGTTTGAAACTATGTATCCAGACGTATCGGGGGAGGTGACAGGAGACCTTCCTGTCAATGTTCTTGAATGTTTGGGTGTGGCGAATTCTTCTTCAGATGTTAAGGAATAATCTCCATAATTTATAGGTGTGCTGCTAGCCTCCATTTTCACATATTTTCGTTTTGGAGGAGTAAAAGGTTCCACAATTTCGTTGTCTTCTTCTTCTTCTTTTGGTTCCAATTTGACTCGTGGCTCGTTTTTGACTCTGGTAACAAACTCTTTTAAGAGTTTGGTGATTGGCTTGAAAGTTTCTTCAAGTTGAGCTTCTCCTTCAATCCTTCCCGTCTTTAGAGCTTCAAATTTCCTTCGTACTGCATTCCTTGTCTTAATGATTTCTTTTAATAGATTTTCATTCATCTTCGATATTAACTGAATAACGGCTTTACAAGCAGCTCTGATAACAGGTAAGCAGCTTTCCAAACAGCTCTGATAACAGCTTAACAGCTTTCCGAACAGCTCTGATAACAGCTTAATAGCTTTTAAAACAGCTCTGATAACAGCTTAACAGCTTTCCAAACAGCTCTGATAACAGCTTAACAGCTTTTCAAACAGGTCTGATAACAGGTGAACAGCTTTAATTTACTCAGCAGTTCCACAGGATTTCATATCTCAAACCATTGGGATGTTCCAGCAAACTTATCATAACCTTAGTTTTTCCACAATTGGATGGTCCAGCAATGATGCTTTTTATACTATTAGGCAATAGGGAACCATGCTTCTTTTTCACCTTCATAACAGCTACATCAGTATTTCGAACAGGAAAAGCTTGTTGTTGTTTAATGAACCGCATATTGAAGACTAACGTGATTCTTATAAGTACACGTGATTATATTACATTTCAACAGTATCATCGGAACCTTATAAGATGTCGGATCACAAATCGATACGCTCCAGAAAATCTTTGAAAGGGGGCAGAGGACTATTAAATTCAATCATCAACAAACTACCTGTAGAATTACATCTACCGGGATACCAGTACTGTGGACCAGGAACAAAGATTGGCGAGAGGAGATCCGGGCATTAATCCACTGGATGCAGCCTGCAAGGATCACGATATAGCATACTCGCGACGTAAAGATACAAGTGATCGACATATAGCTGACAAAATATTAGCTGAAAAAGCCTGGCAGCGTGCAAAATCTACGGATGCAAATTTGAGTGAACGAGCCAACGCCTGGCTTATAACAAACGCAATGAAGGCTAAAATGAAGCTAGGTATGGGTCTTAAGGCTAAAAATAAACGCTAATCCACATTCCGAGAAGCAGTACGAAATGCACGTAAGATTTAAAAAATCAAAAAACCAAAAGACTTGATGGAAGCTACAAAAATAGCTCTTAGTACAGCTAAAAATATTGTGAAAAGAAAGAAGAAATCAATTAAAACTCCACGAGTGTTACCTGTACCAAAGGTTGGCGGAGCACTTCCGTTCCTCATCCCGTTGTTTGCTGGGCTTTCAGCATTGGGAGCACTATCGGGAGGTGCAGCAGGCATAACTAAAGCAGTAAATGATACCAGCGCGGCAAAGGCAAAATTGGAAGAAAGCAAACGTCATAACCAAGCAATGGAAACTATAGCGGTTGGTAAAGATGGAAACGGGCTGTTCTTGAAGCCGTATAGAAAAGTACTTGGACTCTATCTACAACCTTAACCAAAACGCTATTAAAGACGCTACCCAAACGACCGCTAAACGAGTTGGATCTTCAGAAGTATACCACACACTTGCCGCACTTCAGAGGAGTATTTATGCGTGATAATCTTCCTAAAAAGCCATGGATGCGAGAAAGCGGTATTGTTAACTTGGACATCTCAACTGGAGCAGGTACACACAGGGTAGCGTACTACAAGAAAGGTGATAACATCGAATACTTTGATAGCTTCGGCAATCTCCAACCACCAAGGGAGCTCATAAATTACTTGGGTAGTAATATTACGTACAACTACAGTTCTTATCAGAATTATAATGCAGTAATTTGCGGTCACTTATATTAAGAGTTTTTATATAATTGTTATAGCCATTAATTATTATCTATAAATAAATGTATCTATATTGAAATTGTAACAGTTCATTATCAACCGCCATGTCATTAACACTTACTCTCACGGGAAATTCATCTCTACTCACTGCTGAGTACTTTCCTCCGCTGGAGCTAGCAACGGATTATGTTTGTGGATTAATTGATTTTAAAACATACAACTCTATACCAAATATTGATGTGAGCAATAATCTGGTCCATGTAGGGAATGAGGTTGTTGAGATACCTGTTGTATTCTATGAGATTGATGATATAGCAAAATATGTACAAGGATACTTGGATAAAGAAGGGAGAAGGATAAAGGTTGCGATAAAGGCTAACAATAATATACTGAAGAGTGAAGTTAAGGCAACTGAAGAAATACATTTTGAAAAACAGAGATCCATAGCTCCTCTGCTAGGATTCAGTAAAAGAAACTTATCTGCTAATATAGTGCATACTTCAGAGTTGCCAGTCAAAATCATTAAAGTAAATAATATACGAATCGAATGTAATATTATATCAGGATCATTCTTCAACAACACACAAGTACACACTTTCCACGAGTTTTCCCCGAACGTTGGGCCTGGGTATAAAATAGTGGAGTTACCCAAAAATGTAATCTACTTGCCTGTGAACACCAAACGTATAAGTTCTCTAACATTGAAGCTCCTTGACCAAGACGGTGACTTAATCAACTTCAGAGTAGAGACTATAACCATCAGGTTACATTTGAAGCCACAGCATGTTGATATACAATAATGATAAATACGAGATCGGAGCAGACAAGATCATTAGTCAGCGGACAACCTTGAAGCGGTCAAGACCTACATTAACACCTGCCAGTACAGAATATTTACAGTCGATAGGCTTAACGCTGATACAGTGAATAAAGGAATACTAGATATTGGAGCAGACGCTCGCTTTGATAACAGTGTTACTAAATTTGAACATCACTCCTATTCACCATTTCTAACATCTTTTAAAAACAGCGATGAAATCCGTATCTCTGTACAACATCAGGACTTGAATCTTCTACCCAGCAGGAGTTTTCTTTACATTGAGGGTTCGCTCACAAAGCTGGATGGAGCCGTTTCAGCAACTGCAAAATTAGCTAACAACGCTCTACCATTTCTTTTTGAGGAAATACGCTATGAATTGAATGCAGTGGAAATCGATCGTACAAGAAATCTTGGGATTGCGACAACATTAAAAAACTACGTATCGCTAAATGCAAATATAAGCAGGATACTACTCAACGGCAGCTGGTCACCAGATTCATCCGTTATACCACCCAATGGATTGTTTAACTATTATATACCTCTGAAATATTTATTGGGATTCGCTGAAGATTACAATAGAATTCTGATAAATTCCAAACATGAACTCAAATTGATCCGGAGCAGGACAGACGATAATCCCATTATATCACCCACTGATGTGGTGAAAATTGAAATTACCAAACTTCAATGGAGTATTGCACATGTTACAGTATCCGATGATGAAAAGCTGCAACTATTTAAAAATATCGGGAGAGGTCACCCGATACAAATACCATTCCGCAGCTGGAAATATATGAGTATCCAGTACTACAGGAATCCACGCATCAATCCTGGTCAGTTAAGACTTCCACTCAACTGGAGAAACCTCGATTTATCATCTTAGCATTACAAACGGATCGAAGAAATGATAAAACCAAGAATGCAAGCAAATTTGATCACTGCAAACTCACCGATGTTACAGTTCATTTGAACTCAGAATCATATCCCTACGATGATTTGAATTTTGATTTGAATAGGTACGCATTGCTGTATGAGATGTATATAAAATTTACACAATCATACTATGGTCATCAGTATCAGCTGTTCCTCACATGGGAGAAGTTCAAAACCGATGCTCCGATTGCTGTCATTGATTGCTCACATCAAAATGAAACAATAAAAACTGGACCTGTTGACATAAGGCTAGAATTCAAGACTTCTGAAAATATAGCAGCTAATACAACAGCATATTGCCTGCTTCTACACGATCGAATAGTGGAATACAGTCCGCTGACAAGTGAAGTTAGAAAGTTAAATTAAGAAGATGGCTGTCATCGTAGACGTCCAAGGATTCAAAAAAATCTCAATGAATTCATCACTAAAGAACTGGCAATTTTAAACAATGAAAACCAGATGCAGCACTTTATATTTCAACCGCCGTTCAGATACAAAGATTTGACTTCAGCAAAAAAGAGACAAGTGAAATAGCTTCAACACAATTTTCGGGGATTCCGCTGGGATGATGGCTACATACCGTATCACAAGCTGTACATTATAGTTGAACCACTGCTTCGAAACATAACCATATATGTTAAGGGAGCTAAAAAAGTTCATTGGATGCAGAAGATAGTTGAAGAGGGTGAAATCGTTATCTACGCCGAAGATGAATACAACTGTGGAAAACTAATAGAGATTAACACAAATGCGCCATCTTGCCAAGTTCATATTGGACAATGAGCTATAAGAAATACTTTTATAATAAGAAATTTTATTGGAAATAAAAACAAATGTTTATAAAACATAACACTTTTCAATACACATACCCCAGAACCCTCACTGACATCGTCTAGAATCTGTTCATGGTGATGTCATGTTGTGAAATTCGAATAATGCTGATATCAACAACTTCCCTGCTAAGAAAACTTATTTAGGTGCAGAAAAACTATGATGACGTCATGCCGATATTTAGAACTCTCCCGCTAATAAAAGAAAACAGCAAAACCAAGGCATGCTGGTAGTTCCGGCTAAGGCCGCTAGGGTACCTTACTCAAGAAATGGCGTTTGCGCCCAAACAGATGTCGCTAATATCTCGAAAACCAGAGGATTTCTGATGAACTTTTTGTGCCCCCCCTCCCACCCCACACCGCCAAAAATCCATTGAGCAAAAATAACTTGAATTATTAATACGCCAATATCTCGAAAACCAGAGCCCGTAGAGGATTTCTGATGAAAATGTAATTATCCCCCTCCCTATCTTTATTATCCCCCCCCCCCCACATACCACACTTCTAAAATCCATTGGCATGAACAAAAATTTCCTAATATTAACTTTAATTATTAGTCCAAAACCAAAAGCCTACATTTATGCGCTCAAGAAAAATCATAATAAAAATCCTACATTTAGGTGCACTACATATCTATCTAAGACAACCGTAGTACAGGAGCATGCTGGTAGTACTTGCTAATGTCGCTAGAGCGCAGTCAAGACCAAATGACATATCCCGGTAGTACCGGTCAATCCCGCTAGGGCGCAGCCGAGACTTAAACCAATACAACCAAGACAAAAACCTGCATTTAGTATGGGCTCAAACCACCTAGCGACGGTGGCGCCATCTGTGGCGAAATCCTGGAGGCTTAAAAAAGTGCGCCAGAATCCGGATAGAACAACTACTAAGGAGAGCTATAAAAGAACGACGAGCAGTATTTGGACCCATATAAAATATATTAATAAAAAGTAATATTACACATTTTCCAGAGATGTGCCCATACCGCTTTATAGAGCTGCACTCCGCAAAAAAATGCATCACTAAAGAACATCACTGTGATACACCGAATATCAAAAGAATTATTTCATTGTTACGTTATCCTTTTAAAGAACTATTTCATTGTTACGTTCTCACTCCATACATGCTATATCAAAAGACTTCTATTCGGATATCACTAGGCCCGACAGAACAGATTGCAAGATAATATCGCTGCTATAATACTATGTCACGCCAAATATATAAAAGAAAATGTGGCTACTGGATTACTAAACCATATAAAATACATTAAAAAGGAATATTATTAGTATGTTTCTATGTCATATCAAACATAGCAAAAGAAAAGAATATACTATATATACTATATACTATTTTATATAAATATCGTACTATGTTATATGGAAAAGAATATTATTACTGTGCCAGTCAGCCACACCGAGAATCAAATATCGATATATCCAAAAGGGATTTTTTAAAAATTAATTTCTCATTGAATTAAATACTCATCTTCGATTTTACAACTGCTCGCTGTCGCTTTTCCTGCATACTTAACGGATCCTTTTGTCCGTCGTCAAATACATAACCCGTTCGTCCAAAATTCGTTAAACTTCCCGTTTCTTCTGTCCTCCTTTTGTTGTGAGGTTAAACTTTTATATCGTTATTCCTCTTTTCCACCGATTTGAGTTGCTCTACACTTTACAACTATTGAGTATTAGTTAACCGCTGAACTGGGAATTGTAACAAATGCTTAATTTATATGCTTATTACTTGAACTTCACCAACTGCATTGAAACTGGGCAGAAAAACTCGTCCGTACACTTAGAATGTTCGAGGAAAAAGCCCCGATGCCGCCTTCGTGTCCATTTTCCACCTCTTCTCAAAAGTTACTTTTTTGGTGATGTCACCCGCTGTCATCTAGTAGGTGCATTGGTACACTGTGGTTACACATAAACCTACAAATGTATTTTCTGGATTGCATTTACACGATGCTGCCTGTAGTATTCGACTTATTGTTAGGTCTTGAAGACATTTGTTAATGTGTTTTAAATTATGATGGCTGATTGCGTATGTCTTATTCACGCCTAGTTTGTCTTTTAGATTTTATTTATTTATTTTTCTTTTTATAGGTCTAGTGTCTTGTTATACTTGTAATTTAATTAATTTTTTTATTTGTATTAGAATTTGTTTCACTGTTGTATGTTGTTAACTGTTCGTAATTCCCATATTATTACACTTTTGGTTTTATTGTTTTTATGATAATTGTTTAACGTATTTGTCTTGACATTGGGCTTCGTTATTTTTTCGTTTTTCATGTATTATTATTTCTTTTGTTATTATCTTTTCTTTTCTTTTAACAAATTCTGGACTGCACTTTCATTTTGGAATTTAAATCTCCTAGACCGACTGTAGGTGCGTTTGCTACAATTAATGCCAAGATAAAGCGCAGCGAGCAAAGCAGTAGTGAGTAAATTAATAGTATTAATAATTCTGACGCGGGTAGCTGAATGACGTTGTAAAGATTTGGCCCCATGTAATGTAATTTTTTAAGATTATTCACAAAAATTTCAAAGCTTACCTCAAGGGCATGGACACGATAAAATTTAAGCTATGGAGTTTAGTACCTAGCGGTCGGTGTTTAAGCATCTCTATCCTAATTTATACAATTCAAAAGCTAAATATAAATACATGAACCCTTAACTAATTTTTTAGTGTTCGCTTCAAACTAACGAAATAATAAATGCACTTCAGCTTTAGTTTCTGGATACAAATAAAGTTCCGATCTGTCGTCTTGCTTCAGGATACAAACAAAGTTCTGACATTTCCTCTTGCTTCAGAATACAAATGAAGTCCTGATCGTTCCTCTTGCTTCAGAATACAAATAAAGTCCTGATCGTTCCTCTTGCTTTGTCTCGAGATGTTGATAACATTCAATGTGCGTAGGCTTGGCGCACTTCCTTACTGTGGGTGCACTTGCACAAATAATGCCATATGTATGTACGTCGTTCCTTTTGGTAACTGGAGTGATAATACCCATGGAATAAGAGGGGTACCGAACCAAGTTAGTCGGAAGTCAATGCCTGAAAAGAAAGATGTAGTATTATTAGTTCAAAAGAAAATGATGTTTAGCCCTGATGGGACAAACTTCTCTACAAACACATTACACAATCAGAGACAAATTTCCTCGGGGACCGTAATACACTGCCCCTTCCTCCGGGAGATTTCGTAGAAAGCTCATTTACGATCGTAATTATACGCCTACGTATTCTTCCAAAACAAGACAAAATTAAGGAAAACATATGTAATGATACTCAAATGTGTAACAGATTTCGAATTGTCTTCAAGGAAAGTGAATTTGGTCAGACTGACTCAAATCGAAATAAGCTAATCCTGTAAATAGCGTTGTTCCCGCATCAAGTTTGCAAAAAAAAAAAGAGAGAGAGCCTAACTAGCTCCATACTGAGTGATGATAACGCCTTTCTTCCTTCATATGCAATACGAATCGAATATTTCCGATCTATACCTAATATGAAATTTTTCTGCTCTTTAACCCCCATAAGGGTGAATGTCGTTTAACAGACGACAAACACATAGTAAAACAAAAACAATTTATTTTCCCAGCACCACATATAACCTAAATGAGCGATAGCATATTTTTCCCTAATATATAGAATTTCCTGTTTCCTTTTTAGGAGTGAATGATTATGAATTCAGAATATATATATTTTCTTTTTTAGAATAAAACTTCTGTCCCTTATTGAATCATCTTTAAATATTTCTGTCTTTCCTTTTTTTATTGCCACAGAATGAACAATCTTTTACGTTTTTACTGAAATATAACCGTCACATAAATTCAGAAATCCAACCTTATAATCAAAAGATTCTATCAAAGGCAAAAAAAAAATCTAGTTTTAATTTCCATTCGGCATTGCCGACCCTTTAAGAGAAGCATACTATAATAACCACTCCACAAAACTAATTATACCCGAATCGAGCTAGGTTCACTGGACTTCGCACTACGTACAATCCCAACACCATGAACTCGTCGATTCAGGTGCCCATCCTCATCCTATCCTGATTTATCAAATAAACAACAACAACAAAAATTAACGTAAGGAGTAGGGGCCGAAACGGATCTTGATCGTTGAACTGGATCATTGGACTTCATACAATGTGGAATCCCAACACCATGAACCAAATGCTTGCGATGATAATCCCTGTTCGAACGGCTACCCCTGTGAAATTAACGAATTGGGATAGCCGCCAAACTGAAACTGCCTCGACCACACCAGATAAAGTGAAATGATAGAATGGTCATACAAAAGAATATCTACCGCAGCGGATTTAACCGGCTAATTAATACTCGATAGTTGCCCAGTGAAGCTGAGTGGATGCCTTATTGGGGCGACCCTGGTAAAGAAACGTACTTTATAATCGTCTACTTTATATCGGTGATAACGTTTAAGGTCTTTCGCTTACCAAGCTCCTCGGTCTTTGCTTTCTCATCTTGAAGTGAAAATGTGTAAGGAGATAGTACTTTGACTATCTTAAAAGGTCCGATATATTTGGGTGCTAGCTTCGCATTAAAATATTTCGAAGCTTCCGACAGAACGTAATTCTTTCGCAATACTAGATCGTTAACGTAATACCTTTCGTCCCTGCGTCGTAGATCATAACTTCTCTTCCCATGTTTCGCCACCTTTTCTAATCTTTTCCTAACATCCCTAATAACTTCTTCCAGAGCTTCCCTGCGAGCCACTGGATTGTATATCTCCCCTTCTTCCGCATTCTTATAAGCCTTCCCATGGGTAATCTTTTCACGCCCAAAGTTAATAAAGAACGGTGTCAACCTGCAATTCACCTGTGTGGTCGTGCGGATAGCACAAGCAATCTTCGTTAGATGTAAATCTCACTTTCTGTGGTTCTCTGACACGTACGCTCGGGGCATGCCCTTGATTATTTAATTAGTCCTTTCGGACGGATTCGCCTGGGGATGATAGAAAGCTGTGTACCTGATTTCTACACCATAAGATTAGCAGAGCTTCTTGAATTCTTGACTTTTGAATTGGGGTCCATTGTCACATATTAACGACACGGGAACACCTAACAAGAAGAAAACATTTTCTTCCAAAATAGTAGAGATTGAATGAGCTGAAGCTGCACGTAATGGAAATAACATTGGAAATTTACTAAACTGATCCACTATGTTTAAAATATACAAATATCCACGACTTGAACGAGGTAAGGGGCCTATGAGATCCATGCTATTGGTCTTCTAAGGTCTATCTGCAATTCTACGACTAGCCATGTGTCCCGCTAGCTTCCTTAGAACTGGTTTTATAGATTGACATATTAAGCACTTCTTTACGTACGCCGCGACATCGGATTTCATTTAAGGCCAGTAAAACTGTTGAGCTAGTCTGTCATACGTCTTCTGAATCCCACTATGCCCAGCAGTAGGTATATCATGTGCGTTATGTATAACACTCTTTCGTTCCTCCTTGGGGACTACTTGTTTCCAACATTCTGATTCGAGGGCGAACGCGGGATATCTAGGACGAACGTGTTTCTTCAAACGGTCTTTCTCAACACACCAATCTGGGTATATCGGAGGGTTGGCTGTAATTGGAGCTTCATCCTGAGGTACCACTTTTCGCCTATTCCTTGCTCTGCAGTGATACAATTGACTATCGGTACTGACCTCGAAAGCCAGTTGGGAAGCAGGTGTTATTGCCTTTCTTGTGGATCACCTCGAAGTCATACTGTTGTAACCTCATCGACCAACGAGCTAATCTTCCGGTCGGATCTTTCAGGTTATGTAACCATACGAGTGAAGCGTGATCCGTAATCACAGAAAATCGCATGCTCTCGAGGTAGGGTCTTAAATTCTCGACAGCCCACAAAACTGCTAGGCATTCCCTCTCCGTCGTAGAATAGTTTCTTTCACAACTATTTAGGAACCGACTGAGATAGGCTATTATCTTATCCTCCCCGTTAGCATTTTGTATCAGCACTGCTCCCAGCCCAAATCCTGAGGCGCCGGTATGAACGAAGAAAGGTGGACTAAAATCGGGACAAGTTAATATCGGTGCCCAGACTAATGTATTTTTGAATGTTAAGAATGTAGCCTCGCATTCCCGTGTCCACACAAACTTTTTACTTTTCTTAAGGAGCTCTGTGATGGGTGCGAGCTATGAGGAGAAATTAGGGACGAATCTCCTATACCAGGCAACGGTTCCAATAAACTTACGTACCTCGGTGACAGACTTAGGACTGATTATATCCAAAATGCTCTTGACCTTTTCTGGGTCGACTTGAAGTCCGTGGTCTCCAACGATATAGCCTAGATAACGGAGTTCGAGCCTACAAAACGCACACTTATCATAATTTATTACTAATCCCGCCTGATGTAAACGATCTAAAACTTCTTCGAGTACCCGTAAATGTTGCTCAAAACTTGGTGTAACTATTATAACGTCGTCTAAATACACAAAGACGTGTTCCTCTAAATACCCTGAGAGAACTCTATCGACTAAACATAGCCATGCTGCTGGAGAGTTCGTCAAGCCAAACGGCATACGACGAAATTGGAATAGTCCCCTCACTGGGACTGTGAAGGCAGTATATTGTTTAGAGTCTCTCTCCATGAGAACCTGCCAAAAGGCTGACTTAATGTCTAAAGAAGACAAGTATGTGGCATCTCTTAATTTATCTAGTGTAGCAGAAATGTAACGCAAGGGATACGCGTCCTTCTTAGTAACCTAGTTTAACTTTCTATAGTCGACGCAGAAACGGTAGGCTCCATCTTTCATCCCAACCATAGCAATTGGTGATGGCCAGGGACTATTTGATGGCTCCACGACACCTTCTCTCAACATTTTATCAAGCTCATCGTTGATTACTTTTTGTATGGCAGGTGAGACCGGATAATACCGCTGCTTGATGGGTGTGGAATCAGTATGTATTACCTGTTCGACCTGATTCGCATAACCCAAACCTTTACCAATCTTTTCTTCTGCACTTTTGATTAAACCCTCGAGCTCTTTTCTTTGTGGTATAGATAATTTTTATTTACTTGCTAATGAATTTACGGGGCCCTCTTTACTAACATTTGTAGATTTCCATGTATCCCTTGATAAGTTCACCGAGATACAAATTAATCTTCAGAAGTCTGTTCCAAATATTATACTGTGAGGGAGCTCCGGGATAACTAACACGTCTAAAATTTTCAGTTGACTACGTAATTTTATAGGTAAGCAAATTTCACTTAAAAGTTTTATGTGCTCCCCGTTGGCAAGTGTTACGAGCTCTGACACACTTTTCCCAAAAGTTAGATTTAAATTTTTCAATAAATGCCACGCATAATTGTACGTGATGCACTCGAGTCGATACCGTTAAGAAAGGACGCACATCGTCTTTTACATGTGTAAAAATATAATCCACCAAAGTGTGTAGCGTGTGACCCTTCGCACTACTTGGACATTATCTGATTACTGCGGCCGTTAGTGGTTTGCCTGAGCTCGAACCGCCGCTTCTACTCCAGCTCGATTCCCGTTTCCCTGACACTGGTTTTTAGGATTAGGGGCATTAGTGGGATCTGTTCCCGGTAATCGAACTCTCCTACAATTATTACACCCTGGTCTAATAGTTCCTGGTGTACCACAGCCGTAGCACTTCAAGTTGCGCTCACAGAAACGAGCCACTTGAGACATTTTATCAACTTTGGTTTTGGGCTATTCTCATTATTATCAGATCTGCCCACCTGTTCAGATTACTTTTATTCGCTCTATACCACACCAGGGCACGGCTGGAAAATAAATCTTAAACCGATCGATACAGTTGCGTTTTACTAACGCCGCTGTGACCCGGTCATCGCCCGATTCGGAGGTATTCTCATCATGATCTTCGCCTTCTGCCTTACTTTGAAGGGATCTTAACCACAAAATTAGCTCCCCCCCCCCTTATTGTCTTCTTTTCTTTTATATCTTTTTCGTCCTCGGGTTCAACCCTTGCAAGCCTTCCTAACGCCCATTCTAATTTGGTCAAGATGTTCTTATACTCCGCCGATCCTATATCCCCACTAAATGAAGCTAACAATCCATTTATCTCTTCTACCTTCTTAGTTAGAGCGTCTATATCTTGTTCGACTAGAAATGGGTATGATTCGCGAACTAACGTCTTGCCTAACTTTTCTGTTTTAAGGGCCGCTCGAAGTAGGGCCCGCATATCCTCTACTTTTCCTGTAGGAAGACCACGGATAGTAAGTACATAGGCGAGCTCTTCCTGGTTAAGCCTCTTAAACTCCATGTTTGTTAAATAGGAAGAAGAGGAGGATATTTCTCTTGGTAGAGGATAACTCTCAGCTATAAGAACAATGGTCACTCAGGTATCTAACTCTCGAAGTATAAACTACAGCAATTTAGTGGTATTGAAGTAGGAATGCACGCGTTACAAAAAAAAACTTTCTAATTTCCTCCTGTACTACCGAATTGAGTTTCCCAATGAAAAGTTACTCTTTAACGAATCTAATATCGACCTTAAGAACACACGCTACAGCAACCTTCTTTTTGAAGCGATGACTAGTAAACAACCCAGTTGTTTACTTGTTTTAACCAAAAAACGATAATCCAAGAGATGGATGTATATATATACTTGTACCTATATAGATTTCACCAGGAAACCAAAAAAAAAAAAATAAATATGTCGGGTCGCCGACCGGATAATAGCGGCAAGAAAAGAAAAAAAAATCTATTAATGATCACTTAAAACGAAAGCGCGAGCTTTGCGAATTTACAGGCTGTCCAATTAAATGGTCTAATGCGTGTAACAATCTCTCTCCACTCAGATAAATGAAAGCAGGCACTGAAGTAAAAATAATTCTTAAGATGTGAAGTAGAATGCGCTTTAGCTCACTATTATACTTGGATTAATTTTAGCCCAAAGTACTGCTGATATGATTCGTATCATTTGCAATCTTTCAACTGGACGGCAGACACCGATTAAAAGAAAAAAATAAAAGATATAAAGTCCCAGATAAAGAAAACTTACAAGTACCCACATCGACTCTTCAATTATTGAAGGCCCTTAAAACATGTAAAATAAAAAAAAAATCAATTCAAACTGAATTTGAACCGATAGCACAATTGGGTAGACAATACAAGAGAAAGGAAGACAGCCGGACCAATTCACGACATTTGACCATTTGACAAAGTTAATAATCCTACGGGTTGGGAATATGTTACTAAACTTAATATGATTCCTTCTAAAACCTCCTCTCATAAAATTGTACTAGATGATGCGAAGTGACACCAAGCGATCACAGTTATTTATATTTTATAATCGATGTATATATATATTGATTTATAATCGATAGTACTCGGAGACCGGCAAAAATTCTATATCCTAAAAATGCTTAATTGTACTAATCCTTAAAATCTACCAAAGATGGGATAGCTAATAATAGTACAGTTCCTTTTGTAGAATCCCTAAGAAAATGTGTAATATAAATAAATGATAATATAAGATGGGTTCTTTTATAGAGTTCGTTAAAAGAACAAGATATAACATAAATAGAAGCCAGCTGTAACAGGTTCTCATGTAGCTTTTGGACATAGCCACCTCCGTAGGTATCTTCGGATCAACTATACACTTACACTTACACTTAAACCTATGTTCCAATTTCAACATGTCATCGTAATGATTCTAATACTGCGTTCAAGATAATTCAGTATGTTAAATGCTTAGCATTGATATACTTATTTCCACACGAAATTATTAATTACAAAGAAAATTTTAAATTTTAAAATAAAAAAAAATTCCTTGACTGTGTACTTTATACAACAAAATCGGCTAGTAAGCTCCAACATTCGGATGGAAAATAAAGTCTACGAGACTTCCAACTATTGTGACTACGGTTAGCTTCACCTAGTGATTCGTGAACTAACTACTGAGATCTTCGATAGGTTAAATAATTTTTTTTCTTATAATTCTCGTAATAAAAAAAAAAACAAATCCACTAGGTAGTAACCGCTAATTCGACTCAAAAAAAGAAGAAAATTAAAAAACACAAAATAAATCACTATAATACCCCTATAAGGAATGGGCTTCAAATCCAATCAAGCAAACTCCGGCTTACCCGTATTATTCAGCATTCTGTACCACAAAAATTAGATCTATTATGTAATTTCAATAAATTCAAATAAAATTCAATAAATTTCCTTAAAGCTATGCTCGTGACGAAATTGATATGTACCTAGAACATATAGTATCTTTGATACTATGGAAATTCACAGGGTGATATGGAGGGAGAAAACATAATTGCTAACACACTTCACCCACATGCACCAAGCACACCTGACTGACTGGCTGCTGATTCAGATAAAAGTTCTTTCCATATATTGTTCTTCTTCCGATGCTGCATCCCACTGCATAGCTACATTAAAATAAACTCTCAAATTGTGTCCTCAACCAACTGCACAATACTACTACCGCTAATTCCAGCATTACCACTTCGTTCATACCAGGCGACGATTTTCTAATTCCCCACAAAAGAGTACCGCTAGTAAAGGGCGACTCTACTTGTTTCAGAAATTGAGGTTATACATTACAGTGATATCTGTTCGATAAAAACAACACAATTTATTTTCCAGATAATATTTTACATTCAGCCAATCGAAACCAATATGTGATAAATTTCCCACTGCACATTAGGTCGCAAAAAAAAACTGCTACAATAGATGCTATTTTACAGGTGCTAAAACGATTAATTTATAATTGAAATAAGCAATTCGAGCTGGTATAATTGCAAGTCATACTCCTTTAACCAATTATAGGCCCCACGTTGGGCGCCAAAATTATGCTACGTACTCCACAATACGTAGAGCTGGCTCAGGAGATGGGGTGGTTCGAATAGGTGTATGTTGAGCGCCACATGATTTTCTTTTCAGCCGGTTAAATCACGAAACTGGATTTCGTTCAGCACCTGTAAACTTCTCCTATAGTTTTCTTACACCAAATTAAGAAAAAAGGGGAGGTATAAAAGAACGACCAGCAGTATTTGGACCCATATAAAATATATTAAATAAAAAGTAATATTACACAATTTCCAGATATGTGCCAATACCGCTTCATAGAGCTGCACTCCGCAAAAAAAAAGAATATTATAGCACAAAAATGCATCACAAAAGAACACCACTGTGATACACCGAATATCAAAAGAACAATTTCATTGTTACGTTATCCTTTTAAAGAACTATTTCATTGTTACGTTATCACGCCATACAAACTATATCAAAAGACTAGTATTCACATATCGCTATGCCCGACAGAACACATTGCAAGATAATATCGCTGATGTGCTACTATGCCACGCCAATTATATAAAAGAAAATGTGGCTACTGGATTACTATGCCATATTAAATACATTAAAAAGTAATATTATTAGTATGTTTCTACGTCATATCAAATATAGCAAAAGAAAAGAATATACTATATATACTATATACTATTTCATATATATATCTTACTATGTTATATGGAAAAGAATATTATTACTGTGCCAGTCATCTACACCGAGAATCAAATATCGATATATCCAAAAAGGGATTTCTTAAAAATTAATTCCTCATTGAATTAAATATTCATCTTCGATTTTACAACTGCTCGCTGTCGCTTTTCCTGCATACTTAACGGATCCTTTTGTCCGTCGCCAAATACATAACCCGTTCGTCCAAAATTCCTTAAACTTCCCGTTTCTTCTGTCCTCCTTTTGTTGTGAGGTTTAACTTTTATATCGTTATTCCTCTTTTCCACCGATTTGAGTTGCTCTACACTTTACAACTATTGAGTATTAGTTAACCGCTGAACTGGGAATTGTAACAAATGCTTAATTTTTATGCTTATTACTTGAACTTCACCAACTGCATTGAAACTGGGCAGAAAAACTGCTGATAGACGTCCGTACACTTAGAATGTTCGAGGAAAAACCCCGATGCCGCCTTCGTGTCCATTTTCCACCTCTTCTCAAAAGTTACTTTTTTTGTGATGTCACCCGCTGTCATCTAGTAGGTGCATTCGTACACTGTGGTTGCACATAAACCTACAAATGCATTTTCTGGATTGAATTTACACTATGCTGCCTGTAGTATTCGACTTATGTTTAGGTCTTGAAGACAGTTGTTAATGTGTTTTAAATTATGATGGCTGATTGCGTATGTCTTATTCGCGCCTAGTTTGTCTTTTAGTTTTGATTTATTTATTTTTCTTTTTATAGGTCTAGTGTCTTGTTATACTTGTAATTTATTCAATTTTTTATTTGTATTAGACTTTGTTTCACTGTTGTGTGTTGTTAACTGTTCGTAATTCCCATATTATTCCACTTTTGGTTTTATGGTTTTTATGATAATTGTTTGAAGTATTTGTCTTGATATTGGGTTTCGTTTTTTTTTTCGTTCTTCATGTATTATTATTTCTTTTGTTATTATCTTTTCTTTTCTTTTAAGCAATCCTGGACTGCACTTTCATTGTGGAATATAAATCTCCTAGACCGACTGTAGGTGCGTTTGCTACAATTAATGCCAAGATAAAGCGCAGCGAACAAAGCAGTAGTGAGTAAATTAAAAGATTAATAATTTGACGCGGGTAACTGAATGACGTTGTAAATATTTGGCCCCATGTAATGTAAAAAGCTAAATATAAATACATTAACCCTTAACTAATTTTTAGTGTTCGCTTCAAACTAACGAACTAATAAATGCACTTCAGCTTTAGTTTCTGGATACAAATAAAGTTCCGATCTTTCTTCTTGCTTCAGGATACAAACAAAGTTCCGACATTTACTTTTGCTTCAGAATACAAATGAAGTCCTGATCGTTCCTCTTGCTTCAGAATGCAAATGAAGTCCTGATCGTTCCTCTTGCTTTGTTTCGAGATGCTGATAACATTCAATGAGCGTAGGCTTGGCGCACTTCCTTACTGTGGTTGCACTTGCACAAATAATGCCATATGTACGTCGTTCCTTTTGGTAACTGGAGTGATGCTACCAATGGAATAAGACGGGCACTAACCCAAGGTAGTCGGAAGTCATCGCCTAAAAAGAAAGGGTATCTGCAGTATTGTTAGTTCAAAAGAAAATGATATTTAGCCCTGATGGGACAAACTTCTCTACAAACACATTACACAAACAGAGACAGATTTCCTTGGGGACCGTAACAAACTTGCTAAGTAGCAAGAGGCCGTTGGAGGTGACCTGTAGAAGGCTTATAAAAACCACAAGAAGGAGCCTAAGGAAAGGAAGGCTCTGGAAAAGTTGCAATCCCGACAAGAAACACTCTGTAAGGTATGGGAACAGTTTCGCAGCCACCACGTACAACTGTTAGCTGCTATCGAGAGCAGCGAAGGACATCCGTACCTTGTAAGTGGCTACTACATCAATCCAAAGTTCATATTCGAAGATTACTTAAAAGTCTTCAAAATGAAATCAAAGACCTTCAACGGACTCAGGAGGGGCCCAGCCAAATTGATCCAAATTCAAAGCAGCAAGCTCACGCAGAGGTCTTCTCCTTGCAAGCCAAAGATCCAGAGCTCTCCAAGAGGATTTTCTTGCAAGAGGCAACAATAGGTGATCTAGAAAGCTTCTTACGAGCATTGACTTGGAAAAGAATGTTCCACATTCAGCGGCGTACTACCAGCATAAAATGAGGTCAATCGAAAAATATTGGACAAATATTGCCTCGTTTCACAGACAATTGTTAATAGAATCTAGCGATGAGGCTTACAACAGAGACTTGATTAGGATTGCGGAAGATCACTACCATAATGTAGATATCATTCTACAAGAGAAGATAGTTCCAATATTTTATGGAAACCACATCAGATAGAAAAAGCCACTTGGCTCAGCACAGAAGATGTATTATTTAAAAGCCATCCTAACACCTGAGCCAAATCGTTTGATCAGATATCTCCAACGCCACACAGGAGAAATTTGCCACAGGATGGCAGATTTTAGTGAAAAATACCAACTACTCTGCTTAATGAGCTTCTTACTCAACCAAACCTAACAGTGGAATCAAGCAATGGAACAAGAAAGCTCCTCGACAACAGCAAAGAGTTTGTGTTAGTCACCACTTAGCAGCATAAGTATAAACACAGATATCAGGGATAGAATTCTATTACGTTTGCGTCTACAGAAACTGGACAAGGAACTCAAATATTGTATGAGCAATCACTCAAAAATCCGCGAAACATTCCAACAATAAGCGAATTTTATAAGTTTCTGGAATAGAGGTTCCAAATATGGGAGGCAGTTCACTTCAAGGAAGGTAGAAAGAAATCTATCTTCACGCACGGCATCTACTCAATCAGTTCAGTGTCCGATTTGTAAGGCTGACCATCCCATATTCAGCTGTAAAAAATTCATGCAGCTATCTACAGAAGCTCGAATTCGAATTATTGTGACGAGCGTGGCCTTAGTTCGTTATTTAAAACACAAATATTTCAGATATCATTAACAAGTTATTTCTTTTATTTAACTTCACTATTTACTTTTATAACATTTACAACCAATTATCAAATCAACTCTTTATTTATCGCTAGTAATGTACTTCTAATTATCACAATCCGTTCACTTCACTGTCTGAAATTAGACTCGCCTCCTGGACGTGAGTAGCGCCGTATTTATACTCTACAAATAATCCCACAACCTTCCTGAATATTCCGTTCTCCAAACCCAGGTTACTAGGATGTCACTTACCTAAAGTTGTTTCCATTTCCAATAGGTGTCGCTTGTATCACTTTGAGGCGCGTAACAATGCCCCCTTCTTAAAATTGTTCGTCCGGAACAACAGGTGATCCACGGTCTTTATACCCGCAGTATTGACATAAACGATCTAGATGAACGATTTTCCGTTTGCCTTTTGTGCCCCGTTGAATCCGGTATACTACGTCATTAATTCCAGTCACTACTGAATACGGTCGTTCCCAGTGTTGTTGTAATTTTGGAGAACGTGCTTTACGTCGTTTCGGGTTGTACAGCCAAACAAGGTCAGCTTCATTAAATCCGGCTGAATTAGCACGTAAGTCATAGCGGGTCTTCATCCCATCGGTATTTATTGCTAATTTTACTCTCGTGACCTCGTGTACATTAGCTAATCTTTGTCTAAGTTCCGATACATAATCATCTGGTAACTTTTGTTCACCTCTGGCTGTACCAAACTTGACGTAGCTAGGTAAACGCATCTCCTTTCCGAATATGACTTTTGCTGGAGTTTGTCCGGTTTTGTTGTGAACAGCTGATCGATAGGCCATTAGGAACATGGGATATGTGTATCCCAATCGCGTTGGTGATAGCCGACTACTTTCCCTAGATGATTGACCAATGTTCTGTTGAAGCGCTCTACCATGCCATCAGATTGTGGATGCAGAGAAGTTGTTCCGGTTTTCCTAATTCCCAGCATTTTACACATAACCTGGAAGGTCCGTGATTCGAAGTTCCGTCCTTGGTCCGAATAAAGATCCTGAGGTACACCAAATCTACTGACCCAAATCATTACTATTTGTTCCGCAACTGTGGTTGACTCTTGATTAGGGATTGCATAAGCTTCAGGCCATTTACTGAAATAGTCAATCGCAACTAATATATAACGGTTACCGTTATCTGTTTCTGGAAAAGGTCTACGGCTATCCTTTCAAATGGGGCTCCTACATTATACTTATGCATTTGTCCTCTGCTTTTGTGTGGTGGTCCTTTGCAAGAAGCACAGATAGTGCATCTGCGGCATCACTCCTCAACATCCACTCGCATATGTAACCAATAAAACCTTTCACGTATTTTGGAAATTGTTATATTCACACCCAAATGTCCGCCAGATGATCCACTGTGCATTTCTTCTAGAACATCTTTGACCTGGGATGCTGGGACGACTATCTGCATTCTGAATGACTCGCCGTTAGTTGATTCCCACTTGCGCTTTAATAAACCACATTCAACGTGAAGAGAATTCCACTGAGCCCAGTAGCTCTTCAGTTTCCCACTCCTCTCCGAAATATCCTTCCATTGTGGTCTTTCCATGTCTTCTTTCCAAGCAGGAATGGGTGATATGTCTGGATCTTCACGTTGTGCTGTTCGAAAGATTGTGTTATCCCAGCCTGTCGATGGTTCCACCGTTATCAGCTGTATAGTTGCCTTCGTTTCTTTTTCTTCCATTCGAACACAATTCTTGCATTCAAGTTTGCATGGACGTCGTGAAAGGGCGTCTGCATTTCTATGGTTACGTCCTCTTCGGTGTTGGATTTCAAAGTCATAAGCTTGGAGCCGCTCTTTCCATTCGCCACTTGCCCCTCAGGGTTCTTAAACTGCAGAAGCCATTTAAGCGCCGATGTCATCAGTAGGCTTTGTCCATACTAGCGTCTCGGAGAGCGTGCAGAGAGAGTAATATTTTCACAGACCATCGTCCTTATTTTCGAAGGATAATCTGCTCCTACTCCTCGTCTAATTACAATTTCTATATTGCCATATTTGAGGATCCGTTCTCCGACATCCAGATTTAATTTATATGTGGTCATGAAATCTACTTCAAAAATGCATTCATACATGATGTCTGACACCAGGAAAGTGTGAGGAAATAATAGTTCGCCTAGTTGAACATCCAAAGTTATTTCTCCAAAAACTTGTGCTGCTGCTCCAATTGCTGTTCTTAGTATATATTTGGTGGTGTTGTGAAGCCACTTGTTTTTGACAAGATCTGCTCTAATAATTAATCGCGAAGCCCCAGTGCCCATAGTGATTGCGCAGTCATTTTTCCCTACACTTCCATATATAATGAGACTGCTATTATTTCTCTGCAACTGGCCTGCTTGAATGATAACTTCGGGGCTGCCGACTCTACCAACCAACTTCTGCCCCCCAATGTTGGTTTTTACATGATTTCTGACTGCTCAACAGGAGAGCTGACGCCACTAGTCGCTGTTTGATTTATTTTCTCTCCACGAATACCTTGCTCCCTTGCACAACATTTTTGGCATACTTTTCTGTGATTCGATTCGCGTTTTCTGCAGTCCCTTTGGAGGTGTCCGGGTCTATCACAATTCCAGCATCGAAGAATACCACGTTGCGGAGTGCTCTCTAATGACTGCATTCTGTTGCAAGTACATTCCTCCACAGAAATTTCTCTCACTCGTTCTGCACTCCGAGAAGCTTATCTAGCAGATTCGTATGCTAATCCATAGGCTAGCGCTTCTGCTGTTAACTTCTTTCCTGATAGCCTTAGTACTTGTTGTAAATTTTGATCTGCAATAGCGTTCACAAATGCTTCGGTTGCCACTTCATTAAGGAATTCTGCATTGACGCTAGAGTATGAAAGATAAGCTAATCTTTCCAAATCAGCTTGCAATTTTTGTAGTGATTCGCCATGCTTCTGAATCCTGTTGCGTAACTGCAAGCGATATACTTGCTGCATGTGTTCATCTCCATAACGTAATTCAATCGCCTGTACTAATGAAGTGTAATCACGTTGCCTGTCAATCGATCTATTTTGTAGTAGCTCTGACGCGGGACCTCGAAGTGCTAATATCAGAGCTGTAGCTTTGTCTACATCATTCCATCCATTTACTTCGGAAGCTGCCTCGAATTGTCTCTTTAAAATATGCCACGAATTTTTCCATCAAATATTGGAGGTTTCATTCTGCCTGCACCGGATATTTCAATTCTTTCGTGCCGAGTTTGTCGATACTTCATCCTCTCCAAATCTGCTTTAAAGTTGTCAATCTTCTCCGTAACATTTTGTTGTACTTCCGACATTTGATGTTGAACTTCCAGCACTTTCTGCTGGATTCCTTCAATTTTCACATTTTATTCGTCTAAAGAATTTTTAAGAAAATTCTTCTGTTCCTCCAAACAGGTTTTTAGACAATTCTGCAAGGAACTCTTTTGTTCATCCCAACGGGCTTCCAGAGAATTCTTTTGTTCGGCCAAACGCGCGTATTCTTTTGTTCCTCAAAAGCATTCTATTGTTCCTCAAGAGCATTCTTCTGCTCATCTAAACGTGATTCCAGAGAACTCTTTTGATCTTCTAAACATGCTTGCAGAGAATTCTTTTGTTCCTCATTAGCTTTCTTCTGCTCAACCAAACGGGCTTCTAGAGAATTTCTTTGTTATTCTAAACATGCTTGCAGTGAATTCTTTTGCTCCTCATTAGCTTTGTTTTGCTCATTCATATGGGCTTCTAGAGAATTCTTTTGTTCCTCAAGACCATTCTTCACCTGCAGGGTTGAGAGCTCCATTTTGGTCATTAAAGTACCCAAAAGCTGTTCTATGTTCACCGTAGGCTTTTCAGTTTCTGGTTCTTCTTCGAAAACGAATGTCTCAGGATTCTTTTCTTCTTCTATCAACACTTGTCTAAGTCGCTCGACTAGAACATTCTTTAGACCTGTCGTTTGCAATTACCGCTTTCCTAACTCTACTTTCAATTCCTGTATCCGAAGCTCCTCTAGTTTGCGTCCCATTACTTTGATAATTCACTCACAGTTTAATATAAAATTATCTTTCGGAATTTTCCTTTAAAGAAGGAAAGTTTCACACGACTTCACCAAATTAATCACTTTTTGAATTTCAAAGTCAAATGCAACCACTTTATTTCGCGATTTTATCCCACTTCTGACACCACTTGTTACGAGCGTGGCCTTAGTTCGTTATTTAAAACACAAATATTTCAGATATCTTTAACAAGTTCTTTCTTTTATTTTACTTCACTATTTGCTTTTATAACATTTACAATCCAATCCTTTCACTTCACTGTCTGAAATTAGACTCGCCTCCTTGATGTGAGTAGCGCCTTATTTATACTCTACAAATTATCCCAGAACCTTCCTGAATATGCCGTTCTCCAAACCCAGTTTACTAGGATGTCAATAACCTAAAGTTGTTTCCATTTCCAATAGATGTCGCTTGTATCACTTTGTGGCGCGTAACACTATTAAGCAGTTACTACTATGCCGAAATTGTCCTAAGGCAAGCCATAGTACACAAGATTCTCCTTTGCGTGGCTGTACGAAATCAATAGACGCCACAACACATTGATTCATGACGATAACATACGAAAACAGTACACTCGCAATACTTCACCACAAAGAAGATCGAAAGGGGCTTACCAGCCTTCAACTCAAGTAACGAATGGATCGCCCTGTACCCTGCAATTGTCACCAAATCATTTAAATGCGAGCCTTAACGCATCATCAAGGTCTTGTGTTCTACTGACTACAGCTGAAGTTAACGTAATAAATTCATCAGGAACTCCCATACCTGCTAGGGTACTATGGAACGCAGGTGTACAATTCCATTTCGTCTGTGAACGCATAGTTCAAGCAATGGGATTGAAACGAAGCAAGGTTATTCTCCTATTTAGAGGCATTGGAGGCATCGAGACGACAGCAAAACATTAAACAAGACTAATAATCAAGTCTAGAAAAGCAAGTTCTGTACAAAGGTTACTGCCATAATCTTACCAGGGATAAGTCTATGTCAGCCGTCCGAGTATATTCACGTAGCAAGTTGGAATATTGCAAACAACATTCACGTAGCAGATGTAGCCTTTTTCAAGCTCCAAGACGTTGATATTATAATAGGAGCAGAACTCTATTTCAAACTCCTGCAGTCGGGATAAATAAAACTTGCTGAAGAATTGTCTATCCTCCAAAATAGTTACCTTGGATAGATAATTGTAGGAAGGGTTCCGGGAGCAACAAATTATACATATAATTGTAACATAGCAACTCAGCCTTCCTTTTCTACTCTGGAAAGGCAAGGTTAACAGTTTTGGGAAATGGAGCAACATGGCACCCCCTCTAAACGTATAACGGAGGAACTGAATGTGAGGAGCATTTTCAAGAATACTTCCAACACACTTCAACAGGTAAGTTCAACGTTATATTTCCGTTTCGTCAGCAACCGAGTTTTCTTGGAGCGTCGCTGGACATAGCCATCAAGCGGTTCCTTATCTTACAATGCAAGCAAGTAAGGAACCCCGTATTGAAGAAAAAGTATAGTGACTTTATACATGAATACCAATCGCTGGACCATATGCAGCAAATATCGAAGAACGAAGTTCCTGCAACATACTATTATCTACCGCATCATTGCGTGATCAAACCAGAAATTTCCACTACTAAATTCATTTTTGAGGCCTCAACTAAAACGTCTTCAGAAACTTCATTAAACGATTTATTAATGGTCGGACCAACAGTGCAGTCCGATTTATTCTCGATACTACTCAGGTTCCGAATGCACAGATATGTGCTGATGCTTGCATCATCTGGCGAAAAAACAGGGCTGATCCATTAAAATTCTATCAACTAAACACTGTGACTTATGGAATGAAATCAGCACCATTTCTTGCTACTAGATTCCTGAAGCAACTTGGGCTCGAAGCAAATAACACCATACCCCAAGCAGCAAGCGTCCTGCAAAATAACAGCTCTTCCGATGATATCCTAAGATGCTCTTATTCTATGCAATCAATTTTTGATCTGCAGAATCAGTTGATCACACTACTAAAAATAGGGACTTTTGAACAGAGAATATTCTGTTCCAATTATCCGAATATTCTTCGAGACATTCCAGAAGAACATAAAGAAAGAATGCTTATTATTCATGAAAATGAAGTCATTGAGGCATTAGGAATGTTCTGGCATCCATATGATGATAACTTTCAATATCGAGCGGCAACTGAGAATACTGATAAGTTTAGTAAACGTACGATACTATACTGAATTTAAGTACTCATGAAAGTCAGAATTATAAAATCTCAAACATAGCCTCTTGAGCAGGGGTCGAAAAGGATGTTCTGGTATTCTGATTGATGTATAAGTTGATGAATAACGAAAATCAGTTACGTATGTTAGTAGTGCTTATGGGCTTAGTATGCATGGTCAGCTATAAGATCCAAATGGTGAATCTCGAAGCTTATGCAGAATTGAATACGGGCATATCTTAACCTTCACGTGTGTGTGTAAACAAGGCCTTTTAGCGTCGCTCTTCCCAAAAAGATGGCAGCATGTGCATATTATGATGAAACGAGACTACCTTCAAGTGACGGGACTAACTTCAAGTAACAAGCAGGCGATATCTCCTCCATCTTTTTTGTTCTTTGACCAGCGAGAAGAAAACATCTAGAAAGGGACACGGGCTTAATATATCATCATCTGGAATCATCGTACTAATAATACAGTCCATTCAACATAGTTATATTTGTAAATAAAGTTTTTGAGTTACGCGAAGAGTTTCGTCCATTTATTTTGTTATTTTGCAACTACGAGAACAAGAATTTCAACAAGTCCCCCCTGCATCCAACATCTCCTTCGAGCCGGATCCTTTTCTTAAGGAAGAATCCAGCGAACAACGTGATCCAACATTTTAATCAGTCGCTTGTAAAGCGCGAATCAGCACATAAAATTACATCCAACACCCAGCATATAACGAAATCTTGCGCATCGTGTAAATTTCTAGTCCTCATCGTTCAGCGGTAAGATTGTAGGCATCCAGTGTAGCCTGCAACTCATCGTGCAGCGTGCAAACCAGCATTAACATTTGTTTGTATTGGAAATTGTCAAAAAAAGAGACCCAATAGAAATAACGTCATCACAAAATCATTCGAAATTGGAATTAAGCCGCAAGATCTGAACATAGGAAGCGCAGATATTAACATTTGTTTTTATTGGAAATTGTCAAAAAAAGAGGCCCAATAGAAATAACGTCATCACCAAATCATTCGAAATTGGAATTAATCCGCAAGATCTGCACATAGGAAGCGCAGATATTAACATTTGTTTCCACTGGAAATTGTCAACAACAAAAAATTTAAGTATCGTTCCGGTATTCAGTTTTTAAACATATCTGCGACAATTTGTTTTTTCTTTTAGCCGATTTTGCATGTGAGTACATCTCTGAATTACACACAACCTAAATGCAGAGATGCTCATGTCCAATAAATAAACTGCTGTCATAATTAAATTGCTGTCGCTAATCATCGTTATCAGCCAACATCTTCATCATAGACATATCCTAAATAAAGGAAGTTGTTACCATCTTTACCAACAAAAAAAAACAAAACAAACAAACAAATATTGGAAGCCATCTTAACCTCAAGGATCGATTAGTGCACTTGCTTGGTGAGTACCTTTCCCACTGAAATATAAATTTGTGTTGTGCAAACCTCATAAGTAGACTTGAAGGGTTTTATTGTTAAGAAGCAGCTGTTCTTTTTCAAGTTACAATCAGTCATAATACTTAAGTCTTTGCCTTCAGTGACGCAAAATAACCTACTGTATGCGATTACAGCGATAACTATAGAACACGGGTGGTTATGATAACCTTTTTTGAAGTTGTTCCTCCTTTATTGTTGAACTCATAATCAATCTACCATAGATACATATATTTAGATATATATATATATATTTTTTCCTGTTTGAAGTAATTAAAAGGCGTATTAACGCATAGATAATGGAAACTCTATTAAAACGGGAAAAAGTAATTTGGGACGATGTTATTAGAAATATCGAGAATACTCGAAAGGCACCTATCATTCGACGTACGGTGGGATATTATCAGGGTAGGCTGGATGGCTTGGTTGAGTTGTGGAAGAAATACAGTAGTATAGCTATGGGAGTTCTGGCTCACTTTTTTATGCGTCCAGGATTTCGCCACAGATGGCGCCACCGGCGCTAGGTGTTTTGAGCCCGTGCTAAATGTAGGGTTGTGTCTTGGTTGTATTGGTTTGTGCCTTGGATACATCATTGCGCCTTGGATGCACCATGTGTTGCGCCTAAATGTAGGCTTTTGGTTTCATTGAGTCTCGACTGCGCCCTAGCGGGATTAATCGGTACTACCGGGATGTATCATTTGATCTTGACTGCACCCTAGCGGCATTAGCCGGTACTAACAGCATGCTATCGTACTACGTTTTCCTTAAATACATACATAGGTGCGCCTAAATGTAGGCTTTTGGTTTCATTGAGTCTCGACTGCACCCTAGCGGGATTAATCGGTACTACCGGGATGTATCATTTGATCTTGACTGCACCCTTGGTTTGTGCCTTGGAAACACCATTGTGCCTTGGATGCACCACTGTGTCTTGGGTGCATCATTGAGTCTTGGATGTTGGGGATACGAGATCACTTTGGGGATACGAGATCACTTTCAGCACTCTCCAGCATAGGGAAATAGCATAGGATTCCGATTTTGTTGCTGGAGTTCGCTTATTTATCATCTAGAATTTTGGGGATACGAGATCATTTTGGGGATACGAGATCACTTTCAGCACTCTCCAGCATAGGGAAATAGCATACGATTTCGATTTTATTGCTGGAGTTCGCTTATTTTTCATCTCAGATTTTGGGGATACGAGATCACTTTGGGGATACGAGATCACTTTCAGCACTCTCCAGCATAGGGAAGTAGCATACGATTTCGATTTTATTGCTGGAGTTCGCTTATTTTTCATCTCGGATTTTGGGGATACGAGATCATTTTGGGGATACGAGATCACTTTTAGCACTCTCCAGCATAGGGAATTAACATAGGATTTCGATTTTGTTTCTAGAGTTCGCTTATTTTTCATCTCGGACTCGTAGCCTCTAAGTTGACATTAAGTTTTTCATCTCGAGTTTTGGGGATACGAGATCACTTTGGGGATACGAGATCACTTTCAGCACTCTCCAGCATAGGGAAATAGCATACGATTTCGATTTTATTGCTGGAGTTCGCTTATTTTTCATCTCGGATTTTGGGGATACGAGATCACTTTTAGCACTCTCCAGCATAGGGAATTAACATAGGATTTCGATTTTGTTTCTGGAGTTCGCTTATTTTTCATCTCGGACTCGTAGCCTCTAAGTTGACATTAAGTTTTTCATCTCGAGTTTTGGGGATACGAGATCACCTTGGGGATACGAGATCAATCTTAGCACTCTCCAGCATAGGAAAATAGCATAGGTCTTTGATTTTGTTTCTGGAGCTCGCTTATTTTTCATCTCAGAGATCGCAGCTATAAATATTTCTGAAGTGGTGGGAATCTGTATTGGTGGAGGTTGCTGATTAAGTTTTATCTGGTCTTAAAGGCTACAATTTGACTTTGAGGTGCCCCTCCTGTGTCTGGGTCCTGGGGGTTGGCTGAGAGCTTTAGTGGCAATATATAATACTATGACTAGGACTGCCTGAGGTGTCTTGGACTGGGCTATGTTACCTGTACCAAGGCTTGGGTAGAATGTGTATTAAGTAATGATGTGAAATACCCTAACCGAATTTATATCGGGGCTGTATTCTTGTCACCTTGAGTTTGGTTTTAGTTGTTTACTTTAATATGTGTGCCTGTGGTATGTGGCTAAGGAAACGTTATCTAAGGCGGGGGTGGATGTGTGCAGCTGTGTATTTATGCAGATAATAAATGTGAAATTCCCTTAGAAAATTAGTGTAATAAGTATTAATACTAATTCATATTTTTGTTCATGTCAATAGTATTAGTACTAGGGGTAAAATTTTCATCAGAAATCCTTTACGCGAGATATGAGCGATCTTACCTTCTCAGGTGTAATTAATATTAGTAGCTGAAAAACAAAAAAACAACAACAACAACTGTAATCGAAGTTGTGGATTAAAGATTTGATGATCTTAATCTGTAGGTGTCTTTTATAAACATTGCGCCATGTGATGATATATCTAAAAATAGATCAGGCAAAGCTGATTGGAGCGAATGTTGGTAGATATGTTCACTTAGATAAGTAATGGAAATTAGTAAATGCCTAATTTTGCTCTTCAGGTGGAATGCTTCTAATTTGATTCCTTGCATACACAAATTCGCACAGTCCAGTAAAGTAAACCAATTCGCGCTCGAATAATGTAAACAAATTCGCACAGCAGCCGAGTAAAGTAAACAAATTGAGCGATTTATATTTTTTAATGTAAGATTCCCAATTACTTTAGCTGAAAACAACAACTGATATTAATCTGTAGGATATGATGTCTTGGATGAGTAGTGGAAGTTATAATTGAAAATTTCTGTTGCTGAAAAAAAACAACAACAACAACTATAACGTCAGTTGTGGTCTGTAGGTGTCTTTTATATGATCATGTTATGATATTCGATGTGTAAAAATAAATAAATGACGGCTGCTTGGGATGGTACGACACATGAAATCATTAGAAGTAATGGAAATTAAAGCATTAGAAAAGGTGGCCAGGCGGCTGGTAATTTGATATCTTGCGTAAACAAATACGTCCGAGTAAAGCAGACAAATTGAGCAATTAATGTCTTTTTTTTGTATCTAGGAGTTTGTATTGAAAAGTCTTACATTTTATGACGAATTGTTTTTTATTATCAATAAAATTTCTCAAACAGTCATGCTGTTATGAGATTTGATTGACCCCGATATCATAGTTCTTCTCATCAAATTTTTGGTGATAAGGTGTAATGGCATGACCAGTGTTGCCACACGAAATCTTTCTAGAGTACCTTGTTAGCCTAGCCTGAAAGTGTCCATAGTGAAGATCGTAGTAGGGGGTTTAGAGTAGGTACTGTAAGTTATGTATTAAGTTAAAAGTTTTGATGTATGGTATTTGGTATTTATCTCCTGGAAATGGTGTTGTACGAGTATCAGGAAGGTCGGAAAAAAGTTGATAATGCTTCAAGTTCAATAGGGAAGACCTCGATTTGAGAGTGGGTATTTGGAATGATATAATTCTAGTAGGATATGGAAGTATTATTTATTCATCTTTAAATCTTACCATGAAAGTAGGTTGGGAGTTGATTAAATTAAAAGTTTTAATGAAAGAAGGTTGAGTTATTATATTAATATAGTATAATATGTTGCCTTAGACGAGTACTTGAGAGCTGTGAGTAATATGTGGAATATGTTGTAGATGAGTAGTGAAAGTTGAAAATATAAGATTTCCAATTTCTCTACTGAAAAACAACAACAACTGTAAATAATATATACCAAATCAATTTTTCACACAATATTTATCCACATCAAATTCATTATCTATTTTTATATCTTAAGTTATAAACTTTTTTCTCTGTATTTCACATCCAAAAAGCGATCCAGAGCAAATGTCTGTGTTAGGCTATGAGAGTTCGGCAGCAAAATCCCATGATATTTCTTATCATCTGTCTTGCTCTAACACATTAGGAAGCTTTAGTGAACATCTCACTCGGGACTTGGTCATATACTTCCTAGCTGTGGATATGTATGTATGTAACACTGAGATGAATTAATGTAATGTTGTGTAGTGTAAAAGAAAAACTTTCATGGGTGATATGGGGATTGAATCGATGTATGTTATGCACTAGATTGGTGGTACATGTCATTTGATTGAAGCAAAATAGTTTCACGACTACCTTTCCAAGATTTAAATATAGTTGAAATTCATAAAAATGTTGAATCGATGTTAAGAACATGTTAATACTTGTTTTGAGCACGAGCAGTGGAATTCGTGATCATTGCAGCATGTTATGAAATTCAATATCTAAAAATAGACCACATGAAGGTTATTGGGGTGGTAAAAAAAAAACATGAAAGCATTAGGTTGAGACTGGGTTCAGTTTAAGGCTTTGGTGAAAGAAGGCGGTAGTAATAGGAGGCATCAGTCAATTTTGGTGAGCCTCAGCGATAGGTCAAATAAAAAATGTCAACCGCGCTAATAAATGAAAGTTTTTCTAGTAAAAAGAGTGGTACAAAACGGCATATGGAGAGCTGTATTGGACAGACTAAATCTCCGAGAATGTTATTGAAAGCCACCAGTCGAGGTGGAGAAAGTACTCAGCGTGTAAGAAAAAGTGATTTTGTAAAGTGGGAGGAAATAAAATTAGTATTCACAAACAGAATTAGAGCTGGAATTATTGTAAATATAAACCATACAGATCCTAAGCTATTTACGCAGGATGCTGGAGATTTATTTATACGCCGTATTAAGAATATTTTAAAACGCCATCTCAATATTAAAGTTAATGCAAAGTTGTGTGCTGATTTTGCTAAGGATATCGGTGACAATGAAGTTATAAAAGATATTAAACATTTACAAGCAAGAACTGCATCAATGTAGACGATAATTTAAATGAGTGGTATAAAGTTAACATTTTGGATTCAATACTCACTCAGCTGGATGAGTTTCGAGAAAAAGATAGCGGCTGGACATTGGACTCCATTATATATTTAGCAGTACATATCAACAAATTTGAACAGCACCGAGGATCTTCGTACATAACTCTACCGAAGGAGATTGCTTTAAAGCTTGCATTAATGTAAAAAATATTGATAAAGCATGCTTCGCTTGGGCCGTGACATCAGCACTATGCCCTGGAATTATTAACTACTCCAGGACATCATCATATCCACATTATTCGACTGTGTTAAATTTAACTGGAATAACATTTCCTATGACGCTTGAACAGATTAAACAATTTGAGGACCAGAACGATATATCAATAAACGTATTCATCCTAAAGAAAGAGCGTTCCTTCACCACTGTTCTAGTTAGACCAACGAAACACAAGATGAAGCGACATGTGAATCTATTAATGATACAAAATAATTATGAGCAGGATGATGATGATGATGATGATTATGATGAAAGTAATAACAGGTTTCATTTCTGCTGGATTAAAGTAGTATAGCTATGTCGGTTCTAGACCACTTTTGATCGAAATTTTTCTAAGTCCAGAAATGACATTTGGACTTAGAAAAATTTCGATAAAAATTGGTTTAGAACCGACATAGCTTTTTGGGGGTGGTATTTCTGAAAAAATTTTATACTCCGACCTTACACACACACACACACACACACACACACACACACACACACACACACACACACACACACACACCTACACATTTATTTTTTGTTAATACCCACACACAATAATTGTAGCTGATCTTTACTAACGCACAACTCGAACTTCTTAACATTCATTAAAACACAGTAAGCAATAATTGTTAAAGTTGATTATTTTATTTTTTTGTCAATATCCATACAATAATTGTATTTGCTGTCAAATCTTGGTAAAACCCAATTTGTATTGATGTATCATCATCTGCCGAGCTGGAGTGCACCCTGGTAAAATGCGGTGGAAAATTAGCTCCCGATTCACTAACTTCACCGCCCATTACTATTATTGGCCACCTTTGTATGTTGGTTGGCAAACACTCTTTTAAAATTTCAATAATTTGTTCCATAACGTACAACTGCTCGATTTAAACTAATGAATTAGACATCAATCATAAATTGCCAAATTTTTATAAATGCAATGAAATCTAATCAATTGTGGTTAACAAATTTAGAGCGTAAAATTCCCATCATCTATTTTAGTAAGCGACCCGCAACCACAACTTTTGAATAAAAATTTCATGAGAAATTCAAGTCAATTCGTTTTCAAACCACTATATCCTGTTATGCCAAAAATTAGAAGCCGCAACTTTTGATAAAAATTTCATGAGAAATAGAAATTAAGCAATTTAACTGTAATTAAATTTCTCATATATGAACAAAGATTCTATACATAAAATAAAGCAGCAAAACGCTTTGTTTTCTTTTTTAGAATAAATTTACAGGAAAATGGTGACCGTACCAAAAATAAATGATGGAAATTAGTATAAATACAGATGTAAAAATGATACAATTATCAGTTATTTATTTTTTAAGCTTTTGGAACAGTTCACAAGTTTGGTAAGTTTATTGTTTTTAATTATTTTGAAGTTAAAGTTATAACAATTTTTATATATATCTTTAGATATGGAACAAAAAAATGTTATTGACATGGCTTTGGCTGATGAGGTCAATAAATACTGTAAGCGCTTAAAATGGATTAAGGAGGAGCTGATTCAACTTACTAGACACCTGCAAGAGGGTGGGGTTGTCACTGTTGGAGATACTGAAGCGTTGCTATTAAACATCAGCTGTATGGCAGAGGAAATGGTTTTGGCGGACGTCAGTGATGATGATATTGAAGAAATGTGGAACCTCCACGAGGCTATATTTTTTGGGTATAATAATATGGATTGTAGTGATATTTTATTTATAAGATATTGCATAAGAATTGTAAATTCTGAAATAATAAGAATAAGTGATACACATTAAAAATTATGTTATTATTTTTTCGAAGTTTTGTGGTTTTGCAATATTTTTAATTTTTTAATACATAACACATGTTCAGGATGTTGTGGTTTCATATATGAGGCAAATTTTTGGGTGTGGGAAAAGCCCCCACCATTTTTTTCTTTTTATATTTGCTCTATAAAACCTTTCGATAATAATTGTTTGGACGTTAGTAAGGCTTTGAATTTTGTATAATAAAGTACTATCTGATACATCACTCAGGATAAAATGGATTGTGATAATTCAAAAAAGTTGCATATTAAAAGAACCCGGGGGATGAGAGATGATAATTCCGTAACTCGAACGTCAAAACCTGATACTAAATATCTAGCTATTTTAAATGGATTTAACTTCAAGCCGACACTCTCTGTTACAAAAATGGATGTAAACAAAGCATATAAAATTCTCAACGTTACTAGGAAAAGTACTAGTTTTGGTGAAAAGCTATTGCTGGAATTGGATGATAACTACCTATATTTACCAGCCCGTTTCAATAACCTCTCGGAAGATGTTATCAATGACATCAATAACAAGCAAACCTATAAAATTATTAATGAATTTCATCCTAATAAAACTTATAATTTAAAATTCATTATTAGTGACAATGATGATGGTGATGGTGATGATGATGATGACAATGATGATGATGATGATGTAGAAGAAAATGAAATTAATTATCCTCATAAAATACCAAATATGTACAACTATTTAAAATAAACAAATAAATATTTATATATTTGAATAACATTTATTTAGTTTCATTTAATTTTATACAGTCAAAGGGTGGAAAAAGTAAGGTGGTGCAATTTTAGAGTTATTGGTATCAATGTATATGGGATCATTATTAGTACGTTCTTGAGTCCTGAAAAGGGTGAAAGAAAATGAATAAATACATTTTCATTTTTAACACCTGATCATTGGTAATCTGACAATAGAAAGGTTAACATAGTTTCAACGGGAGGGCATAAAAAAAAATGTTTTGGGTTGATTCTATATGGGATGAAACGCATTTTTGTACCTGTCTGAATGGTTGGATGTATATGAAGATTGTGCATTCGGTTGTAAGATGTGACTTAATGAAAGTATATATGACTGCTGAAAATGGTAAAAGATGCAAGGTATTAACTTTGAGTAGAGGTCAACCAATTCCCTCAAATTTTGGGGAGATGCGCATCAATCCATTTGAACATGTTAAGATTGAAGTCAAGGGAGGAGAAATAACTGTAATAGGCTGGCTACAAGATGGGACGATCAGACGTCCAAGTACTAATTTCTTCCTACATAACTGCCCGTTTGCAGGTGAGGAGGAGTGGTATCGAAAACCAATAAAGCAACAAGAAGCATACAAATCAGAAAAAATAAAAGATGTAAAAGAGTGTGAAAGCAGTAATACCCAAACAAATTCTGATATGAAAATTGAGTGATAAGGGTGGAATTGTATATAATCAATTAAATTACCGTAATAATGCATAGTCTTTGTCAACGTTTTGAGCAATCAACAGCTAAACAAATAAAGAGATTTTATGTCATTCAAAATTTTTATTGCATTTGCATTAGTATGCTCTTTATATGCAAATTGCTTAGCACTCCCAATCAATTTAAACTTAGGGCATAAATCAAGTGATAATATCGATTTTAATATACAGTTGCCAAATAATGATTCCGTTCAAATTTCTTTATCATTTCGGTTACTTACACTAAGTAATGCTACTTATGATGCATTACCTACAACAACAACAACTAATACGCCCTTAAATGATGATTCTTCTGTTATCTCTTCAGAAAATGGAACTGAATCACCTAAGGAAACTGATGTGGAATTAATACCAGAAAATAGTGTAGTGAGTGTTGAGGAGGCAATTGAAGGATTTAGGCAAGACTTAATAAACAAAGAAAAAGATATAGGTGGAATTATAGAGAGTGATCGTGTGTTTTACAGACATTTTAAATTAAACTTTGAGGAGGACAAATCAATGAGAGTTCGATGTACATATGATAGCAACTATGAGCATAGAACTCTAAAAATATCTTGTTATGAATATCATGAACTTGAAGGAGAACGGATTTTGAGTAATGGTGAAATTGAATACTTCAGAGAGAATGACTCTACATATAAATCAGACATCACATCTGTTGATTTGAGGAAAATGAGGCAGACTTACAACATGGACATTTCATAAACTGTAGAGTTCCAGCTAAAGTGAATAGTTTGATACCTAACAAAGAAAAGTTTATATATTATAAAATTGTGTGAATAAAACAATTGATTTTTTTTAAAAAAATGTATTTTATTAAAAATTATCCATAAATTTCTTATACAGACAAACATTTTGTAATGCACATACACCACTATGTATTACGCATCGTGGTACATCAACATAAGTTTTTCGTAATTCTTCTGATATAGGACACCCCTTTTATCTAAATTGTAAATTGGTACATTATTTTCCAACTTTAATATATCGGTAATCCACTTGATTTTTTCATATCCTTTCACATATATGATTTTGTCTTGGAGAATGTCTTTAAAAAGGGTAGTGACACTATCCAGTGAAGTAAATCCTCCATTCCAAACAAATCCATGGTGATATTGATTTAACCATTTCGCTTGATTCTGTAGTTCCGGCGGTAGATTTTCAAAGTTATATATTGGGTTCAAAATAAAGTGCTGTAGTTGATTATCCTGAGTTATAATGGCAATTTCCTTTAAGATGAACGTATTTCTAGGACCTTTGAACCCTTGAATATCAATGATGCAATTCATTTTACAGTTTATGAACTTCACTAGTTAGCGGATTGTATTGAACTATTCTATCATGTATAAGTAGACAGTATGCTGCAGTATTTTTCGGTATATTCACAGATGTTTGAAATTCTATGCTTACATCTACAGGACCAGTTTTGAGATATTCATTTTGACGTGAGCAATCAATAACAACTAAAGGAGCCAAGTTTTTGAACTGCTCTTTAGTGAGTAATGGTTCAGACCGACGGTTGTAGTATGACTGTTGGAATTTACAATACATCTCATATAATATAGCGTATTGATCTATATTATATTTTATATTCAAATCATTGTATGGATATTTTTCAGAATTTAGATAAACTTTTAGGTCTGTTAGGTTGCAGTGATCAAATTTGGATGCATCTTTTTCACTCGAATCTTTACGGTCAGTTTGTAAAGCAAAAATCACATATCTTGGTTTTTCTAGTTGATTAACTGTTTTAACAGCCCATGTATGGCGGATGGACTGTGGTGGTGATGGATATTCATACAAATCCCAACTTCGAAATACCATTTAAATTGGTCGATTGCTTTCAGTAATTTTCAATAGAGACAACTTTTCCATATCAGCTACAGTAACATGTGGCAGATGCCATTGTAATTTAAGTATATTTACTGAGCCATCACAGTCTTTGGCATAAATTGCATTTAGGTCCGTTCTGGAACGAACCAAAACTAGTTCATGTTTGGCATTAATAACTATTTTCTTATAATCTTCAGCAAATCCAAGAAGATATTTTAGTGGTATGCAAAAATTAAAGTTTCTTTCTGAGTTAAGAGTTATATTGGTGAGAGACCATCCTGAATTTAGAAGCATTTTACTTTCACTTTCGTTTAATGAAAGCTTATTCTTCATCGTTGAAGTAAGACCAACATTTTTATTGCGATCAATTTGTACTCCATTTATTTCATACCGGATCTCCTCAAATAAAAATGCCATCGCATTATTAGTTAACTTTACATCAGGAATTTTGTCAGTCGCCCTAGGAGTACATTCCAATTTCCCTTCAATGTAAATAAAACTTTCACTTGGAAGTACATAGATGTCTTGATGTTGAATAGCTATACGTATTTCATCATTGTTTTTGAAAGAGTTCGTAAAGGGTGAGTAACTATGATATTCAATTTTTGCGACACTATTATCATAGCTTGCAGCATCCTTGATACTCAAAACTTCACTCATTGCTCGTCTTTTATGATAAATCCTAAAGATCTCAAGTAATTCTTATTTTGTGTGGTAAGTTTGACCCTTTTTTCTCTTTGTGGTCTAATTTCGGTGAGAGTTGCAGGAGAACTGTTGTTGAGGGTAGCTAATGTACGTAATTTATCCTTATTATATATTATCATGTTGCGGTTTTAGATGTAACCGAGCTGTTATTGTCTCTCCCCTAAAATTTATTAAATCACCGTCCTGATCAATGAGCTTTAAGCTAATGGAAGTAATTCTTCGAGTGGTTAGCGGTAAATAAATGACGTTCTTTGGTACCTCAACTATCTTATAACCAGGCCCCACCTTTGGGGAGAATTCGTGTATTGTATGTACTCGGGTATCGTTCATGAATGATCCACTTATTATATTACATTCCACTCTTATTGTATTAACTTTAATTATATTAACTGGTAAATCTGATACATGCAATTTATTAGGTTCCAGTTGTCGCTTACTAAACCCTAAAAGTGATCCAACTGTACCCTCTTTGTTAAAGTAAATGGGCCCACTAGATTTGATTTCACTTTTCAAAGTGTTATTGTTCGCACGCAATTTTATATGGTAACCCTCTTCACTTAATTTACTTAATTGATTCTCCAGATATTCAGCTATGTCATCTATCTCATATGATCCTGTAGGTATTTCTATAACCGCACCCCCAATGTGAAGTAGATTATTTTTGTTATTCTCAATATTTGGTATTGAATTGTAAGTTTGGAAATCAATTAACCCACATACATTATCCCCCGACAAATCTATGGGTGGGAAATACTCGGTTATTAATATAGATGAATTTCCGCTTAATGTAAGTGTTAATGACATTGTGGTGTAATTTAAAATGATGCAATTATCTGATTTCCTCCTCATTTATATAGATTTGTTAGGGTATGAGAATCATTTCAGTTTGAACCACTGGGGAATTCAGTAGTACAAGGAAGAAATAAAAAAAATATGGAAAGATTAAATGATGAAGTGCAAATATTTCTTAAACATTTCGATATTAGCAGATTCTTGCAAGAGTATGACAAGTTGTTACTAGAAGAACATAAGGAGGAAATAGAAAAATCCTACCGCTTTTTGCATGAGTATAAAGAAATGAACATTTTGACTTCAAAATATGGGGAGCATTATGAATCCTGCAGTTGGGCTTACAATACTTCAACATCGGGTCCAGATACTTGTAATTGCCGGCATGTTAAAAGAGAATTTTTGCGAATATCCAAACTATTGAAGTTATATAATAGAATTAAGGGGCCTTGTTGTTCCTATTGTATAAAGGAAATATTTTAAATAAATAAATAAAAATACATACATATTCTTTTATTTTTCGTAACAATCATACAAAAATTTCAAACATAAATGACCACATATTACAGAGTTATATGTTTGATATGGGGAATAATTATACCTTACATTACTAGTTAAATATTTTATAATTTCTAATGGTGGTTGTAGATTTCCAAAGCTATCAAAGTACTGAATATCTTCATCATTTTTATAGTACGCTACCCAATGAGTTCCTGGACCGGATGATATATTCAAGTTGATAATACCGCATTCCTTCTTGTTAAGTTTCTTTGGAAGCTTATCACGCATGAAAACTCCTCGAAAATGTGGTAGATCCTTTGCATATTTAAGTAAGTCTACCTCAGTTAGCGGTCTTTTAGGCAGCGTTTTCAATAGTTTTTTGGTTCTGGGTTTAAGTACAACCCCAATCCTTTTTTATGAGGTTTTAAGTAAAGGCCTTTTCCTACTAGCTTGGATTCCATTTCTTCATTATGCCTCTTACTCTCTTTGAGCTGCTCTTTTGCATCTTTAACAGAATTAACAGCGTTTACAATAGCTGATGCACCTCCTCCTAGCGATCCTAAAGCAGAAAGACCTGCAAATAAAGGAACGAGGAATGGTAAAATACCGCCAGTTTTTGGTATAGGTATGACTCGTGGAACTTTTACATATTTCTTCCTATATTTAATTGTATCTCCTACTTCCTTTCGTGCCAACGCAATGGCTCTTTGCAAAGAATCAGGTTTTTGCCTTTGAATAGATTTTCGCACCTTTGAGATAACCGCTCTCAGGGTAATGTTTTTCTTAACTTTTTTATTTTTCTTTCGTGTGCTCATTTTCTTCTTATTCCTCATTTTCGCCATACCCACCCCGAATTTAGCCTTAGCATTCATGATATTGGTAACTAGCAATGCGTTTGCACGCTCACTTAGGTTTGCGTCAGTAGATTTAACTCGACTCCAAGCCTTTTCAGCCAAAATCCGATCTGCTATGTTGCGATCTGGTGTACTTTTAAATTTAGAGTAGGCAATATCGTGTTCTTTACATGCGCTATCTAAAGGATTAATACCAGGATCACCCCGAGCTAATCTTTTTGCTAGTTTCGTACCAGGTCCGCAATATTGGTAGCCTGGTAAGTGTAATTCAAACGGCAACCTATTAATGAGTGTGTTAATTACTCCCGCTCCTTTCTTATTATGCTCAAGCATAAGTAAAATGTCTTTAGCCTTCAACACTCAGATACAAACTAAAAAAGTATTTAAATTCAGTAAGCATTTATAGGTTGTAGTTAGTATTCAAAATGAAGTTCATTAAGCAAAATCTATCGCTGCCAATAAGAAATAATGATTTTCAGAGCAATGTTAAAGAAACTGGAAGACATAGTTCATTATTACCCAATAGTATACGTGCTCTAATAGTTGGTCCCTCCAATTGTGGAAAAACAAATGTTATGATTAGTTTGCTGGAACATCCTAATGGTTTGAGTTATGAAAACGTTTATGTATATTCAAAATCACTCTACCAATCAAAGTATTTATACTTAAGAAAACTTTTGTCACCCATACAAGGATTAGGCTATTATACATTTTCTAATAATGATGATGTTATACCATTTGATGAGGCAAAACAAAATTCAGTTTTTATTTTTGATGATGTAGCATGTGGGAAACAAGACAACATACGCTCTTATTTTTGTATGGGTCGACATAATAACATTGATAGTTTCTATCTTTGCCAGACTTATACTCATATACCAAAACACTTGGTACGAGATAATGCCAACTTTCTCATTTTATTTAAGCAAGATGATACAAATCTTAGGCACGCTTATGATGATCATGTTAATACGGATATGAATTTTGATACTTTCCGAGATATGTGTGCTAAGTGTTGGGGGGGGGGATAAATATGGGTTTCTGGTAGTAGATAAAGACAGCCCCTTAAGCAAGGGACGTTATCGTCAGGGATTCGATACATATATTTCTGTATAAATATAACAGACCCGTTAAAGCAGTCAACAGATCAGTTAAAGCTGTTAACAGATCAGTTAAAGCTGTTAACAGATCAGTTAAAGCGGTTACGACAGCAGTTAAAGCTGTTAACAGACCAGTTAATAAAGCCGTTAACAGATCGTTTTAAAAATAATTATCATTACAAATGGGTAAAAAGATGGAAATCATTACCAATAAGAAGGAGTTAATCAAGGATATTATTAAAACTAGGAATGCTATCAAGAAAAAGTATCGAACTATAAAAACGGGGCGAATCGATGTTGAATCTCAACTTGAAGAAACATTTAAGCCCATAACAAGACCACTTAAAGAGCTTGTAAGTGATACAAAAGCAAAACAGAGGCTTCATGCTGATACCAAACCAGAACCAAAAAAGGAAAATGAAATAAATGATGAAGAAGATGATGATTATGATGGCTTCGAGTTAAACCCAAAACAAATGTATATGCAAATGGAACCAACAAGCACACCACTAAAGTATAGAGACTCTTCTTTAATGCCATCACTAGACGAGTATGGAACACCTACTCATTCAAGAACCTTAGCTAATAAATCGGATTCCACCCTCAACTTATCAACTGGGTTAGTTAATAAATATTTAGAATTTTACCAAACCAAAAGTCCTAAAATTGACAACACTTATGGTGTTTATATGGATAATGGAGGGTGGAAAATTGGGAAATCTAGCATTGATATTGATTCACAACATTTTATTATTAATGGGAAGCAATATTACATAACAATGGGTTTATGCGAACTTCTTTTTATGAAAGAACCATCAAAGAGTTTATATGATGAAAAAGACTTGGCTAATTATCGAGAAATCTTGGAAAATTCTAATGCCCATAGACGTGATTATAGTGCAGATGGGCAAATAAGAGGTAGTAAAGGTCCTAAATATATAAGAATTATTAAGAAATTTAGCAGTCATGAAGGTAAGGGGCTCATGAAGCTTCCAAGAGACACTATTGACTATGTTTACTGGGACGATCCAAATGAATTGGTGGACAGATTACGACTTTTAATTGGCTCTCAAGTAGCTGGAAATAATAGTCATAACAATGAAATTGTTTCCATTATTGAGGAGTTAAGAGAGTCTGATTTAATTTTATAAAAAGCCTTCTTCCGCTTTTTATATATTTATTCATGAAATGAGTGTTGACAAGTTCGGACGATCGCTAAGAGATGGTAATATTGGACGTGGCCCCCCCGGACCTCGAGGAGAACGGGGTCCCTCTGGACCACCAGGCGAAAGAGGCCTAAGTGGACCTGCAGGAGTGGGTTTTCTGTTAACTTCAGATAACAACTATGATATGCAATTCAAGAATATTAAGAATCTCAAAAATCCAGAAGAAGATAGTGATGCTGTAAACATGCTATATATAGATAAGACAATAGATAAATATTTAGATTTATGCAAATCCCATAGTAGTTTAGAAACAAAAACAGCTAAGAGTGAATTAGAGGAAAAGCTTGCGAATGTACATAATATTATTAAAATAACTAGAGAAAAACTGGAAACATTGACACAATCACACATAAATAAGTCATTTGAAAAGTTAAAGGTTTATATTGATACAAAGTGTGAAGACATTGAAAAGAACTTACGAGGGTTAATAAATCTAGAATCTCTTATAGTCAAAGCTAACAATGAGTAAAGAGGCCCTTGTGAGTGAGCTGCATAAAGCAGCTCGTCGAAATTTTCCCCGGCGTCGTGTCATTATGAAAGATTTGGATGATCTCTGGCAAGCAGATTTGGTTGAAATGGGTGCTTATGTTCGCGAAAATAATGGATACTACTATTTGCTAACAGTTATTGATACATTTTCAAAATATGCTTGGGTAAAGCCCATTAAAAATAAAACTGGAAAAGAGGTAACGGCTACAATGGAAAAAGTTCTAAAAAGCGGTCGGATTCCTAAACATTTGCAGACAGATGATGGTAAAGAGTTTTATAATAAAATATTCCAGACACTAATGGTAAAATATGGAATCAAACACTATTCGACTTTTAGTATAATGAAAGCCTCAATAGTTGAAAGATTTAATAGAACATTAAAAGGTATGATGTGGAAAGAATTCAGTAAGAATGGTTCCTATCGTTGGATTGATTTTGTACACAATCTTGTTCATGAATACAATAATAAAAAGCATAGGACCATTAAAATGCGCCCCTCCGATGTTAATCACATTAATAAAAATATTCTACTACAAACAGTATACAATCACATAAAAATAGTGGGGGGCAGCAAAATATAAGGTTGATGACTATGTTCGCATCAGCAAGCATAAACATATATTTGAAAAGGGGTACACACCGAACTGGACGACTGAGATCTTTAAAATTAAAAACATACAAAATACGAATCCGGTTACATATCTGCTAGAGGATTATGAGAGACACCCAATCAAAGGAGGATTTTATGAAAAAGAACTACTAAAGACTAAATATCCACATAATTACCTTGTTGAAAAAGTATTGAAGAAAAAACGGAATAAATTTTTTGTAAAATGGTTAGGGTTCTCTGCAAAACACAATTCATGGGTCAATAAAAATGAAATATTATAAATTTGCTGTATAAATAAATAAATGATTTATAAGACTAGTAATTAATCTTATGGCAATAATAAAAAACAAAAATTCTTATAATATGAAGCCTTTTATTTAGCTAAAATTTCAAGTGTTCAATAAACTGTAATGACCCCAAGGTAAAGTATATGTGGAGCCATTTATAATAAAACGTTTATCATCAAAAGGGCTTAAGGCAATTTTATTTAAATTGATCTAAACATTTTTTATAATCTATAAAGCAAATTGATTTTTTAGAAACATAACTTTTAACTCCTTTAGCTTTATTTAAATAATCTTTACCATCAACTCGTAAACTATACATCTTGGCTCTCAAACCAATAAACTCAGTCATGACACGTCCATTCAATTCATCCTTCATCAAGCCTGGAACTTTCTTATTGCGACGTGGTAGATCATAAATGTTGTTTACAGAATAATCACTTGTATCAAACATATGTATATCTCTTTTCATTATTTCATATGGATCTATATCATCCAGTTCATAGATTAATGAATCTGTATCTGTATAGATACATCTAGATAAATTTCCACAAGCACGCTTCATATATCCATAATGAAATTCATATAAACATGTTTTGGATATATCCAGTACAGCTTGGCCTATATAAATAGGTTTATTCATAAGCACTTGGGTTTTATTTAATTCAACTGCAATTAAATTCTCATCGAATATAGTTCTACTGTGAAAATTAGGTTTAGCTATCATTGCTTTAACTCCATATCGACCAAGCCACTTAGTGAGAAGTTTGATATTCACACGGTTCCGAACATTTTCCATCATCTTGCCAAATACAGCATTATTCATAAGCTTAAAAAAATTTTTTTCAAACTCATTCGTTGCTATTGTTCTAAAAGCTGTGTTTAAATCAATGTACTCTTTTAACCATGGTGACTGATTGAACTGCAAAATTCGATGTATTTTTTTTAATATCAAACCATTTTTTAAGCATTGCTTGAGACTGCGGTAATGAATAACGTATCGATCTTTATTATATTCGGTTAGCAATAGTTTTGAATTCATCGATTCAGGAGGTTTCATTTGCGTTGGAGCAAATGGTAAGTCTTTATGATGATCATGTATTTCATGTGGATACTCTAAGTCAACCTCCAACAAGTATCCAACATCTGAATCGTCGGAAGTATTTTCAATATCAGCACTTTCAATCCACTTAAAATTTCCTGTAGGTAAAAACTGTGACATTGCCCATCCATATAAATTATTCACATCAAAGTACATCAAATATTTTATTTTATCCTGCGGCTTATAATCTGCCATATATCTATTATTTGCTTTGCTATATCGCCCACTACATTGGGTTACACCCCCTCTAATACTTCTTTCAATAAATAATAGCATGTCAATATCTGTAATGAGCTCTAATTTCACTTTGGTGTGCATCAGCATAGCGTCCCAACTTAGACCTGGAGTTGTAAAGTAATGAGCTGGATCTAGTCGATGGCTTTGAAGACAACTATTACGAAAATTTTCAAATATTTCAGCTAATAAAAGAATATCAGTTTTTAAATATAGATCAGAGTATTCACCCACTGTTTGAATATTGAATACTCGCCATATATTTTGCGCATGTGCATAATCATCATCACTGATATGGCTATCGTTAAGTTTATTGTAGAAATTTTCTTTTGATGGAAGATGAACCTCATTTAATTTTACCCAGCTGTCTACGTAATCGTAAGGAAATACCCCCTTTCTTGAAAGAAGGTGATGATTAATAGGAAATTCTCTCTTTATTAATCTGAAGTCATCACAGTAAGAAGCTAATTTTTCAAGAGATGTTGGTAAAAATCGAAAGGAGTCTATAAATTTATATGTAGCTTGAAAACCTTCTACTTTTTTTGTGAAAGCAATGTATTTTTCTTTATTTAGTGGTAGTAAATTAACTTTACCATCAAAAGCTATAGCAATATCTTTAATAATAAAATGAGCATCGTATCCACTCAAATTGTGAAAGACCACTGGAATTACACGACTATCTTGAAAATTTATGTTGCAATTTTGATGAGCCATCCCCCGCACCTTCCCGGTCATATGGCTGTGATCTATTACACGTACATCTGAATTTAAAAATTCGGATTCACATATATGACAAACGGTCTGACTTCTTAATTTACTGGCAAGTTCCTCTGTGATTTCTTCCATAGAAATTTCGCAAAGAAATGTTGCCTCAATATCCTCAGCTAAATTTCTGAGTTCACAGGCAAACCATTTTCCACAATCTGATCCTCGATACGAATGATAGAAATTGAGAGTTGGATCATAAGAACACATAAAATAAAGTCCAATGCTATGTATCTCATGCTTTTGATAACGCCTAGTACTACTTCCAGCTGCAACATTAATAGGATGTAACAAACTCTCGGTATCAGCATATACTATATATGGACATCGTTGTTTATAATTAAAATTCTTAAATGACAGCCACTTCGCATCTTCTGTCGGTAAGATTATTTTACATGAGTTAATTTGCTCGCAGTCCATGGTGTGGTGCTTTAGCTTAACTTCAGTATGGAAATAATGAAGGCATCGGTCGCATATCCACTTTTTATGTCCTTGCCGTGGTAACTGTGATGATACTAATCGTGATAAATTCTTTATCCAACAAAAATGATAATTAACTTCAGCATCATCGTCATCATCATCACTATCATTGCTATCAAAGTCATCAATATTATCTACGTATTTATCCTGAAGCATTAACAAGTTGATATGTTGCAGTAATTTTTGGTTGGTTAATCTTGTTGGTACAACAGTAAAATCACCTCTCTTTTTTTTCATTATATATATATTAACACTAATGTTATTTTTTTTTTTCAAACCTGGAGATGTCTTTCATTTGTATCGGGAAAGTGATGCCATCTAAATTAAGTATATTAGCGTAATATGGATATGAGCTTGGACGATCTGCATGTAAAGTAGTTGAATGTATAGCACTTACAACACTCCAAGCAAAACATGCGTTATCTGAATTTTTTACATTAACACAAGCTTTTTTCCGTTTTATTTGTGGAGGTAAATCTATATATGATGAGCCTGTAAGCGGTACATATTTATTGATGTTCACCGCCAAGTTAATAATTTGACTTAAAGCCCATCCGCTATCACGCTCTTGAAACTCATCTAAATTAGTTAACAATACACCTTGTATGTTCTTAACAAGTTCTTTTAAATTACTTCCACCATCAATTGTATTATTTCCTGTTGTTAGATACTTATATTCTCGAACTTCTGTACCATCAGTAGTTAATTTTTAAATTCACAGCAAAAAGAAGTGTTCACTTTAATTGTATTAAACTTTCCCAATATTTTTTTCAATCGCGTCACTAACAGTGTTCCAACTCGTTTCAAAAACAGTTTAGGATCTTTAAACGTTTTATTAATAAAAACACCTGTTTGAATGCGATTTTTGAATGCTGAATTTATATCTTTCCACACTATAGACTCATTTCTTCTATCAAGTTTTACTCTACCACCACCACCACCACCACCAACATGAACTAGTGATGTAATATCGCATAAAAACTTTTTCATATGGCCTATATTCGTTTCTAAGTTTTTCTTTTCACCTATTGTCTTAGCTCGTTTTAGAGCTTGATACATTAAACCAATATTACTTTTACAATATTTTATCCACTTCTTTAACTCATAAATATTATTTGCTTGAAGTAAAGGTATAACTTTTTTTAAATTATTTACTATTTCATTTGACATTTTTGTATAAGAAGCCATCTTTAGAAATAACTAAAATGCCTGATTCAATCAACGTGAGTAAACTGATCAACGAAAGCGAAAAGCTGTACTCCTTATATACCCCTCCAAGAAAAAAAAGGTATGAAAATAGTTGAATAAAAGGCTATATGTATATACACACATACATCTAGAAGAAAAAAGTAGAGAGAAACGAATGAATAAAAGAAGAAAAAAGACCTACGAGAAGTAATTTTCATATAATATTTATATCTAGTGCATTATTGCAATTAGTACATACTACAAAATGTTCAACCAAAAATCATCCAAATCATCAAAATTAAAAACGACCTATTTACTAATACTTCATCATCAATTATAACATTTCTATTGATTGCACAATAGATGCAGTAGGGTTCAGTATTTGAAATTATGTAATGGAATGATATTTTTATTTCAAAGTTATCGTCATCTTCATTATCGGAATCTGTATCAATCACTGCATGGTCCAAGTGTATGTTCATATCCTCATCTTCATCATATCAGACTCAGGAATTTCTTCATCATCATCGCAAAATAAATGTAATATATCAAGATATTCCCGCAAAGAAGCAATACGATTTATCCCTCTTCTTATATCATCTTCCAAAGTATTAGATGTAGCACTTCTTTCCGAATTTATTGAACGAAAGTAGATTGGGCTATTAGATTTTGGGGCCATTGTAATTCCTGAGCTAGAAAAGTAAATTGTACATGAAAGGGGGTGTATTACGCTGATACTTAAAGATCAGTCAGTTTTCTCAAGTGGCAGTTATTAATTTGTATCTACCTACCTTCTATTAATTTTCAAATTTTCCTTAGGTATTCCAAAAGCTTAAGAAATAAATAACTGATAATTGTATCATTTTTACAACTGTATTTATACTAATTTCCATCATTTATTTTTGGTACGGTCACCATTTTCCTGTAAATTTATTCTAAAAAAGAAAACAAAGCGTTTTGCGGCTTTATTTTATGTATAGAATCTTTGTTCATATATGAGAAATTTAATTACAGTTAAATTGCTTAATTTCTATTTCTCATGAAATTTTTATCAAAAGTTGCGGCTTCTAATTTTTGGCATAACAGGATATAGTGGTTTGAAAACGAATTGACTTGAATTTCTCATGAAATTTTTATTCAAAAGTTGTGGTTGCGGGTCGCTTACTAAAATAGATGATGGGAATTTTACGCTCTAAATTTGTTAACCACAATTGATTAGATTTCATTGCATTTATAAAAATTTGGCAATTTATGATTGATGTCTAATTCATTAGTTTAAATCGAGCAGTTGTACGTTATGGAACAAATTATTGAAATTTTAAAAGAGTGTTTGCCAACCAACATACAAAGGTGGCCAATAATAGTAATGGGCGGTGAAGTTAGTGAATCGGGAGCTAATTTTCCACCGCATTTTACCAGGGTGCACTCCAGCTCGGCAGATGATGATACATCAATAGAAATTGGGTTTTACCAAGATTTGACAGCAAATACAATTATTGTATGGATATTGACAAAAAAATAAAATAATCAACTTTAACAATTATTGCTTACTGTGTTTTAATGAATGTTAAGAAGTTCGAGTTGTACGTTAGTAAAGATCGGCTACAATTATTGTGTGTGGGTATTAACAAAAAATAAATGTGTAGGTGTGTGTGTGTGTGTGTGTGTGTGTGTGTGTGTGTGTGTGTGTGTGTGTGTGTGTGTGTGTGTGTGTGTGTTTGTAAGGTCGGAGTATAAAATTTTTTCAGAAATACCACCTGTGTTTTAATGAATGTTAAGAAGTTCGAGTTGTGCGTTAGTAAAGATCAGCTACAATTATTGTGTGTGGGTATTAACAAAAAATAAATGTGTAGGTGTGTGTGTGTGTGTGTGTGTGTGTGTGTGTGTGTGTGTGTGTGTGTGTGGAAGGTCGGAGTATAAAATTTTTTCAGAAATACCACCCGCAAAAAAGCTATGTCAGTTCTAAACCAATTTTTATCGAAATTTTCTAAGTCCAAATGTCATTTCTGGACTTAGAAAAATTTCGATCAAAAGTGGTCTAGAACCGACATAGCTATACTACTGATTAAAAATCTTTCACGGCTTGCATGGAAACAAACTTCAAAACATAAGGATAGATTGTATATATGCGATAGATATTTGTTCTATTTTTATTCTGCTAAAGAATTAGCATCACATATTTCTGAATGTGAGAAAGAAAAATTAATATTGAATTAAGGAAACCCAACCATAGAATTAAATGTTAATAGCACAAGGAATACTCTACCATTGGGAAACATTACTTAATTCCATCAGAGCAACAAGGAGCAGCCGCAGAAAACATATGATCTAAGTCTAGTGTATTGTAAATAAAAAAATGTATTACATATAGTTTTAATTCCATTTATTTAAGTTAAGATATACATTATTGGAAAATAAAGAATATGTTATAGTTATAGATATATTGAAATCAGGAAGCCCAACAATAGAATGATACACTAAGAATTAAATGTTAATATTTTTTTTAATTTATAATAATTCAATAATGATATTTTATATATGTTATTCTTTTATTCAATTTCCCTGCTAAGTCCAGAGCTCCTGAAGGTATTCTTTAATAATACTCGTATTTGTCTACTACAGAGAGCTCTTAATCAGGCGATTGAGTCTTTTACCCAGAATGCTAGGTTGAGCGTGAGCGTGGGAAAATACGTTGACATGTGGGCTTGATCTTGGTCTCTGGCATCACCTTTGAAACCGGAAGGGTATTTTGTCCTTGACCTTGATCCAGAAGTGTGTGTCTTGGCGGCTACAACCTTAATCAACTACGTCACAGGGGACTCTATACAGCTTTTCAAAACAAATTTGATAACAGATAAACAGCGTTTAAACAGGTCTGATAACAGCTTAACAGCTTTTAAAATTGCTCTGATAACAGCTTAACAGCTTTCCAAACAGCTCTCATAACAGCTTAACAGCTTTTCAAACAGCTCTGATAACAGCTTAACTGCTCTGATAACAGCTCTGATAACAGCTTAGCAGCTTTTTAAACAGCTCTGATAACAGCTTAACAGCTTTTCAAACAGGTCTGATAACAGCTTAACAGCTTTTCAAACAGCTCTGATAACAGCTTAACAGCTTTTCAAACAGCTCTGATAACAGCTTAACAGCTCTGAAAACAGGTCTGATAACAACTTAACAGTTTTTAAAACAGCTCTGATAACAGCTTAACAGCTTTTCAAACAGCTTAACAGCTCTGATAACAGCTTAACAGCTTTTCAAACAGCTCTGATAACAGCTTAACAGCTTTTCAAACAGGTCTGATAACAGCTTAACAGCTTTCAAACAGCTCTGATAACAGCTTAACAGCTTTTCAAACAGCTCTGATAACAGCTTAAAAGCTCTGATAACAGCTTAACAGCTCTGAAAACAGGTCTGATAACAACTTAACAGTTTTTAAAACAGCTCTGATAACAGCTTAACAGCTTTTCAAACAGCTTAACAGCTCTGATAACAGCTTAACAGCTTTTCAAGCAGGTCTGATAACAGCTTAACAGCTTTTCAAACAGCTCTGTGGGAAGTTGAATAAAAAGAAGGCCATATATAAATACCATTTATTAAAAATTAAAAAGTATTAATTCTTATAATCTTATGGTACAGAGCTGTATGTAATCAAAATTTCCTCTGTTTGATGAATCTGCCGTTGAAATCAACATCTGCCTACAGCGTAAGTTTTCATGATCCTTTATGAGCTCTCCAAGTATACAAAATGAGAATTTCTAGTGCTAAGTTAAATCGCAATTCTTAAGGCATGCCTCGCAATTACTTTGTGTCAATGTTTGATAGAATTTATATAGCCTCACAACTTCTTTTAGGCATCTAGCAACACCATAACATTCACATGTATCTGGTCCATCCGTTGAATCATCGCTTGACCAAGGGCAGCTTATATAGTGCTCACCAAATTTTGAGTCAACTTTTTCAATATTTTCATAAAATTTTAAAAAGTTATAGCATTATTGGATTTGTTTCTTATGCTCATCAAGTAAGATGTTATTATATTCTCTTAAAAACTCCTCAATATCCATTTTAACAGTCCAACATTCGGGAGAACACTAACCAAATTCTCATGCAATTTTCTTTTCCCTTTTTAGATTTTGTATAGAACATAACAGATTCTTATAAAATTGCCTCCTGCCTGGTAGATTTTAGATAGAATATACTGTTACCAAATTCTTATAAAATTTTGTTTGCCACTATCTATTTTTAGATATTATAGAATATGCTTTCATCTAGAACAGATTGGAGAAATTGGTTCTCGGCTTCGTTTTGGAGACATTAATTTTTAAAATCGCTATATACTCTAACTAACTTTTTCTAACAGAAATTTATATCCCGATTTTTTATATAGAACATGCGGATTTATATAGGGCTTACACATCATTTTGTTTTGAACATACTGTTACCAGATTCTAATAAAATTATCTTTGCCTGTTAGATTTTGTATGGAACATACTGTTACCGGATCCTTACCAGATTCTTATAAAATTTTCTTCCGCTTGTTAGATTTTGTACCGAACATACTATTACCACATTCTTATACAATTTTCTTCTACTTTTTAAATTGTGAACTGAACATGTTACCAGATTCTTATAAAATCTTCTTCTGATTATTAGATTTTGTATAGAACAAACTGCCACCAAATTTGTGTAGCCTTTCATTTTGCTGCTATCTATTTTCAGATATTATAGAATGTGATTTCATCTAGAACATACGAATTTATATAAGGTTTATATACGGTTTATATAAGGTTTATAAGGAAATGCAGTTACCAGATTCTTGTAAAATTTTCTTTCCGCCTGTCAGATTATGTATGGAACATACAGTTACCAGAAATCTTCTTCTTTACTGTTTACTCACAGTTAATTATAATCTTCCATACAACTTGCAATACTCATCAGCCAAGTGATTTATTGACAAGTCTTGTTTATTCACTTTCATTAATAGTAAGAAAAATTAGGCCCACCACACCAATATTCCGAAGATAAAATTACCATATTCTTATCGAAGCTGAATCATGGTCAAATTGTAGCCTCTAAGTCTCGACACTGCTGGTTTTAGAAGGTTACCCAAGAGCAGACACTTTCGGTTTCAAAGGTAAAGGTGACTTCAGAGATCAAGGACAAATTGCTGCCTCCAAGACCACGTGTCAAATACATATAAATAATAGTTTCATAACTTGTTTTTCAGTTGATGTTTTGCTCTTTACCTAAACAGACCGCTGTTGGCAAGCTAATTACGTAATAATTTCAACATGAGTTCTAAGGATACTACAAACCTTCTAAATCCTACGGAAGAAAGCCGTAAAGAATATTCATATAAGGCTCAGTCTACATCTATGAAATCGATGCTCTCTAAAAATAAGGAAGAAAGCTTTTCATCCAAAAACGAGTCGACTGTCCCCTACCAACAGCTCGAAAAATCAGGATATTCCAACAAAGATCGCAAAAAGTAAAGACGGAGAAATGTTATTTGTGAAATGGTGCACAAGGAACCTTCTAAAGTCATGTTGGTGTAAAGGCCTAAGGAATATGCATTATAAGGATCAGATCTATGAAATCTTGGCTTTCCTGAACTAAAGAAAAAAGACTTTAGACTTAAGCTATAATGTAATTAAAACAAATTATTTCAATAAATGGCATTATAAACATAATACAATTTTTATTTACAATGCATATTTTAGACTATACTTAATATATTTTCTGTGGCACACGTCGCTTAAGAGTGATAATTGAAGCAGAAATGATTATTACTGACATCGGGTGTCACTTTCAATCAAATTTGTTGTTTGCAGATTCAGTGAGCCTACTTTCCTTATGTAATCCATTGGTATTCTTTTGGTATATATCATGAAGCTTTCTTAATCATAATATGTGATTTTTTCAGATGTGGCTGCTCAAACCACTTATTTTGACTAGACTTAATAAATATAGAGAAAAAAGTTTATAACTTAAGATATAAAAATAGATAATGAATTTGATGTGGATAAATATTGTGTGAAAAATTGATTTGGTATATATTATTTACAGTTGTTGTTGTTTTTCAGTAGAGAAATTGGAAATCTTATATTTTCAACTTTCACTACTCATCTATAACATATTCCACATATTACTCACAGCTCTCAAGTACTCGTCTAAGGCAACATATTATACTATATTAATATCATAACTCAACCTTCTTTCATTAAAACTTTTAATTTAATCAACTCCCAACCTACTTTCATGGTAAGATTTAAAGATGAATAAATAATACTTTCATATCCTACTAGAATTATATCATTCCAAATACCCACTCTCAAAATCGAGGTCTTCCCTATTGAACTTGAAGCATTATCAACTTTTTTCCGACCTTCCTGATACTCGTACAACACCATTTCCAGGAGATAAATACCAAATACCATACATCAAAACTTTTAACTTAATACATAACTTACAGTACCTACTCTAAACCCCCTACTACGATCTTCACTATGGACACTTTCAGGCTAGGCTAACAAGGTACTCTAGAAAGATTTCGTGTGGCAACACTGGTCATGCCATTACACCTTATCACCAAAAATTTGATGAGAAGTCTTTTACTGTACCCATACAACTTTCACTAATCATCTAAGCAAACATATCATACTATATTAGTATCACCTCACATTGATATCATAGGTCATCAAAGTTTTAAATTTAACCCACCCAAAAAGAAATTTTATTGAAAATAAAAAACAATTTTTTCATAAAACCTAAGACTTTGCAATACACACATCCCTACATCGAAAATTTTCTGATAAGACTTTAATTTCCTCTCAACCTAATGGTAAGAAAATAATGTGATCACTTCAATAGTATGAAGATAAAATTATCATATTCTTATCAGCTTCATGTGAACTATGATATCGGGGTCAATCAAATCTCATAACAGCATGACTATTTGAGAAATTTTATTGATAATAAAAAACAATATACAAAAAAAAAAGACATTAATCGCTCAATTTGTCTGCTTTACTCGGACGTATTTGTTTACGCAAGATATCAAATTACCAGCCGCCTGGCCACCTTTTCTAATGCTTTAATTTCCATTACTTCTAATGATTTCATGTGTCGTACCATCCCAAGCAGCCGTCATTTATTTTTACACATCGAATATCATAACATGATCATATAAAAGACACCTACAGACCACAACTGACGTTATAGTTGTTGTTGTTGTTTTTTTCAGCAAAAGAAATTTTCAATTATAACTTCCACTACTCATCCAAGACATCATATCCTACAGATTAATATCAGTTGTTGTTTTCAGCTAAAGTAATTGGGAATCTTACATTAAAAAATATAAATCGCTCACTTTGTTTACTTTACTCGGCTGCTGTGCGAATTTGTTTACATTATTCGAGCGCGAATTGGTTTACTTTACTGGACTGTGCGAATTTGTTTATGCAAGGAATCAAATTAGAAGCATTCCACCTGAAGAGCAAAATTAGGCATTTACTAATTTCCATTACTTATCTAAGTGAACATATCTACCAACATTCGCTCCAATCAGCTTTGCCTGATCTATTTTTAGATATATCATCACATAGCGCAATGTTTATAAAAGACACCTACAGATTAAGATCATCAAATCTTTAATCCACAACTTCGATTACAGTTGTTGTTGTTGTTTTTTTGTTTTTCAGCTACTAATATTAATTACACCTGAGAAGGTAAGATCGCTCATATCTCGCGTAGAGGATATCTGATGAAAATTTTACCCCTAGTTCTAATACTATTGACATGAACAAAAATATGAATTAGTATTAATACTTATTACACCAATTTTCTAAGGGAATTTCACATTTATTATCTGCATAAATACACAGCTGCACACATCCACCCCCGCTTTAGATAACGTTTCCTTAGCCACATGCCACAGGCACTCATACTAAAGTAAACAACTAAAACCAAACTCAGGGTGACAAGAATACAGCCCCGATATAAATTCGGTTAGGGTATTTCACATCATTACTTAATACACATTCTACCCAAGCCTTGGTACAGGTAACATAGCCCAGTCCACGACACCTCAGGCGGTCCTAGTCATAATATTATATATTGCCACTAAAGCTCTCAGCCAACCCCCAGCACCCAGACACAGGAGGGGGCACCTCAAGGTCAAATTGTAGCCTCCAAGACCAGATAAAACTTAACCAGCAACCTCCACCAATACAGATTCCCACCACTTCAGAAATATTTATAGCTACGATCTCTGAGATGAAAAATAAGCGAGCTCCAGAAACAAAATCAAAGACCTACGCTCTTTTCCTATGCTGGAGAGTGCTAAGATTGATCTCGTATCCCCAAAACTCGAGATGAAAAACTTAATGTCAACTTAGAGGCTACGAGTCCGAGATGAAAAATAAGCGAACTCCAGAAACAAAATCGAAATCCTATGTTAATTCCCTATGCTGGAGAGTGCTAAAAGTGATCTCGTATCCCCAAAATGATCTCGTATCCCCAAAATCCGAGATGAAAAATAAGCGAACTCCAGCAATACAATCGAAATCGTATGCTATTTCCCTATGATGGAGAGTGCTGAAAGTGATCTCGTATCCCCAAAGTGATCTCGTATCCCCGAAACTCGAGATGAAAAACTTAATGTCAACTTAGAGGCTACGAGTCCGAGATGAAAAATAAGCGAACTCCAGAAACAAAATCGAAATCCTATGTTAATTCCCTATGCTGGAGAGTGCTGAAAGTGATCTCGTATCCCCAAAATGATCTCGTATCCCCAAAATTCGAGATGAAAAATAAGCGAACTCCAGCAACAAAATCGAAATCCTATGCTATTTCCCTATGCTGGAGAGTGCTGAAAGTGATCTCGTATCCCCAAAGTGATCTCGTATCCCCAACATCCAAGACTCAATGGTGCACCCAAGACACAGTGGTGCATCCAAGGCACAATGGTGTATCCAAGGCACAAACCAAGGGTGCAGTCAAGATCAAATGAAACATCCCGGTAGTACCGATTAATCCCGCTAAGGTGCAGTCGAGACTCAATGAAACCAAAAGCCTACATTTAGGCGCACCTATGTATGTATTTAAGGAAACCGTAATACGGGAGCACGCTGTTAGTACCGGCTAATGCCGCTAGGGTGCAGTCAAGATCAAATGATACATCCCGGTAGTACCAATTAATCCCGCTAGGGCGCAGTCGAGACTCAATGATACCAAAACCCTACATTTAGGCGCAACACATATCTATTTAAGAAAACCGTAGTACGGGAGCATGCTGTTAGTACCGGCTAATGCCGCTAGGGTGCAGTCAAGATCAAACGATGCATCTCGGTAGTACCGATTAATCCCGCTAGGGCGCAGTCGAGACTCAATGAAACCAAAAGCCTACATTTAGCGCAACACATGGTGCATCCAAGGCGCAATGATGTATCCAAGACACACACCAAACAACCAAGACACAACCCTACATTTAGCACGGGCTCAAACCTCCTAGCGACGGTGGCGCCATCTGTGGCGAAATCCTGGAGGCATAAAAAAGTGAGCCAGAACTCCCATAGCTATACTACTAAATACAGTGACAATCATGAGAAAATAATGTGGATTGCTACTGAAGAAGATAAAGGTAAACCGTATTTTAGTGAATATGTATTTACTGAAAATGAGCAATTATTTTATGACTATCGTCGAGAGGTGCTTGATTTAATTATTAGGTATTCCATACCTAACCCATCAAGTCATTCCGAAGTTACCCAGCCTAATCGATCAAACCCATCGGGGGGTAAACAAAGTGAACCCAATGCTAATTCGAGCGGCCTAGACATACAGTCAGGTCACGCCAATGAGCAGGTCAGCACCACAGCGTGTATCAATCTTCCCCGAATAACCCTTCAGATTTGGCGGAGATTATCGCTCATGGGCATCATTCAATGATTTATTTGTTGCTATAATACATTCCAGTTCATATCTTTCGAAGGTGCAGAAGCTGCACTACTTGAAAACTAGTTTAGTAGGTGAGGCTGAATTTCTGCTACATCCCTTTAGTGTGACTGACGCAAATTATGAAGCTGCTTGGTCTATATTGTGCAAAAGGTTCGAAAATAAGCGCGTACAAGTAACGGCACACTTGTCAAGTCTAACCTCACATCCTTCCTGCCAAGTCGAAAGCGCACATGCATTGAAGAGATTAATGGACAACACAAATGAATGCTTGGAGTCATTGAAAGCTTTAGACATTCAAGTTTACAATTGGGATCCGCTACTCATATATTTGTTGGTACAAAAGCTGCCAACTGAGACTCATAAGAAATGGGAGCAAACCCAATGCTCCGCAACTCAGCTTCCGTCTTTTAATAGTTTCGTTGAATTCTTGGAAGCTAGATTCCGAATTTTAGAAGCAATCGGCAACCTCCAACCGTGGTGTTTCTCGAGATCCAAAAAAAGTCGTACCGACGTCCAAAACTTCTCAGTCATATCATGTAATGCATAAAGTTACATGTCGACTATGCAGTGGAGGTCATACCTTACGTGAGTGTTTAAGATTTCTCGAACTCAATGTGGAAGCTAGAGTCGATTTTGTCAGGAAAAAACTGCTTTTGTTTTAATTGTTTGGCTCGTAGTCACTCCCTGAAGGAATGCACTAGCAGAGTGAGTTGTCGCCAATGTGGGAAACGTCATCACACGCTGTTGCATCTACCCAAACCAAATGTCGGTTCCACGTCACGTCCAGAATCAAAGAAAGAAAAGGACAATCAGTACAGAAACAAGCCTTCTTCTAAGATTGTAAATCTATGTGCACAGCGTTATGATAATGATACTAAAAGCGTACTTATTCCTACTGCCGTGATTGATATACTTTCGTCATCCGATTACCCCCATGTATTCCGTGCGTTGATTGATCCTGGGTCACAAGCGACCTTTATAACGGAAGCCGCAGTACAATCATTAAATCTTCGAAGAAATCCCATGTCCACTTGTATTACAGGATTGTCACTAGCAAAAACTGCTCAGTCTAAGAGTTTCGTAAATGTTTGCATCCAATCCCGCATAGGTCCAAAATTCCAACTCAACTCTGAGGCTGTCATCTTGAAGATATTAACGGATTTGTTACCTAGACAAAAAACGGTTATTCCCCAGTGGCTTCGGGATAAAAATTTTGTTTGGGCCGATCCGAACTGCTTCACACCTGGGAAAATTGATATAACCTTAGGTGCTGATATATATGCAAAGGTGTTATGCGAGGGGATTCAACGGAACTCTGAAAGTAGTATAGTCGCACAAAACACCACACTCGAATGGATTATAATGGGGGAATCCACTCTTCATACACCTCCTGAAATTCGCAATAAGGTGCAAAGCTTTTGTAATGTTATTGAATTACTGAAAACAATGTGTAAGTTTTGGAAATTAGAAGAGGTTCCGGCAGCTTCCCAGCTCTCACCAGCTGAGCTGAAGTGTGAGAAGTTCTTCCAAGAGAATCATCACCGTCAGAAAGACGGCCGCTATGCTGTCCATTTGCCATTTGTTGATCCCGAAAGGGTTCGCCCCTCATTAGGGCCCTCACGTGATTGTGCTATTAAGAGGTTGAGTTTGTTAGAAATCAAGTTTCGAAAAGATCCAAGACTTCAACAAGATTATTGTAAAATTATGACAGAGTATCTAACACTTTACCACACTTTGAGCCATGCTCTCGAATCCTTGAAACAGATACGTCCACGATCCAACATTGCTATCTTCCGCATCACGCAGTGTTAAAAAAAACAAATACATCCACAAAACTTCGCGTGGTGTTTTGACGCGTCATGCGCAAGAGGCAATGGCATTTCGCTCAATGACGTGCTGTTAACGGGCCCACCTCTACATCAAGACATAATGATACTCTTGTTGCGATGGAGAAAATCAAAAATAGTGTTCACGGCGGATATCTGTCAAATGTATCGTCAGATACGTGTTACAAGTGCAGATAGCGATTACCAACGTATAGTATGGAGGAAATCTTTGGCAGAACCGATTCAAGATTTTCGTCTTCTCACAGTAACATTTGGAGTTGCCTCCGCACCCTACTTAGCTATGAGAGTCTTGCAACAAGTATATGTAGATGATATTCTGTCCGGAGCGGATGATATGGAGGAGGCCATGATTATTAAGAACCAACTAATCCAATTATTAAAGTCGGGGCAGTTCACATTGAGCAAGTGGGCTTCCAACAGCCCTAACCTCATGTGCGACATCCCTCCGGAACATCAACAGCTGAAGCTTCCTCTTCACTTGGACTCGAGCAGTTCCATCAAAGCCTTAGGCATTTTTTGGGATCCAGTCAGTGATTCTTTTAGCTTTCAGTTAAACGAGACGGATATGAAACCTCCATTTACCAAACGTCGGGTCCTATCGTGTATAGCGCGATTGTATGATCCTGTGGGCTGGACTGCTCCGCTAGTAATTTCTGCCAAAATCATCATGCAAAGGCTATGGACACTAAAGCTAAACTGCGACGATGAGATTCCAAGTTCCTTAGGCAGAGATTGGATAAAATTCCTTCAGTATGTCTCCTCTGGCACCAAAATCGAAATTCCACGTTGGTTAGGCTCCACCCGAAATGTACATATCGAAATAATCGGATTTTGTGACGCTTCCGAGACTGCATATGCGGCCACTGTATATTCTCTTGTACTAAACACATACGGAGATATGACAGTTTCCCTACTAGCGGCAAAAACCCAAGTTGCCCCTCTAAAGTCCGTATCCTTACCTCGTTTGGAGCTCTGTGGAGCAACTCTTCTGGTCAAGTTGATAAAATCGGTTATAGGAGCCTTGCAATTAGCCGAAGTAAACCTTCGGGCCTTTACAGATTCGACCACGGTCCTAGCCTGGCTTAAATGGGAGCTTATCGATGGAAAACCTTTGTGGCCAACAGAGTAAGCAGCATTAACGAATTTCTTCCCACTGACCATTGGACAAATGTCCCTTCCGAGCAAAATCCGGCTGACCTTGCTACTCGAGGAGTCACACTTACATGTTTGAAAAATTCATCGTTATGGTGGAAAGGGCCCGAGTGGCTGAGCCTACCTACGGAGAGCTGGCCATCATATACTCCATCTATAAACAGTGTGAATGCAGATTCAGAGGTTCGACATCCATAAATGTACTTCTCAACCCTGAAAAGTGACTCTCTGCGTCCATTATTAGATCGCTGTTCTAGCCTCAATCGACTCTTGAGAGTAACTGCCTACTGCTTGCGTTTCGGTAGCAACTGTCGTAAAGCGCGCTCGAGCCGATTTAACGGTCATCTTCGAGCTCAGGAGTATTCTGAAGCCCGGGATCTTTGGATCAAGATTGCACAACGATGCGCTTTTAATTCGGAAATTGTAAGCCTCGAAAGAAATTGTGGTATAGAGCACAAAAGCCGACTACATCCTTTGTCTCCGTTCTTAGATTCGAATCAAGTACTTCGTGTTGGTGGCCGCCTTAGGGAGGCTCCATCTTTAACATATGATGAAAAACATCCCATCATACTACCTGATAATCACAGGCTCACTCAACTGATAGTTCTTAATTCACATAAGAACACAATGCATAGGGGAATTCAACTAATGTTGAATGTACTACGTAAGAAATTCTGGGTTATTCGAGCTAGAAATATCTGCAAGCAGTGTATTCACAAATGCGTTATTTGTGTAAGATTTAAAAGGCAATGTCAAACGCAGTTGATGGGATCCTTACCGGCCCCCCGTGTTGCCATCAGCCGTCCTTTCACTAACGTCGGGATCGATTACGCAGGTCCCGTTTCTATTCGTGCATCAAAAAATAGAGGAGTGCGGGCGTACAAAGGATATATAGTGATATTTATCTGTTTAAGCATTAAAGCTATTCATATTGAGCCCGCGGGAGACCTGTCAACCGATACGTTTTTGGCAACACTGCGTAGATTCATATCTAGACGGGTCCTTTGCAAGCAAATCTATTCTGATAGTGGTAGTATTTTTCTCGGCGCTCGTGCAAAACTAGATAAGGAACTCGAAATGGCGAGATCTCAGTGGGAGTCCAAAGCAGCAAAAACCTTGCCGGCGCAAGGCATAGAATGGAACTTCAACCCTCCCGCTAGTCCTCATTTCGGAGGCTTATGGGAAGCCGGGGTGAAGTCCATCAAGTTTCATCTGCGACGCATTTTGGGGAACTCCGTGGTAACTTTTGAAGAAATGGCCACGATCCTGACCCAAATAGAAGCGTACCTTAATTCAAGGCCCCTCTGTCCCCTATTAGACGACACTTCTGTTATTTAGGCTTTAACGCCCGGACATTTTTTGATTGGCGATGCCTTGCTGGCACCTCCGGAGAGTTGTCTACTGGATAACAAAATCAGGGCTCTGCCTCGATGGCAACTGTCGCAGAAACTGATGCAAGACTTTTGGCGCAGATGGAGTAGTGAATATCTTTCGCGCCTTCAGGAACGTCCTACATCGACAAAGCTCAAAGAAAATATCAAAATTGGAGATCTTGTGCTCTTAAAAGAAGACCGTTTACCACCTCTTAAATGGCAGATGGGTCGGGTTGTTGAAACTCATCCCGGAAAGGATAATCTCACCCGTGTTGTGTCCATACGCACCCAAAACTTTTTCCTCAAGCGTCCGATCACAAAATTGTGTCTGTTATCAGTCAACCGGTCCCACTAGCTGCCCTAATAATATATTATATGTATAAATTCCTTTTTTTCTTTCCGGCTTTTTCTCGTTTTCTTTTTTTTTGGTCTCTAAATATATGTATTTACACTGAGATAATCGTGCCGTTGTAAATAAAATTAGCCAAGATAATCACTGAAGGTATGGACTGAACATTAGAACAGAGGGAATAAAACTAGTATTTTACTTTCAAGTCCACTACTTCCCAAGTCCACGTGTAATCCCCTTATCCAACATATGAACTCCCGTTTTTCGTCAAGCAAGTTGTCACCCATCCGAGGTTCGATTAGCACACCAGTGGCGTAGTGGGTGTACCATCCTCTCCTTACAACATCCAGGACTTTCCGCCGAGGCGTCAAGGGCGGGGAGTATGTGTGTAAACAAGGCCTTTTAGCGTCGCTCTTCCCAAAAAGATGGCAGCATGTGCATATTATGATGAAACGAGACTAACTTCAAGTAACGGGACTAATTTCAAGTAACAAGCAGGCGATGTCTCTTCCCTCTTTTTTTTCTTTGACCAGCGAGAAGAAAACATCGAGAAAGGGACACGGGCTTAATATATCATCATCTGGAAGCATCGTACTAATAACACAGTCCATTCAACATAGTTATATTTGTAAATAAAGTTTTTGAGTTACGCGAAGAGTTTCGTCCATTTATTTTGATATTTTGCAAATACGAGAACGAGAATTTCAACAAGTCCCCCCTGCATCAAACACGTGATCCCCTCTGACAGCGCCCATAACGGGTGTATTAGTTGTATGGGCCAAGTGCAACTCTTTTAGTCGTTGGGAATAAGATCTAGGCCCGAACGGAGTAACCAGTCCCGTTACAAAAAGTATATCTAGCATGAAGATAGTCACGGGGAGTATTCATGGTCTGTTGATCATGCTTTATTAAAGCCATACCAAATGGGTAGCCCGACATTGGCTAACTTGGTACCACGGGGTTCAGGAGCCCTGAATAATTGGAATTATTCACCTCATCTTCGGATGGCCCCTATATGGGATAATCGTGGTGACTGTGATGAAGGTTGCCAGGACCCTAGATCGGCAGAAATTGGATTTGTCTCGCTTTAACCAGTAAGTTGACGTCATGTCACGCGCTATTGGCATACTGGTACTAATTTGTTACGCACATAAGGACGTTTATTGTCAATATCAATCCGAGCATGAAGAATGCCGTGGGCTTAAGCCATACTTAGCAGGTGCTCACTTTAAATCACGACAGCTTTCTGCACTCCTTTTTAGATAGTAGTAAGTCAGCGTATGGAGCTTGTTGCTATGTGTTAAGAACTATGTTGCCCTTAATGCTTATTTGAGTCAAGGTTTGCACCTTGGCCTTTGATGGGGATGCAGCGACTCTTAAACCACTACAAAAAATTATCTGAAACCAAAGTTGATTAGTAGGTAACGAAATTATAATCGTTGACTTTGCCGATGGTTAAAAGTTAGCTGTCCCTGTATTTTATTGAATCAGTAAATTTATATCAATTTATTGCTTATTCTAACAATATATGTTATTAAGTTCGATGATACAATGAACTCATATAAAGATTATGTTTGTAACGAAGAGCGTGTCAGGCTACAGATCTACCTACATTCACTTGTACCTGGATGTAGATACGTACCGCATCCGACACCCCCTGTTACAAAAATCATGTCCGGGATATGTGTGGGGTGCTGCACAGCAAGTATGCCGCTAGCGATCAGCCGACTTGGGGTCGTTCTTGCCACCCACATCCCTTCAATGCTTGTAAAGCTGTGAAAAATCTGATCAGACAGACGGAAGGACAGTAAAAAAAAAGAAATTGTAGTCGTGACTGCAGACGGACAGACGGACAGAAAAAAAAAGATCTATAACGCTTTCGGCCTCCTGGTAGAACCTAAAAGCCCCCCACTTGTCGTGCGCTATCAGGTCATGTCATCCGGTCGCTCCGTCATGTCATCCACCTATGTTCAATTAGTCGATCTTACTGTAGCCAGGCCAACGAGGAGAAAGCATCGAAGGCCAAAAAAAAAAGAAATTCACTGGTAAAATAGTAAAAAAACAATCAGTGATGTAACAGTATCACCACTCGGAAAGGGAAGAAAAGTAGCATCAATTGGGCAGGGGGGCCATTGAATAAATAATGAACGCTCAGGTGTTCAATTCAAAAAAGTTTTAATACAGGGTTCTCTTAGTGCAGAAGGCACTTTGCAACTTCTACAAAATCCGCAGAATCCACTAAACACATAGAAAAACTCTTGGCTCTGTTCCCGTGAGTCACTTACAATGAGAATATTCGTCACACTATTTTCCTTATACTATCCTGCACCCTGCTAGCTATAATTACTGCTAATTAAAGTACGACCAAAACAAAAATTAATAAAAAAGGAAAATAAAGAAAAAAAAAAACAAAAAAAGAAAGAAAATAAGTATCGTGATCTTACATCTAAACAATGTTATCAGAAATGCAAATATCAATTTTCTTGTACTACTAAACCTGGGACCTCGTTTCGGGCATTGAAAGAGGCTGACGGAGTCCCTCTATGTCTGGAAGAGTGCACTCTAACGCTGTGTCGTTGAGTGATGTTTAAGGTATGTTTGGTGGGTGCATTGACCTCGAATTATTGTTTTTTTTTTGCATTCGGGTGCATTGACGTCTTTTCTTCTAACTTAAATTCCCTTCTGTTTAACTTACACATAGCTGTACACTTGCAGATATTGGGTTCGTTAAGGCAAGTTAGTTGAACTACCACGGTGAGCGACGGGAACAGCTCGTGGTTCTTTTGATACCAGTAAAGATTTCCGGCAGGTTTTGTAGGTATGTATATAGATATATAAAAACAATATATACGACTACTTATTTCCCCAGGGAAATGACCTTGTCACGGCAAGAGGAAACTGTCAGTATTTTCACTCATGAAAACCAAAATATAAACGTGCCCTTAAAATTCATTATTGGCGCAGGTACGTAGTAGAGTAAAATTCTGTTTCAGGAAAGCTACTATTCGACCAATTTAATCATAAATATTCGGCTGTCGCAGGTAAGTATTAATTGGTTAGAAATCACTAATAGCACTCAATTTCGTTTATTCCAGGAAACTGCATGAAAATTCGAAACGTACTGTCAGCGCAGGTAAATATCAATAACGTAAAAGTCACAATAGCACTAAATTTTGTTTATTCCAGGGAAATTGACAAACTAAGCACAAATCTTCTGCCGTCGCAGGTAAGTAGTAATCGAACAAAAACCACTAATAGCTCTCAATTTCGTTTATTCCAGGAAACTGCATGAAAATTCGAAACGTACTGCCAGCGCAGGTAAATATCAGTGACGTAAAAGTCACAATAGCACTAAATTTTTGTTTCTTCCAGGGAAATTGACAAACTAAGCACAAATCTTCTGCCGTCGCAGGTAAGTATTAATCGAATAAAAATCACTAATAGCTCTCAATTTCGTTTATTCCAGGAAACTTCATAGAATTCGAAATTTACTGCCAGTGTAGGTAAATATTTATCGCAAAAACTAATTAGAATTGACTCAAATTCTTCTGTTTCAGGAAAAATTATTACTTGGCAAATTAAGCACAAATCTTCTGCCGTCGCAGGTAAGTATTAATAGAATAAAAATCACTATCATTCTAATTTCCGATTGTTCTAAGAAAATTGACAAATTAAGCACAAATCTTCTGCCGTCGCAGGTAAGTATTAATAGAATAAAAATCACTAACACACTAAATTCCGTTTGTTCTAGGAAAACTGCGTGAAAATCCCAAAAAGTACTTCCAGCACAGCCAAATATCAGTAACATAAAAATCACGATCGCACTCAATTTTGTTTATTCCAGGGACTGCATGAAAGATCGAAATATTCTCCACGCACAGGTAAGTAATTATCCGTAAAAACTAATCAAACCTAATTTCCCTTCTGTTTCAGGAAAACCAGAAAAAAATCTCTTATCACGCCGACGCTTAGTACCGAGCACCACACTTAATCATTGCCCAAGACCAACTCACAACTAACTAACTGCAGTCTCCCTACATCGCCGGCGTTCTCTATCCATTCCGAAAGACCGACGAATGTCTTTTTTGATTCTATCACGAATTCACGCCAAAGCTTCGAACGAAAAATTGCAATTTGTGCTAGTTTTGCGTGAATTGGAATTTTTCGCTTGGGCAAAAGATATAATTTTCTTTCTTTTCAGGTTTTAATAAGTAAGATGCCAATTTGTGCGAGTTCTGCACGAATCGGGATTTTTTCGTTGAAGAGTAATTTTTTATCTTTTTTTGTTGTATTCTGCAGGGCTTCAGGAATTTTATGATATGGAGAAGTAGCATAGGGCTACTTCTCGAAAATGTTTATATTTTATCTTTTCCAGGAATTTATAATGTGGAGAAGTAGCATAGGGCTACTTCTAGGAGATGTTTAAATTTTTCTTTTTTTCAGGAATTGTAATATGGAGAAGTAGCATAGGGCTACTTCTCGAAAGTGTGGTTATAGTTTATTTTTTTTCAGGAATTTATATGTGGGGAATTAGCATAAGGCTATCTCTCGAAAATGTACTTTTTCACCCCTTTTCAGGTATCCTGGGAGAATTATGGGGGTTTCTCTACAAAAGGTAGAGAAGCCAAACAGAAAAAAGTAGGCGTTTGGGGGGTATACGCTACAGCGTGGGGACGACCCACCGAGAATAGAGTCTCATGTCGGGCAAAACGATGAAGGGGAGAGAAAGGAGAGACAAAAGAAAAAAACAATAGAGTTTGCTTGGGAGGTGAACTATGAATGCTATCTTTACAGCCGCGCCCAACGTGGGGACGACCCCCAAGAATCTCAAGCCGGGCATACGTCAGAACCTGTGTTGTTGAGACCTAAGATCCCATCTGCGGCCATGACATGATCCCAATTCGTCTTGGACGAGGGAGGACTGATCTACCGATAGACGTCGTCGGCCAACTCGCCTCGCCCAATGAACTGACCAGGTAGAGGAGCAGCGATTGATTTATTGGGTACGGGAATGTTCGGCTCGAGATTACGCCTTCGTCGGTGAAATGCCGCTCCTTATCGTTCTGTGTTCTGCTGATTCCCGTCGCAACACCCCGGAAATTCCCCCCAATCCCAAGAAAGAAATCGCTTCGTAATAGATAGAATTCATCTATCAACTCACTCAGGATGACGGAAATCCCGCGGGATGCAGCAAACGGGTTCAAGATCTAAGGAAATTGAAGAAAGGACAGGAAAGAAAAATCCTTCAGATGAAGGCTAACCCAGAAGAGGTTAGTAACAAAGACTGAGACCATCCAAACGTGATAGTTTAGAGATAATACGCAAAAAATACACTCAACTGAGACTTCAGCCACACCAACCACCACTCGAAAAACTTTTGATTGGAAGCAGATTGAAGAAAGACAGGAAAGTAAAATCCTTCCGATGAAGGCTAACGCAGAAGCGGTTAGAAACAAAATAAAAAAGTTTATCACCCACCATTGAGGAAGTAGTAAGAGGGTTTGCGCTAACCTGTAGTTCACAAGTGAAGCTTGCCGGATGCCTTCTTAGGACTACCGAGATCTAACCAACTTTGATCAAGACTTAATATCCTGAGCATGGAAAATTCCGATTGAGAGACCCTTAGCATTTTGCAAACGGTACGAAACACGCCCGATTCGGTCTACAACAGTCGCTTTTATGAACTTAGGTGCCAATTTGGCCGCAAAGCGATCGATTGCGCTACTTTGCACAAAATTTCGGACATACACAGTCTGTCCTGGTACAAAGGCTCTTTCCCGCGTTCGCAGGTTGTAACCAGTAGCGTACTTTCGATACGCCTCTGTGAGATGGAACTTTACTTCGTCGCGCAGAAGCTGAAGCCTTTGGTTGACAGGCACACACTCGACGGCCCCGTCGGAGTCGGCCTTTAATTCTCGAAGGAGTTGATATGAGCCCCCGCTTGTTACCGGATGTCGACCGAAGAGCAGGAAATATGGTGAGCACTTAGATGACTCATGCACGACGTTGCGGATGGCGAAGCCGATCTCGCTCAGATGTTCGTCCCAATTCCGATGCTCCGTCCCGACATAGGCGCGGATCGCTGCCAGGACCGACTGGTTGACACGCTCTGAGGCATTTGACTGAGGACAGTAGGCTCATGAGAAGATTTGTTTCACCCCGTAACGGTCTAACTGTTGAGCGAATACTTTTGCAATGAACTGGCTACCATTGTCTGAATGTACCATTTTTGGAACCCCAAACATTAAGAAGACTTCTTGCTCCAGAAATTTGACGACCCGCGAGGCTGTGGCCTCTGGCATTGCTTTCAACAGCACGAACTTAGATAAGTGGTCCAGTACGATGAAGATATACCTATTACCTCCTCGGCTGCGTGGATAAGGACCTACAAAATCGCAGAAGATACGTTGCCAAGGCAGATCGGTAGACCGTATCGTACCCAGACGAGGTCTTGAAGGCACATTGGTCGGCTTGACCAGCTTACAAGTTTCACTGGCGTTTATGAACTGACGTACCACAGATCCCATGCTCGCCCAATAGTATTGACGGCGTAGCTTTTCTAGAGTTTTTGCGAAACCAAATTGTGCTGCCATAGGAGGACTTTGCTCTGATTTGATTAAATCGCCCGTGAGTTTATCAGGAACCCATAGCTTCCACTGAACCTGCTCCCCTGAGACGTTGTTATTTGGAAGCGAAAATGAGATATACACTTTACCACCGCTAATTCGTAAGTTCCGGAAACCGCTGGGATTCGATGTGATGCTCTGGATCCTCTTAACGTACGTTTTTTCTTGGAATGCAGCTGAACTCAGATCGAGCGAGCTGATTTGAGCCGGATAAACTAGCTCGTCAGTGTGGTGTTCTACTGCCTCATCAGCAAATGACCTTGAAAGACCATCGGCCACGACATTGTCTTTCCATTTTCTGTATTCGATGTGGAATTTGAAGGATTGGAGTTTGAGGCTCCACCGAGCCAGCCTGCCACATAGATCCCTTTGCTCCATGAGCCATTTGAGGCTAGCGTGGTCAGTAATGACCGTAAACTGCAGTCCTTCCCCATACGGCCTATATATTTTTATACTCAATACGGCGGCCAGACACTTTAAGTCGGTTATGCTGTAGTTGTGTTGAGCAGCGTTCAGCTTCTGTGACATGTAAGCGATGGGATGCTCGTCCCCATTCACAGAACGCTGAAACAAGACGCTTCCGACTCCTGTAGTGCTAGCATCGCATTGAATGAAGAAAGGTTGGGAGAAGTCCGGAAGCCAAGATATATGACCTCTCTCTTACAAAACTAACTTTTCTCCACGTTGATTGTCAGTCCGGCAGCGCGAAGCAACGACGTGACCTCAGCCAGAAGCCTTTTGCGTTCGTGAAACGTGGAGGAAGTAATGAGTAGGTCGTCAAGGTACACAGACACTCGGTCATGCAGTTGGTGAGGGATGACCTTGCACATCAGGTTGCACGTTGTTTGCGGAGCTTTGCAAAGTCCAAACGGAAGCACCTTGAACTGGTATAGGGGTCTCCCGGCACTGCGAAAGCCGTATTCTCTCTTGATCCCACAGCGAGAGGAATCTGTCAGAATGCATCTTTTAAGTCTATGGCAGAGATGAACTTTGTCTCCTGGAGTCTACTGAGGAGTCCATCTATAAGAAGCAACGGAAAGGCATCTGGAACTCTTACGGAGTTAAGTTTTCGGGTGTCCAGACAGAGGAGCACTTTACTATTAGCCTTCTTAACCAAAGTGACTGGTGACGACCACAAACTTTGGCTCTCCTCAATGACTCCTAGCGACAACATTCGGTCGAGCTCATCATATAAGGATTTCTGCACTGCCGGACACACTAAATAGAAACGCTGTTTAATGGGTTTCGCCAGACCAATGCTACTTTCCTCTTATTGGATTGTGTCCCGGATTTGTTTATGTGGAATGTAGCCATGAGGTGTTGATTGTTATCTCCACTAAAAACTGCCTTATCGATATGCTTGTAGGTAGGTATACATCGTTTCGTTCCCAACCTATTTTCAATGATTAGAAATACTTGGAATTAGAAACTTTTAAACCATTTTACTTCCAGGTGGCTATTTAATGTTGGTTTGAACATACTGCCCCCTGTTGAAAGGTTGAATTTTAATAGAGAAAATTCAATCTTCCAAGTATTTATTATTATAAATTAATGTACTTAAAATATAAATTAGTTGTAGAATGAAGAGGCGAAGCATACATTTGATGACTCCTCCTCTTTTTTTTTATTTACCTAAGGAAATATACCTTGTTATTACCTTCCTAAATGTTTCGGCGATCAGAATCGGAAAAGTACATGGTGTCTGTTGCTATTGATTGGTTAGCTGAGTCAGAGCAGCGCATTACCTTAGTTGACGTCTGTCTCCTTGGCGATCATTTTGTGTTTGAAGGGCTTTAATTGTTATCTAATGAACCGGCCTCTCGTTCGCAGCATAGCCGAGCTGCGCTGAGCGCTGATCCGGTATCACGTCCCAGGTACAAGGTTCGAGTGTGGCGAAATAACCTATTTTTTCTCTTTTTAAAAACAATTTTTTCTTTCTGAAAAAAAATATCTTTGTTATGAAGAAACAATAGCAAAGACTTGGACTTTGCATAATGTAATTATGCCCCCTTCTACTAGATGAAAGGGGTTTTGAAATTTGTAATGCAGAAATTGTAGCATTATGTGATCTTTACATGGGAAAAGTTCTGTGTCTTGAAACAGATTTGGTTTTTTTTTTTTACAATTAGATGCCGGGTGATAATCGAAAAGAAATTATAGCAAAACCTGAACTTCTCATAATTGTTTATGATGGCCTATGTGTAGTTTTAAAACAGATTTTGTTTTAATTATTGACATGGGCATACGGTTAAACGTATGTGTGTGTGCACATGTTTACATACGGCTTATGAAATTAATCTAGAGTTTAGATAGATATTACAAATTTCTCTTATCTTTCATATGCCTTTGTTTTGGGGTCTTTTTTTTGTCGTGCGATCGGCACCTTGTATATAGACTGAAGAGAAAAGTCAAGGTAATTACAAGTCTGAAAGAGGTAGGTATATACTGAGCGGCATGATAATAAAATAAACATTCAACCGTACAAGACAACAGGATGAAAAAATAATGAAGAGACAAAGTTTGAATTTTAGTTATTTATTTTATAACTCGGATCTGTCCATTTGCCAAAAATTTTATCTTTATTTTGGTTGTAAAGCGTTGCCTCCGTTTCTTGGACTTCTTCAGTGCTGTATATGATACTATGATAGTCTCACATAACTCCGGCCTCTCGTTGTCGACCACGCACAGGTGTAAATCGTTTTCGGTCTGGTCTGCGGGGAGAAGGACTACATCCTGCAGAATTCTAGGTTTAGAATCACTTTCAGGCTGTAATGAGGATGTCAGTCTGACCTGTTGAACCCGAGAAGGCATGAGTGGTGGACCATTTTGTGCGGCCGTGGATGTCGCTAGCTGTAGCTGATGTTCACCTATAGACGTGGTTACTTGTGGCTACTGCTCAAGAATAGGTGGCTGTAATGGCTGTTGATCAGCTGTAGATGGCTGCATAGACTGCTGCTCAGCTATGGATGGATGCTGCTGTGCTTTGGTCATGCCTGGCGCTTGCTGTCTTGGAGCCGTCGGAAATGTTGCTGTTGGCTGCGGTTGATCGACTTGCATCCGTGATTCTGCTTGCTCTCTTGGTGCTGGGGAAGATGGCGGCGAGTCTTCCACATAGATTACTGGTGGCTGCCGCTGGGAAACTTCTTGCAATCTCAGCTCCTCCAAAAATGCCTCAATGCTCCGTCCAATGTTCTGCCCAATGAGAACACTCAACAGAAAATATCAATAAGGATGTGGACTGTAAATAATAACGCCGGGGAATATTTTATAGTCAGTGGTTTATTGAACGCACGTAAAACTTAAGTACAAAATTACAACTATAACTAAAATTAACCAAATTCAATTTCACGACGCTTAAGAACTAAACTTCAATAGATTTAAAAAAAAGGTCACTTATTCACTACACAATAATAATTTTATTCTCAGTATAACACTGTTGATACAACTTTGACCAATGGCAATTATATATGTATGTATGTATAAATATATTACTCAATATGACTCAAGAAATGTACTCACCAGTATAAAACTATGGAATCGACTTTATGGCGTTGGTAATTAAATAATTAGTGATTATATTGTTCTAGTCGTTCCCCGGAACAAGATACTTTACTTCAGTCGAGACCCAAAGCAAAGTTGTATTAGTAGTGCTTATTCTAGTCGGTACCCAGAATAAAGATCTTTATCTCAGTCGAGACCCAAGATAAAGGTTTGAGGTTAGTGAATGTTATTCTAGTCGCTACCCGGAATAACTATCTTTATCTCAGTCGAGACCCAAGATAAAGGTTTGAGTTAGTCTGTGTTATTCCAGTCGAGACCCAGAATAAATATCTTTATCTCAGTCGGTACCCAAGATAAAGTTATTAAGTTAATAAAATTTATTCCAGTCGAGACCCAGAATAAATATCTTTATCTCAGTCGCTACCCAAGATAAAGTTGTTATTAGTAAGATTTATTCCAGTCGAGACCCAGAATAAATATCTTTATCTCAGTCGCTACCCAAGATAAAGTTATTAGGTTAGTGATTTTTTATTCCAGTCGAGACCCAGAATAAATATCTTTATCTCAGTCGGTACCCAAGATAAAGTTATTATGTTAGTAAATTTTATTCCAGTCGAGACCCAAAATAAATATCTTTATCTCAGTCGTTACCCAAGATAAAGTTAATTTGTTAATAATTTTATTTAATTACACTCGCCAAGTCGAATTCCAAAACGATGCACAATCTATGAGAGCTGGATACTAAAAGAGAAAGAGTCAAATTGGCCTGCGAATTATATTGCCTCTGAATTGCGCACGGCTCCAACAAATTATTTTACATTGCGCATAGTAACCAAAGTACGTTGACCTTTGCAGCTGTGCGTAGGTAGCAACAGAAAAGTCCGTTGACCTTAGCAACTGTGCGTAGGCCAGAAGAGTACATTGACCCTAGCAGCTGTACAAAGCAAGTACAACGTATGATTACATAACGATGCGAAGTATTATGCCATACGTACATACATATAATATGGCCATTCATAAATTCTTTTCAAGTACAAGAAAGGTTTATGTTTTTTAGTATAAATTATTATGTTCTCAAATAATATATATTTTAATGTTGATTCCATTAAATGATGTGGAACGAGTCTCCATTTAGAAGTGTAGATTCTGTCGCACTTTGATGTTGGCTGCTCTGCGGTATTACTGCATTGCCGACTCCTTGACTTCTTGAGTGGGGAACCTGACATCTGACGTTTATTTAATGTTTGTGTTGTTGTCGCTGATGGCTGATGTTAGTCTGACGTGGGAAAATTATCTTTTATTAGGTACGTGTCATGACTTCTAATAATTTAAATTGGGATCCTTTGTGGTTCTTTTGACCTGTTTCTTTTCAGTATACGTCTGAGAAGAATCAAGTGGCAAACCTTGACACCTCGTAGTGGGAGTTCGATCTTGAACACATGCTCTACCAATGTGGTGAGACCCAAGCCTTGCCGCCTGAATGATGGAAAGGAGGAATTCACCTCCTGCAAACGTTGCGAATCGCACTCTGAAAGATCGTGCTGTTGCGAACAAGAAGGTGAGGCTTTTGGCAAGAAATGAAGCTCACTTACCATGACAGGTCTTAAACCAAATGATTTCCAAAAATCGATTCCCAGGTACCGGTGTTGCTGAAGAGTGGGAACTATGTGCAGTCTCATGATACGCGTCTTTTCGCCATATTTCACGAGGACCCGTATGTGGCCCAGGACCTTTTGCTGTCGCCCATCAGCAGTCGAAACTGAAGACGGCATTGAGTGGAACGAAATCCCCATCCTGCCCAGGAAACTCTCTGATCCAGCCCCGAGCACGCTCACATTTGCACCGCTATCCAATAAACCTTGTATCTTTCGTCCCTGAATGTAGACATCGGCGTACGGACGAGGATCCCAATGATCCTGTTTATCAGGTACTACTGTTTCGCCAATGGCAGCATTTATGACTCTACGCAGGCTGAGGTATCTATGTGTGCGTGGAACAGTCCTGGAGGAAATGGACCCCGAAGCCGATGGGAGTTCGCTGACACAAAGCGATGCATCCTCTATATCCGAGGTAGAGATTGACGAGCTTTCACCCGAGAAGTTGCAACTACAACTTTCTCAAGGACAGGGTTCCGAGTAGGTTGTAAAATTTGACGTGCTTTGCGTGCTGGGATTCTCTGTCTGGGTGGAAGAGTTAGACATGTTTACTTTAAGATTGTCAACTGGTTTAAAATTCAATCTGGGTTCGCGAGTTTTGTGTTTTGGGAGCACTGCGTCATCGCTGACAGCTCTACGCCGTGGAGTTAACGGTAGCGGTCGGGCTCGATGTTGGTAACCGCTTCTTCGGTCATGCCTGAAGTTTTGGCTTGGGGTCAAACGGCGCTGGCCACCCATAAAATTTTGACCCCTGGCTCGGTTTCCCGACAAGCAAGCTCTTCATTGTATTTTAACTACCCCCACTGCACCGCATCCATAGCAGAAGACCCTCTGTGGACCTAGTGGGCAGTTGATGTAGACGTGACCTTCGGCCGAACAGTTCCAACAGGTCACTCGAGATCTAGCGTGTCAATGGATGTCTCTCGGAGCATTAAATTGAACGCCTCGCGGTGGAGCTTCAATGGCGTCTATTTGACTAGACAAAGGGTGATTCAAATACGGCGCATCTGAATAAATTTCATGTATTGCTCGTCGCGGTGCGACCGCTCGCGGAGAGCCTCTATCGGGCCATAATTTTTCAAATCGGTTACAGAAGTCCCTCAAATCTAGCACGTTATCAGTCTGATAAAGGTGTAACGCCTCCTGTAAGGCGGGTTTCATGTTACGTCGCAGTATTTCCACCAGCTCTGCTTCTGGAATCGCTATGCTCATTTTGGACACTAACGCTTGAACCGCTAATCGAAAATCACTGAAGGACTCGTTAACTCCTTGCCTCCTTGACTCAACTAGCTTGCGAATTTCGTTGTCAGTGTCCTGGCTGAGGAATTCTCGTAGGAGTGCTGAACGCAACTCATGACACGAGTGCGTACGGTGATTTCGCAAGTATAGCCAATACCAGTTGGCAGCTTTCCGGGTGTATGAGACCCAGCACACAGTTCGGAGGCGGATACTTGTACTAGTATTGCCAGAGATTCTACCTGAAATGTGAACTCTGTCACATCCCAGCCGGATGTGCCATCAAAATTTAACTTCCAGCGGAAGACAGGACCGTGAGAAATGCTGTTACGGTCCCTCGCTGCTAGCTGTCGAGTATGAGTTGGATTGTTACGCGGAGAAACGAACGAACCTGGTAAAGGTGGTACACGAGACCCAGTATTACTTTGACTCGGCAGAGGAGGTACTCCAGTGACTGGCCCTCTATTCAAACTTTCCAACCGATCGTTGATCGTCGGAATACGTGACCTTGCCGAAATTGGGTCAGCAAACGTGTGCGGTAAGTCAGTGGGAGCGACTTGAGCCCTCTGCTCTTCGAATATCGAAAAGTCCGGGTACGGCTCGGCAGGATTGGTGTGGACGTACCCCAAGTTATATCCTGGTAAGCCCAACGCAGCGCCTTCCGTGGTCAAAAATGTTTTCGGCTTAGCACCTGTCAACGGGTTGGACCCTTGGCTGTCTGTGCTAGTCACAGGAACTGTGAGCGTTACGCCTCCAGCGTCCTCAGCCACGGGCTCTGTCGTAGGCTGGGAAGATTCGACACGGCTCAGGATATCCTCCAAGGTCCGGACATAAGATTGCGCATCAGACTGGACAGATGGTGACGTATTGTACAACCGCCGGGCTCTATGGAGTACATGGAGCACCTGACTGATATAGCGCGTACGATCTTCGTTGGTTCGGATGGGATCCGAGCTCAAATCACGATTCAGAGCGTCGACTCGACTGATAATATAGTCAAATTCGCGCGATGTATTTTTATGAGCGGAGACTTAAACGGTGCTCTGCCGGATTCCAACTTCTCGGCCTCGTACACTTCTATGAGCTTCCGGCGAGCGTTAGCGTCAGCAGATCTAAGGTTGCGTACAGCGAATTCGACATCAAGCTCATTCGGTGATAAGAAGGAGAAGTCCATCTTGGTCTCAATCTCCCGACAAATAAAACCAAGAAAAAAAAACCCGCGAGGTAATGCTCTGGTGTTGATATCAAAAGAAAAAGTCCCCCGAGAATTATACTGAATAATTAAAAAAAAGAACGCGTCTATAGTTATTCCGAGAATAGTTCAACCGAAGATTATACCAAATATGATAGGGAAACAATGATGCGACTACTCACGATAATTCAACCGAAAATTCCGCCAAGTATAATCAACAAACAGCCAAAGTGCGTTTAACGAATATCAAAGATACTGCAGCAGGAAATTGTGCCAGATATGTACCAAAAGAACCTGTGTTTAAGCTAATGCTGAAAATAATTCAGCCGAAGATTGCACCAGGTAATATAAGCAAAAAAAAAAAACAAAAAAAAAGTAAATGCGTTTATACAAAGGTCACCATTAATTCCAAGAAAAATTGTGCCAAATGTATATATAAATAAAAATGAAATAGTAAATAAATGCGTTTATACTAGTGCTGAAGCTAATTCAGCTGAGAATTGTGCCAAGTAAACCTAACATAAAAAGAAAATGCGTCTAAACTAATGGCGCGATAACTCAAACGGAAATCGTGCCAAACAAAACTAATAAAAACAAGGCGTGCCTATGCTAATGCCAACAATAGTTCAAACAAAAATTGTGTCAAATATCTATATATATAAGAAAATGCTTTTATACTATACGTTTATCGTTTTTAAGGAGGGGTGTTGGCATGACGGTTCGGCGAAGACAGTACGCCCGTTCAACACACACAAGAACTTCTTCTTCTCCAGCGCAGCTGGATTTAAAAAAAAACTCTCTCTCTCCCTCTCTCCCTCTCTCTTCGCAGAATATTGCTCATCGATGCACTTCGGTCAGTCCATATTGTGGGCTAACATTTGTAGAAGAAGCTGAAATTGTGGGACCGGAGCCTGAAGGGATACCATCCCATGTTAGGGTGATCGGGACGAAAACTCTTTAGCAAGGATAAAAAAAAATCAGAAAAGGATTGACAACGTCCATCAACTTGGCAAGAGACTGAAGTCAACAGATCAAGGAAAGGTGAGAGGTCGGTGATCAAATTGCTGCTGGTACTCGAGTGAGAAGCCGTAGCGGTGATTTATATAAGAAGATAAATCTGAACGGGACAGCCCAACTAAAACTAAATATCTGTGCGGGACAAACCAATTAAAACTAAATATCTGTACGGGACAACCCATCTAAAACTAAAAATCTACACGGGAGAACCCAACTAAAACTAGAAAAGAGATAATACGGGCTGATTCTCGGAACCAGCAGAAATGATCGGAACGCACTCAAACAGTACACATCGCATACAATGTTCATAACCACTAATCGACTTAGCCTCCCATCACTAGAAGTTAGGGAAGAAGGGTTTGAAAAAAAAAAAAAATCTGGTGCGAGGTTGCACACTAGAACCGGTAAGCTGACACCAATGCCCACATAAGGACAGAATCAAAAGAAGAACATCGTTCAACAACTTGCCAGGTTTGGGTCAGCTAACCAGCTCGTCGTGCAAGTAAAAGTGTCAAGTGGTCGTCATCTCGGCGTCCACGAGCCGGAGCTTGGGTTCAAGGGTGGTACGCCTCGCGCACAAGACTCGCTTTTTGCCGAGGAGATGAGCACTTAAACAAAAGGAAACTGTTAAATTTAGGGCAGAAATGAACCTGGACTTGACCGAACGCAATTTACCATCGCCCATAAAGCCAAATGCGTCAATGCCCAATCGCCCCCTTCCACCCTGGCTAAGCCTCCAAAACCATATCAAAATGCTCAGCCCCCACTTGTCGTGCGCTATCAAGCCATGTCATCCTGTCGATCCATCATGCCATCCACCTATGTTCAATTAGTCCATCTTACTGTAGCCAGGCCAACGAGGAGAATGCATCGAAGCAAAAAAAAAAATTCACTGGCAAAATAATAAAAATACAATCAGTGATGTAACAGTATCACCACTCGGAAAGGGAAGAAAAGTAGCACCAATTGGGCAGGGGGGGCCATTGACTAAATAACGAACGCTAAGGGCCCCTATTCTGCATTCTCACTCAGTCAACTCACTCACTGACTTACCCGATTCCATGTGTTTCTTTATTCTGGAACGCAAGTGAGTGAGATTTTTGTGGGAAGTGAGTGAGATATTACTACTGGTATACGGTACTCGAAACGGCCATTTGTGTTTGATTTGAATAGCTCCTTCGCCCTAAGCTACTGTTTATACAGAAAAATGGTATTCCGATAATCTTAAGCTTGTTTTCTTATCTTTCGAATCGAAATAAATTTGTTATACCTTTCCTAACAAAATTATATGAAAAAATGTATCTGAACCAAATGCCTACGATTCCTCAAACAAAAACTCTCAGCTAAGTAATCATTGTATATGACGCTGTGCCGTCATGGCATGTCGTGGGCTGATGATATCTAATGTAGCTGCCTACAGATTCAGAATCTGGCTGTATATACACACATGCAATTATTACTCAGCTGAGAGGTAGTGAACGTAAAATGGTAAGGTTACTTTTTAATCAAAACTATTTTATTATTTTGTTAAGTAAGGTATATAACTAGTGTAGCTTTGTGAAGGCAAGGCACAAAGCTGTAAATTACTGGAACAGTATTTTCCTGTATGGATAGTAGTTTAGGCTCTATAGCAAATATAAAGTCACATCAAAAATATTCACCACGAATGTGGTGGATTATTTTATTTGACAGTGTACATCTAATCCCATTTGTTTTCTAGAATAACTAAATGGTGGGTGAGTGAGATCGAAGTGAGTGACTTCTCTCATACAGTCGTAAGTGAGTGAGACTGCAGAATAGGGGCCCAGGTATTCAATTCGTAAAACTTTTAATACAGAGTTCTCTTAGTGCAGAAGGCACTTTGCAACTTCTGCAAAATCCGCAAAATCCACTAAACACATAGAAAAACTCTTGGCTCTGTTCCCGTGGGTCACTTACAATGAGATTATTCGTCACACTATTTTCCTTATACTATCCTGGACCCTGCTAGCTATACTTACTGCTAATAAAAGTACGACCAAAACAAAAATTAATAAAAAAGGAAAATAAAGAAAAAAAAACAGAAAAAGAAAGAAAATAAGTATCTAGATCTTACATCTAAACAATGTTATCAGAAATGCAAATATCAATTTCCTTGTACTACTATACCTGGGACTTCGTTTCGGGCATTGAAAGAGGCTGACAGGGTCCCTGGATGTCTGGAAGAGTGCACTCTAACGCTGTGCCGTTGAATGATGTTTAAGGTATGTTTGGTGGGTGCATTGACCTCTTTTTTATTATTCTTTTCACCTCTTTTTGGTGCTTTCGAATTTTATTTATTATTATTTTTTTTTTGCACTCGGGTGCAATGATCTCTTTTTTTTTTCTTAGTTAAATTTCCTTCTGTTTAACTTACAAATAGCTGTACACTTGCAGATATTGGGTTCGTTAAGGCAAGTTAGTTGAACTACCACGGTGAGCGACGGGAACAGCTCGTGGTTCTTTTGATACCAGTAAAGATTTCCGGCAGGTTTTGTAGGTATGTATATACATAATATAAAATCAATATACACGACTACTTACTTCTCCAGGGAAATGACCTTGTCACGGCAAGACGAAACTGTCAGTATTTCCACTCATGAAAACCAAAATATAAACGTGTACTTAAAGTTCATTATTGGCGCCGGTGCGTAGTAGAAAAAAATTCTGTATCAGGAAAGCTACTATTCGACCAATTTAATCATAAATATTCGGCTGTCGCAGGTAAGCATTAATTGGATAGAAATCACTGATAGCACTCAATTTCGTTTATTCCAGGAAACTGCATGAAAATTCGAAACGTACTGCCAGCGCAGGTAAATATCAGTAACGTAAAATTCACAATAGGACTAAATTTAACGGTCATCTTCGAGCTCAGGAGTATTCTGAAGCCCAGGATCTTTGGATCAAGATTGCACAACGATGCGCTTTTAATTCGGAAATTGTAAGCCTCGAAAGAAATTGTGGTATAGAGCACAAAAGCCGACTACATCCTTTGTCTCCGTTCTTAGATTCGAATCAAGTACTTCGTGTTGGTGGCCGCCTTAGGGAGGCTCCATCTTTAACATATGATGAAAAACATCCCATCATACTACCTGATAATCACAGTCTCACTCAACTGATAGTTCTTAATTCACATAAGAACACAATGCATAGGGGAATTCAACTAATGTTGAATGTACTACGTAAGAAATTCTGGGTTATTCGAGCTCGAAATATCTGCAAGCAGTGTATTCACAAATGCGTTATTTGTGTAAGATTTAAAAGGCAATGTCAAGCGCAGTTGATGGGATCCTTACCGGCCCCCCGTGTTGCCATCAGCCGTCCTTTCACTAACGTCGGGATCGATTACGCAGGTCCCGTTTCTATTCGTGCATCAAAAAATAGAGGAGTGCGGGCGTACAAAGGATATATAGTGATATTTATCTGTTTAAGCATTAAAGCTATTCATATTGAGCCCGCGGGAGACCTGTCAACCGATACGTTTTTGGCAACACTGCGTAGATTCATATCTAGACGGGTCCTTTGCAAGCAAATCTATTCTGATAGTGGTAGTATTTTTCTCGGCGCTCGTGCAAAACTAGATAAGGAACTCGAAATGGCGAGATCTCAGTGGGAGTCCAAAGCAGCAAAAACCTTGCCGGCGCAAGGCATAGAATGGAACTTCAACCCTCCCGCTAGTCCTCATTTCGGAGGCTTATGGGAAGCCGGGGTGAAGTCCATCAAGTTTCATCTGCGACGCATTTTGGGGAACCCCGTGGTAACTTTTGAAGAAATGGCCACGATCCTGACCCAAATAGAAGCGTACCTTAATTCAAGGCCCCTCTGTCCCCTATTAGACGACACTTCTGTTATTTAGGCTTTAACGCCCGGACATTGTTTGATTGGCGATGCCTTGCTGGCACCTCCGGAGAGTTGTCTACTGGACAACAAAATCAGGGCTCTGCCTCGATGGCAACTGTCGCAGAAACTGATGCAAGACTTTTGGCGCAGATGGAGTAGTGAATATCTTTCGCGCCTTCAGGAACGTCCTAAATGGACAAAGCTCAAAGAAAATATCAAAATTGGAGAACTTGTGCTCTTAAAAGAAGACCGTTTACCACCTCTTAAATGGCAGATGGGTCGGGTTGTTGAAACTCATCCCGGAAAGGATAATCTCACCCGTGTTGTGTCCATACGCACCCAAAACTTTTTCCTCAAGCGTCCGATCACAAAATTGTGTCTGTTATCAGTCAACCGGTCCCACTAGCTGCCCTAATAATATATTATATGTATAAATTCCTTTTTTTCTTTCCGGCTTTTTCTCGTTTTCTTTTTTTTGGTCTCTAAATATATGTATTTACACTGAGATAATCGTGCCGTTGTAAATAAAATTAGCCAAGATAATCACTGAAGGTATGGACTGAACATTAGAACAGAGGGAATAATCTTGTATTTTACTTTCAAGTCCACTACTTCCCAAGTCCACGTGTAATCCCCTTATCCAACATATGAACTCCCGTTTTTCGTCAAGCAAGTTGTCACCCATCCGAGGTTCGATTAGCACACCAGTGGCGTAGTGGGTGTACCATCCTCTCCTTACAACATCCAGGACTTTCCGCCGAGGCGTCAAGGGCGGGGAGTATGTGTGTAAACAAGGCCTTTTAGCGTCGCTCTTCCCAAAAAGATGGCAGCATGTGCATATTCTGATGAAACGAGACTAACTTCAAGTGACGGGACTAATTTCAAGTAACAAGCAGGCGATGTCTCTTCCCTCTTTTTTTTCTTTGACCAGCGAGAAGAAAACATCGAGAAAGGGACACAGGCTTAATATATCATCATCTGGAAGCATCGTACTAATAACACAGTCCATTCAACATAGTTATATTTGTAAATAAAGTTTTTGAGTTACGCGAAGAGTTTCGTCCATTTATTTTGTTATTTTGCAAATACGAGAACGAGAATTTCAACAAGTCCCCCCTGCATCAAACACGTGCTCCCCTCTGACAGCGCCCATAACGGGTGTATTAGTTGTATGGGCCAAGTGCAACTCTTTTAGTCGTTGGGAATAAGATCTAGGCCCGAACGGAGTAACCAGTCCCGTTACAAAAAGTATATCTAGCATGAAGATAGTCACGGGGAGTATTCATGGTCTGTTGATCATGCTTTATTAAAGCCATACCAAATGGGTAGCCCGACATTGGCTAACTTGGTACCACGGGGTTCAGGAGCCCTGAATAATTGGAATTATTCACCTCATCTTCGGATGGCCCCTATATGGGATAATCGTGGTGACTGATGAAGGTTGCCAGGACCCTAGATCGGCAGAAATTGGATTGGTCTCGCTTTAACCAGTAAGTTGACGTCATGTCACGCGCTATTGGCATACTGGTACTAATTTGTTACGCACATGAGGACGTTTATTGTCGATATCAATCCGAGCATGAAGAATGCCGTGGGCTTAAGCCATACTTAGCAGGTGCTCACGTTAAATCACGACAGCTTTCTGCACTCCTTTTTAGATAGTAGTAAGTCAGCGTATGGAGCTTGTTGCTATGTGTTAAGAACTATGTTGCCCTTAATGCTTATTTGAGTCAAGGTTTGCACCTTGGCCTTTGATGGGGATGCAGCGACTCTTAAACCACTACAAAAAATTATCTGAAACCAAAGTTGATTAGTAGGTAACGAAATTATAATCGTTGACTTTGCCGATGGTTAAAAGTTAGCTGTCCCTGTATTTTATTGAATCAGTAAATTTATATCAATTTATTGCTTATTCTAACAATATATGTTATTAAGTTCGATGATACAATGAACTCATATAAAGATTATGTTTGTAACGAAGAGCGTGTCAGGCTACAGATCTACCTACATTCACTTGTACCTGGATGTAGATACATACCGCATCCGACACCCCCTGTTACAAAAATCATGTCCGGGATATGTGTGGGGTGCTGCACAGCAAGTATGCCGCTAGCGATCAGCCGACTTGGGGTCGTTCTTGCCACCCACATCCCTTCAATGCTTGTAAAGCTGTGAAAAAATCTGATCAGACAGACGGAAGGACAGTAAAAAAAAAGAAATTGTAGTCGTGACTGCAGACGGACAGACAGACAGAAAAAAAAAGATCTATAACGCCTTCGGCCTCCTGGTAGAACCTAAAAGCCTGAAAAGGAGAAAAGCTATTTAATAAAAAAAAGTTATTCAAGAAAGCGAAAGACCCCAGCATCGCCGAACAAGACTTGGTTCACCCGGAGAACCTGCAACGCTGGAAAGACGAATGATATAGCGAGAGAGAGAGAACAGAGAGGAGTCTCAGATATTGTTGAGACCCCGGCTATGGGTAATGTAGGGCCCAATCGCCCCCATCCACCCTGGATAAGCCTCCAAAGCCATATAAAAATGCTCAGCCCCCACTTGTCGTGCGCTATCAGGTCATGTCATCCGGTCGCTCCGTCATGTCATCCACCTATGTTCAATTAGTCCATCTTACTGTAGCCAGGTCAAGGAGGAGAAAGCATCGAAGGCCAAAAAAAAAGAAATTCACTGGTAAAATAATAAAAAAACAATCAGTGATGTAACAGTATCACCACTCGGAAAGGGAAGAAAAGTAGCATCAATTGGGCAGGGGGGCCATTGACTAAATAATGAACGCTCAGGTGTTCAATTCAAAAAAGTTTTAATACAGGGTTCTCTTAGTGCAGAAGGCACTTTGCAACTTCTACAAAATCCGCAGAATCCACTAAACACATAGAAAAACTCTTGGCTCTGTTCCCGTGAGTCACTTACAATGAGATTATTCGTCACACTATTTTCCTTATACTATCCTGCACCCTGCTAGCTATAATTACTGCTAATTAAAGTACGACCAAAACAAAAATTAATAAAAAAGGAAAATAAAGAAAAAAAAACAGAAAAAGAAAGAAAATAAGTATCGTGATCTTACATCTAAACAATGTTATCAGAAATGCAAATATCAATTTTCTTGTACTACTAAACCTGGGACCTCGTTTCGGGCATTGAAAGAGGCTGTCGGAGTCCCTCTATGTCTGGAAGAGTGCACTCTAACGCTGTGTCGTTGAGTGATGTTCAAGGTATGTTTGGTGGGTGCATTGACCTCGAATTTTATTTATTATTGTTTTTTTTTGCATTCGGGTGCATTGACGTCTTTTTTTCTAACTAAAATTCCCTTCTGTTTAACTTACACATAGCTGTACACTTGCAGATATTGGGTTCGTTAAGGCAAGTTAGCTGAACTACCACGGTGAGCGACGGGAACAGCTCGTGGTTCTTTTGATACCAGTAAAGATTTCCGGCAGGTTTTGTAGGTATGTATACAGATATATAAAAACAATATATACGACTACTAATTTCCCCAGGGAAATGACCTTGTCACGGCAAGAGGAAACTGTCAGTATTTTCACTCATGATAACCAAAATATAAACGTGCACTTAAAATTCATTATTGGCGCAGGTACGTAGTAGAATAAAATTCTGTTTCGGGAAAGCTACTATTCGACCAATTTAATCATAAATATTCGGCTGTCGCAGGTAAGTATTAATTGGATAGAAATCACTAATAGCACTCAATTTCGTTTATTCCAGGAAACTGCATGAAAATTCGAAACGTACTGTCAGCATAGGTAAATATCAGTAACGTAAAAGTCACAATAGCACTAAATTTTGTTTATTCCAGGGAAATTGACAAACTAAGCACAAATCTTCTGCCGTCGCAGGTAAGTATTAATCGAACAAAAACCACTAATGGCTCTCAATTTCGTTTATTCCAGGAAACTGCATGAAAATTCGAAACGTACTGCCAGCGCAGGTAAATATCAGTGACGTAAAAGTCACAATAGCACTAAATTTTGTTTGTTCCAGGGAAATTGACAAACTAAGCACAAATCTTCTGCCGTCGCAGGTAAGTATTAATCGAACAAAAATCACTAATAGCTCTCAATTTCGTTTATTCCAGGAAATTGCATGAAAATTCGCAACGTAGTGCCAGCGTAGGTAAATAATTATCGCAAAAACTAATTAGCATTGACTCACATTCTTCTGTTTCAGAAAAACTTATTACTTGAAAATTAAGCACAAATCTTCTGCCGTCGCAGGTAAGTATTAATAGAATAGAAATCACTATCACTCTAATTTCCGTTTGTTCTCGGAAAATTGACAAATTAAGCACAAATCTTCTGTCGTCGCAGGTAAGTATTAATAGAATAAAAATCACTAACACCCTAAGTTCCCTTTGTTCTAGGAAAACTGCGTGAAAATCCCAAAATGTACTTCCAGCATAGGTAAATATCAGTAACATAAAAATCACGATCGCAACTCAATTTTGTTTATTCCAGGGACTGCATGAAAGATCGAAATATTCTCCATGCACTGGTAAGTAATTATCCGTAAAAACTAATCAAACCTAATTTCCCTTCTGTTTCAGGAAAACCAGAAAAAAAACTCTTATCACTCCGACGCTTAGTACCGAGCACCACACTTAATCATTGCCCAATAACTAACTGCAGTCTCCCTACATCGCCGGCGTTCTCTATCCATTCCGAAAGACCGACGAATGTCTTTTTTGATTCTATCACGAATTCACGCCAAAGCTTCGAACGAAAAATTGCAATTTGTGATAGTTTTGCGTGAATTGGAATTTTTCGCTTGGGCAAAAGATATAATTTTCTTTCTTTTCAGGTTTTAATAAGTAAGATGCCAATTTGTGCGAGTTCTGCACGAATCGGGATTTTTTCGTTGAAGAGTAATTTTTTATCTTTTTTTGTTGTATTCTGCAGGGCTTCAGGAATTTTTATGATATGGAGAAGTAGCATAGGGCTACTTCTCGAAAATGTTTATATTTTATCTTTTCCAGGAATTTATAATGTGGAGAAGTAGCATAGGGCTACTTCTAGGAGATGTTTAAATTTTTCTTTTTTTCAGGAATTGTAATATGGAGAAGTAGCATAGGGCTACTTCTCGAAAGTGTGTTTATAGTTTTTTTTTCAGGAATTTATATATGGGGAAGTAGCATAGGGCTTCTTCTCGAAAATGTACTTTTTCACCCCTTTTCAGGTATCCTGGGAGAATTATGGGGGTTTTAGAGAAGCCAAAGAGAAAAAAAGGTAGCGTATACGCTACACGTTGCAAAAAATAAGAATGCCGAAAAACCAGAAAACATATAGCAATTGCAAGTATGTTAGGAATGACAAAATGCGCAAAAATGCAAACATGTACATTTACTCGATGAATGAACTGGGAAACTAGATGCTTCCCTGAGTGCACTCACCTCGTAATGTATGTAATGTAACATTGAGAAATTAATGACTAAAAATTAACATGAGATTGCTATGCGCCAAATCCCAACTAGCCCCTCTCAAAACAGTAACACTGGCAAGATTAGAGCTTTGTGCGGCGGAGCTTATGGTGGAGCTCGTAGAACGAGTACTTCAGGGGCTGCAAACTGGTATTTAAAAGGTTCATTATTACATGGACTCCACTACAGTTCTATCTTGGATATCGTCACCATCGTATACCTGGATAACGTATGTGGCAAATCGAGTATTAGAAATACAAAATCTAACGCAAATTGAACAGTGGGGTCACATTGAGGGTTCGAACAATCCCGCGGATATAATATCACGGGCATGTTAACAGATGCTCTAGCCCAATCCACCTTATGGTTTAGGGGACCTAGTATTCTCCCCAAATGCGAAGAAGATTGTCCAAAATAAGCATTTGAGCCATCAACGGAAGTTCCTGAACTTAGAACTAGGAAATCAGTACTATCAGCTGAGACATGCACCAAATGTTCCACTGACCTACTTATCTCGATCAATCACAGAAACTCATTTACGAAACTTCAAAGAATCATTGCATACTACATAAAGTTTAAAATAATTGTAATGTAACTAACGGAGTCAGAACGAACGTTAATTCGACTATAACATAATTTTACATGGACTTAAATCCTATCTTAAGACAAGTGCAACAATCGGCGTTCTCGAAGGAGTTTAGAAGTCTGCAGTCAAACAAGGAATTGGATAACAAAAATACTCTGCAAGCCTTGACCGTTTACATAGATGATGCAACCAATTTAATTAGGGTCGGAGGTCGATTACCCCACACCGATTTAGAAGAAGAAGCAAAAAACCAAATATAATTGCCCAAGAATTAATTCGTTGAAATTTTGTTCGCTCGTCTACACCAAAAAACATATGCATGGCGGTCCACAGACTCTTCTGGCCATAGTAAGGCCATTTGCACATAAAAAAAACGAAAACGAAAAACACAAATTTTGTCCTAAACTAACAGAAATTCGCCGCAATACAAATAATAGAATATTGGACATTTATTCTAATTACAGTTTCAATAAAAAACTATCAATATTTAAAGCTTTATTTCAATTAAAACACAGTCTTATGTTTATTCGTACGAGAAACAAATTTTCGTTCTGACTGTCGTATATTATCGTTCCACAATATGTTCCACACACGAACGAATATTTTTTCGGTCTTACATAATCTCATTTCAGTTTGTTTGATACAAACCAAACCCAAGTTTTATTCCTACGTTATTGATATGTAAACATAAACGAATTTTCGGTGTGAAACTCTTTATTCGTTCATTTTGGTTTTTCGATCTAAGACAAAGGTTATGGGTCATAGACGGAAGACGAATTGCACGGAAAATTGTTCATGACTGTATACGATGTTTCCGCTTTAAGCCAATAACCAAAGCATGGGAAATTTTCCGGTAGAAAGAAGTAGACCGTCTCGCCCATTTCAGAGATAAGTGAAGCTCCCAAACCCAAACGCAAAGAGTTGTGTCACAGAAAACTAACCAGAGGCTGAACCGAACTATAAGAGAACACCTTTAGACATTGTAGGCACTCTCGCCAACAAGTTATTTGGAGTGCTTGACCAGGAAATACGCCACAAAACTTGCGGGTATTATGAACACTTATTCCATACTCATACAATTCAGTTGTTTTGGTCAACCTTAGTTTACACTCTTACGCTCACCTGGAGATTGAGATGCCTCCCGTGATGTACTGATAATCCGCTTCAGGGTTAAAATACACTTGTATTTAGAACACCACTTTTATTCTTCGCTTTCTTGCATCTCAAACACGGTAATTACAATTTTATTATTTGTTTTTATTTTTTGTAAATTGACAAAAGAATTCAACTTATTTCCTAAAACCGTCGATTGACTATCTTACGTTAACCTATCCTTTTTATATATCAATTCGAACAACCGAAATCTTATTACCAATCATTGAACGTGTACTCACAACTTTATTATTTCCTTTTGCTTTTTCAACCCGCCGATTGAGACTCTCCTACTTCTTTCTTTCGTAACAGAGGTGTTGTTATGGAAGTCTTTTCCTCAATATTTAAAGTTTCATCCAGACTGAGTTGTTCCTCTAATCTACTGAGGCGGGGGTTAAGTTTAGTGTCGTCTTGTTCGACATCTTCTGGAAATAAGTATCTTATATGCTGTAGGGTGGCCGTCTGATCGGCACTTATTACCCTATTTTTATTATTCTGGAAACTAGACTTATTTAATGATTTTGTATTATTATTTATTTTAACCTCTTAACCTATTTGTTTCATTTAGAAAGTTCATTGGGGCAGCTGTATCTGCATGAGTTGCTGTCGACAGATGTTTGGTATACTGGCCAGCGCCTTATGTTGGAGTTTTTATGAGGCACCCGCAAGCGTCTTTAAGTGGGGTTTTATTGCGGCTCGGTTGCGCAGGGCTTTGATGCCTAATATTCTCAATTTTAGGTTTAAATGTAATTTCATGCTCACCATCGCCGGCATTTCGACACATGGAATTTGACGGATGGACCATGGCACTGGTTTTTGTCTCGCTTTCTTTTTATGGGGACTACAGAGTAGACCTTAATGGTAACCAGATTTAGGCTCACGCCGTTTAGAACTACTTGTGAATTTGCGTGTGTTGAGGATTCCTATGGGGACTGCTTTTAACCCAGCCGAAAGTAAGCTGTTTGCTAGGGAGACTATGTCGTCTATTTATTTTGACAGACTGAATGTTTCTTCCTGCAGCTGCAACGGGACTTTGACTACGATCTGGGAATTTGCTGGTACGCAGACATGTCCATTTAAATTTACCGGCTGCTGTCCACTCTTACAAGCAAGTCTTCGGTAATCAAGTCACCCTTATCGCTTTCTCACTTATCACAGCCCACTTCTTCTGACTGGAAAGCTTTGAGTACACCTGGGATAGTAAATATATCTCTTATGGAATTTATCTCTTCTACCAGCGTCTCTTTGTTGACCGTACTCTGTGTACATGGATTATCTGAGGCAGTCTCTAATGAAACAGCAAACTCTCCCAGATTGTTTTCCGTGCCAGAAAATTGGAGGACCTCGTTGGGGTCCCCCAACATTTTAGTTTTTGGATAGGAAATGATTTTGTAACAAGCCGTCGTCGGAAATACCTGGGATGTTTTTTTTCCACTTGAAAATTACAATGAAAGTTGCTTTTAATGATGAAATTCCCTTGGCAATTTCCCACGGTATCTGCGGCGCCAAAGGGGCTTGGAAGCGTTAATTTCTTGTCGGGATTTAATTAGCTCGTGGGATTTAATAGCCTTTTGCTTAATTATATTGATCTCAGCGCCGGTGTCTATTATTAGTTGAGCCTGGCAATTTACACCTATATCTAGAGGAAGTCTGGCGGCGGACACACTGAAGTCGGGTGGCTGAGAAAACCCCTTGTTTGTTACTGGTAGGGTTTATAGTCGAGGCGGGCAGTTTTGAGTCGATTCATTCTCGTAATTTTGCCTTATCTTGTCGATTCTGGGGCCTTTTGTATTGGTTTTGTCGTGCCAGTCTTTTGCGGACTTTTAGACGGTCCTCGTGTAAAAGGAGTTGCAGATTGTGATTGGTTATTTCGACAGTCGCAAATGTCATGCCCATAACTTCTACAGTTACGTTTTAGATACTCCGTGTGGATGTGTCCTCGCTTCTGGCAGAAGTTACAGGTGATGTTTTGTACCAGATTTTGTGTATTCGGTTGTCTAGAATCCCTACGTAGAAATGGCGGCCGTGGCGGTTGTGTATTTACATAGGGGGATTATTGAACTGTCGGTGCTCTTGTGCTCATAGTGTTGCATAAATGGAAGGCAGCTGTGCTTGCTGTAAGGAGTTCGACTAAGAGCTCGAACTCGGAGACTTGGATCTATTGGTGCCATTGGGGATGACTGTTCCGTTAGTGGCGTTTGGACGTAAACTGTGCCTGCTCCCTCTACATCATTTTCTACCAGCGTGAGGTACTGGCATAGGTGGGGATTATTCACTCAACTTTTGAGGGCGTTTCTGGCGAAATCCGCCAACTGTGTCTTCACAGATGGGGCTGCCGCCGCTCCGTACTTCAGTACCGCCGTCTCATTGTAAAGCATCAGCAACTGCTGCGCTCTTGTTCCAACGGCGGTGGGAGTTTCCAACGGGTTTCGTCTCATTGTGATGAGTTTGTTGACCAGTTCTTGATATGATTCTCGTGGTAGATACGTGCTGTTCAGACGTTCCTCCAATTCACCATGAGCCCCTGTCGGCCAGATCTGGAGGAAAGCAAATTTTTCTTCCTCATTTAGAAAGTGTAGGGTCTGTTTGCAACAGCCAATGAATGTTTGTAGCTCACGACCTAACTGTGGGGCATTTTCACCCGAAACTAGAGGGACAAGTTGTGCGGAGAACTTGGCCACCTTAGCGTAATCTACCATTGTGATTATCTTTTTGTTCTTTTTATTTACTGTTTTGTAGGGTAGTCTGCTGTGTCTTTGGGTTCTCAGGGCTTGGTTCTGGACTAGAGTCCGTGAAGAATACTTCTAGCCAGTAAATAAGGAGGTTTTCAGCGTCACTACTAATGTAAGTGACACCTTCTTCTTCTTCAGAACTTACAACTACACTGGCTGTGGTCTTATCTACACCTCTTGAACGTGAAACTTCGGCGAATTCGAGAAGCTCCTGTTTGAATCGCTCTGTATCTCTTTTAAATTTCTTATTTGCGTCAGCCTCTGCTCTCTGCTTTGACTTAATCTATGGTCAAGAGCGTCGCAGTGCGTGACAGTGATCTTATCGGATTCCCGCGCTTTCTGTAATAACTTATCTAAAGAATTATCTAAACTTACTTTAGTTGCTACTGGGGGAACAGTTCAAATGGTACCGCTTCGAAGGCGAACTCCTGCTGCTTCACGCGATTGGTCTGAAGTCTCGAAATTCTGGCTACCTGATGGAGGTTGTTGTCTTCTGGGGTTTTGTCTGTACCTTCCCCGGAGGTGTTGAGAATTTTCACCTGGGGATTTCTCCCTGTCGGATGGAGGTATAGAGATTTCCTCTTGCATGTACGTCCCGCTTTTTTGGAAGCCCCCTTCTTATGGAATGATCTTGCTGCTATGGGGCTCCTGTTGCCTTAATTCACTTGGCTGAGATTGAAAGGGGCGGCCTTGGCCGAGTTCGAGACCCCTTTCAATCCTTGAAAGAAGTTTTTATTTTAAATCTTCTGTTTGCTGCCCGCGGGCCCTGGGACTACTTATTTTCGCCTGGATATGGCTGAATGGGGGATTGAAGGCTTCTTCGAAATCCCGTTCAACCCACGAACGATGGTATCTTCCTTCTGGAGTTGGTTGTGAGTAGGTGTCCCAAGTTCTGCTTTTTTCACGGTGCTGGAAGAGATCTTGCGGTGTTTGATGATGAACTTAAGTATAGTGTCCAAGTTCCTTAATGATGTCTGTCACTTAATGGGTTGAACGCTTGTTCGCCTAGAACAGAGGCGTCTATAGATGATATCTACCCCGAGCGTTGGGGATGATATGGGCTTATAGTTTAGCTGATGTAACAGATTTCGCGCAGATTCCTGTAGGACCACGGCTTTTCAAGCGATTACTATCCTTTAACTTGACCGAGCTTCCTTGATCTTGCCAGCTCCGCCAATTTGTTATATACCTACTCTCTACACTTATTCTACACTCATACAATTCAGTTGTTTCGGTCATCCCTAGTTAACACTCATACGCTCACCTGGAGAGTGGGATGCCTCCCTCAATGAACTGATAATCCGCTTCAGGGTTCAAATACACTTATATTTAGAAAACCACTTTTATTTTTCGCTTTCTTGATCACAAACACTGTAATTACAATTTTATTATTTTCTTTTGTGTTTTGCATACTGACAAACGAATCCAAATTTACTCCTAAGAATCGTCGATTTACTATTTTACGTTAACTTATACTTTTTGCAATTTCTCCATTTATTTAAATGGTAAGCTAATCATGTTTTTAAGCATGATTAGCTTATGTGAAAATTAATATTGATTTTATTTTATCATTTTTAGGCTTTTAGGTATATTTGGGTATACAACAAGATTACTTATTGGCACTGGTACGGAATAAAACATCAGTTACAGATTCGAGCCTGAATATCATTAATTGGGACGGAGACCATATTAACAAACAACTAAGTGTATTCGAAAGGTGTCTAAATGAATTACTGGAATACCAACAAATAACAGAGGAAATCATAAGCGAAGAACGGATCTTACAAGCCTTCAACGCCCTAGCTATTCATGCTCATTTGGTAACAGTAACCAATTATCATAAAACTCAAACACCCCTTATTGACGTCTTTACGGATACACATAACGCAAAACTTAACCCACTAATTCTAACACCGAATCAATTGATTCAAGAATTCCACAACATATTGAAAAAACTTACCGCCCAACACTATAGTACCTCAGCAGTATTACGAGAGGAAACTGCTACAGCTTTACCAGCTCATGACTGTTAAAAGAAGAGTGACAATGACGAATGTTGTATTCAGCATACAGCTCCCCTCTTCTAAACACCCAAGTGTACGAAATTTTTCACACTATTTCCGTTCCAACATTAGAAGCATATAGATCAGTTCAACCTGAAACTGAATATCTTGTTGCACGTCACCACAAGGGCAGTTACTGTACTCTAACCGATAAAGAATTACAGTGCTGCATTCCGTTCAATAGCTCTCAGTACATTTGCTTCCAAAGAACAAGCCATATTCAAAAAGGATTCAGAAATGTACCAGTGCTCCTTAACAGCGGACGACAGTTGTCAGTCAGTTGTCAGTTGGCATCTGCTTGGTAGACGCGATTACATAATCCAAATCACTGGCTGTATTCCTTGCCAAATGAAACAACGATAAACATAGTTTGTGATTCCAAGGTATATCAAAGAACTCTTCGTCGAGAAGGGATATTAAGGCTCAAGTCAGCGTGCAGCATACGTCAGAGGGAAAACACTCCACAAGGCATACTCGTCAGAACATAGCTCCTCTTTGTGCCTTCTTTCAATTTAAATGTATATCACGACACGAAGATGAGACCAATTACATCAATAACACGGATATTACCAGACTGGAGGAAGACGTTAATTGCATCTAAGGTCGAGAATCACTTCCTAGTGTAATTATCGCTTATGATATTCATCATTACAACCTTGGTCACCTGATATTAATATTTTCAATCGTCGGTATTACTATCTTATGCATCTCAAAATTCAAGATAAGATGATCGTGTTGGAAACGTAAGTCTATCCATGAGGACAACCCAACCGAATTAGGTGACTTCAATATATCCCTCTAAATTAGACAATATTGTGAACTATAAGTCCGCAAGAGGGGGAGGATGTATAAGCCATATAATTATCTTATTTGCTTGCAAGTACAATTCAACTAGACAATTTCAGAGAATCTTACCTGCTTACATTCCTTAAGAATGCAGGCTTCTCAAATTTATTTTCCAGTTGAAAATATGTTCTGGCTGTTTTCCATGGAAATGTGAGCATTCTTTATCACAGTTTCAAATATCCACGTAAGTATGCGTCTCATGATTCTGATGTTGACAATTTTCGTGTGACAGTAATTTTATGGGAACATGCAATTCCAGAATTTTTATATTTGTTCCCACTAAATTTAAGGCGGATTTTTTTGTTAAGTTAGCATATTTTTATTATAAATTACGAATTTTTGATATAATGATAGTTGAATAAAAGTTAGGTTTTGATGAACGTAAACGGCTTGTTTAGACCACTGCATATTAGTTCTACGTGTTGGCTTGTGTAAAACTAGTTCTAAATGACACGATCTAAACAGACTCAGTCATTATTTGAAAGGACAGTGTAAAGGAAGCATAGAGTACTTTATTGTGATAATTGAATAAATTTTGTTTTCTAAGCTTTTTGTAAGTTTTTCTTATTTTTTGGCTGTTTGAATTATCTTCAGGTAGGTACAATGTTCTACTGAGATAAAGATCGTTTAAATAAAAATACGGATTGTCCAAAAACAAAATATAATGGTCTCTAGAAGTCCTGCAGTCTACAATCATTTTGCTCTGTTTTGTTAGTTTTCTCCTTTAATTGTATCAGTAGCTAATTTAGATATTTATGGTTATCTAAATATTTGCTGTGATAATTTGTAAAATGTTATTAGAATTATATTTCTTACTTTTAGTTAAGCTATATTAAAAAATTGTTTTAAATGTAAAATTAATTTGTTGTTGTAACAACTTTTTCTACCATCTGTGCAAATAATCTGCAACAATTATTTAATTATGGCCTAGAGGTTTGTAGAATTGTGATGAAGGTCCAGCGATGATCACTGATAAATTGGACAATAGAACAGCCGCGCTTTTGTTATTCATTTTTAAATTTCTTACTGAAGCTGTGATATTCTATAATCCTTCGTGAAGTGTGGAGTGAAACGCATATCAGGAAATGTTCATTTCATACCGCGTACGTTGGTTTTAAGTTGTGCACGCGAAGTTTGTGTTTGGATTTAGCGGTGTTATTCATTAGGAGTGGAGTAGTGGAGAGCTGTTACGTGCCCAAAATCAATGATACGCAACAATATGTGCAGCCGGCTCAGGGCGATGGGGTAGGTTCTCTAAGTAGGACAAATCCAATTAGGTCGCCACGTGATTTTTTTTTTGTTTTTCCTTGGCTGAATCACGAAACCAAATCCACCAGCCCAATTAGATACGCCTGCAGCTTCGTCTCGAATCTGCTATGGTTAACCAAAAGAAAAGAATAATCAGATAAAACAGAATTCCGTGGTTAAGAGACTGGTTGGCCACTTATTAGCATGACGCAAGGACGGAAACCATGTATCACAAGTTTATGATTCCATCTAATATCGCATAATGTTTCATGTAATTCAGTACTATATATCGGCGAGAGGCGATCGCTCAACGAATAAAAAAAAAAACAGCGTCTATCCGAAATCGCAATTCAACAGGATCTGGCCCAATGTAATCAAAATTGAACGTAATTCCAAATAATAGAATATAATATTCAAGGTATTCCAATATAACATAGCATAAAGTTCAATGAAATTAAATATTATATTATAGAATGTCTAAAGTAATCTAATATAATCTAGTATGAAGTCCAATGTAATTAAATATAACAGGGGATAATATTCAGAGTAATCCAACACCATCTTGTATAAAGTTCAATGTAATTACATACATATGACAGAATACAATATCCAAAGTATTACGGTTTAAAATATGGGTAACTAGGCGGCCAATTAACACCCCGAATTGGAATATGTGTCACAACTTTGCAATTCAATATTATATAAACTATTGTCCAATATAATCCGACCTAAAATCTATGTAAGCGGGCGGCCACCTCACGCAAAGAAGGGAGCCCATGTATCACCAATTCGCTGTAGTATACCTACCTACCTTGCTGCCGAAAATTTGATTTAATCAAGTAGGTGCACCAGGCACTAACGCATAATTCTTCTTAGATATGCATAAAACAATACGGACATACAATAGGATTAATCTGAAATCAATAACAATGTGAGTTACATCCTAGTTTACCAAACTTAATCCTGTTAAAAATCCAAAGCAGCAACAAAACTTAAGTACGTCCTTCCATTAACACATAATTAATCTGGCGACTATTTCAAATGAAAATCGTACGTGTACCTATTCATGTAGTGTACCAATGCTACTCTCTTTGTTATCTGAAAACCATGTTCTGCGTGACAATCCACCATATTTTATTCAAGGCAACACAACAATTCACCGAATGTACTAATTGACGCTGGCAAAGCAGCAAAGCGAGCTAACCCGGGGCCATTCGCTGCGTCAAATCCTAGAAGAAGGGGACCACCTGTTCTGGTAACTGCTCCTTTCGTTTGTGTCAGTTTTTGCCAGTACCACCTGGTAATTCTTATCTACTCTACTCTCGTTCAACTTTAACTACTGCCCGACAAACCTACTCTATCAGCGGGTACCGCCACTAGGGCATTCTTAGACAAGTTAAATTCACCTCAGAAGAAAGGAGGCACTAATAACCACTATTATACACACATGTGACTTCACGATAACAAGGTATTCATACAAATGCTTAAATATCCACTTAACTTTTCTTTCCTTTACAAAAGTAGGCCATCGACTTTTCGCACCGGGGCGACTATACAGCTACCTTTATTTAGTGATTGTTAGGACTTCGACGGAGTTCCGGTAATTGCTCTGCTACTTTGTGAATTTTACAACACGGCTCCGTAAAGTGACGTGCACGGCTTTCTCGTATCAACACAATCCGCCGGCTACTCGTGCTTGACTAGGTGTATTGCAAGGAACGCACCGACAGATCCCCGTAGGGTTAGCCAAATGTGCCTAAACTCGTGTCACTCAAGTAAATTAATTCCCGTGCGGTGTGTAATACAGCCGTGCTTTCAGGTGCACGCAGAATGTCACATAATGTCACATATTTACACACCATGTCGTTCAAGCGACCGAAGCGTTGTCATTTGCCCAGCACATCGATGGCACATTTTACGCTACGGTCTGGTAGCGTAGTGTCCCGGTGAGCTTTGTAGTTTTGACGTTTAGCGTAGTTTTGTTCTTAACGAACTTTCAAATAGACATTTCGAATCGAAGTACACCAACCGTTCAGTTGCTATCCCTACTTTTTCAATGATGTGATGTGCGCACCGATATGCTGAAAAGCACATCGGTGTGTACACCTGAACGCACGGCAGGTGCACGCAGAATGTCACATAATGTCACCTTATTACACACCATGTCGTTCAGGCGACCAAAGCGTTGTCATTTCCCCAGCACATCGATGTCCACATTTTACGCTACGATCTGGTAGCGTAGTGTCCCGGTGCGCTTTGTAGTTTTGACGTTTACCGTAGTTTTGTTCTTAAAGAACTTTCAATATTGACGTTTCGAATCGAAGTGCACACCAACCGTTCAGGTGCTATCCCTACTTTTTCAATCATGTGATGTGCGCACCGATGTGCTGAAAAGCACATCTGTGTGTACACCTGAATGCACGGCAGGGCTCTATTGTGTCACGACAAGCTATACAGACCTCATTGTTGTTTGACTTTTGTCTGATGTGACGTCGGAAAGTAAAAAAAGCGGACCTTGGATTCTAACAAAAAACTGACCCCCTTCTATAGGAGTGGTTACTTATTTATAAAAAAAAATTCACGCGAAGTGGTGCCAATATGGTGGTTGAAAAGTGGACATTTCGATAGATTTTGCGGCCCAGAAAGATTGATGGCCCCCGGATTTAATTTGTCAACATAATGTGCGAAAAGTGCGATGTTCGGGGTATATTGCTTATAATATTTTAGTGCGTTATATACGAGAATTTATTAATTAAAATTTGAAGTTTTAATGCCGGGCGGAAGTAGTTTCGCGGCGGTTGAGTAAATACTAGCTCGTTTCTAATTGGCTGAATTCCCGAGGAAATTGGAATATATTAATACTTGCTTTTTGTGTTCTGGAGTGTCGAATTTCGTAGATTTCGACCTTGAGAACCCAAAATTAATTTCAAGAATAGTATTGGTCTCCAAGCTATTGTTGGTCGAAATTCGCGTTTGGCAAATGAGGTTATTTGGATAATTTTCCAATTTTCTCGCCGGATTAGCGATGAAATAGCTTTAAAGGAGTTCCTAGATAGGATATGCGGGCTTTTGAGTAGGTGTGCATCTCTAATTTGACATAATTTGTGAGATTGTTATAAACTTGTCACCTCGTTACTTTTCCCCCATTCCCGGACTACGTGTCTTGCCTTGGGGGTGCTTCCCTATGTGAATATGTTGCTTTGACCGTGCTTCAAGTTAATGCATAAGCGAATTCGTGCTAATTATAAATTACCGCGAGAATGAGGTCCATTGGTGTACATAGACTCTGTTTTATATAGCGTATAGTTTTCCTACTCTCGACCGCGCTTATTCTAAATAATACTTAATTAATGTTCCTAACTTATTCCTATGTATGGTCGGGTTGTGGCTGCTTGTTTAGCTAAAGGTATTGGGTGGGTTGTTTTTTTTGCGTCTTCGTTTATTTCCTTAGCGTGAAGATTGAGTCTTGATATTTCCGGTCGTCCATGCTCTATGTTTTCCGCCTTCCATCTCTGGAAGTTGTACTTGCTTTTGAGCATTATTTCGCTGATCCACCCTCAATCATTTTAGATGCTTTAAGAAAGCCATGAAATGAGATAATCTTCTGCGGGGACTTGCCTAAAAATGAAAGGGAATAAAACTGCAGTACTAAATTTTTAAAATGGGTTAGTCGTGCGGACACCACAGACATTTAAGCTATCAGATAAGTTTCTCTTTTCCGTTTAATGTAAGAACTTGATTCTTTGTTAGTAATTTTCGATATTTCTAGGTGTATCGGCCAAAGGTGTTGTCAGGTTAGAGACTTATTGGTTGGACAAGTTCATAAATAGCGACAATGAGGTAGCGGGACGACGGATGGAGTCATCGCCAGTGGCAGGTGGAAGATAAGGAAGATTTGACTTGAATCGAGTAAGAATTATTTGTCTAAAATTTGTTAGCATTGCTCATGATTAGTTTGTAACAAAATATTAGCGTATTCTGCGATCTTATAAAAGGATTCGCTTCTATTCATTCCGTATTTTTTAGTTGTAGTTTACGTAGTCTGGTGTTACTCGACACCTTTCGCTGCGTTTTTCTTTGTAAATGATCTAGCCATAACAGAGCATGTGCTAGTTTTTGTATCCGCGGCCCTGGATGGGATTTGGTGTACCTACTACATGTAATTTTATGTCGCTGAGTGTTGACTGTGGTTCTGTATTGTTTAAAGGAAATCAGGTACAATAAATAGTATTTGCCCTGTGCGTCTACCTATTATGTTCTGTTTACGTGTAGCATTATATGTTAGGTGAAATTTGTACGTCACCATGTATAAATAGTTCCACTTTTGTAGCGCATCTGTTTTTTGTTGTGTTCTAAAGAATCCGCATTTGTGTACCTGTATCTTCTGTGTGGGTGTTATTGAGAGTTATTTGAGGGAATCTTTGTCGCAGCGCTTATTTTGTGCTTATATCAATGTTTGTTACTAACAAAATAATTTAAAATTGTTACCTGTATGTGATGTGTGAATATGGGGAAGATGTGCGATGCTGCGCTGCTCCAGGGAGTCTCATCTTGTATATTGCTTGTGCCCAAGGGTATGTCACAAAAATTTGTGTTGTACCTACTGTTAATTATGTGGAATGATTCAGGTGCACACTAATGCGGTTTTGCGGGAAATTATACCTATAGCATATTTCGTTTGGTCCCATAATTAGAAATTGCATGACCATGTGGTGTTGATAAGTTGGGTATATCTGGTTAAGAGTTTCCGTGTCGATGTTAATTGTCGTGTTATGTGAAATCGAGAAAATTCAGTCCGACGTTTCTTACGAACACCTCTGAAACATGGACAAAATTATCTTAATAAAATTCGATTTTTGTGTGCAAAGCTGTCGTTTATTTTACGTGTTACTTAACTCGGTGTGCCTTGTTTCCATTTTCAAAAACGGAAGTCTCTCTCTCCAAAATGGTGTTGGTTCCTTTTCCTTTTTTTTACAATTTTGTTGACAATTGTACTAGAATAAGTACCATTTTAATGGAAACATTTTGATTAAACTAATATTACTGACTTTAAATTTAGTTACAAGATTTTAATAAATAATTTGCAATAAATTTAGTCCAGTCAGTAGGGGTTTTTACCCTACAAAGGTGGGGTAGTTGTGATTTTGAATTATGGGATTCAGGGGGGGGGGGTCCGCCATCTAGTATTAAAGGTACCAAAAATTTGTTTTTTCAGATCATTCCTCAGCGGTTGATCCTACGACAAAAATGTGAAAATATAAATTTGCAGAAAAAGGTAATGATGGGATTAAATTTTCATCATTGAAAATTCTCGCTATATTAGCCAATTGAATTTCTTTTTGCGGGAGTTTGAAAATTGTTAATATTCCCTTCTGACATATACAAGACGTGGTATCACAATCACTGAAGGCATGGGCCGCTGTTATATAGGTATTTCCGCACTGGGTTCACTTCAATAATACCCTCTTCTCTTTTGTTTTGTCTTATATTTTAAAATTCCTTTCCACTAAAAAACTTTCTTTTTTAATTTTAAATTCTCTTCTCACAACAAAAACTTTCATTTCTATTTTCAAATTTCCCTTTTTAATTTTCAATTTGTTCCTTTTCACAACTTGTGAGCTCTAGTCTCGGACGTGGGAGGGAGTGCAGTTTTTCAAATATAAAAATTATTATTGAAAAATTCAATTTAACTTGGTTAACCTAGTATCACAATTCAGTTCAATAAAAATTCAATATAAAATTAACCTACAAACTGTTGTGTTCAATAAAACCACTAACTATATATATATATGCATATGTATGTACATACTACACTTCACTATTCTTGTCACACTGTTCTTGGCTGGCTGGTGGCTCCGGCTCGATCGGTTACCAAGAGCTGACTGACTCAGTGATTGAGCGATGAACCCGAGCGAATCACCTTACAGAACTTTCAGCTGACATCTGCTGACATACATAATACATACACTACACCTCCTTTCCCTTTAAAAAAAATGAGAAGCCTCTAACTAGCCATGAGAATTCAGAACTCAAAGTTATAATAAAACAAGTATCCTTACATTATAAATATATATATATATACCTATGTACAGGGTGTCCGATAAGTCGACGTCAAGCCGGAATCGGGTGATAGACCAAATCATAACAATTACCAGAAAATTATAAAAAAAATCTAAGTCATGTACTTTTCAAATTATAGACATTTCTTTTCTTTTCGAGAAAATGTACACCCTGTGATGGTTTTTTAGCTCCTCTTGCTGCAAATATTTATTTTTTTTTTAATTTTATTTCTATAATGTAATCCCGAATAGTACTTATGTAACCTGTAGCTTTAAATTCTAAGCCAACTGTTCCAGCTTGGAAGAAAATGTCACATTTTGCCGAACCAAGAATAGAAAATTAATATTTCGCACAACTTTAACTAACTGTAATGAAATAAAACTGTACTACGCCCGTTTGGCAAGGAACTTTAAAAGTTGACGCATTTAGTAAGGATTCTACAATACTTGCTACAAAATTTCTTAATTACGGAAAAAAAATTTTTCTTCAAGAAACCCAGTTTCGAAAAATATTTTTTTACCTCCTAAAAATGATTCTAGTGTACCCAAAGATTGCCGTAAGACCGTAACTTTAAGATTCTAGTTGGAATGAAACGGAGAGTCATTGCATGAAATGTGAGTGAGCAAGATAGTAATTGCTTTTAGTTTAGTCTTACTTGGTTTAGTTCCTTTTTTATTTATTTCCTGCCCTAAGTATTGTACACTGTTTTCAAAAAATTTGCTCTTATTTTCCTTGACCTTCACTTTATGTTCTTGCAACCTACTTAGAACTTCAATTAATTTTTCTACGCACTCTTCTTTCGTGGCTGCACCTATTAGGATATCATCTAGATATTCAAACACTTTTTTAATTCCTTTTAAAATTTCATCTGTTACTTTTTGAAAAGTAGCCGGGGCTGAACTAACACCAAAAGGAAGTCTCTTATATCGAAAAAGCCCTTTATGAGTGTTTATTGTTAACTATATTTGTGATTTCTCAGATACTCTCAGTTGTTGATAAGCTCCCATTAAATCCAATACGCAAAATACCACACAGTTAGCTAGCCCTGCTAGAATGTCCTCAATACGCGGTAAGGGATAATGTTCAGTTTTTATGAAATTATTTATTCAAAACTTACAATCTCTACATATTCTAATGCAATTATCTAACTTCGGAACCACTACAATTGGGGATGCCCAAGTGCTATGTCTCACCAGTATTTGAATATTTTCTTTTACCAGCCGCAGTAAATCAATTTCCACTTTTTCACGTAATCCGAACGGTACAGCGTAGGGCTTAAAAAACAATGGTTTTGCATTTTCAATTAAGTATTTCAGCTTCAAAACCCGTAATAGGTTCTGTCAAATCTGACCTAAAAACGTCTTTATATCGTTCCTTAATGTTACCATCCTGAATTTGCTTTTGCTTGATGCTTCAACTATTTAAAAAAAATTGTTTCCAATCCGGGAAGAGTTTATCAAGCCATCAACGGCCCAGCAGCGGCGTATAGTTCTTTTTACTCCTTATAATAAATAGCTTCAAAAAACTTTTACCTGTAATTCCTCGTTTTCAATTCTTACTGTCACTGGACAAATTCGCGCGACTTAAAGCTGCTCCCCAGTAATAACTTGTAGTGTATTGTCAATACTTATGAGTTTTTGCTGTCCGAATACGTTATTGAATTGCTCCCAGCTCATCACACTGACACACGCACCTAAGTCTACTTCCATTTTAATATTTTGTTCATTTATAATCAGTTCTACTGTATATGGCTCGTTTCTACCTGTAATAAAATGTAAACTTTTAATCTCTAACTCATCTAAATTATATTCAATAGAGCTTCCCCTAACATCTCGTTGAGTTTCACTTTCCGTTTGTTCTTCCTCCAGATGATATATTCTTTAGATGTTTGCCGTGATGGTTGCGGTCCCTTTTGTTGATACTTTTGTTGATTTTCGCTTTATATCTCGATATCTGCATTCTCGTGCCATGTGTCCATACTTCGCACAATTAAAGCACTGTCCCATACTAGCACTGCCTTTTCGTTCTCGTTGCTGGTTATCCTTATTATCACTGTCATGATTGCTTTTGTAATTTTTCTTCTGTTGATCATTCCCGTTGTAATTGTTTTTATAGCCTCTAACTACATTTTCTACCACCGGATTAAATAATTCCAAGCCAGACTGAGTCAGCTGGTAATTGTGTGAAATTTTTCATGCCTCATTGAAGGTCAGATTTGCTTCACCTAGTAGTTTTGACTGCAATTTTTCATCTCTTCTCCCACACATAAACTGATCTCGTAGCGCATCATTCAAGAAGTCTTTATATTCACATTTGTCGCCTGTATTTTTAATTCTACTATGTAATCGCTAACACTCTCGAAACTATTTTGTTTTCTGCTATGGAAGATGAACCGTTCCGCTATTATATATTTTTTTTTTATTTGAAACGGTTTTTCGAGAATTTTAACTAAATCTGTATAACTTTTTTCACTCCGTTTTTCAGGAGCCACTAACGACTTAAGAATATTATATTCCACCGGTCCGATTAGCGTTATTAAATACGAGCTTTTAACATTGTCATCTATTATTTGGTTAAATGTAAATAAATGCTCGAGACGGTCTCGATAGTTTTCGAAATTACTATCTGGCGTACAATATTCAATTGTGCCAAATAATGTGGATGTTGTTTTGGACATTTTGTTTTTTTCTGAATACACACTTTTTCTTTTGTTTCACCTTTTTACCTCGTCGCCAACTGTTGTGTTCAATAAAATTACTAACTATATATATATATAGATGTATGTACTACACTTTATTATTGTTGTCGCACTGTTCTTGGGTAGCTGGTGGCTCCGGGTCGATCAGTTACTAAGAGCTGACTGACTCAGTGATTGAGCGGTGCACCCGAGCGACTCACCTTAAACAACTTTCAGCTGATATCTACTTACATACATAATACATATACTACACAAACTAGTACAATTCAAAACATTAAAATTTTAAACAAATTAGAAATTCGAATTAAAAAAAAAATGTTACGGCTTCTTGCTTGCTTTAGTTCTGGAAAAAAAATAAGAAGAAGAATTGAGCAGCTCTCAACAAAATATATTACAAATATTGGTATTAATTGACAAAATGCCTTTGTTGGTGCGTGAGGAGAGCACCAGGGTAGTAAAATGATTTGCTAACCAAATCAGACACTCAGATTATCTCTGATCAGATTTGTCTTCTGTGGTGGCTCGTGAGAGCACCAGGGTAGTAAAATGATTTGTTAAAAAAATCAGACACTCAGATTATCTCTGATCAGAATTATTTTCTGTGATGGTGCGTGAGGGCACCAGAGTAGTAACATGATTTTATAGAAAATAGAGGACACTCATTTTATCCCTGACCAGAATTATCTTCTGTGTAAAAAATCAGACACTCAGATTATCCCTGAGCAGAGCTAACTTCTGTGGAAAAGGTAGGAAGCACGATTCTTTATTACTCAGATTAGCTCTGATACAGATCAACTCTGCCAAAAGAATGGTGCCATCTACTGAATTTCGTCGGCTTTATATAGCTGCTGTAACCAGTTATGTCTTCTCGTCTCTTGGTGTTGCCCTAGCACCGATTGATGTGATATCTGAATGTACCACAGACAGCTGGTTGACGTATGTCACTTGCAGTCATCATTGTAAATATTAGGAGATACATATGCTTTTATGCATTTTTTGTATTTATTAATAAATTTTGATTGCTTTTAGGTGAACTGCAGCTCCCAAAGGTACCAATGGATGTTTCCTGATTTGCTTTGGGTGGATTTAGGAGAGTATTTCTGATGGAAATGTGGAAACTATCAGACAAGTATGTTTCGTTTATGGTTTCAGAACTTGGTTCTTTGTGTATTTTTAATTTGTATTTTAGGAGATATAATTATCAACAGGAAAAAGCATCGGGGGAATTGAAACGTTGGTAGGATATTCAACGTGGGATGTCAATTCATGTGAGGACTGAACATCCTCCAGCCTCAAAAAAAATATTTTTTGTGTTGTGAATAAACTTACGTTTTGTTGATGGAAGATGTGATTCCTTTTCATTTTCATCTTCACAGTAACATCTCCTGGCGGAGACTATTTTCAGAACGTCTTTGCTTCCCTGAGTCGTCCCAAGGACCACTCGTGCTTTGGAGAACTTTGTTTTATCGCGATGGGAGTAGCGTAGATTCATCCTACTAGATCTCTTGGGTTTCTTGGCTCTGATTTCTCTGGTATTTGCTTAATACTGGCTGCTGGATGATCTCGGCATTCCTTTGGAGGAGTAATCGGGACATTCATAAATTGTTTCTCTATTTTCTTCGGTGATGTTTTATTGATAGTTATTTCAGCTGAAGTTTGGATAACACTCGATGCGCTGGCAGTAGGCGTCCCCTCATAAAGATTTCCTGGAAAACTTGGTAGTATTTCGCTCTTATTGTTGGCATATATCCGTGGACATGCTGGACGAGATGGGGCTTCTGGACAACGAGCACTTTACTTCGGTTTGAGTTGCGGTTTGCTGCTGACTGCTTTATGCACTTCAGGCATACTTAGTGGTGTAGATCGTTTTCCAGTAGCTAACCTTGTTTGAGTATGGACCCGGACTTCTAGGAGGTATTCGTTGGATCTCGGCTTAAATTTCACACCATCGGTTGCCTTAGGTGTGGTCTGCAATCTTTTGATATCAGATGTGGCTGGCATCGACTCGAAAGGCCTGCACAATCTTTTTACTGGCACGAGCTCGTGAGATGGTGGCCGCACAGCAGTCGATCGAATTTTTCCTGCCTTTTTCGGAGTTAGTGGCAGTGGGCTTATCGGCCGGATTGACTTGAAGGTGGCCAGTAATTCTGGTGGAGTTGGAGATAGGCCAGAATCCACAGAATACAAGTATTCTGAGTTAAAAATCTCCAATAACTCATCCATGGTAGAAGACAATAAAAAAATGAAAAAATACAAAGTATAAACGCAATAAAAGAGAAAAAACCACTGCGCGCACTTGTCAACTTTCAAACTTGAAGTGACTTTTTGGCGGATTTTGGAATCATTTATATTTGAATATAATGGGTGTTTTGAAATTTGGGAATGCCAGAGAGCAATAGATATAGGTGGGGATAATTGATTGTCAGGAGATGTTTATGAACGGGAGAGGACAGATTTTATGTATACAGGACGGGGGAGAATATTTTTTGTTGCATCATCTGGCAGAAGAATAAAAGATCTGACATAATTTACTCCAAATTTTGCCATTGGGGAAATATCATTCTTTAGTATTACTGGTCGATGGTGAGAAGTAGCTTTTAGACTATATTGGCGCCATCTAGTGGTGAGAGTTTTAATCTCTCTACGATTGAGTTCAGTTTGTGTGGCCGCTGATCGGGATAGCAATAGTCTTGTCTTATTTTTCCATTTTGTCTTGAGTCCTTGCAGAGCTGATCTTTCGGTGTGAATGTTGGCGTAGTAGTGTGCTTCCAAACTAGTTTTAATTTTTTGTTCAACTTGGGGTTTGTTGTAGTATAGGTAGATAATACAGTCGTAGTCGTGCTCTTTATTTACGCCCTCGACCAGAAGCCAGCCCAGTTCAGTGTTTTGGGCTGTGGGTATAATCATGGCAGGGTAAACCTCTGCTCCAAGACGAATGTCAATTTCTCCCGGAATCGAGAAGGTGTGATCTGCTAATGTTAGATTTTTAATGCGTCTCCAGCTTAACACTTTAATTGTATTGGTAGGCAGCAAGTCTGTGATTTTTCTTATCACGAGCATGTTGCTTGCTATTTTAAAATTGTTGTGTAGATAAGTAATTGTGACTGTGGCTTGTATTGGTGGGAGTTGTGCCAAGTCCAATTAATTCTTGTGTGCTTTGAGATCCTTTAAGCTGTAATAGCTTAAAGGTCCTCTCGGTCATAATAAACACTTGAGATCCAGAGTCTATTAATGCTCTAAATGTCATTGTGCTTCCAGATGGTGAGGTGACGTATATTAGAGCTGTGCAGAGGAGAGCTCTTTTCATATTGCCGGTAAGAAAATTTTGAACTTGCTGTTCGTCTTTTCTACAAGCTAAGGGTGTGCTTGGTTCAATTTCCATGCTGGAATTTTGGGTGCATTTATTTGTTGAATTTGTCACTGAATTGTTTGGCTCATAGTGCAGCAGAGTATTGTGAATTTTGTTACAGTCGTAACACGTTTTATTGCTGGTGAAATTTGAGTTTGAATGGTTGGGTGATAAGCAGTTTTCGCATAAATGCTTATTTGTGACAACTTCTTGTCTCTGTGGGTGGTTAGATTTTTAAAAGTTGGGCAATGAAACACTATGTGATTGCCTTTACATTGACAGCAGAAGTTTTTATTTGTATTAATAGGTGGGTGAACTGGTGTTGAACTTTTGCTTCTATTAAAGAATAAATAAGTTGGTTTTGCTGACAATGGTTTTCTCTGTATCGTATTTGACAATATATTTTTGTTTCATGTCATTTCTAGAGCTCTGAAGCGAGACTCTAGTAATTTTGTGAGTGTCTTTAGTTCTCGTTATTCAGTGCTACTATGTAAGCTCTGTTCTCATAGTTGATGAGTGTCTGGATGTAACTTTTGTACAGTCAAGTATATAATTATTGGATCCAAATTGTTTGTTTCTACACCTAAATTTTGTAATGCTAATAATGCCTCGGTTACGTTATCTTATAGCCTTTTAATATTGTCGCCACTGTCATGGTTTATGGTTGGGAGTTACAACAATTTTTTAAACTCTGCATTGACTAGGATTCGCTTCTTTGAGTAAAGGTCCTTTAGGAGTTTCCAAGCTGGCTGATAATTTGCATCGCTTACTTCGTAAAGCCTGAGCAATTTTTCAGCTTCTCCAATTAGATTTGTTTTTAAGAAATATAATTTGTCGACGTATCTCAAATTATTGTTATTATGTATTAATGAATTAAATAGATCGTGAAATGAAACCATGTCGATTATTCTCCATTGAATGTCGGCAGCTTGATTCTAGCAAGTATTTCGGTATTGCATGATATTCTGCTAGCAGAAGGAGGAGAGCTCTTTTCATATTGGCGGTAAGAACATTTTGAACTTGTTGTTCCTCTTTTCTACAAGCTAAGGGTGTGCTTGGTTCGATTTCCATGTTGGAATTTTGGGTGGATTTATTTGTTGAATTTGTCACTGAATTGTTTTGCTCATAATGGAGCAGAGTATTTTGACTTTTGTTACAGTGGTAACACGTTTTATTGCTTGTGAAATTTGAGTTTGAATGGTTGGGCAATGAAACACTATGTGATTGCCTTTACAATGACAGCAGAAGTATTTATTTGTATTAATAGGTGGGTGAACTGGTGTTGAACTTTTGCTTCTATTCAAGAATCCATAAGTTGGTTTTTGTGACAATGGTTTTCTCGGTATCGTATTTGACAATATATTTTTGTTTCCTATAATTTCTAGAGCTCTGAAGCGAGACTATAGTAATTTTGTGAGTGTCTTTAGTGCTGGTAATTCATTGCTACTATGTAAGCTCTGTTCCCATAGTTGATGAGTGTCTGGATGTCACTTTTGTACAGTCAAGTATATAACTATTGGATCCCAAATGTTTGTTTCTAAACCTAAATTTTGTAATGCTAATAAAGCCTCGGTTACGTTATCTAATAGCCTTTTAATATTGTCGGCACTGTCATTGTTTATGGTTGGGAGAGACAACAATATTTTTAACTCTGCATTGACTAGGATTCGCTTATTTGGGTAAAGGTCCTTTAGGAGTTTCCAAGCTGGCTGATAATTTGCATCGCTTACTTCGTAATGACTGAGCAATTTTTCAACTTCTCCAATTAGATTTGTTTTTAAGAAATATAATTTGTTGACGTATCTCAAATTATTGTTATTATGTATTACTGAATTAAATAGATCTTGAAATGTTATCCATATCAAATATTCTCCATTAAATATCGGCAGCTTGATTCTAGCAAGTATTTCGCTATTTCATGATATTGTGCTAGCAGAATTTGTATGTGTGTAGGGAGGATTACTGACAGATGGCATTGGTTCTAATCTGTCGATATCTTCTTCAATGCTTGCTGCCTTTTCAATGTAGTATTCCTGAACCTCGCTAAATATCTCTTTCGTGAAATAATCTAGCTGGAGATCTTCTTTCGTTACTCTCCTTTCTATAGACCTGTGTTTGGAATTCTTTCCAATACTCGGCGAACGTTTGTAGGCGTTTTCTGTCGATTTGACAGTTATATTTTTTCCTTCTCTTTGATGCCTTTTGTATAGGTCTATCATTAGCTCTAGCAGAGTCAATAGTTTCGTCATCAACGTCAGATGAGATGGATTCTCTCTCCATCTTTTGGAATTTTGTATAGAGAAGCTTTGAACTGAGTGACAGTGTTAAAGAGTGAATCCAATTTTATAATTTACTGACTGAGTTATCCGGCTTTGAAGGACCAATGTGAGATCTAGTCTCGGACGTGGGAGGGAGTGCCGGTTTATAATGCACAACTCAATTTTTCAAATATGAAAATTTTTATTGAAACACTCAATTTACCTTGCTTAACCTAGTATCTCAATTCAGTTCAATAAAAATTCAATATAAAATTAACCTACAAACTAGTACAATTCAAAATTTTAATAAATAAAGAAATAAAAAAAAAAAGAAGAATTAAGCAACTGTCAACAAAATATATTTCCGATATTGGTATTAATTGACAAAATGCATTTGTTGGTGCGTGAGGGGGGCACCAGGGTAGTTAAATTACTTGTTAACAAAATCAGACACTCATATTATCTCTGATCAGCATTATCTTCTGTGATGGCGCGTGAGGGAACCAGGGTAGTAAAATGATTTGTTAAAAAAATCAGACACTCAGATTATCTCTGATCAGAATTATCTTCTGTGATGGTGCGTGAGGGCACCAGGGTAGTAAAATGATTTTATAGAAAATATAGGACACTCAGGTTATCCCTGACCAGAATTATCTACTGTGTAAAAGTATAGGACGCTTAGGTTATCCCCGACCGAAATTATCTTCTGTATGACAGGAAATTCAGGTTATCCCTGACCAGAATTATCTTTTGTGGAAAATGTAGGAAGCACGATACAGATCAACTCTGCCAAAAGAATGGTGCCATCTACTGAATTTCGTCGGCTTTATATAGCAGCTGTAACCAGTTATGTCTTTTCGTCTCTTGGTGTTGCCCTAGCACCGATTGATGTGATATCTGAATGTACCACAGACAGCTGGTTGACGTATGTCACTTGCTGTCATCAACAATTGTAAATATAACGAGGTACATATGCTTTTATTATTTTTTTGTATTTATTAATAAATTTTGATTGCTTTTAGGTGAACTGCAGCTCCGGAGGGTACTAGTGGATGTTTCCTGATTTGGTTTCAGCGGATTCAGGAGAGCATTTCTGATGGAAATATGGAAACTATCAGATAAGTATTTTTTGCTTAAGTTTTCAGAACTTGGTTCTTTGTGTATATTTTAATTTGTGGTTTAGGAAATATAATTATCAACAAGGAAAAGCATCGGGGGAGTTGAAACGTTGGTAGGATATTCAAAGTGGGATGTCAATTTAAGTGAGGACTGAACACAACTAAAACCATCCTTTTTTAATTTTCAATTTACTCTTTTTCATAACTTAAACTTTCCTTTTTAATTTAATCTTTTTTCATAACAATCGAAACCGCCGCGACCAAGTTCAAAAAACTAACTCGCTTTCTTGATCACTTTAACCGTGATCAAGAGCCGTTGTTAAGGGTAGAATATGCTGAAATGGACTTGATTGGACGTATGAACATACATATTGCATTTTTCGCGACAAATTTTACTGAAGGTACTATTTATCTGTGTGAAAAAAGTGTGCCTTCAATATTGCCTGTACCTGGCTTTATGAAAAATGTATCTTTATTTACTTGAATTAAAGCCTCCAAGAGAACAAGGGGATCAACATCCATGCCGACTACAGATTTACGTCCATTGTTCAATGTTTCTATTTCGATTTTCGCAATAACTGGATCCGCATGATCCATGTCTTGTTTTACAACGAGTTCTTTATTTTGGAGAAATTTTGTTAACAATGAAATCAATCTGATCTTGTTCTTTTCATTTTTAAAAAAAAATTATCTTGAGGGACAGTAGCCGTCACATTCCATCAAAACTAATTTCTGCACATTGGCTATTGAGGTATCGTCGATGTTGATCAGATTTTCTGATACTCCAGTCAGACTGGTTGGGACGGTTAAGCCGGTGGGGGGCGCGAAGATCTTTATACCTGGATTTAGGGTCGAGCACACTATATAATGCTTGGTACTTGTCGAATTCTTAAATAGAATATATTTTTGTATGAGTATACAAAGTTACAAAGACTTCACAATTTTCTTGCGTATTTGACGAATTTCGGTGTAATTATCCTATACTACTGGTGGCATCTCTGGATAGTAAAGGTCATTTATCTCGAAAGCCGGCAAAGTGGAATGGTTTATCTGGGTCGGGAATCAAGTACATAAGGGAGAAAGTCGAATTTGCCACACTTTTTTTTTCTTGAACGGATAAACTCTTGCTTCTCCGCGTTATATGTGAGTAAGGTGTATTACCTGTACTCCTGTTGAATGGTGCAGTATGTGCAACACTTACGCACCGCAGAAAGAAAATTTATGATTTTCAAATAAAACACCCTTTTGGTTGAAGAATTACTTTTTGGCTAATAGTTTTCTATTTAACAAATCGGTTATTTATACTATACATAGGAATAATATCTCTGACACGACAATAAAAAAAAAACAAAAAAAATTGAAAGCGAAATTTTTTCAGGCACCAAGCTGACCGAGCATTTTATTTTCATCAAAAAGACATCAAATTCCAGCGCATAAATGCGATGCTGAAGCAACGATCTGCCGTGTACGTGAAAACGATTCTTTTCTAATTTTTCTGATGACGATGAAATTCATTATCGGAGTAAGGTGCTAGGGAATTATTAACATCCTCCCCCTCTTCTGGGCAAAGCTCTTGGCTGACGAGTTCCGGATCTATTTCGAATTGTCTTGTAGCCAACGTCCGTTGGGCTGGAATTGGTGAATTTCTTGTTGAATTATGTTTACTTCTTGTGCATTTTATGCATAGCAAAACTGATGCGATGGTGATGGTCAGCAGGAGTGCGGTGTATCCCAAGGTAAAATGATGTACGTCATTGGTATGAATTTCTTCGTGTAGTATTTCATTCCTTTTGAGTTCCTGGATCTTCTTCTTTACGTCTTCTATTTCTTCCCATATGTAATGATGTTCGTTGGATGTTGGAAGTTTGAGAGTAGATGCAGAGCTTCCTGGGTATATGAAATCGGTAAGATTTTGTGTGGGATTGAACCATCATTACATTGTATGTGGATAGGTGTTGTGTGCTTGAAGAGTTAAATAATCATGCCTAATTTCGCAATTGGTTGTCATGCCCAGAATTCCTGTACCTGTTAGTACCTGTTGAACGGTGTTGGTGTTACAGACGACATTGACGCTGGTGTTTCCTTTCTCGGAATAAATCTATTTGTTTGGATTATAGAGGTGAATCCATTTGGGGAGGTTTTCCGCATTAATTAGTTCGCAAGTGCTGGATGGTTGCGCGTATATAAGGAAGTTCAGTTCACAAGAGCTGGCTCCTCTTCGATACATTGGATGGTTTTGAATGCACATGTGCTGCGACTCTCCAATGGTTTGACATAGATAAAATTTCTGGTTGTTGAGCGGATAATATTTGTCCTTGTGGAGATTGACGACCAGAAATTCAGTTGATGGATTGATAGCTACTAAACGGCCGTTGATTATTACTGTTACTAGAATGATACGATATAGTTCAAACTCCTCAAAGGTAAACAAGGGGAACGTTATTCATAATATCACATGTTTTTTTTTGTTGCTCGACCTTCGACTTTCATAAGATTATAAAGTTGAAGTAGATTATTTGCTTTTTTGGGTAATCTGATTGTTGATAATAAGTGATCTTTTATTGTATTTAATTATTCCTTTAGTTGCCGCGGAGACAATAGTTGGGGTTGATTTTCCCGAGGTGTGTGTCAGTAAGTAGATTCAAATTTTATGTTTGAGCTCGTTGGTACTTCATAGTCATCAATGTTATTTGCAAAGCCCAAGTGGAGAATGTCTCAGCCACTCTCCGCTGGTATATATCTTCTGTAATATTGTCGAGTTGGGTGGTTATGATCATTATATGATTCTTCATGGTCTCTAAATGGCTAGTCATGCTTTCCTGATCGTGTTTTAATACATTTACAGTGGAGTTTATCACAGATGTTTGATAAACTTCAGTAATTGATTTTCATTGGTTCTTATTTGGTCGTTGGTTGTTGATAATTTTTCGGCATATTCTGAGTGTAGGATCCCCAAAATTGCTCCTGCTATGCTGCCGATTATGTTAAGTAGGACTCGCCTTGGTCTCTTTGATGAGGAAATTTGGAGTAGCTCATTACTCTGGGCGACTTCTTCTTTCGATGAAACAAGTTGATCAGCGATCAGTTGCTTGCCCTTTTGAGCATACTACGTATATGCTGTAGGTTACCTATGCCAGTGATAATTGCGTCAGCTCCTTCTAATATCCTGCCATGTTGTAGTATACTATAAGGGACCACTCACTGCTGACAAAGTTAGCAGAACCGAGATTCTCAAAATATATCCCCGGTTGTGACTTGAATGGAATAATTCGAGTTAAAGGATTTCCAAGAATAGGCATAGTTAAACATGTTAGTAGGAGCATACTTGTAACTGGACTTGACGATGCTCGAAGTTTTCTCCTTTTAGGGCCCAGGGTTTGGATGAGATACCTCGTAACGCCATATCTCCTGGATTTTTTTCGGAAGAAATATGTCACCAATGATCGTATTTTAGTGTATCTTGTATTTCTACGACCGTGCTGGCAACGGAAATTTTCCATTTCGAGGGATGCTCTTTGATCCATTGCATCACGATTATAGAGTGTATCCAAGCAACTATTGGAATGTTTTGAAAATGCATGCCTTGTACTAATTTTTTATTAGCTTCACGAGTAATAATGCACCATTCAAGCAAGTCTTAGTATTATTGTGGGCTTAATAGGTGCCCCCTTAGTTTTTGCAGTTAGTAAGTGTGATACTATTTCACCATTTTCTTGCTCTACTCGTAAGAATACCACTGCAGTATAGGCCTTAGATGAGGCGTCACAAAATCCGTGAATTTGCATCTGTGCACCTGAAGAATAGTGTACCCATCTTGGGATTTGCACTTGTTCCAGCGTTTGCAAATTGCTTGCGAATATTCGCCATTGTTGCCCTAGCATGTCTATTACCGGGTCATCCATGACAAGCCTGTGATCCATAAGTTCTGCATTAGTATTTTTGCTTCTATCCCGGTTGTGTAACCAGCCTAGTGGATCATATAGTGAGGCAATTCCGGACAATATGCTTCTTTTTGTTAAAACTTCAGGTTCACAAAATGGTTTGATTCCGAACGTGAAGTAGTCTGACTTAGGATATCATTTAATTCCTAATGTCTTTATCGACTCATCGTCTGAGAATATCAAAGAGTCTTTCAGCTCTCTGTGCTCTGGAAGAAATTCTTGTTGAAGCGTATTGTCATTGCTGGACCATTTTCGTAGATTGAATCCAGCTGATCTTAACATTTCAATGAGTTGATATTGTAAGGTCATTGCATGATTCAAGTTGTCAGCTCCAGATAACAATTCGTCCACGTAAAAGTTGTGATATACTGCTTTCGCCGCTGAGGGCCACTTGTGGCGTTCATCTTCAGCTAGTTGCTGGAGTGTCCTAATCGCTAAGTACGGAGCTGAAGTGGTACCAAAGGTCACTGTTTTTAACTTATAATCCTTTAGTATTCCCGTCTTTGGATGGCGCCATACAATTCTCTGAACGTTTGATGATCAGGATGTACGTGGATCATGCGATACGTCTTCTCTATATCTGCATTCATGACAATTTTGTATTTTTTCCAGTTTAATAATGTCGTAAACAACGTAGGCTGCAGGGTTGGTCCATTTAGTAGATGCCTGTTAAGCGGCATTCCATTCGTAATTTTTGCGGAGGCATCAAACACGATGCGTAATTTAGTTGTGGTGCTATCATTAAACACGGCACGGTGTGGGATATAGTAATGCTGCTCTTGGTGCTGTGGTAGATCTACTTCCTCCATGTGATTTATTTGTATGTATTCATCTAGACGTTTTTCGTATTCTTCTTTAAATTCAGAGTTTCTTGATAATTGACGTTGTAGGCTCTCAAAACGCCTGATTGCCTCTTGACTAGATTTGCTTAATATAGGTATCGTGTTATGTAAAAAAGGTAGCTTCATTTGATACCTTCCTGTGTCTAACCTGATGCAAGTGTCTTTATATATTGTTTGACACTGTTGATCATCCTTTGTTAAAATTCGATCAGTGGAAAGTTCCTCCGTTTCCCAAAATTGCCTGAGCTGCATACCTAGCTCATTGGTAGTAGCCATGAAAGTTTTGACATGTGTTTGATGTGTTTTGTTTTCTGCAGTCCCGAGTAATATCCAATCGAAGATGGTTTTTATCACTGTTGGACTAGTGTCTGTGTCTTGTACAATTTTTGCATACTCCTTGGCACCCAATAAAGCGTCTATTTTGCCAGGTTTCCAATAGGTGGGATCTGCCAGTTTTAGTTTCTTGAAGTGCTGATAACTTTCCTTTGAAAATATTCTGGTTGGTAAGTTATCGGTAATGTTGTTGATTACCAGGAAATTTTCTTCGATTGTTGTCTTGTTTGGACCGCAGGATTGTAGCGTTAGCTTTGTATGCTTGTCTAAATTGCTCATTCAACCTTTGTTTAGTCCAGTTACCACTACCAATGTCAGCATACAATTGGCTTTTAGTTTGTGGCGCATGCAGCTTGTGTAATGAAGGAGCATTCTGAGCCTGAGTCAATAACACATCGAAGTATTTGTGATTTTCCTGATTGATCTTTAACCTTAACTAATACCATTGATAAAAAGGTGTATGATCCCTCCCTATTCATATAGGTTTGAGTCACTTGTGATGTTTAGTACTAATTACTGGGCTTGGGTTTGCCTGGCCTCACTGTCAGTGTTATTGTGTAGATTGATTGCCTCTATATTCCTGGGATGCAAATTGTTTGCTTTTACATCCTCGTGCATTGTGGTATGATGCCTTTTCTTGCATTTGTACACCTATACCTGCTTGAACATTCTGTGACTGAATGCTTCTTAGAGAGACAATTGTAGCAATGTTTGTTTGTAGCAACGATTTTCTTTCTGCTTTGTACATCCATTCTTAGGAATTTGTTACATTTTTGTAAGAAATGGTCTCCATTCATGCAGAGCATTTTGTGGAGTTAACCACATGATATGCGTTGGTTGTAGTTGGTTTGTTGATAAGTTTGGGTTGACTTGGTTTGGGCACAATGTATCTGAAATTACCTCTAGTATTTTCGAACGAGTATCTAAAAAAGAGTTGAACTCTTGATATTTAGGAAGCTCTTGTGATGCTCCCTGATGTTCTTGCCATAACCTTAATGTTATAAAAGGTAGTTTTTGTACTATTATATATACAAGTATCACATCCCATTCTGATGTATCAACTTGAAGGCTCCTTAATTGCTGCATGCGCTCTTCTGTAGTATCAATTAGAGATTTTGAACCGGCAGCTGTCTCTCTACTCAATTGTGGTTGATTTGTTAATAGCTTCAATTGATGATTAACTAAGATCTTTTTATTTTCATACCACGCCTTTAATTTGTTCCATGCGTTCGTAATTGGAGTATGCCGCAATTGTTTTTCTGCATCTCAGTGTAATGACCCTTTTAAATAGTATAATTTTTGAACATCTTTCTGATTTGTGTTATTGTGTACTACAGATATATACAAATTGTGGAAGATACGCCAGCTATCATAATCGTCACCATTTTTTGACAAAGTAATTTTCGGGAGTTCTGTTGTTGTTGGTGTTGCACACGTGTTTGCTGTGCTAGCAACGATGTGAAATCTGTCAATACTGTTGTAGGATGGATTGCATCATACAGTCCACCTATATATGTACAGTAATCTGTATCTGGCTTACTAAATGTCTCATAAAGAATGTATTTCGGTGTGGTTTTTGGAGGGTTTTCAATAATGTATTCATTGATCAACTGATCAATCTGTTCATATTCTATCCACGCTCGTCTGATTTCGGAAAGCTTTGCTTCGAAATAGCCCTTTGAGTGTGTTTCTAGTATTGTTCGTTTCCCATTCTCGATCGATTTTTGCAGACGACTTCTCAATGCCTGTTCCTTATTTAATATCGCCTTTAATTCTGCCATTATGAACTTTGTAATAATAATTGAGTGTTAACGTAACTTGAAATTGTCAATTAGCTTTAACTAACTAGAAATTATTTGTGCTAAATTTAAATTAAGTGTCGTTAAATGTAGAAATTACTTGATGCTTCTAAATATTGTACTAAATCTAAATCAATTTGACTTAACACATGCAGCTAAATCGAAAGGTACTAGATTCACATCTGTACAGTTTGAGACTAGTGAGAATTAAATATCTTAATACCCACAATGCAATTTTCACTGGGAATAAACGAAATGAATGAACTGATGAACAAAAATGAATGAGCCAAATGAGTTCCTGGATGAACCACCAAAATGAATAACCGAACAAACTTTAATTTTTCACTAGATGTCAATTCCTGTAATTGACATATAGTGGGCTGCGTTTACAAACCAAGTCAACAGTCAATTCCAATAATTGACAATAGTTGAGTTGCGTTTACAAACCACAATTTACGCCGTTCTGAAAATCAAAATGGTGGTGGGCAGTGTATCGATTGAAAGAGATATCATTCGGTTATCATTCACTTTAATCCCTGAATTAACAAATTTAACTAATTCTACACTTAAAAATTAAATTTAACACAATTCAAATTATATTTTTTCCAATAAATGCAACAAAAAATTACTCAAATCTATTCCTAGTTTACTGACAAGTCAGTCCGTTTTTTTAATTCACTCTAGGTTTTCCCTTTTTGTCCTAATTCAAAGTTTATCTGCTTAACTATTTAATTATTATTTACAACTAATTATTTTATTTAAACAAGTACTCTGTTTAAATGGTATTGTCTGAACATGATTTGCACAATATGCCATATAGGCATGTTTTTCACAAAATGTCAAAACACAATAAAATTTACAATTCAATCTATTTGTTAAAATTTATTCTGAAAAGGAAGGAAATTAATTATTAATAGTCAATTTGCTTAGGCTAATTGTGACCAGTAATTATACCCTTGTGGCATGCTATTACATATTTCCCTTAACCTTAAATTGATTGAAACTGAAAATATATACCTTTTATGAATATTTGTAAAAATAACTTCCCAAACAAAATGTGGATGCTCTAGCTTGCTATTATTTCGTAATAAAATCCCCAAAATTGTCATGAGATTTACTGACAGATTGTCCAAATTTGAGCACTTTAAATACTTGTAAAATGTCCAAGCCGTAGAAAAAAATTTAATGAAAAAATTGCAAGTGCGAAAACCACAGAAACTCTAAAATATTACTTTGTATGAATAGAAAACTATGCTTAGCATGTGTTTCCTATATGACAACTCGATGAAAAATAAGAGAGCGACTGAAGGAATGACGCGCTTTTTTTTTATAGAAGATGTTGTCCCGATTTCAGTATCCATAAAGTGAAATTTCGAAACACAACCCTTTTATGAATTTATTAGAGTTTGTAATTATTATTTGTATATGCGCAAATGTATTTTACATTTTTTGGAATGCTTCCCATAAAGATTTATTATTAATTTCATTAATTTTAATTAATTTTTCTGTATATTTTATCTGCCTTATCCACACGCCATTTTTTGGTTCATTCTGATAAATTCCTTTCATGACTTTTGCTGTTTTGTCTTGCTCGCACAGTATTTCTCTTTCGCACTCGTTAGTGTAAATGGACTAAAAAAAAATTGCGAATTACGCGAATTGCGCGAAAAATATCGCAAAACGAACGTGACCATTAAAATCAGACGACGGTTTAACCCAATTTGACGTATCGGATGTCATGGGAGTATGAAGTTCACCCTGTAAATTTTAACTCGAACTGTCAAACGCACGCGATTTGTCTTTATTACTGTTTTAGTGTTTTTATTGTTTTGTGTACTCTTTTTCTGGATTTATCATCGCTGGATATCATGTAGTACAGGTAACTATAACAATTTATTGTATTTATTGTGTTGTTTTATTGGTTTCGAGGTAGGTGGACACCTGTACAGGTGAGCTTGTTTTGGGTATTTTCTCACCTGAAATGTCCACCAATCACCTATATGTTGTAGCATTCAAATTATTGGTACTTTGTTTGATTATGATTATGTGCAATGAAAACCTTTCTAGAGTTTTTATTGTTCTTATTCTTCTTTAATTCAGTGTAGTATTTCTTTAAATTTAACTTATACATACATCTATTTATTTATAATTCTTAACTAATTTCAGTTTTCGGTTCAGTTCATAGAGGGACCTTTGCACCTGTTGCACACTCCAGGTGCAGGTAAGATGTTTTCATTAATTTCATTGATCGAGGTAAATTGTTGTTTTTCTTTTTTAGGTTCGTCGAACAATTGTTGTTCGCTTGTTGATGCCAATACAAATGGTGTCTTACTCCTTTTTTATTTCTACATCTTATTACAATTCAAAGTTTATCTGCTTAACTATTTAATTATTATTTACAACTAATTATTTTATTTAAACAAGTACTCTGTTTAAATGGTATTGTCTGAACATGATTTGCACAATATGCCATATAGGCATGTTTTTCACAAAATGTCAAAACACAATAAAATTTACAATTCAATCTATTTGTTAAAATTTATTCTGAAAAGGAAGGAAATTAATTATTAATAGTCAATTTGCTTAGGCTAATTGTGACCAGTAATTATACCCTTGTGGCATGCTATTACATATTTCCCTTAACCTTAAATTGATTGAAACTGAAAATATATACCTTTTATGAATATTTGTAAAAATAACTTCCCAAACAAAATGTGGATGCTCTAGCTTGCTATTATTTCGTAATAAAATCCCCAAAATTGTCATGAGATTTACTGACAGATTGTCCAAATTTGAGCACTTTAAATACTTGTAAAATGTCCAAGTCGTAGAAAAAAATTTAATGAAAAAATTGCAAGTGCGAAAACCACAGAAACTCTAAAATATTACTTTGTATGAATAGAAAACTATGCTTAGCATGTGTTTCCTATATGACAACTCGATGAAAAATAAGAGAGCGACTGAAGGAATGACGCGCTTTTTTTTTATAGAAGATGTTGTCCCGATTTCAGTATCCATAAAGTGAAATTTCGAAACACAACCCTTTTATGAATTTATTAGAGTTTGTAATTATTATTTGTATATGCGCAAATGTATTTTACATTTTTTGGAATGCTTCCCATAAAGATTTATTATTAATTTCATTAATTTTAATTAATTTTTCTGTATATTTTATCTGCCTTATCCACACGCCATTTTTTGGTTCATTCTGATAAATTCCTTTCATGACTTTTGCTGTTTTGTCTTGCTCGCACAGTATTTCTCTTTCGCACTCGTTAGTGTAAATGGACTAAAAAAAAATTGCGAATTACGCGAATTGCGCGAAAAATATCGCAAAACGAACGTGACCATTAAAATCAGACGACGGTTTAACCCAATTTGACGTATCGGATGTCATGGGAGTATGAAGTTCACCCTGTAAATTTTAACTCGAACTGTCAAACGCACGCGATTTGTCTTTATTACTGTTTTAGTGTTTTTATTGTTTTGTGTACTCTTTTTCTGGATTTATCATCGCTGGATATCATGTAGTACAGGTAACTATAACAATTTATTGTATTTATTGTGTTGTTTTATTGGTTTCGAGGTAGGTGGACACCTGTACAGGTGAGCTTGTTTTGGGTATTTTCTCACCTGAAATGTCCACCAATCACCTATATGTTGTAGCATTCAAATTATTGGTACTTTGTTTGATTATGATTATGTGCAATGAAAACCTTTCTAGAGTTTTTATTGTTCTTATTCTTCTTTAATTCAGTGTAGTATTTCTTTAAATTTAACTTATACATACATCTATTTATTTATAATTCTTAACTAATTTCAGTTTTCGGTTCAGTTCATAGAGGGACCTTTGCACCTGTTGCACACTCCAGGTGCAGGTAAGATGTTTTCATTAATTTCATTGATCGAGGTAAATTGTTGTTTTTCTTTTTTAGGTTCGTCGAACAATTGTTGTTCGCTTGTTGATGCCAATACAAATGGTGTCTTACTCCTTTTTTATTTCTACATCTATTTCATCTGTGCGATTGCGATGGCCAGATGGCTTCTGATTCATGTAGAAATGGAGGGCCATAAAACCAGAGATTGCATTTGACGAGTTTGGCTGGTGAGGCTCCTCTAGAAGCGATATCTGCAGGATTGTCCTTTGACCGTACTTCCCTCCACTGTTCTGGACTGGATATTCTTTGGATTGCTGCGACACGATTGGCTACAAATGTGTGGTATGATGACGACTTTGAAAAGGTTCATGCCGTTATTTCAGAATCTGTCCAAAAATATCGTTTTATGTGAGGTATATTGATGTTTTTTCTTACTCGGTGAGTTAATTGAACTCCTAGTTTCGCTGCACACAGTTCTAGTCTGGGTAATGCTGTTGTTTCTATCGGAGCTACCTTAGATTTCGCACGAAGTAGACGGTGTGCGGTGTGCGGCGAAGGTGTGCAGTTGCAATGTTTTGCATATTTTACCAGATGCTATATGCCTTGGGATTTCAATGTCGTTCAAAAGCTTCATCAAGTCCTCCAGAAATTTTAAACAGCTGGTATGCATGTCCATGGGTAGCGAGGCATCCTAGTCCAGTTTTAGAGAACAAATTTTTCTGATGAATATTCTGGCTAATATTGTGACTGGGCTCATGAATCCCAGCGGATCGAAGATATGTGCGATGTCGGAGAGGGCTGTTCTTTTGGTCATCTTCAGTGCTTCTCTCCAGCTTGTTTTTATCTGGAAGATATCTGAACTTGATTGCAGGTTATACCAAGCGTTTTTATGGACTATTCCGCAGGCTCGTTGAAGTTTAACTCAAGTTCAATGTCTTCCTTCGGACTTGTTGTTACATCATCCAAGTTCTTTTATTGAATAAAAAGAAAAAAAATTGGAATTATAAAAGGTTTTAGTCCACTATTCACTGTTCAAACAAGGCTCATCCTTGGAGTAAGTTGCCCAATTACAAAAATTATCTACCTATACCTAGAAGCAAATGAATTTCTCCATCTAAAGTGAGAGTCCAGTAATACAGTTATTTGCTGTCAACAAAATTGAAAAGTATGGACGTCAATTTTATTGTTGATTGCCAGTAATCTTCATTCCACATCAATGTGTAACCGTTACGTCCAAAGATTCATCCGAGTTTGAACTGCACATCACACACCAATGGCTAATCAATCGCATTTAGTGTAATGCTTGACAGCATGCATCTCACCACATCCCGATCTCACTCATAGCAGCCAGACGTATCTTTCAGCCCAGCTGAACATCATCAAATGAGTGACAAATAATTGAAATAAATTCCTCTTCTCTTCCGTGTACAGAGCTTTACAGAGCGTGTGTGTAATCCGCAAAGAAGTTAGCACTTTTGCCTGGTTTTTGTTTGACATCAAAAAAGAAAAAAAAACAATTCTCTGTCGATCCGTTTAGATGATGGATTCTGTGAAAAAGGGTTAATCAAGATAGGCATGTAGAGGGAGAGAGATACAAAAGGATCGCTTGTGATCTCCCCTCACTTCAGTTCATATTGTATTGCACAATGCAACATTTCACTTTCTTTCCTTGTCCAGCACGCATTCTCATTCAGTACCAGAAGGAGTCCGAACCAAAATAATTGAAATCGTCCAGCGGCGGAAAGATCACATGAACATGGCAGGCATTTTCTTTACAAAGTTTCATTTTCCTGACTGAAGGTGGCGGGGTTGGCGAGTATGTATAGAATGAAGGGAAGAATGAACGAGCCGATCACCGCGCCGCCCTGCCGGTATGATGAAAAGGTCAAATAAAATTTTTTATTTACTGCACTTCTGCCACAATAATAAAATTTCGGAAAGGCAGAATGAAAGCGAAAAGCATCACGACACGATCCCCCTCCCCCCGCCCTTCCACCATTCAGTTAGCAAGAAATTTAATTTCACATGTGCACTTGCAGAGTTCTCTGTGGTAATACGATCGCGAGATCACCGACGAGATCGAGCAGGCGCGTAGTAAAAAAATATGGGGGTTTACTATGGATGTGCGCATGTGTGTATGTCGGTTATTTATAGATCATTAAAAAAAATTTGCCTGATCTTAATAATAATAATAAGTGTTGCCATATATTTGTACGTACATACGTGCATAGATATATAATTACGCATCCAATACAACCCAATTTGAACGATCAACACAGCGCACACATAAGATGATGGGCCGCATTAAATGCAATGTTGTCGGATTTCATTGTTTATATGAATTTTCCAATGACGTAACGTTAGAAGTTGTTCAAATGGGCAGCAAAAACAACGAGAATATTATTATCGTTGTGAAACGGGGGCGGGGAAATTTTGCTTGTTGAATATGTTGAAGATTAAGTGAAGCGTTCGGGCACAACTAATTAGCCGGAAGGTCATGGGAATTTTTTGACATTTCATCTGTCTTCCGGAAGACAAAGGGGGCGATTTTTTTTTCATTTTACTAGCACTTGTTTCCTATTTTTCTCTCTCTATTGAAATGAGATGAGTGCGCGTACCTCTATAATTTTTCTTCAGTGGTGCTGTGTTGTTGCGGTGTTGTCTTACTTACTAGTCGCAAAAACCACGTTTTAAAAGGTAATTATTTGTCGCTCTTCCTATGAAAACTTACGTAACATGAGATATGCGGGGGAGGCAATTAAATAGTCAATTATTGTTGTTGTTGTTGTTACTGGCGACAGAGTAAAGCAAAGACTATTTTTATGAATGCTTCTTTTTTTTTTGCTTATTTGTATTAGGTTAAGTATAAATCTTATCGACCTAGTTTTATCATTTCGAAAGCGTTATTATCACTGACGACAGCGACGTCTTCTGATAAAGTGCTCTCTCAAGCTCTGTCGTGAAGAGTTATAGTAGATGAAAATGCGGATGCGGATGTAGAGGGTGAGGAGGCTCGTGGAATTTATTTTTCGAGGGTATTGCGTCTTTACTAGTTTTTGAGACTCGAAGTTTAATAAATTTATTTTACATTTACGTACTAAGTATGTATGTAGAGGGGTACCAGAAGAATACATGATATAGGTAACCTAATTATCTTCTGTAATTATTTGTTAAAGGTAATCTGGGAAGTAATGCGCTGAAGGTATCTACCTATACATATTAGATGGATTATAAAAGAGGAAAAAGTGGTACAATTCATCATAGATAGGTATAGGTATACATATCCAGAGAGTGTTGAATTAATTGGGCGCGTTCAATGCCACCGAAATAGTGACTTTTTGTCGACTACGAGTCACTACCGAGCGTTCACTCCGCCAATTTTGACAGTAAACGACTACGCTTGACTACGACTATCGTTCACTCCGCACTTTGAATGTACCAAATAGTCGACTACATTCGACTACGCTCAGGAGGATAGCCGATCGTAGTCGGTTTGACAGAACTACACTACGACAACGACTACGCTACCAAGTGGCAGTGAACCCGCCCATTGTAAAGTTAGGCACAACCTCTCTGCCGAACGCATGCGCGCTAATGTTTGGCGATGCGCCTTGGTCGAGTCGTTCATTTTCGAAATCTTGACTAACTAAATGTTTATTAACAAATTATAGCTACTTTGTAAACCTGGCAAAATTTATTTCGAAATTTTCGTCTAGTACCTATCACTTTGCTGAACGTTGCGGCAGTTTCCCTAAGCAGGCTTTGATTTTAGTGTAGAAAAAAAACGAATTATTCCAATGTCAACCGGAATTGACACATGCAATTTACACGTATTTTACACGTAATTTAAAACAGAGGAAAAAAATATAACAAATAAAATAAGCAGGTCCAAAAATAATTCCTGAGAGGGTTCAGCAACAGACGAGCTGGTGTTTTTTGTTCAATGGTATCCCGAAAAACTTCTTTTCAGTGTCCGCCGTTTCCCAGGCACATCATAAACCAACTGCGAACCTGGTATACCACAGAAGAGGATCCAGCAAGCAGTAACAGTAGCGTAACTGTTGAATTCACAGCCATCAAGTGAACAACAAGACCACCACCACCACCTTTTTAGCGTATTAGTATCGGTCCAGCCTGTTATAAGAAAACCTGGACTGACGGAAAAAAGCCCTCTGCGTCGATATAATTGTCCTTCGTGGAATTCCAGTCCCTGTTCAGGCGTCCTGATACCCTTATTAAATATTAAATATTTCAAAACATGAAGTTGACGCACCTCAAGCTATTGTTCATAGAGCGAGCGATTGACCGATAGAAAGGTCAAGCTGTCGGCGCCAGTTCCTGCGTCAAGCAAAGACCTCAAGGCAGAGCAGTGCCTACTCGTAAAGGTACAACCACAAGTACAACTACCGAGTCTCAGGAAGTCTAGACAAACTTTAAGAAATCGGTTGCAACATCAGGCAGGTACTACAGACTGCAGTTTCCTACTTTAAGTGTAGTTCAAGGCACCGTAGTCCTAAGGGTAAAAGACCTAAATGCTTAGGCAAATAAATAATGAAGCCAATTTTGTATAACGGTATTTTCAAAGACGCATAAAAGATTTATTTTATTTTTTATTGTTGTTTGTCGAGATTTTTTTTAAAAGGACTAAATTATTCCCTAGTAACGAAAGTATGAAAACTAAAATTATTTGAACTTTTAATATAACAGTCGGAGGTAGTAGTAGAGAGAAAATAAATCACTTGTATCCTTTAAATATTTAATATGTTGTTAAATAACGCCTTTTATTTGTGTAACGCTGCGTCTTCGACTGCCATATCAAAAGTAAAATTTTAAAAATAAGCTTATTTGCAGAAATTTATAGGCAAAATACCTTATTCTCTTAGTTAATTCCTTTCAGACATTTGCTAAGCACTTGGGCAATTCACCGATTTTTTTTGCATTTTACATAAAATTCATCTTCCTTAGCCTGGCGTAAAGTGCCTAATCTCTTGGATAATTTTATACAATTTTCCGAACTTCATATAAAAAAAAAGTACCTAATCGACTTTGGCAATTTTACCTTGAAGTTTTGACAAAGCGAGGTTGAACCCAAGCTAATCAACCTAGCATCGCAAATGAAAACTCTTCTCGGTTACAATCAGGTAACAATACCAATGGCTTAAACACTAGTCAGAATTTCGTAACCAGGGAAAGTCATAATACCTTACTAGGAACAGCACTATTAGTGGCACAAGCAGAGGGCGAGCCGCCACATATCTTACGATGTTTAATACATTACGGCTCGCAACCATAATTCATCACAGAGGAAACCTGCAGGAAATTAAGAGCATATCGATGGCCAACTGCAATATCTATCACAGGCTTAAACACTAGCCATGCAGCCACTTCAAGGCAGTAAACCACACTCACACTTCAATCTCGAAACACGAGGTCTACCACAGAACAGTTTCCAATTATTAGGAGTAAGAGTTTACGCTTAAATAGTCCAGAACGGTATTCAGGAAGGATCAAACACCATCCCTACAGCCATAAACACAATGTTTGGTTGGATTCTACTAGGGTCCATAGTAGACACTACAGGGTACAATACATCGTCGCTCACTATCGCAACGGATGATTTGGCTCGGCAACTGACAAGGTTCTGGGAAACGGAAGAGTATCCCACGAACCCAATCCTTAACAAAGAAGACAAAGAATGCATACAGAGTTACCAACTCAATCACCAACGTCTTCATAATGGAAAATACCAAGTGAAATTACCCTTTGTGAACAACGGAGCACCGAACTTAGGGCAGTCAATACTTCGATCAGTCATGCGCTTTCAAGGAATGCAAAGATAACTTCAAAGGAATCAAGAATTAAAAGCTGAATATGAAAGATGTTTAGACGAATATCTCGAGTTGGGTCACATGGAAGAAATACTTCCTCCCAACATAAATGAACCGCATTATTATATACCTCATCATGCTGATGTTAAAGAAAGTACTACATCAAAAGTGAGAGTAGTATTTGATGGGTCACAAAATTCCATTTTAAAGATGACTGTGGAGAAAATCACAAAAATCCCCCTATATAAAGGGCAAAACCCCTAACGTTAATAAAAGTTAGCTAAGATACATTCGAAATGTGTAAGTCACTTATCTTGGTGAATCCCACGCCATTTCGGCAGCAAAAGTATTAATTTTTATTTTGTTTATCCATCTCTTTCAGAACACACAATATTAGTCTCAAATGACACGAATGGTAACTTGTGCATTATGAACGTATTCAGTGTGGCCCAGAATTTTTTTTTTCCTTCTTTCCAAACCGGTGCAAGATGCATTTCAATGTATCACACCGACACTGCGTACCCCATGATTTCTATTTTCTTTTATTTTTATTATTTTTAAGGAGTACGATATCAAATTCATTTCAACTTGATAAAACACCCCATAAAGAATCTACATCCACACAGTTTTTTTTCGAGAATTACCTATTCCTCTTCAAAGAATAATTCTCTTTTCGCCGGGGGGGGGGGGGAAAGAAATGTTATGTATATAAAAGCCTAAGTTAGGATGCATATGTATGTACAAAAGGATATAATCGAAAACCTTATAAACCAAAAAACTCCAAAATCCTAAAATTGGCTATTTTAAGAAAAAAAAGAAAAGGAAAAAATTATATAAACCATAAAAATTCAATAAGCTAATTATGCCTAAAGCAAGGTTAGCTTATCTCTGAAATGGGTGAAGAACCTTCAGTACGATTTGCCGCGAAAAATACAATATGTAGTACGTACATACATATTACGTAAAGAGCTTTCGCGATAAGAAACGCGCGCCGCATAAATGCATTGTATGTATATGCGCCCCGCGATTTCAAACGACGGGACGGTGGCTGATGTTTTTAAGAGTGTAAGATTACATTTTTGAAGCCATCGTCCAACGCGAATAATCTGGACAAGATTAAACAAGTCCAGAATTAATGGTAAAATTTTCTCAGAGTAAGAAAATGCAATTAAGCGTTTCTACCCTGAACAGCGGCTCTTGATCACGATGATTGTGATCAATTGGACAGTTGGATTTTTTGAGCGGAAAGTCATCGGCGGTAGTTTAAAACAGAAAAGGAATTAAATAAAGTTTTTTGTTCGTGTTACGGACAGCGAGTAGGGCTTAGTTTTGTTCTCCTATAAGTGTATCGTAAATTAAGTTTTCTGTTCGAGTTAAGGATAGCGAGTTAAGCTTAGTTTTGTTCACCTATAAATACATGGTACCCATTGTTGTAAAATTCAAGCAGAAGTGGAAAAATAAAGTGTTTAAAGAGAAACAGAAAAGTTAAGTGTTTGAATATAAATTGGATAACAGTGAAAACAGCGAAAACCCAGTTCAAAAGGTGAGCAATAGAATAGAAAAAATATGTAACAATCTGTCCACTGCGACTTGATTTTAAGTCGAAGTCGACGCTAAGGTAAAATTTGTAATTAAATTAAAGCTTCAACTGCTGAACAAACCAGAAGTCCCGATTTCTGTGATTGACCTGAAGTTGGCCGCAGCCAACACCACTTTTGCACTTTGAGCAAAGTTTTGTTTCATTCGCAGTCGAAGTTGCCATTGTATATTACCACATGCATTTCCATTTGTGCAAAGTCGTAGTCGACTTATCAGTCGTAATTATAATTCAGGCCTTAGACAGTCAGTGGTCAACAGCACGCAATACCCCAGCATTTTGCTATATGAAGCAATACGCCCTGCGATTACCTACTGCTAGTCTACACAATGCACCTGCCAGTTGCGGGTCCATGCAATTCCGCTTCCACATACAAGTTCGGGCCACGACAGGGCGGACAGATGGACGGAAGGACAGACATGCAAATTCAAAATAACTTTTAATATTATGCATGGTTGTCCAATCCATTTTGCTCTACCATCATTATTTCTTTGTGTTACAAATGGAATGACAAACTTAGTGTACCATATAGATTTCATGTAGGGTATAAACATTTATCTTAACCAAGTGACTACTGTACTGCCCGTAGTTAGAACGTACAGGCAAATTTGAATTTACTGAAGACTGCAATGAATGCACTGATAATTATGGATTAAGATCAGTGGTCTATCCTCTTATAACTAAAAACACTGTCCACTTCTTTTAACGGTCAATAAACTGACACTTATTTATGAATGTATATAAGGACTTTGGTCACAGATCCACACTGAGAGAAAAGCTTAGGATCAAATATACAAAATCAAGGGTTAAACGAACCAAGCCCTAAGGTATTATTCAGCCAACTAAGATTTTAGGTATTTTCCCGAAAAAAAATAAGGTAAAGTAACATCGGAGCACGGTAAGGCAAAATAACAAAAGTTTAGGTAATTTGCCTAATTCTTCTTAGGTCAATTACCTGAGCCGCCTTAAGTAATGTAAGATCTCTTGGGTATTTTGCCTAATTCGCCTTAGGAAATGTGGTTAAGATGTTTTACACCTCACGTAAGCTACCTTACGCAATTTGTGGAAGATTTCTTGGGCATTTTGCCAGATTCAACTTAGGCAATGTAGTTACGCCGTCTTAGGTACATTACCTGAGCAGCCTTAGGCAATGTAAATAAGATTTCTTTAATATTTTGCCTAATCCTACTTAGGTACGTGGGGCAGGTATATTAGGTAGTTTACCTAAATCTCCTTAAGCAAAGTGATTAGGTTGTCTTACGTAATTCACCAAAAATCCCTTAAATAATATACTCAAACATTTAGTATATTGTCATAATTTATTTTAGTTCCCAAAGCATTGTCAAAACTGCCTGCTCTATAAGTTCATTAAAGAAAGGAATTCTTTGATAATCGCTCAATAGTATAGTATAAGTCTGAAATTATAATATTTCAGTTGAGACAAAAAGTGTTCATTTTTTCAATATCATCTCTCAGTAACTAAGTAATCAGGATTATTTAATGTATTTTCATGTACATACATATTTAATTACTTGATAATAAAAGGAAATGGAGAAAAAAATGTACGTAAAATTTTTTTTTGCTGAAAAATTATAATTAAGTCTCATACTATAATCGTTTATCAAAGAATATTTTTAACAATTTATTTAGAAGGTCATTTGGGCAATATTTTAGCCACTAAATAAAATATGGTAATATACCAAATGTTCTTTAGGGAATATGTTGTAATCCACATCAGTAAAATGTTTACTAAAACAAATAGTTTCAAGTAAGTAATAATTATTAAGACAAACAAGAAAATAGGGAAAGGTAGAACTACACTTTCAGTAGTTTTCAAAATATAAGGGTTTATAGTATTTTGCTGTATTTAGTATACGCAAAAAATGCTATATGTAGTTTATGGTATTGTGTAAGAAAATACAGCAGAAATTTTTGTATAATATTTAATTAACTGGAGGTGGTGAATTTAACATTGGTTTCAAAGAAAAGCTTACATCCAATAATAGAAAGCATGATATTATAATAACATAACACGTTCAGTTTTAATTAAGTTCTTAATTCAATTATATAATGTACTTATTTTTACATTTAAGTCCTTAATAAATGTATCAATTAGCGGATATTTTGTTTTTAATTCAATATCAAAAAGAAATTTTTGGATAAATATCCACACAGAAAGGCTCTCGTTAGGGTATTTTAAATTCAATGTATATATATCAATTTAAAACAATACTGTACAGCGTCAAGATATGACTTAAACGCGTACTTTATGTCATCTGAAGCTACATAAAAACCATCGTACTCAAATTCATTCCCGACGACGATAATAAGTGGTTGCAATGTCGTTTTTGCTTTTATGCACTCATCTCTTTTCTTGGAAAGAATCGCATCGATGACACTCGCTTGTAAACATGGAAGAGTGAAGGCTTGCTCAGAATCTCGTATAGTATATTTCACATGGCATCCTTTAACTACTTTGGTCGTAGGCACCAATATTGAATGAAGGAGCTTCATCAAGCAAATGTTGAGGTTATCTGGAAATTATTAACATTAAGAATATACTTGCTAGGAAAGCAGTTTCTAATGTTATTTTACCTATGTTAAGATCGTCGCGTTTTTCCAATATTTGTTTAAGAAAATTCTTGGAGATGCTATCTTTTACTCTTTTTGTAAAAATGTCCTCTGCGACTTGACAAAGCTCTTTCCATTTAGCAAAATTGAAAGATTTTCCAGGATACGAATAACTGAAATCCATATCAACCTTTAAATAATTTTGAATTATTAATCGTTATTAGCTATACTTAGTAATATTACCAGTTCTGGAGCTCGTGAGTATTTAAATAGTGGCCAATTCTTCAAAATTTGCTGCAAGGATAAATCGTTCGTTGTAGTTGGCTTTTTCTGTATAGAAGCCTTATTCTCCATTTAACCAAAACTTGCTCGCAATCCCTAACATGTTTTAGTTCAGATGAGATTTCTGCGAGTTTTTCGCAACTATCTGAAAAATGGAAGTGCATCAAATTAATGAAACATAAGAAGAGGCTTGAAATTTACCTTTATAGCTTTCTTCATATAAATTGACTTCAACTTCATGAACAAGTTTTCTAGGCTTCTTTTCATAAGTGCTCAGTTTTCTGAGCGATCGTTTTCGCCCCTGATATCTGTCCCACAACTTACTTTTCGGTGGTGCCTTTTTGTGTCCCGGCACGAAGTAAGTATCCTGCTCCCATAATAGAAATTATACCATTAATTACACTTGTATCTTTCAAATTATTAACTGCCTGAGAATGCATTTCTTCTTTTTTTTTCTAGTGTTATTAGTTATGTACGATAAAAACATTTGATCAAAGCTAATACTCAAATTCAAATTTGAATATATACCTAATGTCGTGTCCCAAAGCAATCCAGGGAAAACAATTAAAAACTCGCGTAATTAATCCACATATAAAACTTTATTTAAATAACTACTTAGAATAATAACACACTTTGAGCTTCTTATCAATACTTCTAGCTCACAACTCATAATCGCCCAAAACACAACTGACTAAAAAGATACCGAACCGCTATCTTTAATAATACCCAACTGAACTAACCGATCTAGCGAATCGACCGTGCTCACCTCCATTCAATTAGGCGGAAGCGACTTTGACCCAGTGACCAGCGCAATACCTTGCAATCATAATTACAAAGTATTACGCTAATCACTGCCGACAGCGGGAGCCCCCAATACTGTATGTAAACAAACAGTGAGCCCAGCTGAGTATTTCACTATGGGAAGTGTATTACTTAACCATGACTCAATGCCCAGTTACACACAGCAGTGGATGCGACAGTTTACAAGTAAACAATTCGCAATCGCCAAGCATTTCACTGTGCGAAGTAAAATGCTTAGTTATTGCAAATCGTTTAATTACTTGTACACTTGCTGCTAGCTCGAGTCGTGATGTCACAATTCCACCAATTGAATATTGGGTCACGACATTCCTCCACCCTGAGAAAAACTGATTCCCAAGAGGAATCAGATCGGGGTGCTCAGTTAGGTTACAATACCTAACTTAACTAATTTACACAAAAGCTAAGGTACAATATTCACAATCATTTTTTTTTCTTTGTCTTAACCAAAAATGTTTTTTTTTCTTTTACATTCCTTTTAATTACTTTATAGTATCTGTTTCTTTTCTTTGCAATATTTGCTATCTAGATTTTCTTATTTTCCTTTTCTTACGTTGTTCCACTTTTCGTCATTTCTCATATAATTTATCTTTTTTTTTCTTCTCATATATAATATTTCTATTTGCATCTCATCTTTAATTTTTTTTAAATTCTTTTTTATACTTTGTTTTTCTTAGGTTTTTCCTTTTACAATTGTTTTAACCAATATACTACCTTTTAACTACTTTATAATATATCCATTTCATTTAACTTTTGCTTTTGCATTCTCAATCATTGGCAAATTTTGATATACTAGTCTTATCCAATAAACTTAACACTTATTTCTTTCCAAACAATTTTCTTTTCTACTTATTCATTTCTTTTCTTTACAAATGTTACTCTAACATCTTTCTCATAATTTCCTTTTTTCCTTGTTTTAATGTCTTTTATCGCTTCTTTCTGATTACATTGTTTTATTTTCACTAATAATTTTTAGCTCATCTGCTGCTTAACAAAATTTTCCCTCTTTACAATATATTTCCTATTCGATTCCTATTATCTTCTAAAATCTATTGACGTTTATAATACTCTATTTTTACAACGACAAGTAATACACATTATAACCCTAATACTACTGTGATTGCTCCAAGCTGCTTCTTGATGAGTGCGGTCCGTTGCGTTCGGTCTTGACTTAGGCTACTAAAAGCTAGACCATATCCGTGGGATAAACTAAGTCCTCTTTTCCTTTGTGGGGCTGCTCTCTACAGGATTATTAAAATGTATTTCCAATAGCGGGATTTTGGGTAGAACGGATCATCAATTTACGCTTGAGATTTTTTGCTTATACGAATGCTCACTATTCTTTTTAGCCGTGCTGGACGCTCCTCCTTTCCTATGCTCATTCTTATTGACTTGTTAGATAGTTTTTGTGCTATTTCTAAATGTACGATAGAGTTCTCTCGATTATATCAAGAGTCCACCCGTACATAGAAGGAATAGACTTGCTCTCTCTATATGAATCTGCTAATGTTTTTCTACAACTGCATAGCATTCTGCCTGTTTCCCAAATCTTTTGATTTATTCAGTGATATGTTTTGAATTTGATGCCATATATAACTGCACTTTGATCTTGACTTATTTGAGTATACTAAAATCTTGCCGTTACTTTTAACCCCTTTCATTTAACTAGATGATCTTGGGGCTTAACTTCTTTGAATCCCTCAGATATCTCAATGTCGGTGTAACTGAGAAATGATGAGTATACCATTCTTTTCTCGCAGTAATTATAGTTGAGATCTAACTTCTGATTCCTCCCGAAGCTCTTTTGCTTCTTCATCGGTGCCTTCCTGCTTTTGAAATCAATCTTCAGAGTTCGGTTAATATCTGCAAATAAGAAAGTCGTCGGCGGTGAAAAATTCAGTTTTCACAAGTGCTTATCATTATTTTCCCACCCACACTATTGGTCTGAGCTTGCTCCACGTAGTCTATACAGGGATAAATTGATGTCATGATGCGACTGCTACATCTGCTTCCGTTACGTCGAGGTTATTTTACACTGCTTATATAAATTTCTCAATCTTATCTAGTTCTCGGTCTTTCCATAATTCTATAGTTTTAAGCCTTAAACACTTACTACATATTTATTTCTTATATTTACACTTTCATGCATATATTCTTCTAACTTAATCTTGCTTATAACTTTGCCAATGATTTACAAACTTTTTCCTTCTACTTTTTTTTTGTCAAATAATATTTCTCCTCTTTTGTTTAACTTCTCCTTCTTTTTAATCTCTTATTTCTTTTCTTTTCCATCTTATCTTTTTTTAAATCTGGTATTCCTTTTTTTTCTTTCACTGTTTACTTTAAACCTCTTATTTCTCTTTTTTTTTTAATTCCCGTAATTAAATATCTCTTTTTTTCAACTTTCTTTTTATTTTAAAATTCTTATTTCTTATTTTTTATTCAATTTCAGAAGTTCAACTTTTTCTTTCTTTACATATTTTTTTTAAACACTTCTCATTACCTTTACATCTGTAATTTTACCTTACTGACTGGTTACCTTTATACCTCGTTTCCATATCCTTTTTTCTGGCCATAGACTACCAAACTCCACTCTTCGAATTTCTTCTGAAATTGGAGGGAATTTTTTGGAAATCTTTTTAGTTACATACCCCTATTCCTGGGTCACAACCGTTACCTACCTTGTAAGGGTTTATTGAACTTGTAGCCAAAGTTGAACTTTCAACCTGAATAAAGTTCCGTTCCCTTACTTTCCTTCTGCCTTGATTGACTTCTGTCCTATCTGGCTTCCTATTATCTCCCAGCGATTTAAACCTACCTTTTTCAGAATCCCCTGGGCTTTCCCTAGTTGAGGATAACAATTGTTCCTACCATTATAGCGCCATCCAGATCGTTTAGGATACTTACGAGCTCCGTGCCATTCATGCGAGGAGTTCATGGTTTTGACAGGGTAGGCTCTTGCATTCGCGATTCTAACAAATGCAGGTCCATCTCCCAGCTTATTTTCGCTATACCCGTAATACCTATGTTGTGTCCTACTTCCATTATTGACTTCTTCATTTCTTACCTTATCAAGTCTCGCACTGTCCTCAGATGTGCTCCAGGTCTTCTGCCATATTGGTGTGCTCTTCTCTCCGTGTCTTGAAGCGGGCTCTACATTGCATGTTATACCTTTCCCTTTGCTGTCTGGGTTATTGCTACTTGGTGTGATGTATTCTGCCACATTAATTTGACCCTCCTCTGCTCTGTCTTGTGAAGGATTTTCTAGACTATAACAATGGAAAACAGTCGTCACAACTTCTCCACTAGTGGCGACGTTCCTACAAACGGCACTTTCTTCTTCTGCTTCAGCACCTTGTATCCACAATTTCCTCTTCATGCAGTCGATAACAGGTCTATCACTGAGGAAATCCATCCCAAGGATACCTTCTGCTGGAATTGAATCTGTGTCGCCTATGGCGTTAAATTGACAGGCCTGCTGACTGTTATCTATAAGCAAATTCGCCTCACAAGTGCCTATGGAGTTCCTAACAAATCCAAACAGTCCTCCAATTTGTATTTTCTGATGTGTTTGTATCGGTGTATTTCTTTTTATTCTATCAATTTTAATCAAACTACACGTAGACCCAGTGTCGATTAAAAGCGTAAGCTTGCCTTCTAAAGCTATGTCTGATGGCACTGTGATGACAAATTTATTACTGGAAGTCAATTTTTCTTCTTCTCTATCTGCTAAATACTTCTTTACGCAGATATCCGTGTAATGGTCACGTGTTCGGCAGAATTTGCAATACAGCCCCTCCCTTCCTGAATAGCAGTTATCTTGAATGCTAGCTGCACAGTTGGCTACTCTGACGTGATGGATTTGGAAATTGGATATCACGTGCCCATATTCCTGATATCCCGTACAGAAAGGAACTTGCTGGCACTCTCTCGCAATGTGTGCAGATTGACCGCATTTGAAGCATTTGACAACTATGGGCTGTTGTTCCGCACCACATTCCTTTGCGAAGTGTCCCTCCTTTCCACATCGAAAGCATTGCTTAGAACCTCGCTGACTGTTTCTGGGCGGGGTTCCTCGGTATTCTCTTATATTTGACTTAGATGGCCTCCCTGGATCTTTCTTGGCCAACCATGGCTCCCATGTATTCTGAGGGGCTCCGCCGTTACTCTTAAACACTTCCCCTACTCCTGATGGCCGAAGTTGAAGACGTTTTGCATCCTTCTCGAAGTAAGTCGCTTCCTCACGCACTGCCTCCAGAGCTCGAACTTCCTTCCCGTCAGATGTACCTGAGTGGCATGATTAAGCACACCACCCTTGAAGGATGCCGCTGCATCAGACTCTAACTCCGCTATTAGTCCTCCGTCTTTGTCCGGGTACTTTGCTGATACGGCTGTCTTGATCTGGCTCAACAGTTCCTTCAATCGGTCCGCAAATTTTCGGATGTCTTCACCTGGTCTTTGTCTGCAGGCCACCATCTCCGTTCGCAATTCACTAAATGACTTCTTCGGCATATAAGCTGTTTTAATTATCAATTGCAGAGCTTCAAAATCTTTTGGTTCCTCTGAACTTACCAGATAGTATGCATCATCTCTCAACCGATACTTCACACATTTCATAAAAATGTTCTGCTCCTCAGGCTTCAGTCGGTCGTACAAATCCTTGCCGCAGCTTAAGAATCAGTAAACCTCTTTCACCAGTTTTGGAGATCGATCTCCGGAAAACATGGGTACGTACTTGACGACCATATCCATCACTTTATCGTGTATATCCACCATTTTTATGTGATCTTCGTTTGATTTTCCAGTTTCCTGATGTCTTATTTGGTTTCGTTCGCTTCCCTCTTTTCCACTCGACGCTAACTCCTGTTTCTTTCTTCTACTTTTCTCTGTTTCTGAATGTTGCTTCTGCTCCTTAGGCTGTTCCCAGAATAATAATTTCCTTGGCTTGAACCCCTTACTCGTGATCGCTTTATTATTGTCTTGATTCGGACTTCTCTGTGAAGATTTATCGAACCCCAACTCTTTCTCTAGTTCTGCTGTAGCTTCCTCGGCCTCCTTTATCTGTACCTTTAGCGATTCTATATTCTTTAAGAGCCCTTTTTTTTCTTTCTGGGTTTCCTCCAATGCTTGTTCTGCTTCTATTTCACGGCTCTGGATAACTTCGAATGCTGCTGTCACCAGTAGATCTAAGGCTTCGCCTTTTGTACTTTTTTTAGCACTCTCATTCAGTTTCTCCAGTAATTTCGCTGCCTCTTTTTCTGTCCACCTTTTCCGTAACTCTCCCGTTATATGCTCCTCTATATATTGCCAGTCCTGTTCATAACTCTGCAATATTGTCTGGCATTCCTTAACCTCTTGTGCTTTCAGTTCTAATTCCCTTTCCTGGGCCTGATAGCGTGCTAATTCCTCCCTAGTTAATATATTACTCCTACCTGTGGACATTTAAGGTATATAACAAAGCTAGTACCATGCAGACATTGATACGCTGCCACGGATTATTCCCCACAAAAATACATATATTCCCCTTTTGGCCTTTTCTTATAGTCTCTTGAATATTTTTATATATTCACCTTGCCAATTTTAATCCTAATTCCCCAAAAACCATACATAAAATATCAACATCACAATAATCCCACAAGTTAACTAATTTTCCCTCCTCTGAAACTAAACAACTTACTACCTCACCCCTAGCACATCCCTGAAGATAACCCAATTCTATACATTTCACTCACTCAACAGAAAATAATCACATCACAAACATTCAGATTGATGCTGAGGCACTATGCGCAACATTATCGCCCACAAACAGAGCCCCAATGAGTAACGTATATCAATACTTTAAAATTAGACGTACTTCACTTAATCTAGCAATTCTTAGATTAATTCTGGAAAGTAAATGAAATTAACAATGGAGCAGCTAAAAAAAGCGTTAACTCCCACAAAATACAACAAAACGGAGCCGCTAAAAAAGCGTTACTCCCACACTTAAAAAAAATGGAGCAGCTAAAGAAAAGCATTAACTCCCATACTTCACAAAAAAAAAAAAATGGAGCAGCTAATAAGCTTTACTCCCACAAAATACAAAAAACCGGAGCAGCTAAAAAAGCATAACTCCACAATTCACAAAAATATGGAGCAGCTAATAAGCTTTACTCCCACAAAATACAAAAAACCGGAGCAGCTAAAAAAGCATAACTCCCACAATTCACAAAAATATGGAGCAGCTAATAAGCTTTACTCCCAACAGATAAAAAAATTAATTTAAATGAATTATTTCACTCAAGAAAAATAACACTTACCTACTCTTTATCCGGCTGCGCCAAATTGTCGTGTCCCAAAGCAATCCAGGGAAAACAATTAAAAACTCGCGTAATTAATCCACATATAAAACTTTATTTAAATAACTACTTAGAATAATAACACACTTTGAGCTTCTTATCAATACTTCTAGCTCACAACTCATAATCGCCCAATACACAACTGACTAAAAAGATACCGAACCGCTATCTTTAATAATACCCAACTTCTAACTGAACTAACCGATCTAGCGAATCGACCGTGCTCACCTCCATTCAATTAGGCGGAAGCGACTTTGACCCAGTGACCAGCGCAATACCTTGCAATCATAATTACAAAGTATTACGCTAATCACTGCCGACAGCGGGAGCCCCCAATACTGTATGTAAACAAACAGTGAGCCCAGCTGAGTATTTCACTATGCGAAGTGAATTACTTGACCATGACCCAATGCCCAGTTACACACAGCAGTGGATGCGACAGTTTACAAGTAAACAATTCGCAATCGCCAAGCATTTCACTGTGCGAAGTAAAATGCTTAGTTATTGCAAATCGTTTAATTACTTGTACACTTGCGGCTAGCTCGAGTCGTGATGTCACAATTCCACCAATTGAATATTGGGTCACTACACTAATATACACTAACATGGTGGTGTAAATATAAAATGTAGGTAACGAATAATTATGAAAAAGAAAAAATTATAATAAAAGTTGAAATTACCATGCTTTCTGTGGGGAATATGGTAACGATCTGTTCCGCTAAGATTATTGAACAACTTTATGCACAAGAGCTGTTCTGTCTTCTGGTGATAACATTGCTCTTTCTTCGTAAGATCTTAATAATAATTTTCCTTGCTCAGTTTTTTCTAATATTTCCACTAAAGACGATGCCTTAAATTTTAGACATGGTTAAAAATATAGAAAACTAATGGCTTCGTTCTTATTGACAACATTTTAAAAACAAAATTATAAATCTAGTATGCTATCGCCTGTTAATAAATCGTAATTACTTGTGAACTTGAACAAAGCGAACAACATGTAGTTTAAAAATTTAAGTAACTACGGGACTTAAACTTTTCTATTATGTGAACCTGAAAACTTGATTAACCTTACCTTGATTACCTTAATTTATACAAGTTAATTTTCCTAGCATATAAGGTTTACATTCATGAACTTACTTCTGAGCAGACGCTAGTTGTATTTGTAGATGGAGTATGTGCAGTGGCAGTATTGAGCCATGAATAGATAGAAGAAGTAATTTCCTTAACAGCTTCCACTTCCAAGCGAGGTTGCAAATTATATATTCCCTAAAAAGATTAACTTGAAATTATGCTTACAAAAAGCAATATGACTTACGTATTCATTTAGCCAGTCTGCAAGTTTATGTTCAAATATAATTTTTGAATTAATTTTCAGACCATTGAAAACTTCGTGCAAATGCCTTTCCTTCATATATTTTAAACCATCTATTGTGAGTCCTTTTGCTACATAAAAAATTCATGCATTAATAAGCTAAGCAAAATATTTTCCTCTTACCTTTTAGAAATACATAAAGATCGTCAAAAAGATTCCATTTAGTTAGAAGCTCAGCCAGAGGATCAGTAGAATAAGGTGTACTATCAGTTTGAGCTATTACCATAGATTGGTCATTTTCAAGAAGGTTAGAACCTTCGCTATTTGGTGTTGCATATATTTCTCCCATATTCCCAATATGAATGTTCCCAGGAAGCCCGGAAATCACTTGAACTGAAGGATTCCAGAAGTAACTTCACGTTTTTTTCTTTTTCAGTTTGAATATCTCCGTTGGTATTATTTCTTGATTGATGCATTTTTAGGGATCCTTATTGAATTCAACTCCAAAGTCATACCTAATGAAAGCCAAATTTATATTTAAATTCTTAGAGGTTTTAGGTTTAGATCGGTGATTACTGCATTGGCAAACAATGTAAAATTCAGGTCATTTTGCTACGAGTAATAGACAAAAAGTGCCTGTTTGTATAGATAATTCCACAAAATTTTACGTGCGTAAATAAACTAGCGTTAGTAAAATGATTATTCAGCTTATCGAAAATGAATTTTGAGGTATCTTTATTCACTTTTTGTGCCTCATCATATTTTAAGTGATGTTCTTCTTCCTTTAATATATTATATGCGAATTTTAATTGGAACTTTGTTGCGAGTGATAAAGGTACGTTTTTTCTACTTGTCGTTACCTTCGCAAAAGTTTTTAATTCACGATGCTTTGCCTCGAATCTAAAGCACCAGTAATATTTAGGTGGTCCAGATTGGCGGATTTATTCCAGGATAATGTATTAAATTATGGTGCTTTGGCTTCAAACTATCTCCAAAAAGTTCGTATATACTGTTCATTATGTTCCTCAATTAAGGACTGCAGTTCTTCAATTAGCTCCTCATAGTAACTTGACATAAGCAGAAAATCTATTAATCTAATAAAGGTGCACAGGAACATCCAAATATCATCATTTGCTGAAATCAGGTGACCAACAATGAGGGGAAAATAATGAAGTAGGGTCCACATCTCTCTCGCTGATGTATTAAACTTTTTTCTCTTGATGTGCGCGTAAGTAATATCTTTGCAGACATTCGATATTTCTGTATCTCCATATGAGAAATTGTTATTCATTTCATTAAATTCTACCAGTGAGAATACTTTATTTTTGATATAATGGTCTAGAATATGTGCTAAGTTGTAGTGGGCAACACCCTCAAATATGTCGTGCATTATATCGATTGCGAAGTTCCGCGTTACGTGGAAGGATGGAATATTATTCAGCAATGAATTCTTTGAAACACCGTTAAATGAGGCATTTTGACTTATATCATTTATACTTTCGTTGTAATTTTCTTCGTTCCGCAAAGTTAATATATTTTCTTTAGATAATGTTTGTGTTATCTGTTTACATTCAACACAAAATCTGCAAAATTGATTCGCCGAAAAAGATGTACTTAGATCTAAGAAATTATTTTAAGCCTAGATTATCACCCACTACAAGACCCAAGATAAAATGAACAGTTATAGTTTTATCAGATATATTCAATCCGTTAACTTCCAATGAAATCAATACATCAATCAAAGATTTCATCGTTTAAGTCATTGCCATAATATTTAACATCCTTGGCTTTTAAAAGACCAGCTAAATATATGCGACTTAATTTCAAAAGATTTTGCAAAGTTGGAAAGGAAAGGTAAATTACCGTCACTGTTTGTGTTCCAGTATGTGATCCGAGTGGATTATTAATTTCGAAGTCATCAACGTATAGAAAATATGGAACAGTTATTTTATTCGTGTACAAATTCTTTTTTTCTAACCAACAATTTTCCTTGTATAAAATTTTTTAGTTTACCAGCGTTTGAATAAAAGTAATCAATATTTTTAAGGCATGTATTTAAAAGTTCTTCCTTTTCGAAAATTTTTCTAAATTGGAATTCCAATGGCATTACTATTCCTCTGTGAATTTTTTCTGCAAGTATATTTGTACCACCTTTGTTTATATTTGTTATTGTTCTATTAATATCGAATTGCTCGGGCATTTTTAATAAATCAACTTTTTCTAGATATTTAAGAAGCTTATACTTCAAAAGGTTCTTTGAAATAATCTAAAAAATTTCCAAGTTTTTGACAATCACATTTGCAGAAATTAGATGAAAATTTCTCTAAAGTAATTTAAAATAGGCTGTATAACCACCTTTGTTATATTGCGCTGTAAATCAATTACATCTTTTTCTCGTAAAATTATTGTTGTTATATTCAATAAAAGTACTAATTCAAACATTTTTTCAAAAATCTCCTCTTTTGGGTGCGTCGTTTTATAACAGTCTTTGGAACTGTTTTCGTTTTCGCCAGTACAACGTTGACTATCATGCTTTTGATCTATTTTTATCGTATTATCTTTGTCTTCATTCAATAGATTTTTTAAATTAGTTGCCTCATTATATTGAAAAAATAAGTTATTTCTTTCCACACCTTCTTTTAAAGGGTGTTAAGAATAATTCTTTCCCAAATGTGCGCGTGTTACATGCTTTTTGTAAGCGGTAATATTTTGGAACGATTGATTACAAGATTCATTAGAAAAATATTAAAAGTATTTTTTGCCACATCCATGAAAAATTTTAAGATGACCGACCAAAATATTTACAGTTTAAAACCCCGTTTGCATATAAAACACAGCATACTTTTTCTTGTTTTCGATTGCGAGGTTGACTTTATTTTTTTTATTTAACAGTACTTCAATTTTAGCAAATACAAAAAAATAATAAATAAATACACAATACCTTAAGCCTTTTTACTTAACAACACCCAATATTTAAACACAGATAAGTTTCCTTTTTTAAAAAAAATTAATAAATATACCACTTAGCACTTTAACTGTACTCACGGCAAAATTCAAGTAAAGACTAATAACTTACTGCCTATTTAAAGAAAATGAGGCAAGCATAAACTTATAAAAACGTGATCGAGTATAAGTTGCCTAAGAACTAAGGCAAAATTATGTGAACTTGCCTAAGTGCAAGGGTAATTCAAAAATATTGCCATATTTGCTTAGGTGAATTACCCAAGAACTTAGGCAATTTAAGATTTTTACGTTATTTTGGAATATAGGTGAAATATACTAAACTAAGGGTAAAACACCTAAATGCTTAGGCAAATAAATAATGAAGCCAATTTTATATAACGGTATTTTCAAAGACGCATAAAAGATTTTTTTTTTATTGTTGTTTGTCGAGATTTTTTTTAAAAAGGACTAAATTATTCCCTAGTAACGAAAGTATGAAAACTAAAATTATTTGAACTTTTAATATAACAGTCGGAGGTAGTAGTAGAGAGAAAATAAATCACTTGTATCTATCCTTTAAATATTTAATATGTTGTTAAATAACGGCTTTTATTTGTGTAACGCTGCGTCTTCGACTGCCATATCAAAAGTATAATTTTAAAAATAAGCTTATTTGCAGAAATTTATAGGCAAAATACCTTATTCTCTTAGCTAATTCCTTTCAGAGCTTTGCTAAGCAATTGTGCAATTCACCGATTTTTTTTTTGCATTTTACATAAATTACGTAAAGTGCCTAATCTCTTGGATAATTTTATACAATTTTCCGAACTTCATATACAAAAAAAGTACCTAATCGACTTTGGCAATTTTACCCTTGAAGTTTTGACAAAGCGAAGTTGAACCCAAGCTAATCAACCTAGCATCGCAAATGAAAACTCTTCTCGGTTACAATCAGGTAACAATACCAATGGCTAAACACTAGTCAGAATTTCGTAACCAGGGAAACTCATCAGGGCTTTGACTTCACTATTGAGCACAGAAAAGGTAGCCTGAACGTCGTCCCTGATGCGCTGTCACGCATTCATTGTGACAGCCTCAACACAAACGAAGATCCTGGCCCGGAAGTTGACCTTAGTTCGCCATATTTCAACTCGATGGAATATGAGGGAACTGAGGCATAAGTTTAAAACGACTTCTGGCAAACTACCAGATCTTTGCGTTAGGGATGATTTCGTTTATATCCGGACTGTTCCCGCGAACAGGCGATCTTATTCAGGAAGAAGAAGCTTGGAAGCTTTGGATTCTACGAGGGCTTGTCAACGACGTCATTTCAAGGGCTCATGATCCACCACTAGCTTCACACCGAGGCATAGGGAAAACACTGGAACGTTTGCGAAGACATCTGTACTGGCCACGAATGACAGTTGATGTCAGAAATTACGTAGGCGCCTGTGACGTGTGTAAAGAAACCGAAAGCTCCTAATACTATTTTGCGACCACCTATGAGAGTTCAATCTGTGAGAGAACGACCATGGCAAAAGCTGTACATTGATTTCTTAAGTCCATATCCCAGGTCAGTTAAAGGAAACGTCTGCATTCTGATAGTTCTTGACCACTTTTCAAAATTCCCCATTCTCAAACCTATGAGAAAAGCGTCCACACTCAATGTGTGCCAATTCATTGAGACCGAAGTGTTCCACGTCTTCGGAGTCCCTGAAGTGATCGCCTCTGATAATGGAGTCCAGTTTTGCTCGACTCAGTTCACCAGATTACTGGTTAAGTATGGGGTGTAGTGTTGTAGCTTGGCCGCTCGTGCTTCCCTGGTAAGGGGGGAGAAGCGGTCAATCGAAGGATTTTAAATGGAATTTCCACAATTCTCACAGATTTTTTTTTTAGTTTATAACTTCTAGATTTTTCACAAGTATTTTTATTAAATTTCAATTCATTGGCTTTCACAATTCTCACAGATTTTTTTTATTATACTTTTGGATTTTTTTTCACAAGTTTTTTTTATTAAAATTCAATTCCTAGGTAATCACAATTCTTACAGATTTTTCTTTATTATCCTTTTGGATTTTTCACAAGTATTTTTATTAAAATTCAATTCCTAGGTTATCACAATTCTTACAGATTTTCTTTTATTATCCTTTTGGATTTTTTCACAAGTATTTTTATTAACGGCACTTGACTTTCTTCGATCGATGTTTAAAAAAAGACTCCCCGTGGTTTGGGCTTGATGGCCCCCAGGTACCCACGATCATTTTTTTTAAAAGCTTTTTTATCTTATTGTTTTATTGCTTTCTCACGACGTTGAAAAAACGTACGTGAGAAAATGCAAAAAACTTTGGTAGCAATGCATATGCATGACAGCAAAACTGTAATCCCGATATGCACTTGTGCGCCCCGTCTTGAAATATTAATTTTAAGCGGGCGAGAATAATTGTAACAATTGTATGTATGTATGTACATACAATTAGATTACAAATTGAATAATATACGTATGTGCAGTGTACAGTGTACGTACAAAAAGAGAAAAGAAGAAGACACTGTACGTAGGTAAGTGTGCAGTGCATATCAGTGGGAATGAAATGCATGCCTGATAACAAAATGCAATTTATGCTAAATTGCATTTTGTTATGATATGGAAATGCATTTTTAAATGCATTTTAAATTTCAAATGAAATTTTAAATTAAATATCTTTTCATTTTCAGGGTCATTTATGTGATACATCAATATATTGTATAGGGCAATATATTGATGTATGACCTAATTGTTGTGATTCGGGGCATAGGTACCTGAGTCACAACATCCCTCCCCCCTGGGGAAAAGAAAGTTTTATTCTTTTGAGAAGAAAACTTTCTTTCTAACATATGCAGAATTTCAATACTTACAGGAAATTTTAATATATCATAATCTTATAGCAAAAATTGATAAAAATATGTACATATATTGTTTGTATATTGTTAGTTATACTAGTTAATTACTACGTATAGGAAAAGAAGAGAAGAAGGAATACCTCGTTATAGAAGGAGTTGTGCTAACAATAATATATGTTGCATATTTTACATATAATTCTTTGTAAATTTATGTCTTATATGGTAATTCTTATTATTCCCCTTTTTTTTTATCTATATATATATATTACGAGTATCGGAGGAAGATTTGAGAAAGGGAAAAAAAACAATAAAACTTGAAGGGAATGTATCGGGCATCAACTTGCTGACGGTTCTATGTTGATTTGATTAGGATTGTATATGGGAGAGAGAAAGGAAAAAAAAAATCGTTTAATTGTTGTGATAAGAAAGATTCGTTCAACCGTTGTTCGTGTGAGTAGGTTTAAGAGAAATGTATTCATTTTACTGTGCTGTGGGGATTCGTTTGATGATTTCTTTTTTGTTTTTTTTTTTGTTTATATATATATAAGAATTGTTTACGGTGCAAATTTCGCGATATAATCTAATTATCAAAGTTTGGAGTGCGGTCACTCGCAAGATGTTTTTCGCCGTGTACGTTTCGCGTCGGCCCTACGAAGCCCCACAGGATTACGTTGTGGTGATCTCCGGGATATACGTTGACTCAATTTGGGGCTCGCTGGAGGGGGCCCATTCGGTTGAATTTTGGTCTGCCCGGGAAGGGATACTATTCCGATTTGGGGGGCAGAACCCCGCGCGGGCCAGTATTATTCCGTGGACTTTTCGCTGTGGCCCGACTATAATATGTCGTTTGCAGCTTTAGGTGAGTTTTTGTGGCCCATCATTTGCCTTGTTAGTATAATAATCTTTCCTTTTTTTTTTTTTTTGCAGGAGCTAATATCGTGCTGGTTGGGAGGTCTATCTACTTCCCCGCCCCGAGTGCCGTGGATAGCCATACTCCATTGATAGGCCCGGACGCTGAGTAACCGCAATTTTTCTTTTCTTTTTTATTATATATACATATATATTTATCATGAGTTAGTGTTTTTAAACTATTTTTTTTTCCTCCCTATTTTTGTATTGCTAATACTTGTCCTTCTACGGATTGGACACTCAAAAAAAAAATAAAATATTTTTATAAATAAAAAAGAATCAATAAAAAAAAAGGAAGTGGATTTTTGGAGATATAAAATTGATGTTGTTTTTATTGTTTTTGCCCTTTTTCCTCATAGCTAGTTGCCTTTGTATTGTTTATATTTATTATTATTTTTTTTTGTTTTTCTTTTATTCTTTGGTTTTAGTATCTATAATTCGATAGGAGTTACCTATCATATGGGTATTTGTAGCTAAACTAAAATTTATAGCTGAGCTGGGATAAAAAGGTATGAATAAATGCTAATAAAATAATTACAATTTTTTTTTTTTTTTATAACTATTATGTTTATCTTATTTACTTATTACTTTTTAATATTTAGTAGGTACACTAATATGTACGGTTGTTATTTACTTATTTATTTAAAAAGAAAATGTTGGTGCTAATGTATAGTAAGTTCTTTTTTTTGTTATTATTTATAATACCTTATTATTTGATATGTTTAAAGCTTTTAAGCTATTAAAAATGAGTGTGAATAATATTAAATTTGTAATTATACATAAATGTTTGGTAGTTTTACAGCTACTTGCATTTACCTTATTTATTTATTTATTTTATTTATATAAATCTTTTTTTTACTATTATTAGTTATGTTTTTTTTTTTTTTTTTTATACAAAACTAGATGTATATACATGTGAGATATTATTAATCTATTGTTGGAATGAGGGTGGGTATTATTGAGGACTATAAAAAAAATGGGAAAAGGAGGTTACTGTTGTTCGTTTCTTGTTTCTGTCAAAGTTTTCTAATGCCTGTTTTTCTTGGAAGTAGATCCCTGTGCTTGAATTCATTGGATTTATCTCGATTCTGAAAACATGAGTCCATTGGATACGTACAAATATAGTGTATATATTTAAAATAGTTATATTATAACATTAATTGGAGAAAATTTCTCCAGTTTTCCTGTTGGGAGCAGGAGTTATCTTAAATCTTATCTCTCTAGGTGCAGGCGTAGGAATACCTTCCAGTTCTTGTTCTGGGAGTGTATTTTGAGATTCACGGGTTTTTCGTTTGTATTTAATATACAGATAGGCGCCAATAAAAGTGATGATTAAAGCCACTGTTAAATATGACAGTGCATAATGGTGGATATGATGGCTATTTATGGGATTAAGAGGAATTTTTTCCTGATCATTTTGGAAACGAATGGATTTTAGAAGTTTATCTAGATCCATGCTGTTTGTAATATTTAAGGGATTTCTTTCTGTGGGTGTTTTCCACCGCGGAAAACGTCATATTCCACAGTATACTGGAAATGTTAATTGATGGGACGAAGTTTGAATTAAATTTGGATATTTTTGCATTATGTCCGTGCAAGATGAATTCTTTGCTTCGTACATAACAACGGGATGGATATACATTGTTCCTGTTCCATGCACGGTTTGTGAATTAATGGAATTTTCACAAATTATATCTATATGTAGGGATTCTTTTAGGGAGAAAAGCCAAGCGTTTTGCTGCGATAATTGCGTCCAATAATGATTTTGTTCTAATTTTTGGATTTTGCATTTCGATGTAATTGGTTCCTTTTTAATCAAATTTACTTCACATTGGTTTGCTTTTGTATTTGTGTTTAGGATAGGCGATAAGATCTTACAGTAAAAATGCGTTTGGTCCAACGTTGCGCAATTATGGATATCCTGAAGTGTTAATTCAATATAGTGTTCACGATTGTAGTCTATAAGGATATATTCCTTTAATGGGTTAATGTACACGAAAGATCCGTTGAGGAGTGTAGGTAATGGCATTGCTTTAAAAATTTGATATGGTTCCTTGAAAGGAAGGGGAATTCTGAGCTCTATAATTATTTTATTATTGAAGATATTTGCGGCTATTGTACTTAATTTGTATATCTGTGTAATTATATTTTGTCTGGAATTTATGGGAAGCATCATTGAACTGGGCAATTCCTGCCTGATATTCAATAAAACTTCTTCAATTTTTTTCGGGGATATGAGCGTAGGGTGGAATTTTTCCATGCCTTGAATCTGTTAGAAGATCTATTAGCTCTGTTTGGGTATTTTGGTATCTAAATTGCCATTAATGAGATTAGTGAGATTAGGGATTCGAGTTCAATGGATATTTTGTTATCTAATGTTCTGTTTTCCATTAAAGAAGAGGCTATCTGAATCGATATCAACTTTTTATGCATAACCAGGAATTCCTTTTCAATTGCGGTTTTAGTTTTGTTGAAAATATTTGCAGTTGCTTCGACTATTGCAGTTTGGCTTTTCATGAGGGAAAAGGAGGGAGTTTTGGTTTAAGGTAAGGTTATGGATTTGCTCATCATATAGCCTGGCATCGTTTTCGTCCAATGTGCCAAAAAGAGCTTTAGAGATTGAGCCTATTGCATTAAATAGCGCTCTTTGTTTCCTATTTTGTGTTACAAGTAACATATTCCTATATTCTATGTTTGCTATAATAAGATTTATTTGTAGCAACGTACCGTTACAGGTGTGGGCCATTGCTGAATTCCCATTAAGTCTCTGGCAGGTCATCGTTATTTGCTGTGCGATGAACTGGATATTATTGAATTCCGATTTAAAATTCGCCAGGTCGTAATAGGTGACGACTTTCCATTCGTTGGTATAGAAATTGGCTCTGCCAATTTCTTCAAAATAAATGCCTGCACTAGCATTTAGTTGCTTTACTTCTACTCCTGAGCCATAGGCTAAAGGGATGAAGATTAAGAAGACTGCCATTTGTATCATCTTGAAAACCTGGAAGATGATATTGCGTTATTCAATTGGAATAAGTCCTTTTTGAAGAGGATGAAGCTTTTTGTATTAGTCCGAAAAAAGTTTTAAGTCATTATTATGGACTCTTCTAATTTTATTATTGACTTTTATAGTGGAATTTTCAGGGGAATTGATTTCCATTATCTCATACGGGCCTGACCATAGTGGGGAGAACTTGTTATCTCGAACTCTGCTCTTGAGTAAGACTTTATCTCCTACTATGAAGGATTTCTGGGCGGAGTTTTTGTCGTATTGCAATTTGGACTTTTCTTTATTGGCCATGGCTATGTCTTTAGCTATTTTGAAGCTGTGTTGTAGACGCGCTTTCAGCTCGTTTGCATAATTATCGTAATTATAGCAAACCTGCTGGTGATGATTTCAAATTGTTTGGGATTTCGGCTGGGAATCCGTATAGGAGTTCGCGTGGAGTATAATTAGTACTCGAATGAGGGGTGGGTATTGTATACAAACATGGCATATGGGATCCATGTATCCCAGTCTTGTGGATCTTTTGCCACATAAGATCGGAGATATTCAGCTAAAGTTCTGTGGCTCCTCTCCAATGCACCGTTAGTCTGAGGGTGATATGGAGTAGTTTTGAGCCTTTTAATCTTCAGCAGTTTTGACACCTCGGCGAACATGCCACTTATGAGGTTGGAACCTTGATCTGTTAGGATACTTTCTGGAATACCATGTCGACAAACTATTGTTGTCGTGAAGGCTTCCGCTAATGTCTTAGACTCGGTGTCGACTATGGGAATAGCCTCAGAAAATTTTGAAAGGTCATCTTGGAATGTAAGGAGATATTTGTTTCCAGAATGAGAAATTGGGAGAGGTCCTACAACATCTAGGTACACTCTTTCGAACGGTTTGGAGCTTATGCTCGAGATTTTCATTGGAATTTTTGGATTTCTGGATACTTTGTTTATTTGACAAAGTTTACATTTCCTTACGTTCATTATTATATCGTCTGACATGCCAGGCCAGTAGAACTGTTTTTTAATTCTTTTGATAGTACGGGAAACGCCTTGATGGCCTCCCGTCGGTAGTGAATGAAAATCCTTTAAGATCTGCTCGATCTCATTGCTGTCGGATAAATATTTAATTGAATCCTGATGGAGTTTGATGTTTATTTGCTGATTAGCGAAGATCTGGGTAAAAGCGTTTTTAATAATTATTAGATTCTGTGGATCTAATATAGGGAAGGAGATATTTATTTGTTTTAACTGATTTGCTTCTGTGTATGAGCAAATCTCAGTTAAAATTTTCTCAAGGTCCAATCTATCTCTTTGTGATCGAAAAGGTAAATTTTTAAAAGGTAAAATTTTTGAAATAATTACTGTTGACTCTTTTCTCTTGAAGAAGTTCAGTTCATTTTCTAAAAGTGGAGATTTATCTGAAAATTTAAGTTTCGAATCCAACACTCTTTCAAGTTCTGTATCTTGCATTGGCAAGATGAAAAATTTAGGATTCGCATTTTTAGTCAGTAGGAGGGGAAAATTAGTCTCAGTTATTGTAACTGCGGAATTGCTCACTTGTGATGGAGCTGGATTTTGATTAATTACACTCGTGTTGGGAGTATTCAAATTCGCCTGAGCTCTGGCTTGATTCCTCTACTGAGAGCATCTGCATTTGTGTTGAGCTTGCCTGATTTATGGACTATTTTGTAGTCATATTCCTCAAGACGTATTCTCCATCTCATCAGTCTTGAGGAGTGATCCTTCAGATTCATGAGCCATACTAATGGTTTATGGTCAGTTATAATTGTAAACTGTCTGCCATAAACGTATGGTCTGAATTGCTCAACTGCGAAAACTATTGCCAAGAGCTCTTTCTCTATTGTTGAGTAACGAGTCTCTGCACCATTGAGAACTCGACTCACATAGGCGATTGGATGATCTTCTTGATCATCAACTTGTGAAAGTACTGCTCCGATGGCGTAGTCACTGGCATCAGAGGTGACAAAAAATTGCTTGTCGAAGTCGGGATATGATAAAATTGGTGCTGAAATTAATTTGTTGCGTAATTCGCAAAATGCTTCGTCGCAGATTGCGTCAAACTTGAAAGGAGTATCTTTTTTCAAAAGACTTGTAAGAGGTTTCGCAATCTTTGAAAAATTTGGTATAAAGCGGCGATAATAGCCGACAAAACCAAGGAAGGCTTTAATATCTTTTTCCTTCCTGGGTCTGGGGTATGACTGAACTGACTTAATTATGACTGAACTGACTTAATTTTCGCTGGGTCAGGTTTGACTCCATTTTCTGTAATTATGTGCCCTAAATACATAATTTCCTTTCTTAGGAAATGGCACTTGTCTGGTTGGAGTTTCAGATTAAAATTTCGGAGACGGCTAAATACTGCTGTGAGTCTTGTGTTGTGATCTTTTAGATTGTATCCATGAACTACAATATCGTCCATGTATACGAAGCAACATATGCCTTGAAGGCCAGATAAAACATTATTCATGGCTCGTTGAAAGGTTGCAGGGGCGCCTTTTAAACCAAATGGCATGCGATTGTATTCGTAGTGGCCATAGGGTGTGCTAAAGGCGGTTTTCTCCCTGTCCTTCGAGTCCATCTTTATCTGGTGAAATCCACTGGCTAGGTCGAGTGTGGTGAAATATTTCGACTTCCCCAACTGGTCTAATATATCAGTGATATTAGGCAGTGGGTATGCATCGCCAATAGTAATGTCGTTAATACGACGAAAATCTACCACAACTCGCCACTTTTTATTTCCATTCTCATCTGGTTTTTTAGGAACCAGGAGAAGTGGAGAATTCCAGGGACTATGGGAAGGTTTTATAATATCAGACTGCAGCATTTCTTGTATCTGCCGGTTTATTTCAGTTCGGCTTGCCTCAGGAAGTCTATAAGGCTTGGTGTAAATGGGCGGTTTATCTTGGAGGGTCTCGATTTTGTGGGTAATCGCATCTGTATATGAAAGGAAATCCCCTTCTATGAAGAAGAGATCGTTGAATTCCCTACAGATATCGCGAATACTCTCGGACTCTTCTGAATTACAGTGATCCAATTTTATAAGGTTTTGCAGTTTTCTTATTCTGCCCTTAATTGGATCTCTGTTTGAGTCTGTAGAGATGACCACAAAGTCGTCCAAGTCTTGGTATACTGGGTTCACCTCGTAAGGGCCCAGATCGGCGTCCTCCTCATTTGTATTGAGGATTAGGACTTTTGCCATACCATTGACTGGTTCGACGATCGAGTTTCCAAGAAATAAGCCTGGCCTTATTTCCTTCTTGAAACAGACCGATTCATCTTGAAGAGAAGGAGTTGGAATTTCAATGATGAATTCTGATCGAGCCGGAATTTTAATTTTGTTTAATTTATCCGATTCTTTCTGATGTTTGTTAGGAAGGAGATATGATTCCAACTTTTGTGGAATTATGAAGGAGTTATTCGATGATTCCGACTCGATAGAATTTGAAGAAGTTAAACATTTATTGAGATTCCTTGACTTCTTTTTTGATTAATTACTAGACTTCACATTTTGTGAAGTGCTAGATGATGGAGATAGATTTTTGTTTGATGCAGCCTTTTATGCGGCTGTAGATGGGGATAGATTGTCGTTATTATTTAGTTCCATTTGGGTTGGAACTACTGATGGTGATATTTTTAATTTGGAATTACCTTTGGGCTTCACTTCCTGTGAAGCATTGGATGGAGATAGATTGTTATTATTTTTTCGCTTCACTTCTTGTGAAGCATTTGATGGAGATTGATTTACATTGCTTTGCGAAACAATTGATGGAGATAAATTTTTATAATTTTGTTTGTTGGAGAATGTTATCTCCGTATACAGTAAACTTTTAGTATGAGACCTCTTTTCTGGGTCTTCGCTTTTCAAATAAACATATGGGTAATTTGAATAGTATTCCTCATACGGATAAAATTCATTTGAATCGTTAGTTTCTAGAGAAATGTATTTATTTTTGTAATTGATACTAGCATTGTATCGAGATAGAAAGTCGTGACCAAGCAGGCCATCGTATGAGAGGATGGAGTTATTTCCCACTATTTGAAATGGGTGTTCTAAGATGGAGATATTTTGCTCAGATTCCAGAGATAATTTTGCGAATATTAGTCCTTCTGTACAAGTGGACTCAGTAAACAATGTATTTATATTACAGACAGCATCTCTGTAGCAGATACTGTCTGGCTTTAATGGATGGGGTTTAATTAAACTGATCTCTGCTCCCGTATCAATTAAAAATGTGAGTTTTGGAGCAGAGCAGATATCGATGGACAAGGAAAGAGTTAGCGAATTTTTATTTATTTGGACAGGGATTTGAATTAATTTGTTTTTGTCTAATTTCCTGTCGATATTGTTTCGGGACTCCTGTGAACTTGTGCCTTTGTTTGTATCTGCGAGAGGTTGCCGAAATTTACCTCCCGCTGCTTCCAGTTTCCCTGCCTGGATGCCGATGAACTTCTATTATTTTTCCTCATTGGAGATGGTGATCTTTTTGCCGAGACGTTTGCGTTGTTGTATCTCGGCGGTGGAGCTCGATTTTCTCGGATTACCGGCTGTTGCCAGTCCCTGTTTTGTGGCTGTCTCTCAGCCGTGTTCGTTCGCGGAGTATCGCTTACCTTTTGAAAATTATTTCGATTTCCTTGGCTGCTATTAAGACGATTATTATTTGCAGCTCTAGTCCTGCATTCCTCGAGTGTATGTCCCATCCGATGACAATATCGACAAGATGGAACCTGTGACGGAGATGTAACCTTATTGTAATCTGTAGGACGTTGTTGTAATTGCGAATTAATTCTTGGAATTGTGTTAAAATTTTGCGTTGAGCGTTGTATGACTGGGCATTTTGAAACAGCATGCCCCAGTCTACCACATTTAAAACAAAGTAGATTTGAATTGCTATTCTGTTGAAAGGGATATTGATTTACCTTGTTATTTGCTTGAAAATTAGGTTGCCTTTGCTCTATACGTGATGAGTGATCTAGAATATTTGACTTTAGTGAAGCGAAGGATTTATCAGGATGAACTTTAGCTAAAGTCTGTAATTGTGGATTGGATAATCCGTCTTCAATTGCCCTTACAGCCTGACTCTCATTATCTTTTAATAATGATTTTAGTAGTACTTTATCCGTTGTGTAAGAGTGCGTTGCCTCATTTAATTTGGATAGTGTTGCATTTAGTCTTTGAAGGAAGTCTTTTACACTTTCCTCTCTACTTTGTCTCGAATTACTTAATTGAGACTGTAAGGTGGATCTAGGAGTTTTAACTTCAAAAGTTTGAGTCAATATCAATTTTAGATCAGGCCACTCTGATATCTCATTGTATCTATATACATCATATGCCTCTCCAGATAATTTACTCCTTATTAAGCTAAGGAGGGAGTGTTTTTCGTTCACCGTCGATGCCGTCGCTTATATATCATCACAACTGGAGATAAATTTGTGGAGATCTTTCGGATTTCCACTGAAATTGGGGATGAGCGATCTAGCTTCTGATAGGAAGGAGGTAGATTGGTCTCTAAAGGAGACATTACTATGATTTTCCCTGAAATTAGTTGTATTATTTGTTAAGTTTTGGGATCTTGAGTCCAAGTGTTCTTGGAGTGCAATTATAGTGTCTGTGTATGATGTTTCTATATCGGCGTAAACATCATTTTTAAAATAGTCATTTTCGAGGTCGTTGGGGCTGGTATATGAAATTAATTCATTGTGCGTTGCCTCGAAATCATCCCAGTATTTGTTCAATGAATTTATCTTTTGTGTCAGATATGTCTGTGTTGTAGTCGATAATGAATTAAAATTGATCGATTGTATAATTCGCGATATTGACTTTTGCCTATGATCCTGCAACCTAAACCTTACTGAATTAGATTGATTATTGTCCGTGTTGTCTTGATTATCAGCTGCAGTTGTTTTTTGTGAAGTTTTTGGAAGTGGAATGTAAAACGGGTTATTTGTGCGCTCTGTATGGAGTGAAATGGATTTTAACCTATCAGACAGAGTTGCCTTGGTAAGGTTGTACCAGTCCTCTGTTTTGTCATAACATGACTGTTTATAATAATCATGAGATTCATCGAAATCTTCATGATCTTGAATAAGGGTTTCCGTTTTTTCGAATGAAGCCCACAAGTCTTCCAATCTTTGAAGTTTTTCGGAAGTAAAATCCGAAGTCCTTTTTCCTTTATTAGCTTTGTGATATTCGGCCAAGATTTGTCTAACTTCTGCGGTTCTTTGGACCTGAGACAAGCAAAGCTCGTCGAATGTTTTGTTTTCTTCAGTCATGCTTTTGAATCGTGTACAATATATAATTTTATAAAATTTCGAATGTCCTTGTGTAGCTACGACTTGGTCGATTTGGGGGGACTATAGAGGATGTGACAAAGTTGTATGCAAGAGAGAGAAAAAAAAACAGCCGAATAGAAAACAGATTGTTAAATTTCTCAACAACAATAGGCAGAGAATTAGTTTGTCATTGCCACCAGATGTTATATGTACATATGGTTACGTGAAAGAAAAAATGTAGACAGTAATGGGTGAGAAATATAGGAAAATAGTAGGAGGATAATTTGATAATTTAAATAAATTACTAGGAATCTCAATATATATATATATAAAAAAAGATTATTATTTGTTTGTTATAAATATCTCTGTGAAAATTGAGAAGAGAAAAAAAAACTGGAAATAAATTTTATTAAGAATAAGGAAAGTATAGTGATATGTAGGGAATTTGTTAATAGGGAAACTTTTAATTAAAATTTTTCTATGTAATCATTTATATAAAAAAAGGAAAAACAGGTAAGGACAACACAACTTCCATAAGAATAACCAACTTCAGAAAGAGAAGGAGAAACAATTTTGATATAACAAAAAAAAAAAATAGCACTAAATACTTGCGTCCACAATTTTTTGTTTAAAGAAAAAAAAAGGGAAATATTTCTAGTAAAAAATAAAATGTTAAAATATTATTTATATGCATAAGATTGTTTTGTTTTCCGATATCCTTTTCTGTATTGTGGATCAGAATGATAAAATAATGAAATTGATTAAAATTGGGAGCGTGTTGGTATATATATATATATATGTATCACATAAGATAATAATTTTTTTTTTTAAAAAAAAGGTTTATCTGTGTTAATTAATGTCCAACTTTCGATATATTGTTAAATGATTGTTCTTCCAATCTACATCTTTCTCCTGACCGATAGGCTCACGAAGTTCTACCGCAGGGGATCGAATATAGATTTTTGTCGAAGTCCTCTGACCAGCAAGCTCACGAAGTCTTGCCGCAGAGGTCGCTTCTAGGAAGAGCGTATCTTAATCGGGGATGTTGTTTTCATTGTAATAGACAAGATAATGCAAATTTATCCAACCAAGAGTTTTATGGAAAGCAGTTGTTTAAATAACTACAACTATTCCTTTCTGGAAGGAAGTTATTTCTTACTAAACTACGGTAAATTGAGGGAGATAAAAGAAAATGTTTAACTTTGTTTTATTTTTGCCGGTAATAAATTTTGTTATGAATATGTCTACTATTATGTATATATATATATTTTCCATTTATATATTTATATCCAGAATTTATTTTTTTACCCTTGGAAATGTGCCCGTATGTTTATAGGTTTTAGTACCATATTTTGCAACTTAATACTATTTCATTAATTCAATTCAATATTATCAGGCCCGTTCAATATGGCCACTGATCTCAATGTTAGAGTTGCAAATGATTTATATTATTAAAAAAAATATGTATATCTTGGTTTTATGACTACCTTAATTCTTATCCGTTTTATAGTTGAAGCTTGTGTCTAATGTTGGTGATAAGTGTGTCTCACGAAGTTGAAGGTGATCTTTTGATTGATTGTATTGGGTATGGTATGTCGGTTGTCCTGGCTGACGTGCCCTTGTAGTCTTCCTTCCTTCTCTATATCTTTGTTGTGGTTGATGTTGGATGTTGTCGAGGATGAAGATGATGAAGATACGTCACGCGTTCTTGGTGATGATTTCTATAAGTCTTCCTTCTTGGAATCGTCTCGTTGAGGCAGGGATGAAGCCTCGCTAAATTCCCTCATTGGAGCACTAAGGCACTCTAAACTTATATAATATTTCCTCTAAGTACCCTGTATAAAGGGTACCCGGGCTTCTTTTTTTTTTCAGGTATTATTTATTATTTTTTCTTTTATATAAAAAAGAATTATTTTTATTTATTTTAGTTTAAATTTTTTTTGCTGCCATCAATTGTAATAGTTAGGGGAATATTTCGATTAAAAATTTCGGTTATTTGAATTAATTAATGTGATTTTTTTTTTTTTTAGCACTGATTTAATTTTTGAGGTAGGTACACCGCTACCAAAATGTTAAAGCGTTCCTTTGTTGTTTTATTATTATTTTGTTTTTTAATTTTAATTAAATTACCAAAAAAAATTCTTTATAGGCGTTTATTGTTATTATTTATTTGCACTGATTTTTAAAAAATACCGCTGCCAGCAGTTGTTGTAGCTTGGCCGCTCGTGCTTCCCTGGTAAGGGGGGAGAAGCGGTCAATCGAAGGATTTTAAATGGAATTTCCACAATTCTCACAGATTTTTTTTTAGTTATAACTTCTAGATTTTTCACAAGTATTTTTATTAAATTTCAATTCATTGGCTTTCACAATTCTCACAGATTTTTTTTATTATACTTTTGGATTTTTTTTCACAAGTTTTTTTTATTAAAATTCAATTCCTAGGTTATCACAATTCTTACAGATTTTCTTTTATTATCCTTTTGGATTTTTTCACAAGTATTTTTATTAAAATTCAATTCCTAGGTTATCACAATTCTTACAGATTTTCTTTTATTATCCTTTTGGATTTTTTCACAAGTATTTTTATTAACGGCACTTGACTTTCTTCGATCGATGTTTAAAAAAAGACTCCCCGTGGTTTGGGCTTGATGGCCCCAGGTACCCACGATCATTTTTTTTTAAAAGCTTTTTTATCTTATTGTTTTATTGCTTTCTCACGACGTTGAAAAAACGTACGTGAGAAAATGCAAAAAACTTTGGTAGCAATGCATATGCATGACAGCAAAACTGTAATCCGATATGCACTTGTGCGCCCGTCTTGAAATATTAATTTTAAGCGGGCGAGAATAATTGTAACAATTGTATGTATGTATGTACATACAATTAGATTACAAATTGAATAATATACGTATGTGCAGTGTACAGTGTACGTACAAAAAGAGAAAAGAAGAAGACACTGTACGTAGGTAAGTGTGCAGTGCATATCGTGGGAATGAAATGCATGCCTGATAACAAAATGCAATTTATGCTAAATTGCATTTTGTTATGATATGGAAATGCATTTTTAAATGCATTTTAAATTTCAAATGAAATTTTAAATTAAATAACTTTTCATTTTCAGGGTCATTTATGTGATACATCAATATATTGTATAGGGCAATATATTGATGTATTGACCTAATGGTTGTGATTCGGGGCATAGGTACCTGAGTCACAACAGTAGCACTTGCGAACGGCAGTTTACTCGCCGCAAGCAAACGCCTCAGAGCGAGTAAATAGGTCTCTATTGTCGGGGATTAGAGCATATATTTAGAAGGAACACACGAGATGGGATGAGAAACTGAGTCATGTAGCTAGTTCCCTCAGGAGCTCTTTCCATCAAGCTACTGGTTTCTCTCCCTATCGAACACTCTTCGGTCAACAAATGATTGAACATGGCAGCTCCTACACCATCTTGAGGAGCCTTGGGACTCTTAGTGAGCCATTAAGAGTGGATGCAGAAGACAAGATGAGATTGCTCCGTGCGAGAGTGCTGGAAAATTTACAACATGCATTCGAACAGGGTTCAAGAGCCTACAATCTCAAGCCAAAACCTGTCGATTTCAAAGTGTGTCAAGAAGTATTTAGACGGAATTTTGGCCAAAACGATTTCCAGTAGCAGACCAGTGCAAAACTGGGACCGAAATTTGTCAAATGTCGAGTCAGAGCCAGGAAGGGAAACGCTTACTATGAGCTTGAAGATCTGCGAGGAAAACTGTTTGGAGTCTATCACGCCAAAGACATCAGGCAGTGATAATCAGCCTAGAAACCTCGTCTACCTATTGTCGATTATTCCTGGTAGCCCTAATAAGGCATCCAGCCAGCTTCACTGGTCAACTACAGGATGCCAATGTGCCGCTTAGGACATTCTCAGCCTAGCGGCCGACATACTTTTTTGACAATACTGCAAATTTTTTCCCTTTTTCCATCTACCTAGCATAGTAATGCTACACTGCATTAATCCTTCCTACATGGTAACCCTGCGGCAGATAGCTGTCGCAGGTATTCCACTTAAATATGTGTCTCTGAAAATTTTAGGACCAGCCAACATGTCACTACTTCGACGACGCCTTGGAGACACACCCTTGAACGGTCGCCGGTCTGAGAGTAGAGTGAGATGTTGTGCCGGGAAAGCCTAGTGATCAGTTCTTTAGGTTATTGATCGCAGGGCTTCCTCAGCATCTCGGTGAAGGAAGGCAGAGAGGCATCGACCGGTTGGATTTTTTAGGTTACCAGCTTGTCGATGTACCTTTGACTTCCCACACGGGAAGGATGTTGAAGTCTGATCAACGACTGAGGAGACTTCGGGGATGTGTCTTCGATGCGTCATCGGTCAGGTAGAATCCGAGTGGTGAGGAATGTACATTGGGTCGTGGGTCGAGACACACATTGAGCGCCCGCAGTGATGAGGCCTATGTTTAAGACCGGCTAGCTCAGTCGACCATTTTTCAGCATCGTCTGAACCACGGGTGGCGCAGACCACTCTGCCCTGTTATGGTCGTAGCGTATTGCATATAGCAATATGCTACACGTATTGACACGTGTGAGCCGGCCGCGATCAAGTTTTAAAAAACTGAGCGCGCCCAGGCGAAGCAATGCTTCCTCTAGGAGGTGACAGTCTGACAGACAGAAAAAGAAGAAGAGAATCGACCCTGTCTTATCAACGCGTTCAAGAAGCAAAGACGTGCGAATTAAACATCCATCATCATTTATAGTAAAGTGCAAATTATCCAACAATCCTTCGGCCATCGTTCATCTTTCTTACAAAGTAATATTTTCTCGTGAATTTCCCTAAATTTATAATACCCACATAGGTTATATTAAAAATTAGGACAAGGCAATCGAATAGGGAATGAGTCTAAGATTTGCACCTCAAGAAATACAACACGGTGAAGGGAAGTTCATCTTCGTAATCACATTTAGCCTCATTAGCAGCTAGAACAGCAACCACCTGCTATACATCATCAATAGAATATACAGCTGGAATTGTAGCAGCGGTTGTAGCTATCGCAATACCGGGTGCTAATTTTACCAGCAGCAACTGTTGGAATAACCAGCTTATATGAAACAGGTAATCGTACAGTAGCAAGTAATGATTCGAGTCGACAAACGCATTTGGGCAGTTTGACCACATCAAAACAACAATTTTGTTCTAATTGGTTCAACTATACACCACCTTCGCTTGAATCAATTCTGTAGAATTCTACAAGGTTTCAATAATGACTGGAATAACTAAAATTGGATTAAAGACTCTTCTGGAATGTATTCGATTGCGCACATTTAGTTAATTTGGACTGCAGCAAATTCAAGTGGATGCACACTATTTGCAAATGAATCTATGGCGATTTGTTACTGATGAGAAATAAGTGCTATAAAATATTCTAATGTCAGAGGGCATGTTATTAAACTAAAAATCAGAACAGCACACTTGCTATTATCGATCAAGATGCGAAATAAATAGTTTAAGTTAATCGTTATTTTCAGAATAATGAAATTCTCAAGATAATTTTCAAGTTTAAAATAAATTAATATAGGTAGCTCATAGTACCAATGAACTTATTAAGAGCCGTCAGTTCTCGGATGATATAGGATTGGATAATTACAGTAGTGCAATACATAAATCGAATCATATAATACCAAGCTATAAATTTACTGCCATGCCACTTGCTATATTATTGAATGAAAACTATTGGAATTTCTAACTCAACGCTGCTTATACAGTTTCTATTGACATCATCTAGAAGAAGTATGTCAGCAATATTGTATGCCTTCTTTTCCGATTCGCTTGCAGCAGGCAAGTTATGGAAATTCATCAGCCCGTCCTCCTAGTCTAGATAGGCACACGTTTTGCCAAAGGATTATGTCAAAGAGTCAACTATTAGGAATTTTCAAAATCTTTTAATATACACAAGTACCCGCGAGAATATTCATTACGTTTACCCAAACATTTTCAGAAAAATTTATGTTTTGTTTTGGCTTATTTTTTTTTTTTTTAGATCATTGTTTTATTTTATTTTTGGCGAAAAATTATTACGATGATGCAAGTTCTATTTTTGCTATTACATATTATTACTATTATTATTATTGTAGATCTGGATATCGTGAATTAAAAAGATAGGGTAGCAAGTAAGGTCAAGTTCAGTAACATTAGAGTGGTTTTATAGAAAGTTCGATTATAGTCAGTTCAAGTTCTGATATATGTATCTTCAACTATGAAAAGGTACATTAGCATTTTAGTAATAAATTGAGCTGTGCGATATATCGATATATTCCGTAGTTCTAGCTAAGAGATAGACGGCTTAGTACGTTTCAATAATGTTTCATCGAGCTTTTTATTAAAATAGCACCTAGTTTAATATTTAATTTTGCATTTGTCTTCATTATAAAGTTGCATCATCCTAGTAAGTCAAACATAGAGTGTTTAAAGAATTATCTCAGTGCTTATAGGTATGTTGTATGCAAATTACTTTTCTTACCAAGTGAATTATCTAGTATATCTCCGCCTTATGGAGTTTTCTTTTTGTTTACCATTCACTTTTTTGTGAATCTCCTTATTTAGAACATACTATTAAGATTTTCTTTCATCATTGAAATATGCATGCAATTCATAAGAGTTCCATTAAAATTAACTTTAATTTAACATTTAATTGCTTAGAATAAGTATATGATTACGCATATTTTCCTTCGAGATTATTTCTTAAAACACAAAAATATTATACCGTCGAATATTTTCAATTATAACGTGAACATGACTGGCTGAGCTTTTATCTTTCCTTTCACTATCCCGGAGCCCTCGGGATTGGGATAAAGGTCGTCTAGGTTTGCCTAGTCTCTCTCTCTTATTACAGGTCAAAAAGGGACTTTGGACGATTGTGCCACCCAAAGTCGATGGGAGGATGGGGCTTGGCAGGAAGGCATGCCATCTGCGCCTTCAATGGAACATAGGTAAGTGACGTAAGGGTCCCTTCAGGACCGAGTGTGTGCTGGCTCGTTTATGTAGCCATGAAGATTTTTTTTGATTATGGGCGGTGACAGCTGTGGGTGATTTTCACACCACTTACGAAGATTAAATCCATCAGAAATGAGTAGTTGTTTGAATTGATCCTGTGTCTCAAGAAACTGAGTCAAACTATCAGACCCTGTCATTACATCATCTAAATAAAAGTCTCGTTTGAGTACCTTCGACCCCAGTGGATGAGTCAGAGCGCCTTCATTAACAAGATATTCCAAGCACTTTGTAGCGAGGAATGGGGCTGGTGATAATCCATAGGTAACGGTACATAACTTGAGGTACTGTAATGGCTGGTGTGGATTTTCTCTCCAGGTGATTAATTGATACTGCTGATCTTTTTCAGCGACTTCAACCTGCCGATACATCTTTTCTATATCGGCGGTGAAGACTAATTTTGGAAATCTGAATCGTAACAGGATTGATAGTAACTCGTCCTGGATAGTTGGGCCCTTGCACAGAACCTCATTTAGCGACACGTTCGACGTCCTTTTAGCTGAAGCGCCGAACACAACCCTTAGCTTTGTATTAGTACTATCCACTTTTGTGATGCAGTGATGCGGTAAAAGGTAATGTGAGCTTTTATCTCTGTTAGTTTCGTTCTTCTCATGTGCCCTGAAGCTTAGTATTCCAGCATAAAAACAACATATTGTTCTCTAATGTTCGGTTCACGAAGAAGTCTCTTTCCAACGCAGTAGAATCGTTTAAGGCGATATCTCTCGATTCTCCGAGGGCCTTGGGATCTTGGGGAAATCTCAACTTGACCACAAATCTGCCTTGATAATTCCTTTTGACAGTCTGGTCGAAATACTCTACACATCTTTGCTCAGTTCTTGTAAGGCTGCAGGTTTCATCCATTTGGTCTGTTTCCACCAGTTTCCAAAAGCGGTTGAGTTGCTCCTCAATTCTCTCTTCTTCAATGCAGATAACACATAACGCAACAGAGACCTTTTCATCTTGCAATGGTCCGGACATGGTCCACCCGAACATAGCGTTCTGAAGTGTTGGCAAGTTTTCACCGAGTTTGATTTGCCCAACTGCTAGTAAATCAAAGTAAAGTTCGGCTCTTATTAAAAAGTGAATTGTGCCAGGCTTATTGCAGTTTGGATCGGCTAACGGAATATTTTGTGGGATAGGCCATGATTTGCTCTCAATTGCATGATCTGGTAGATTGGACACAACCTTGTTAAACACAAATACATCCAGTTGGGTGGAGTAGTTGTTCATTCTTCTATGGTGGGTCTTTCGGAGTCCGTTGCCTATTCCTTGAACGTGTATTGATTCTGGAATGTGTAGCTGGTTAGTCGCCTTGAAAACTCTGACGGGGTAACGTTTAGCTGTGATCCTGAATCAAGAATGGCTCGGCATTGTATCCTTTTTCCCTTGATGTTGCTCACTACGATTGCTACTATGCTGAGCATAACGTGATTTTGCCTTGGCCTTTGGTGTGAGCTGTTAGCGCCGTTGAATTTAGAGCACTAGTGTTGCTGATCAGTTTTCCTTTTTCCAACCTTACTGATGATTGTCCTTGACTTGCCTACCTAGGACTTTTGTGCGATTTTGGAGCTGAGTCGATGTGCACAAATGAATTGTACTTTTCGGAATACTTAGTGCAGCTCCTGAGCCCACACTATGCTACTGGATGATCGTTTTTCAGACAGTTGATGCACATCTTGTGTTGTCTAGGTATTATACGGTGTTGGTGGCGACAGGGCCAAAAATGCTGGACAGCAATATAGTGGATGACTTTTATTTCTGCATACTACGCAACTTATAGTCTTGGTTGTGGATACCAATGCGGATCGCGATGGTCCTTGCAGCTTTATTGCATCTATGCTCTCTTGCTGAAGTATGGCCATCTTTTCCAAGAGACTCTAGTACATGGAACCTTCTCTCTAGGAAGCTTAATAGCCCTCTAATGGTAGGTAGACATTTTGGTGATTTTGAGGACTCTTCAAACATTGCATGAGTAGTCCTGTTGAGCATTTTGATGATCATGTGCACCAATATGGGATCCCAGTTTGTGATAGAGATCATTATATTTTCTAGAGCGAGGATGCACTCGTTTGTTTCATCGTAGAGATGCTTGATGCACGCTGCTGGGTACCCTTTTGTAGGTGGCTGGTCCCACAGCTTGTTGAGCAGTGCTGTGCATAATAATCTTTTGTTATTATACCGTTTATTCAAGGCGTCCCCTGCAATGGTATAGTTAGCATCTGATATGGAGATATGCTTGACTAGTGACATCGCCTCACCACTGAGATTGCTGGTGAGGTAGAACATTTTTTCAGCATTGCTGATCGACCTTGCAGGGACCATTTTAACGAAAAGGTCATGGAAGTGCATTCATTTCGTATAGCCACTGTCGTGAGCACGGTCGAGTCGGTAGATCGGGTTGCGCAGTTACAAGTTTTGTATTCTTTAGATTATGGTTCGGTGTCAAGTTTTTTAGTTCATATTCGGGAGTTGATAGCGAGTAACGTTCATCTTGTAATAAAACTAATTTAAGCGGGTCAATAATAATAATACATTGGAAATACGCGAGTTTTTATTGGTTTTTAATTGTTTTTTTACTGGATTGGTTTTGGGACACGACAATTTGGCGCAGCGAGCTAAAAAGTAGGTAAGTGGTATTTTTTTAGTGAAACATGTGAAACAATTCTTATTAGCTGCAGCATTTTTTATAAATTGTTGGAGTTACGCTTTTTAGTTGTTCCATTTTTTTAAAGTGTGGGAGTAATGCTTTTTTAGCTGGACCGTTTTTTTTTTGTATTCTGTGGGAGTTAACGCTTTTTTAGCTGCTCCATTCTCAATTTTATTTCCAGAATTGATATAAGAAGTGCTAAATTAAGTGAGATACGTCAAATTTTTCAGCCGAAATTTATGGTGTATTAAGTGATATAATTTTGGGGAGTTTTCAAGTGCTAAATATTAGGTATTAATATACGTTTATCATTGGGGCTCTGTTTTGTGGGCGATAATGTTGCAGATAGTGGCTATGTGTATCACATTGTATTACCAGCATCGATCGGTATGTTTAATTTACCGGAGGGAAAATTAATGAACTTTTGGGATTATTGTGATTTTTATATTTTATGTATGGTTTTTGGGAATTAAGATTAAAATTGGCAAGATGAATATATAAAAATATTCAAGAAACTGAAAGAAAAGGCCAGAAGGGGAATATATGTATTTTTTGTGGTGGAATGAGATTAGTTTTTGCGTTAAGTGGCCTAAAATATTTTTGTTATTATTACTATGACATTAATAATTTTTGGTTGACTTTCTGTGCGTGCGAAAAAGTTTGAAAGTTAGAGGTATAAAGTCGTTAGAGGCAGAAAAGACTGCAACTGAACTAGGGAAAGAAACTAGGAGTCGCGCCATTACCACAAGAGGAGGGTCAAGTTCGAGGGATTTTAAGACGTTGTCACCCAAGATATTAGTATTCCACGAACAGCAGCGAGAAGGAGGAGCAAGTACTTCAGGGCAAGCAGAAATTTTGAAAGCTAAAAAGCAGACCTTAGCAAAGACTAGTGATTCAGAGAAACAAACAAGGAAAACTATGGCCGATGTTTATGATAAAGCCATGGACTTGGTGTCCAGATACATACCAAGGTTTTCCGGAGAAAGAACGCCAAAACTGTCGAAGGAAGTTCACCATTTCTGGAGCTGCTGCAAAGATCTATACGATCGTTTAAAGACCGAGGAACAGCCAATCTTCATGAAATGTGTAAGATATCGGTTTGTTATATGACGCATATTATCTAGTACGTTCGGAGGAGCCGAAGAATTTTGAGGCCTTGCAGCAGACAAATCAAACTGCCTATATGCCAAAAAAATCGTACTGTTAGCTGCGAGCTGAAATGATAGTATGCGTACAAAAGCCCTGTGACGACATAAAAGACTACGCGAATAGACTTAAGGAGCTACTGTGTCAAATCAAGGCGGAAGTTTCGGCTAAATATCCAGGCAAAGACGGGGGATTGATAGCGGAACTTGAGGGAGACACGGTGGAGGAGGCAGACTATTTTAAAATGGATGCTAGAAGACTTAAAATGGAGGTACCAGGGCTGCGGAATTGTACGAAGGAAGAAAACAGAGGAATTGTAGCAGGCAGCTGGGGTGATGGTAGGTTCAGCAAGGAGGAACCTAAAGCGATGGGACCACAACGGAGGCCAGCATTATCAGGAATGCACAGGGCCACCCCTGGGCAAACAAAGCAACCAGGACCTATCCAGTGCGGATAATGGGGACATTTTGCTAAGGAATGTAAAAAAAGAAACAGACGACTAACTGCACAAAATGCCGAATATATTGACATGACGCAACTGGATGCAAAAGGCAACAAGTCAGGTTTGCTGAGGCACTACCTAGGAGTTCGGTAGAGGTGCAATCGGAAGCAAAATTTATATACAGCCAATTTTGTAGAACATCTTACCACTACACCGCAATTTGTTTAAAAAACATTTTAGCAGAGAATAATATTCAGCAAGAGGGAAACGGGGGGTGGCACCTCTGGAACAATCCCGTAGCGGCCTTCACTAAACAAATTAGAAACCAGATTTTCAGGTAAAGAGGAGAGGGCGTAGGCATAGAATTAGAGCTAGTTAATAATTGCATCATCACAATAGAAGCCGACATTGGACTAGAAGATAAGCTTACATTATTGGTGTATAGGGGATCCACCTGCAATTCAGTTAAGGTAAATAGAATAAGGATGGATACACTGATATAAAAATATAAATGTCTCACGATTGGAGGGCTGCTTGGAGCACAGCAACGTTCAATTGGAACCTGCAAGGCGCATCTTCTCGCAGGTACGGGTAAGCAAGAATGCGAGTTCGAGGTAATACACAACACAGATTCAATACCGGTTGACGGAATATTAGGAATGGAAATTCCTCAAGGGTAAAGCTGTTATCGATTGTATTAAAAGAAAATTGTCAATACAGCGCAGACAAGTGTACAAAGAAGCACAGCCAATTTTCAGGAACGTAACAGCAACCGAAAAATTTGAACATATAACCTTGCAGGGTTATAATGTAGAAGAGAAACGACTCTCCAGTAGGAAAGTAGTTCGGACAGTTTCAGCGGAAGTTCTAAGAGAGCGAGTGAGTAATCGAATTGAAATCCTTAGAGAGGTGATATTTAAAGCTCCAGTTGCCTCTAAGAGTATAACCAAGTATTTAACGGTAAAAAAAGAGGCAAATACTCAACAGTGTATCAAGGATAACTCACGTGGAAGCCTGGAAAGAGTAAAAAGTTTGGCGACGGATCTTTGCACAGAGGCGAATCACGAAAGTCCTCTCCACACAGGGGAGATTTTGGAAAGGTTGCCAGAAGGAATTTGGGGGCAAAAGCAAACTCGGGAAGCAGCTGTTAAAGGGAATGGGTCAGATTATCCTCGCACGGAAATCGAACCAGTTATTTCCGAAACTGCAGCCTTTCCGGAGGTGCGAATATGCTAAAAAGCTTCAACTCCTAAACACGGCAATATAAACAAAACCCCTCCTTAACTTGAGGAATGGCAGGGAGTCCATAGTATACCTGGAACCAAGAACGGAGCAATTGGTAAGAATCTGTGTCGAGAGCGAAGATAAGCTGGGGTGCGTAGCGGAAGAGATTATCCCAGGTGTCTACTGTGGTAACGCCCTAATCAGGCCGGAGAATCGACAGGTTTTTGTGGGTATTGTCAACGCTAGAACTGAGGCGGTTGAGAAAACGAACTTTCAACCCAAGCTTGAGAGGTTGGATAGGTATTCAGTGCAGCCACTGAGATATAAGATAAAGGCGGTAAGTTGTTCTCGCCAAAGACTCGAATTACTGAAATAAATACTAGTACTGTCGGATGATTTCAACTGCGAAGTAAGTGAAGTGGTGTCGGAAATTTGCAGTGAGTATAATGACATTTACTTGCCATGTGACAAGTTAACATATACTCCAACTAGGACTTTTAAGCTTCAATTACTGTCGAATACAGGGCCCATACACAGGAAACAATATAGTCCGCCGAAGGCTCACCGAGAAGAATGCCAGACGCAACTATAAAAGCTCCTAGAAAATGGCACTATAGAACATAGTGACAGCCCTTTTAATTTCCAGTGTTATTAATACCAAAGAAAGAAAATGATGAGGCCAGAAATCAGAAGTATAGGTTATGTGTAGATTTTCGGGAGTTAAGTAAAGTCTACGTCCCCTTTTCGTATCCTCTGCCACGGATTGAGGACATCTTAAATCAATTAGGTCCTCTAGATATTTCTCTACCTTGGATTTAACTAATGGCTATCACCAGGTGTTAATTGACCCAGCAGAAAAACGGCTTTTAGTATGAACTTCAGCCATTTCCAATATAAACGATTGCCGTTTGGATTGATGACCGCACCTCCATTTTTTCAGTATCTGCTAAATGGAATATTAACAGGGCTTCAAGGTACCAAATGCTTTTTATACCTAGACGATATGGTAATATTCGCGAAGAATCTGGGCGAGCATAATAGAAAGCTAAGGGAGGCATTTCAGCGTTTTAGAGAAAATAACTTAAAACTACAACGCTCGAAGTGCCAGTTCTTACAGAAGAAGTTAGAGAAAGGACTAACTCTGGACCAACGGTTAGTGGAGGCAGTTCAGAACTAACCTCCACCTAAAAATATTCATCAGGTGCAATCGTTTCTGGGTCTGGCGAACTACTACCATAAATTTGTTCCCAATTTGTCCAGGATATTGGCTCCAATTAAATACATTTTGAGATAAAAGTTTAAATTCAATTGGGGGCCAGCATGTGAGGACCCTTTTAAAACCATTAAAGAGTCGCTAGCTTATCCAGCCTTCAATAAGGAATTCACGTTTACCACAGATGCGAGCGGAGAATCATTAGGTGCCGTATTAGAACAGGATAGGAGGCCTATTAGTCATGCCAGCCGCACGCTTAATTCTGCTGAGAGAAATTATTCCACCATGGACGGGAAATGCTTGTTATTGTTTGGGCGGTACGAAATTATAAATTTTACCTTATGGGGCAGGCATTTTAAAATTAAAACAGGTCATCAGCCGCTCCCCGGGACTTTTAAGGTAAGGGATACCACATCACGCATGGTACGATTCCATCATAAATTAACTGAGTACGATTTCGAGATTATCTACCAGAAGGGAAAGGAGAAAGGTAATGCGGATGCCCTGAGCAGGATACCACAACCAGTACAAGGCACCAGCCAAGAGAAAGAATCTCCTTGTCTTGCGATTACACGAGCACAACCCAAGATGCAGGAGGCAGAGGCTTAAGATCCCGAGAGTGAATGGGAAGATATTGAGGCGGCCAAGAGAATGGTAGGAAGGTAGCGCTAGACAGTCCAACACCCCAACATGTAAGCGAGGATATTCAGTTAATATTGAAGGATTATCATAATTCCCGATTTGGAGGACATTTTGGCGAAAACAAAATATTAAATAGGGTGAAACGCCTCTATCGCTGGACAGGAATAGTGACATATATTCGCAAATGTAGGCAATGTCAAAGAAATAAGCATTCTAGAGCCATTAAAATGCCATTGGTCATAACAGATGTATGAGAAAAGCCGTTCGATAAGGTATACGTTGACCTCGTGGGGCCATTACCTACAAGCCATAATAGCAACCAATATATACTGTCTATGATGGATGACCTAACGCGGTTTGTGGATTTCGTGGCGGTACCCGATCAAGAAGCCAACACGGTAGCGCGAGCACTATTTGAACAAATACTGAGCCGATATACGATTCCCCAGCAATTAGTGACTAATCAATGGAATAATTTTACGGATGAAGTCATGCAACCCTTATGCAAATTGTTAAAGATCAAGAAATCGCAGACTACCGCAGTCAAACGCAGTAGAGCGACAGCATTCTACCTTGGCTAATTATCTGAGGAGTTTAGTGGATGGAGAGCCCAGGAGCTGGTTTCAATTTCTAAGAACTGCGGCACACGCGTACAGCAACACCGTGTACACAGGGCACTAAGCTTACGCCCATGGAGACTCTGTTTGGGTTTGTGTCAGAAATCCCAAGCAATTTGATGCGCAAACCAGGACCACTTTATAACGCCGATATAAATCATTCTGTGCTGCGATTTAAGTTACAGATGTATTTTGAATTAGCACAGAATAATTTACGGCAAAATAAGGAGAAGTCGAAAAAGTGCTACGATAAGTCGTCTAGAGGTCAACTTTTTCATGTGACAGGTAAGGTTCCGGATAAGGGACTTAGCTAGGGTGGGGTAATTATCAGCTATTTTTAAGGTACCCTACGAAGTCATATACATACACAACCCTGAAAACCTAACAATACTCCAAGGGCGGAAGTTGAAGCCAATTCACGTTAATAGGCTGAAGAAGTTTGAACAATTATTGATTCACAGTACGGACGTGTAGTTCTATAGATGCTGATCTTTTCGAATTTCCCAATGACCAACTTCCCGCGTAAAATTCTTTGCAAACTGTTCAGACCTTACACGCCAAGTCGATGTACTAATCGTTTTTGCATTTCTGAAAAAAAATACCAAAACCAGAAGAAGGACGCAGAAACCGCGTGCCGAGGAAGAGGCTTACAGGAAAGAAAGAAGGAAGGAAAGATAAACTTTTCATGACTTTTAAAAGTGTAAGAAAAGTAGTTAATAAAAAAGGAAAGATAGAAGGAAGATAATAAAGAGTACAGGTAAAAACGGCAGAATTAAAAGAAAGATAGATGGAAGATTATAAAGAGTATAGGTAAATAAAGAAAAAGGAAGAATTAAAAGAAAGATAGAAGGAAGATAATAAAGAGTATAGGTTGAAAAGAAGAAAAAATAAATAAATAAAAGAGAAAAAAGTTGAGAAGCAGGAAGTTTTTCAATCTTCTATAAGTATAGGAAGCTAGCCCGTTGAAAATAGGTTAGTTAAGTATACGGAAGTGCACCAGAATGAAGGCGATCGCGATATTGTTGGTAGTCCTGGTAGTATGCTCAGCGGTAGGCGTAGAATAGAGCGGCTATAGTATGAATTGAAGGAGATTGCAGAGTCTGGAGTTCGAATACCTGGCAAAGACACACTTCTATACCCGACATTGGATTATCCTGTCTACTTTGCAGATACCAGATGTATCAGATCAGTGAGGGAAATTGACGGTTCGATCAGTCAAATTAAACAGCAGGAGGGGGAAATATTTCAAAACACCCATACTGGAGCTACCTCAAGAAGAAAACCATCCTTTTCCAATGGGGTAGCTGCCGTATCCAAAAAACTTTGTGGAACGATGTATCATGAGGATTCCAAAAAAATCTACGCTGCATTCGATGATCTCAATGAGAAAGACTATCGTACCCTCAGCCTTCTAGAAGACCAGATTACCCTTGTGAAGTCAACGTTCGACCTGTTTAATTCATCACGGGTAAGGGCAAAGGCGGAGCGAACGCAAATTCGGAACCGGACCTCTGGGCTTATCGCCGCGCAAAGAACCAATTATCGACACGTTGAAGACCATTTCGAACATTATGGTCTCGCTGAGCGTGGGGAAGTTACATCCTCTAAAAGTCCACGCTCGGGAATTGACTGCTAAATAGATTTAGTGCGGATGATTCTGCTGCCTGTGAACTTCCCCAGCCTTGATGGCATTCTGAACCTTGGCTATCTTCTCAGCATGATCTTTCCAGGCTTGATTGAAATTACCTGCCGCTAGAAGTTGAAGTTCTCCTGTTTGTCCCTTTGGATGTTCGGGATTCCTTGGACCTGTTGGTGTCACTATGTTTTCCCATTTAGGTTATACTGAAGGTAAGGGCTGAAAGCGAGTTACATTTCCGTGAGCGTTGTCTTCAGAGGTTATAAGTAGATCTCCAATCTGCTGATGACAGCGTTCCTTTATGTCCAATAATCTTATCGATGAGAGCTCTCCTATTTTGGTCGGCGAATTGCGGGAGTTGACTTCCAGCTTTGATTTTTCGGCCGTCACAAACAGCCAGTAATTTCTGGTCATCATTCGCGTCAGAGAGCTCCATTTCGGGACGACTTTCTCCTTACAAGCCTTAGTCTTGACACTGAAACTGCGAAACAGGTCTAACACGCAGTTATCGCTAATGGCCGTATTGATCGGGCTCAACTGTGGGCACAGTAAATCGGTATGATCCGCCATGTTGATAAGCTGCTGACACTTCTGGTACTGGTGTGGTCGTCTAGCAGGGCATATTGCCTCTCGTGGTTGTAGGCTGAAACAAAATCCGCGTCTAGGTTATACACATGGTAGTCGGCTTCGTCTACTACTGCGGGGATGGTGTAGATCTTGTGGGTGCCGAATGAAGTTCTCTGGGCTTGGGGAATGTCTACTCTGACCAGAATGCGTTGGATAATCAATATGGCCTTCACTTTCGCAATCTGAACTATAAACTGGAAATCCTGAAATTCCTCGCTTAAGTCCAGTCCTTTGGTGGCATTCCTCATAATCTCAGTCAACGGTCACGGTCAGCGAGACCATCATGTTCGAAATGGTCTTCAACGTGTCTATTATTTCGCGTAGCTGGAGGGTCACTCGTGTCCGAACCTCTTTTAATTCAACTTTGCGCTACAATACTGCTAGCTCTCCATCAGTGGTTCTTCGCGCGGCGATAAGCCCAGAGATCCGGTTTGCTCTCGCTCCGCCTTTGCCCTTACCCGTAATGAATTAAACAGGTCGAACGTTGACTTCACAAGGGTAATCTGGTCTTCTAGAAGGCTGAAGGTACGATACTCTTTCTCATTGAGATCATCGAGTGCAGCGTAGATTTTTTTGGAATCCTCATGATCCATCGTTCCAAAAAGTGTTTTGGATACGGCACCTACCACATTGGAAAAGGATCGTTTTCTTCTTGAGGAAGCTCCAGTATGGGAGTTATGTAATATCTCCTCCTCGTCCTGCTTAATTTGACTGATCCAACCGTCAATTTCCCTCACTGCTACCGTACATCTTGCTTTTACTCCAGTATGTATAATTTCGGTACAAATACTTGCCACCAGGCTGCTGCAATTGACGGCGAACTTCAAATCATCTGATACATCTGGTTTCTGCAACGTAGACAGGATAATCCAATGTCAGGTATAGAAGTGTGGCTTTGCCAGGAATTCGAACTCCAGACTCTGCAATCTCCTTCACTTCATACTATAAGCGCTCTATTGTACGCCTATCGCTGAGCATACTACCAGAACTACCAACACTATCGCGATCGCCTTCATTCTGGTGCACTTCCGTATACTTAACTAACATATTTTAAACCGGCAACCTTCCTATACTTATAGTAGATTGAAAAACTTCCTGCTTCTCAATTTTTCTCTTTTATTTATTTATTTTTTCTTCTTTTTAACCTATACTCTTTATTATCTTCCTTCTATCTTTCTTTGAATTCTTTCTTTTTCTTTTTTACCTATACTCTTTATTATCTTCCTTCTATCTTTCTTTTAATTCCTCCTTTTTTACCTGTACTCTTTACTATCTTCCTTCTATATTTCTTTTTTGATTACCTACTTATCGTACCCTTTCCACAGACATGAAAAGTTTATCTTTCCTTGCTTCTTTCTTTCTTGTAAGCCTCTTCCTCGTCTCGCGGTTTCTGCGTCCTTCCTCTGGTTTTGGTATTTTTTTCAGAAATGCAAGACCGATTAGTACATCGACTTGGCAGGAGAGTGTAAGGTCTGAACAGTTTGCCCAGAATTTTACGCGTGAAGTTGGTCATTGGTAAATTCGAAAAGTTCAGCATCTATAGAACTACACGTCCGTACTGTGAATCAATCATTGCTCAAATTTCTTCAGCCTATTAACGTGAATTCGCTTCAACTTCCGCCCTTGGAGTATTCTTAGGTTTTCAGGGTTGTGTATGTATATGACTTCGTAGGGTACCATAAAAATAGCTGACAATTTCCTCACCCTAGCTAAGTCCATAACCAGAACCTTACCTGCCACATGAAAAAGTTGACCTCTAGACGACTTATCGTAGTACTTTTTCGACTTCTCCTTATTTTGCAGTAAATTATTCTGTGCTAATTCAAAATACATCTGTAACTTAAATCGCAGCACAGAATGATTTATATCGGCGTTATAAAGTGGTCCTGGTTTGCGCATCAAATTGCTTGGGATTTCTGACACAAACCCAAACAGAGTCTCCATGGTCGTAAGCTTAGTGCCCTATGTACACGGTGTTGTTGTACGCGTGTGCCGCAGTTCTTAGAAATTCATCCCAGTTCCTGGGCTCTGCATCCACAAAACTCCTTAGATAATTAGCCAAGGTAGAATGCTGTCGCTCTACTGAGTTTGACTGCGGTAGTCTGCGATTTATTGATCTTTAACAATTTGCATAAGGATTGCATGACTTCACCCGTAAAATTAGTCCTTTGATCAGTCACTAATCGCTGGGGAATCGTATATCGGCTCAGTATTTGTTCAAATAGTGCTCGAGCTACCGTGTTGGCTTTTTGATCGGGTACCGCCACGAAATCCACAAACCACGTCAGGTCATCCATCATAGACAGTATATATTTGTTGCCATTATGGCTTGTAGGTAATGGCCCCACGAGGTCAACGTATACCTCATCGAACGGCTTTTTCGATACATCTGTTATGACCAATGGCATTTTAATGGCTCTAGAATGCTTATTTCTTTGACATTGCCTACATTTGCGAATATATTTCACTATATCATTCTTCATTCCTATCCAGCCATAGAGGCGTTTCATCCTGTTTAATGTTTTGTTTTCGCCAAAATGTCCTCCAAATCGGGAATTATGATAATCCTTCAATATTAACTGAATATACTTCGAGTCGCTTACATGTTGGGGTGTTGGACTGTCTAGCGCTACCTTCCTACCATTCTCTTGGCCGCCTCAATATCTTCCCATTCACTCTCGGGATCTTAAGCCTCTGCCTCCTGCACCTTGGGTTGTGCTCGTGTAATCGCAAGACAGGGAGATTCCTTCTCTTGGCTGATGCCTTGTACTGGTTGTGGTATCCTGCTCAGGGCATCCGCATTACCGATCTCCTTTCCCTTCTGGTAGATAATCTCAAAATCGTACTCAGTTAATTTCTGATAGAATCGTACCATGCGTGATGTGGTATCCCTTACCTTAAAAGTCCCGGGGAGCGGCTGGTGACCTGTTTTAATTTTAAAATGCCTGCCCATAAGGTAAAATTTATAATTTCGTACCGCCCAAACAATAACAAGCATTTCCCGTCTGTGGTGGAATAATTTCTCTCAGCAGAATTAAGCGTGCGGCTGGCATGACTAATAGGCCTCCTATCCTGTTCTAATACGGCACCTAATGATTCTCCGCTCGCATCTGTGGTAAACGTGAATTCCTTATTGAAGGCTGGATAAGCTAGCGACTCTTTAATGGTTTTAAAAGGGTCCTCACATGCTGGCCCCCAATTGAATTTAAACTTTTATCTCAAAAGGTATTTATTTGGAGCCAATGCGCTGGACAAATTGGGAAAAAATTTACGGTAGTAATTCGCCAGGCCCAGAAACGATTGCACCTGCCGAATAGTTTTAGGTGGAGGATAGTTCTGAACTACCTCCACTAACCGTTGGTCGAGAGCTACTCCTTTCTCTGACTTCTTTTGTAAGAACTGGCACTTCGCGCGTTGTAGTTTTAAATTATTTTCTCTAAAATGCTGAAATACCTCCCTTAGCTTTCTATTATGCTCGCCCAGATTCTTCACGAATATTACCACATCATCTAGGTATAAAAAGCATTTGATACCTTGAAGCCTTGATAATATCCCATTCGGCAGTGACTGAAAATATGGAGGTGCGGTTATAAATACAAACGGTAATCGTTTATATTAGAAATGGCTGAAGTTCATACTAAAAGCCGTCTTTACCCGGTCCGCTGGGTCGATTAACACCTGGTGATAGCCATTAGTTAAATCCAAGGTAGAGAAATATCTAGAGTGACCTAGTTGATCTAAGATGTCCTCAATCCGTGGCAGAGGATACGAAAAGGGGACGTAGACTTTACTTAACTCCCGAAAATCTACACATAACCTATACTTCTGATTTCCTGCTTCAGACTTTCCTTTCTTTGGTATTAATAACACTGGAAAATCAAAAGGGCTGTAACTATGTTCTATAGTGTCATCTTCTAGGAGCTTTTATAGTTGCTTCTGACATTCTTCTCGGTGGGCCTCCGGCAGACGATATTATTTCCTGTGTATGGGTCCTGTATTCGACAGTAATTGAAGCTTAAAAGTCCTAGTTGGAGTATATGTTAACTTGTCACCTGGCAAGTAAAAAATGTCATTATACTCACTGCAAATTTCCGACACCACTTCTTTTTCTTCGCAAATGAAATCATCCGACATTTTTAGTGTTTGTTTCAGAAATTCGAGTCTTTTTGAGAGCGACATACCGCCATTATCTTATATCTCAGTAGCTGCACTGAATACCTATCCAACCTTTCAAGCTTGGGTTGAAAGCTCGTTTTCCCAACCGGCTCAGTTCTAGCGTTGACAATACACAAAAACACATATCGATTCTCCGGGCTGATTATGGCGTTACCACAGTACACACCTGGGATAATCTCTTCTGTAACGCACACCAGCTCATCTTCGATCTCGACACAGATTCTTACCAATTGCTCCGTTCTTGGTTCCAGCTGTACTATGGACTCCCTGCCATTGAAAAATAGAACAGAAATTGTATGTAAACCGAACCATAGTTATAAAAATGGTTTACACGCTAGGGAATATTGTACCTTAGTTTTTGTATAAATTTGTTAAGTTAGATATTGTAACCTTACTGAACAACCCGATCTGATTCCTCTTGGGAATCAGTTTTTCTTAGAGGGGAGGAATGTCGTCACCTAATATTCAATTGGTGAAATTGTGACATTACGACTCGAGCTAGCAGCAGGAGTACAGGTAATTAAACAATTTTCAATAGCTAAGCATTTTACTTCGCACAGTGAAATGCCTGGCGATTGCGAATTGTTTACTTGAAAACTGTCACATCCACTGTTGTATGTAACCGGGCATTGAGTCATGGTTAAGTAATTCACTTCGCATAGTGAAATACTCAGCTGGGCTCACTGTTTGTTTGCATGCAGTATTGGGGGCTCCAGCTTTCGGCAGTGATTAACCTAATACTTTGTAATTATAATTGCAAGGTATTGCGCTGGTCACTGGATGAAAGTCGCTTCCGCCTGGTTGAATGGAGGTGAGCACGGTCGATTCGGTAGATCGGGTTGCGTAGTTACAAGTTGTGTATTCTTCTGATAATGGTTCGGTGTCAAGTTTTGTAGTTTAAACTCGGGAGTTGATAGCGAGTAACGTTCTTCTTGTAATAAAACTAATTTGAGCGGGTCAATAAAGTTTTACATTGGAAATACGCGAGTTTTTATTGGTTTTAATTGACATCACCATCGAATATTAGCACAGTGACTCGAGGCAACTTCATCTGGGGTTGTACTAGTTGTTTGTTTGACGCTGGAGTTTCTATGGTCTCAAGTTTTTCATGCACGTGTACAACAGCTTCCTGATACTAATCGTATAGAGCGTCGTATAATCGAGGGGTGGCTCCATTGTTTCTTCCCAAATCTGCTGATTAGTTTCGGATATATCCTCGACTGTTTTATTGATCATTTGTATCTTCAGCTCGTAGGATAACCTTGAATGCCTTTCATCGGCCTTGTTAGCGATCTCCTGTAGGGTTCGTCTGAGTGGTGCCGGACACGAACCATGCGAAAATGTTCTTCTTGTTAATTTGCTGTTGAGTGACTCTGGTTTACTGGTACTTGAAAATGTACCTTGTACGAACCCTTTTTTTTTTGAGGAATTTCTTCAATGCCTTCCTTTGGCGTCGAGATTAATTGTTGTGCACTGACCTGATCCTTTGATTGGCTGGTACTGGCATAGTTTAAGTGATCAGTTACAGATATTTGACATATATTCGTATTATCTCCTTTGGGTTGGAGTTCCATTTCATCTGGATTGATTGCCTCTATAGCTTGAGTGAGGCTTTTGAATTGGTTATAAAATTGCTGAATGGTGGCATAATAATCTGTGGCGAAGTATTCGTTGTCATCATGAGTTCAATCCAGTTCTACTAATTCTTGATGGTCCATCCTTCTGGTAGTTTTTATAGTTGTTCTGATTTTGATCACCAAGGAATGCTCGCAAATCTAGAAGTCCGTCCATGATCTGAACCAACTTTGTTACTTTCTCTTCAATTTTTGAACGATCTCTTTTATGAGACGATCACGTCGGGGCCACCAATGTATTTTTTCCTGAGCGGATAAGCTCTTGCTTCCCCGCGTTATGTGTGAGTAAGGTGTATCACTTGTATTCCTGATGAATGGTGCGGTAAGTGCAACACTTAAGCACCGCAGAAAGAAAATTTATGATTTTCAAATAAAACACCCTTTTGGTTGAAGAATTATTTTTTGACTTATATTTTTCTATTTAACAAATCGGTTATTTATACTATACATAGGAATAATATTTCTGACAAGATAATAAAGCAAAAACAAAAAAATTTAAAAGCGAAATTTTCTCAGGCGACAAGCTGACCGAGCATTTTATTTTCATGAAAAAACATTAAATTCCAAAGCATAAATGCGACGCTGAAGGCATCCCATTTCATCTACTTGCAAAGATATGCCGTGTATGGCGTGAGCACGATTCTTTTCCAATTTTTTTGATGCCGATGAAATTCTTTATCGGAGTCAGCTGCTTGGGAATTATTAACACCACATTTTAGGAAATTTCAGATTGTTCTTCGATTGTTAAGATAATTTTAAAAACTCTTGTTTTTTTTTAATTCAGTCTTTAAATAGTCACAATCATATACAAACCATTTTCGTATTTAGAAGTTCAAACGAAATTGACGAAATTCCAAAGGTAGATCATCCTGAATTCAGAATTGAAAATTCGAATAATGCAAATATTGAAATTGAATTCCTGCGAAAAATAAATGCGTAATGTAATGTAAGAGGGCATCTTAGGAAGCTCTGAGCGCTTCCGCACTGTATCCTCTACATACCCAGTAAGACAGGAATAAATTCTTCTGAGATACGGAATATATTCTTAGCTATCGACGGATCCATTCTTTTTCGTGTCACAATGAATTATTTTATATGGACAATGTCCGCTTTTTGGGCTCTTTGATTTATTTTAACAGTAACCAATAGAAAATTGATCTTATCATAATCGATTACAAATTTATTGTTGAATCATTAAACAATTTATTTCACTTAAGTGACCCAGAATATATTTGGCCAGTCCACCAACTGAACATTCTTCCCTCGATGGACGGCCGTCGTATTTCCTAAATATAAAACAAAAAATCCACAAGGAATCAATTCCATAACTAAAAAGTTCTCCATACGTACCTAATTAGAAATCCTTAAGTGCTCCTCAAAGTTCCTATCATCTCCTGTAAGCACTATCCATACTCCCTCGACGATTTCCACCTGCTAAAAATAACAAAATATTTTTAAAAAAATGATTAAAATCAGTAAAATTAAAAAAAACTTACCTAAAATACACATTTCTTCGAGTATAGTGATGATGTATGCTAGATAACAGACGTGTTTCAATCCAGCTCCCGTAATTAGAACCTTTAAATCGGCATTTCGGTAGTTTTATTACGTGGAAATTTTATCTGCTCAACTGGTGTTTGAATCATTGCTTCAGTCGTTTATTTATAAAGCTCCAGTGCATAACTGCAGATGATCATTTAAAATTCTTTTAAATTAATCGGACGATTGATAACTGTATTGTGCTGCATTTGCATTGATGTATGTGAGCTGATCTTTTAATTGTCCACAAATGATGACGAGGGGAAGGAAGGAAAAGCTACCTTGATGTACAACTTCTGAGGAGAGTATTACTATCGACATGCGTAAGGCCGGTAAGTGCCATTTGGATAGTCCGGGCTCTGCAGCTGTTTCAGATGCTGCAGCAGAAAAATTGGTGACGACAATGGAAACCGTTCATTCGATAAAATGAGTAAATTGTCCGATCAGTTAGTATTATGTTTACACTTAGAACACAAGTAAAACACTTCAATTTAATTTCAATTTATTTAATTCCAAAAATGATCTTATTTCTAACAAGTCTCGAACAGAAGTGAAGTGTACGCGAGAGTGCCGGTCAGTTATCTCTAGCGGGCTATCCCTGTACACATGAATGTATGATCTATTTGATATAAGTGTATATAATATTTCTAGGCTGATACGAACTTACATATACATAACAGTTGGAAGTACGTTTCTCTTCAAAAATCGATAATGTCATCTCTGCTCTAAACGGTCGAATAGTTGCTTGTGAAGCATCTATTAAAGAGCTGCAGGGGACGGCAAACCTTCTACGTGAGCATGCCGACGATCATCAACGGGTACAGCGATTAAGCGACGTCATAATACGGGGCAGTAATTTGACATGTGGTCTCCCCTTACGCTGATGCTTTTCGCCTTAAGGCAAAATTACCTTCGTCGCAGATGACGTACGAGAAATGGCTTTCTATATATTAAGCGTACCCAGGAAGACCGGGAGATGAAAATAATCAACCAAGAGCAATTACATAATTATTGTTTAAACTGAATTGCCGACGATTGTTGAAGTATATCCATTGATGCTGAGGATTCACTACTAAACTACTTAAACGATTTAAATAAAGCTCACTTATTCTAACTTTGAATTTATTGTTTTAGCTATTTGTGTAGATTTAAAGCTCATTAACTCTTATTTTGAATTCTCTGAATTTATTGCTTTAACTATATAACTATCTGAATTACTTGCTATACATATTCTTAGATTTAAAAGATTATTAATTCTAATTTTGAATATATTGCTTTAGCTATATACTTGGATTTCTCCTTTATTCTATTATAATTTAAACTTATATGAATTTATGATGCTAATTTTTTCGAATATTCTTGTCTGGTCGTGTATATACTTTTCTGTTGCGGAGATTTATCATTTTATTTTGTCCTGTTTATATATTGTTATGGTTCGTGCGAGTTTTGATGAATGCGTTGGTGGTCCCCGTTGTATGCCTGATAATGGGTAGTTACTCATGTTTTGACAAGGTGAGAGCGCTACTCGGAATCCTGTGTAATCGTTCTGCAGGTTTGAATGTCTGTACGGTAAACGCGCGAAACATTAGAAAGAAAATTGACGAGTTTCGTTACACGTTCTCTGACTTAAAAGTGCATGTAATACTTGTATGTGAAACATGGTTGAACGACGTTGTCCCCTCTCATCATGGATATACCATTCCAGGCGATACGTTACTTCGTAACGACCGCAAAAGTCGACCAGTCGGTGGGGTTGCGATTTTTGTTACAGGTAAAGGCGATTTCCTTTTCCAAGGAACAATCAATTGAGTTCATTTGCGCCGAGATAGGTTCTACAAATGAAAAGTGCGTTGTGTCCTCGGTATACTGTCCTCCCAACTGTTTTGACACTACTAATGCTAACGAGTTTGAGAATAAAATGTCACATATAGAACAACGATATGAGAACGTGATTGTGGGAGGTGATTTTAATGTCAATTTGAGACGGCATGATAATTTAGTCAAACAATTCTCTCATCTCCTACTCTCTGTCCACCTGCATATTGTGAACTCATTTCCTACGTACTTTAATGCTACTAATCCTTCGATTCTCAATTTGCTTCTCGTAGCCGACTGTGACAAGGCTTTATCGCACGACCAAATTGATCCACCTAGAATTGTGGACCATGATCTCTTATTTATGAGCTATGAATTCTCTCTAGATCCGAATCTCCATCATAACTATTATTCCTTCCGCGATTATAACAACATTGACGCTAATGCTCTAATAGTTGAATGTACATCCTTGTGTTGGGACACGGTATTTAACTCTGTGTCAGTAAACCACCAAGTGTCTACATTCAACTTGCTTGTTACTAAACTGTTTAAAAAGTATATCCATGTCAAAACGAAATGCGTAACTGCGCATGGCTGCTTGTGGATCTCTGAAGAAATACGATTTCGTATATCTAAACGTGAGTATCCGTATCATCGTTATAGAAACCTCAGAACAATTGAAGCGCACAGGTTATACAAGATTGCACGAAACAAAGCTAATCTGGCTATCTCACGTGCTAAGCGTCAGTACTATTCTTCTAAGTTCAATCTCAGCCTTCCTCCCCGAACACTATGGCGAAATTTAAACTTGGCGGGTGTATATGGCAAAGACAGGAATGATGACTGTATTCTAAACCCTGACGAACTAAATGCGTTTTTCATTTCCGCTGGAAACTCACCTGTGATAACTAGCCAACCCGGGCTTCCTGATTATCTACTAGAAGAATATGCTACCCCTAATTCTTCTAACACATTCTGGTTCCGTGGGACTGATTTAAATGAACTTATCGTGGCTATCAGTGTATTAAGTCTGATGCAATTGGTCCAGACAGCTTGTCACCGCGGTTCATCAATATGTTATTCCCGTACATTGGTAAATACATCTTGCATATTATTAACTCTTGCCTAATGTCATCTACGTTCCCTAGTGAGTTGATTATAGCAACTGTTCTGCCGGTGCCCAAGAAAACCCCTGCTGAATCTCACGCTGATTAAAGGCCAATAAGTTTACTATGTTTTCTGTCGAAAGTACTAGAAAAAATTATGTACAAGCAAATACTACTTTATGTGGAATCCTGTAACCTATTAACAAGTTGGCAATCCGGCTTCCGCGCTTTCCATAGCCGCGAAATCGCAGTCTTAAAAGTATCTTCAGATATAAGATTGGCTCTGGACCGAGACAAGTTCACTGCTCTGGTTCTTTTGGATTTTTCGAAACCCTTCGACTCTGTAGACTACCGTTTTCTTCTCCAGAAGCTTTTACTCTCCTTTAGTTTTAGCACCTCAGCTGTTTCCCTGATCAAAAGTGTTTTATCTCACCGTCGTCAACAAGTCAAGGTGAAAGATTTGCTGCCCAGTGCGCGGCCGCTAGAATGAGGGGTTCCCCAAGGATCTATTCTGGGTCCTTTGCTTTTATGCTTATTTATCAACGATTTACCGAGAGTTGTTCATGATGTGAAAATTCATTTATATACTGATGATGTTCAGCTGTAACTAAGTAGACCTATTGGCTTCCTCGAGGATTACGTGGCACGAATAAACTCTGATTTGGACCGAATTTGCACCTGGTCTAACTATAATCGGCTGCTACTAAATCCGGGAAAGTTATTCTGTGCTATTTTTTACAATAGCACACTCAATGAAACCGACATACCGCCAATACTGTTGAACGGCGTTTCACTGCCTATGTCAAATAAGGTCACCAACCATGGGATAGTACTAAACCCGAATATGAAGTGCTGTGATAACATTAATAATACTGTTACGCGCCACAAAGTGATACAAGCGACATCTATTGGAGATGGAAACAACTTTAGGTTAGTGACATCCTAGTAAACTGGGTTTGGAGAATTGAATATTCAGGAAGGTTCTAGGATAATTCGTAGAGTATAAATACGGCGCTGCTCGCATCCAGGAGGCGAGTATTATTTCAGACAGCGAAGTGAACGAAGTAAACTATTTGGATTGCGATAATTAGAAGTATAGTACGAGCGATAAATAAAGAGTTGATTTGATAATTATTTGTTAATTTGTGAGAGTAAACAGCAAAGTTAAATAAAGAAAGAACTTTTGAACTATATCTGAAATATTGTGTTTTAAATAACGAACTAAGGCGACGCTCGTAACAACTGGTGTCAGAAGTAAAATAAAATCGTGAAATAAAGTGGTGGCATTTGACTTTGAAATTCAAAGAGTAATTAAATTTGTGAAATCGTGTGCAAAAATTCCGAAAGATAATTTTATATTAAACTGTGAGTGAATTACAAAAGACGCAAGAATGGGACATAAGCTAGAGGAGCTTCGCATACAGGAATTGAAAGTGGAGTTGGGGAAGCGGTCATTACAAACGACTGGCCTAAAGAATGTTCTAGTCGAGCGACTTAGACAAGCTTTGATAGAGGAAGAAAAGAATCCTGAGACATTCGTTTTCGAAGAAGAACCAGAAATTAAGGAAGAGCCTGCAATGAACATACAACAGCTTTTAAGTACTTTAATGAGCAAAATGGAAGCCCGAGTGATGAACAAAAGAATTCTCTCCAGGAACAAAAGAATTCTCTCCAGGAACAAAAGAATTCTCTCGAGGACCACATGAAATCTCTGGAAACCCGTTTGGACGAACAAAAGAATTCTCTCCACGAACACAAGAAATCTATAGAAACCCTTTTGGATGAACAAAAGAATTCTTTCCAGGAACACAAGAAATCTATAGATATCCGTTTGGACGAACAAAAGAATTCTATGGAATCCCGTTTAGATGAGCAGAAGAATGCTTTGGATGAACAAAAGAATTCTATGGAATCCAGTTTAGATGAGCAGAAGAATGTTTTGGATGAACAAAAGAATTCCATGGAGTCCCGTTTAGATGAACAGAAGATATCACTGGAAACGCGTCTGGATGAACAAAAGAGTTCTCTGGAGAATTGTCAAGAAAATCGCTTAGAGGAACAAAAGAATTTCCTGAAAAAATCGTTAGACGAACAAAATTTAAAAATTGAAGGATTCGAGCAAGAGTGGCGGAACTTCAACAAAAAGTCACCGAACAGCTTGACAACTTTAAATCAGATTTGGAGAAGATGAAGCATCGACAACCACGGCACGAAGGAATTGAAATATCCAATGCAGGCAGAATGAAACCTCCAATATTTGATGGACAAAATTCGTGGCATATTTTCAAGAGACAATTCGAGGCTGCTTCCGAAGTAAACGGATGGAATGATGCAGACAAAGCTACAGCTCTGGTATTAGCACTTCGAGGTTCTGCATCAGAGCTTTTACAAACTATACCGATAGAAAGGCAACGTGATTATACTTCATTAGTACAGGCGATAGAGTTACGTTATGGAGATGAACACATGCAGCAAGTATATCGCCAACAGCTACGCAACAGGATTCAAAAGCCTGGCGAATCACTACAACAACTGCAGGCTTATGTGGAAAGATTAGCTTATCTCTCATACTCTAGCGTAAATGTAGATTTCCTTAATGAAGTGGCTACAGAAGCATTGAGGCTAGCAGGAAAGAAATCGACAGCAGAAGCACTAGCCTATGCACTAGCGTATGAATCTGCCAGGCAAGCTTCTCGAAGTGCAGTACGAGTGAGAGCAATTTCGGTGGAGGAATGTACTTGTAATAGAATGCAGCCATCACAGAGCAATTCTTCACGTGGTATTCTGCGGTGCTGGAATTGTAATAGACCAGGACACCTCCAAAGGAACTGCAGAAAACGCCGTCGAACAGTATCACCTGAAGAGGAGGACAGAACAGAATGCCAAACATGTCGAGCCAGGAAGAAAGCTATTCGGGGTGGGTGAGCCTAGAAATCAAACAGCGACTAGTTGCATCAGCTCCCCTGTTCAGCAGTCGGAAAATATGTAAAAATCAACTACGTTGTCACGACACGGGAGCTTCGAGATCAATTATTAGAGCGGATCTTGTCAAGAACAAATGGCTTCACAATACCACCAAATATTTACTAAGAACAGCGACTGGTGCCGCAGCACCAGAAATAACTTTGGATATTCAACTAGGTGAACTACTATTTCCTCACAATTTCCTAGTTTCAGACATAATTGATGAATTCATCCTTGGAGTAGACTTTATGACCACATATAAAATAAATTTAGATGTCGGAGAACGAATACTCAAATATGGCAACATAGAAATTTCTATGAGACTAGGAGGAGGAACAGATAATCCTCCAAAAATAAGGACGATGGTCTGTGAGAATATGACTCTCTCTGCATTCTCGGAGATGTTAGTATGGACAAAGCTTACTGATGACATCGGGACCTGCCGATTCTATCTGGTGGAGCCTAACCCTACAAAAGTACCATCAAACATCATCGTTGGTAAGACTTTAGTGAAGGCAGAAGGCGCAACATTAATTCCAGTCAGAGTGCTCAACACATCCGAAAATGAGGTACAACTAAAAGAAGGTGCTATAATTGGAAACGGGGAACCAGTTTATCAGATTGTTAATTTGGAAAATGATAGTAATATTAAGGACGCAATACGTATACCAGCTACTACTCAACAGGTTCAGAAACTTCTTTCATCTAGTGCCTTAAGTGAACAGCAATACAACGATGCCAAAGAGATGATCCGTGAATTCTCGGAATTATTTGCAATGAATGATGATGATTTCGGCAAAACAAATCTAGTCCAGCATCGGATCAATACAGGAGATTCTAGGCCAATTCGGCAACCACCACGAAGACTACATTTGTCCTTCGAAGCCGGATAGACTGAGATAGGAATATGTCAAACGTCAAACCCTTTATTCAACTTCAAGCAGCTCTTAGCGACAAGCTAGAAAAAGCCGCCATTAATCATGGTAAAGCTGGTGAGAGCCGACGTACTCAGACAGGCCATAACAGGGATCTGGGAACTATTCTCCGAGACTGATGATCTCATCAACCAATCCAGTACCACAGAGGCAGCTGCCTACGCTGCCGGCACTCTCTACGAGACAACAATAGAAGGATATATTGATCTGCTTTCACAATTCCAAGAAGAACAGAAAGAACTCTTCGGAGAAAATTCAACCACAGAGACTCAATCTTAAAATACGTCACAAAATCTACCAACCGTAGCAGTAGAGCCCCCTAAGTCAGATCTCAAACTTCCAATAATTTCAATTCCAACATTCGACTGTACATACCGATCATGGAGATCTTTTCATGACCTCTTCAGGTCTTTAATACATAGAGACTTGCATCTATCCAAAGTCCAAAAACTGCACTATTTAAAAACCTGCTTAGCAGGTGAAGCAGAAAGACTGCTCCGTCAATTTGACATAACTGAAGGGAATTACCAAAAAGCATGGGATTTCCTAGTCAAGCGTTACGACAGCAAGCGCATATTAGTAAATACCCAGCTGAAAGCACTTTTAAATCAGCATTCAATAAAAAACGAAACTGCTCAAGCGCTCAAAGATTTATGAAATCAAACCGAAGAGAGTCTTCACAAATTGCGAGCTCTCGATATATCCACCGAGAATTGGGACGCAATTCTCGTTTACCTCCTTGTGCAAAAACTCCCCGCTGAGACAGACTATCAGTGGGAGCAAAATCAAGGCAGCAAAACTACGATTCCTACATATTCGCAACTCCTAAAATTTTTGGAATCCCGTTTTCGAACTCTAGAGGCTTTGCTAGAATGCAAAACAGCAAGAGAGTTACCATATTTAGAATCACGTCGCCGTACGATAGATTCACGCCCAGACCACAGGCGGACAATGCCAAATACTCAGAAAGGTGCATTTTCACTTCTGAATGACCCACGCACATGTATAAAGTGTAAACAGCATAACACACAATTCCAATGTACATCATTCCAAAAATTGCCCCCAACTGATAAAATAAAATTTGTCCAGCAACACAAATTGTGCAAAAATTGCCTTGCTCATGGACACAATACTGCGATTGCCCAAGCCAAAAGACATGCTTGCAGTGTCAAAAAAGACACAACACGCTCCTTCACATAGAAACCCAAGCTAAACCAAGCAACGACAAAGGCAACAACACTTTTCATAAAAAGGCTGAAACGAAGCCTGATAAATCTTCTGGTAGCACTGAACCAGCCCCAGAAACATTCTTTTCAACAAATGTCAAACGCGCATTTCTGTCAACCGCACTCATCAAAGCGGAAAGTCTAACAGGACAAACCCAAATCTTGAGAGCACTGATCTACTCAGGCTCTCAAGTCTCTTTCATAACCGAGGCAGCAAGCAAACGTCTAAAACTACCTCAAAAATCTACAAATGTAGAAATTACAGAGCTGGGCAAAACACATACAGCATATTCAAATGCGCAAGTATCATTTAAATTAAAATCATTGCGTTTTTGGCAGTCTTCCTACACGGATCAGAGGATTTGAATCTGACTAAGTTAAGGAAATCTTTGGGCCTTTCCAACCAACTATATAAATTATTGCAAATTCAATAATTTATCACCACGAAAGACGGATCAGCAGTATTGACGCTGAAAAAGTCATTATTAATTAAACTTCTTTTATTTTTTCAGCTCATTTTACGCCGGAAGGTTAATTGAATTCCGGCAAAAATTTACATTGGCAGCAGTGAAGCCTCTTAAATTATTTATATATTTTAATTGGCAAGAAAACTAATAGTATTTTGTTTTTACAGAATAAAAACATCATCTGCTGCGACATTTTATTTGGATTTTTTGTTGGAATTATTTCGTTTGAATTATCATTTATTATTTTGTATTTATTATTTCGTTTGAATTATCATTTATTATTTTGTATTTATTATTTCGTTTGAATTATCATTTATTATTTTGTATTTATTATTTCGTTTGAATTATTATTTGTTTTATTTGAGTACGATTTTTTTGGTTGAATTATTAGTTTATAATTTCAATATTATTATTTTAATTGAATTTTATTTGAGTTGAATTATCATTTTTGTTTACAAAATTTTTTTATGATAAATAAAGGTTTGACTAAATCAAAACATCAGTCTTCTCAGTTATCAACCCGGCACCCCTCCCTTATTTCGCTTAGACCTGTATAGGCCTAAACATTGGTTTTTTGGAAATATCTCGAGAACGGGGACAGTGTTCTCAGCGAAACTTCGTAGGGATATTCCTCTCTTCAATACGCGTTCAACGAGTGCTCACACGTCAAAATCGGTGACATTTAATTTCCAGTCAAAATTTCGCAAAAAAACAGGGCTATAGCCTATAGATTTTTTTCACGAAAAACATGAAATCTCACCGATTTTGATCAAAGATGGCTCATTCGACGGGGAATAAGAAAAGAAATAGATACGCAAAAGAATTTTTTAAAAAAATCACTATGTAAAAAGTTAGACCAATAAAACTAGGAACACATGCGTCGGACCACGGCGAAGTTGTTTTTTGGAAATATCTCGAGAACCAGGACAGTGTTCTCAGCTTAACTTTGTAGCGATATTCCTCTCTTCAATATGCGTCCAACGAGTGCTCATATGTCAAAATCGGTGACATTTAATTTCCAGTCAAAATGTCGCAAAAAAACCTATAGTTTTTTTCACGAAAAACATGAAATCTCACCGATTTTGATGAGAGATAGCTCATTCGACGGGGAATAAGAAAAGATATAGATACGCAAAAGAAGTAGCCAAACAACCAGAAGTTGCAGATATGGTAAATTCCATGAAAGAACATGGCATAATTGAGGAATCTAACAGCCCTTGGACATCGCCAGTTATTTTGGTCAGGAAAAAGGATGGCAGCACCCGATTTTGTGTGGACTACCGCCAACTAAATAATGTAACAAGAAAGGATAGCTATCCGTTACCAGGGATTGATGACACATTGGACACCCTTTCCGGAGCGCAATGGTTTTCCACATTGGATTTGACGAGCGGTTACTGGCAAGTGAAAATACATCCCGAGGACCGAGACAAAACTGCTTTCTCAGTTGGAAGTGGCTTATGGCAATTCAAAGTTATGCCATTTGGATTATGTAATTCTCCAGCCACATTCGAACGACTCATGGAATGTGTTTTACGAGGATTAACCTAGAAAATGTGTCTTGTCTACTTAGATGATATAATTGTGATCGGAAGGACATTCGAGGAACATGAAAACAAAACAAAGACTGAGAGATGCGAAACTGAAGCTCAGTACGAATAAATGTGCTCTATTCAAGAATGAAGTAAAATATTTGGGGAATATAGTTTCATCACAAGGAGTAAGAACTGATCCAGAGAAGACAAGAGCTGTGAAAAATTGGCCTGTTCCAAAGGACAAACATCAATTAAGGAGTTTTCTTGGATTAGCTACCTTCTACAGGCGATTCGTAAAAGGTTATTGTGCTACAAGGAAAGAGCTACTTGTCATTGTAAAATCAACCAAGCATTTCCATAAATATCTCTACGGGCAGAAATTTATCCTCCGCACTGACCATGCAGCGCTTAAATGGCTTTTGCAGTTTAAGAACGCTGAGGGGCAAGTGGCGAGATGGATAGAGCGACTCCAAGCTTATGACTTTGAAATCCAACACCGAAGAGGACGTATCCATGGAAATGCAGACGCCCTTTCACGACGTCCATGCAAAGTTGAATGCAAACATTGCGTTCGGCTGGAAGAAAAAGAAACAAAAGCAACAATACAGCTGATGACGGTGGAACCATCGACGGGTTGGAACAACGAGAGCTTGCGAACAGCACAACGGGAAGACCCAGACATATCATATCACCTATTCTTGCTTGGAAAGAAGACATGGAAAGACCACAATGGTAAGATATCTCGGAGAGAAGTGAAAAACTGAAGGGCTACTGGGCTCAATGGAACTCTCTTCATGTTGAATGTGGTATATTAGAGCGCAAGGGGGAATCAACTAACGGCGAGTCATTCCGAATGCAGATAGTCGTGCCAGTATCCCAGGTCAAAGATGTTCTAGAAGAAATGCACAGTGGATCATCTGGAGGACATTTGGGGGTGAATAAAACAATTTCCAAAATACGTGAAAGGTTTTATTGGTTACATATGCGGGAGGATGTTGAGGAATGGTGCCACAGATGCACTATCTGTGCTTCTTGCAAAGGACCACCACACAGAACTAGAGGAGAAATGCATAAGTATAATGTAGGAGCTCCACTTGAAAGGATAGCCGTAGACATCGCTGCAACTTTTCCAGAAACAGATAACAGTAATCGTTATATATTGGTTGCTATTGACAATTTCAGTAAATGGCCTAAAGCTTATGCAATCCCTAATCAAGAGTCAGTAGCGGATCAAGTAGTAATGAATTGGGTCAGTAGATTTGGTGTTCCTCATGAACTTCATTTGGACCAAGGACAGAACTTCGGATCACGGACTTTCCCAGAGATGTGTAAAATTCTGGGAATAAGAAAAACCAGAAGAACTCCTCTGCATCCACAATATGATGGCATGGTAGAGCGCTTCAACAGAACATTGGTCGAGCATCTAAAGAAAGTAGTCGACTGACTATCACCAACGCGATTGGGATCGATATATTCCCATGTTCCTAATGGCCTATCGATCAGCTGTACACAACACGACCGGACAAACTCCAGCAAACGTGATATTCGAAGAGGAGATGCGTTTACCTAGCGATCTCAAGTTTGGTACACCCAGAGGTGAACAAAAGTTACCAGACGATTATGTATCGGAACTTAGACAACGATTAGCTGATGTACACGAAGTCACGAGAGCAAAATTAGCAATAAATACCGATCGTATGAAGACCTGCTATGACTTACGTGCTAACTCAGCAGGATTTAATGAAGGTGACCTTGTTTGGTTGTAAACCCGAAACGACGTAAGGGACGTTCTCCCAAATTACAACAACACTGGGAAGGACCATATTAAGTAGTGAATAGAATAAATGACGTAGTATATAGGATTCAGCAGCCAGTAATGCGAGCATCAAGACCGTGGATCACCTGTTGTTCGGGACGAAAAATTTTAAAAAGGGGGCAGTGTTACGCGCCACAAAGTGATACAAGCGACATCTATTGGAAATGGAAACAACTTTAGGTTAGTGACATCCTAGTAAACTGGGTTTGGAGAATGGAATATTCAGGAAGGTTCTAGGATAGTTCGCAGAGTATAAATACGGCGCTGCTCACGCTCGTAACAATACGATCAGAAAAATCTATTTGGGCTTACGCAGACTGTGGCTTTCAGCGAATTTATTATCCAGTCGTTCTCGTCTAAAGCAAGTAAAAACACTAATCGTGCCTTATTTCGCTTTTGGATGTTTGGTCTTTCCTAAACTGGATAGTAACTGTACACGCAAGATGGAAGTTGCCCTAAATGACTGTGTGAGGATCATTTATGGGTTGCGTTGGTTTGATCATGTCTCTCATCTCCGGTCTTGCTTGCTCGGATGTTCTTTTGCCTCTTACCTTAAACGAAGAAACTTGGTTTCTTTGTACAATTTGTTAAAAATTAATAAGCCAGAGTACCTAGGAGAACTTTTCCATTTTACTACCTCCCAATGAAATAGAGTTTGGTATTGCCTCGCTTTCATAAGACTGTAGTGGGAAGCTGTTATCTTGTCCAAAGCATCCGTCTGTGGAATGATCTGTCTGTCAGTATACAGGCGGCTGGTACCATAAATGGATTTAAAAAACTCGTTAAAACGCACATGATATAGCTCCTTTTTCACATTCTTTTCTTTCTCTCCGTAAGGGAATACTAGTTAGTTGATAGTTTCATAGTATACTTAATCATTCTTATTTTATTATTTTTTTCTTTTTTCTTTAATGTTATACTTGAATTGTAACTCCTACTTAATGATACTTATTTTTATTATATTTTTTTATTTTTATTTTTTCTTTACTATTTGAATTTCGATGTAAATGATTCTAGCTCCACTACAATAGTTGAACTCAATAAGATTTCAATTTTGTGTACTTTACCGCAATAAAGTTTATTCTATTCTATTCTATTCTATTCTATACACAATTGACATGTCATCACTTTGATATTACGTGAAACAGACAATCCCGCCACAGCAATTGGTATATTAGTTTCAAGAATATTTTGAGAGTGTTGGTCTCCAAGCTATTGTTGGTCGAAATTCTCGATTGACAAGTGAGGTTATTTGGGTAATTTTACATTTTCTCGCCGGATTATCGATGAAATAGCTTTAAAGGAGTTCCTAGATAGGATATGCGGGGTTTTTGAATAGGTGTGCATCTCTAATTTGACATAATTTGTGAGATTGTTATAAACGTGTCATCTCGTTACTTTTCCCCCATTCCGGGACTTCGCGTTATGCCCTGGGGGTGCTTCCCTATGTGAAAATTGCCTTGACCGTGCTTCAAGTTAATGCATAAGCGAATTCATGCTAATCATAAAGTACCGCGAGAATGAGTTACATTGGTGTACATAGCCTCTCTTTTACATAGCGTATAATTTTCCTACACTCGACCGCGCTTATTCTAAATAATACTTAATTAATGTTCCTAAGATATACCTATGTACGGTCGGGTTGTGGCTGCTTGTTTAGCTCAAGGTATTTTATGGGTTTTTTTTTGCGTCTTCGATTATTTCCTGAGCGTGAATCTTGCGTCTTGATATTTCCAGTCGCCCATGCTCTATGTTTTCTTCCTTCCATCTTTGTAAGTTGTACTTGCTTTTGACCATTATTTCGCTCATCCACCCTCCATCATTTTAGATGTTTTAAGAAAGCCATAAGATGAGATGATCTTCTGCCGTGGACTTGCCTAAAAATGAAAGGGAATACAACTGCAGTACTAAATTTTTAAAATGGGTTAGTCGTGCGGACACCACAGACATTTAAGCTGTCAGATAAGTTTCTCTTTTCCGTTTAATGTAAAAACTTGATTTTTTGTTAGTAATTTTCAATATTTCTAGGTGTGTCGGCCAAAGGTGTTGGCAGGTTAGAGACTTATTGGTTGGCCAAGTTCATAAATAGCGACAATGAGGTAGCGGGACGACGGATGGAGTCATCGGCAGTGGCAGGGGGAAGATAAGGCAGATTTGACTTGAATTGAGTAAGAATTGTTTGTCTAAAATTTGTTAGCATTGCTCATGATTAGTTTGTAATAAAATATTAGCGTATTCTGCGATCTTATTAAAGGATTCGCTTCGAATCATTCCATATTTTGAAGACGTAGTTTGCATAGTCTGGTGTTACTCGACACCTTTGCTGCCTTTTTCTTTGTAAATGATCTAGCCATAACATCCCACCTTCACTTTCGGGAGAATTCCTCAAATATTCCTTTCTCCTACCTCGCCGACTTGAAAACTAATAACACGGCGGCGTAGATTGTACTGTTTAGCACCCTGATGTGATGCTTTTCTTAATCTTTGCCTAACTTGTTCTATTATGGACTCTCTTCTTTCGGATATATTTACGAGGTCCTGCTCTCTATTAGCCAAGTATCCTTCTTCAGGGATTTCCGGAAGATTCCGCTTCAACCACATCTCATGACCAAAGAGGACGAAGTATGGAGTCAGTTTTGTCGTCTCATGTACGGAGGTCATAATTGTGCATGCAATTTTCGGCAGATGAGATGAACATGTACGGTGATTGGCTTTTACATACGCTTTTAGCATCGTTTTCACTACTTGATTTACCCTCTCCGAAGGGTTTGCTTAGGGAAGGTATCTGGCTTTGAAACTCACTGAGATTCCAAATGAATTATCCATCGCCTTGAAGTCTTTCCTTCTGAATTGTGCGCCGTTATCGCACACAATCCATTTCGGTACCCCCAAACAGGAGGAAGACGGATTCTTCGACCAAAGCAGTGACTGCTTTACTAGTCGTAGTACGCAGCAGAAAAAGGAGAGTAAAATTGCTAAAATAATCAACTAATGTTAGGATGAACGAATGACCGGTGGATGACCTAGGCAGAGGCCCAATTAGAACAATACACATCATTTCCCACGGTTTATTGACGCACATACGAGACTGCATTAGACCCCTGGGGCAGTCTAAATTTGGTTTAATCAATTGACAAGTCTCGCAAACGCGCACGTACTTTGAAATGTCACTTCTCATCTTCGGCCAATAAGACCGCTTCGAGATTAGGTCCAGAGTTTTCGTGACCTCAACGTGTCCCCTGCTATCATGTGCCTCTTTGATAATGGCCAGTCGACCTTGTTTGGGTGTTACTTCCCTCCAAAAGTCTTCCTCTGATGCAATCTGCGGGTATTTCAACGTCACTTCCTTAAAGATCTTCCCCTCTCAGTTCACCCAGGCAGGAAATTGGCTAGGTGATGAGTCATTAGATTGTCGTAGCTTCTCGTACCACCTATCGCTGTTTTCAGTATTTCGTCAAGCTGTTTTGGAATTGTTCGTGATAATGCATCCGGCACCGCATGATCCTTCCCCTTCCTATGAACCATATCGAAATCAAATTGCTGAAGGCGGACTGCCCACCTTGCCAATCTATTTCGCGGATCTTTTAGTCTATGCAACCACAAACGTGAGTAGTGGTCTGTAATTACTGTGAACTTAGACCCTTCGATATACGGTCTAAGTTTTTCAGTTCCCCATATCACTGCCAATTACTGTTTTTTGGTAATGGAGTATTTCCTTTCCGGCACCCGACAATGCCCTAGTTAGGTAGCATATTACCGTTTCTCCTTTTGCGTCCTGCTGCGAGAGGACTGCTCCTAGCCCGTAATCAGATGCGTCTGTCTGGATCGAGAAGGGTAACTCGAAGTTTAGACAAGTCAAGATTGGAGCCGAAATCAAGCATTCTTTCACTTTTATAAAAGATTCTTCACAGCTGCTATCCCAAGAAAATTTCTTCTTCTTTTTCAGAAGGCCGGTTAGAGGACCAATCAGCGTCGAAAAGTTAGGCACGAAGCGGCGATAACAAGATATCATGCCAATAACTCTTCTGACTCCAGATACATTCGTGGGCCTGGAGAGGCCCAATATGCTCTCCACTTTCTCTGGGTCAACACTCAACCCGTGTTCATTTTCTATGTATCCCAGTTAGCGTAGTTCGTCTCTACAGAACTGACATTTCTCTTTTCCTAATTTCAGGTTACTCTCTGACATTCTTCGGAATACTTCTCTCAAGACTTCTAAATGTTTTTAAAAATCCTGGGTCACTATAATTATATCGTCGAGATATACAAAGACGAAGGGCTCTAGATGTGATCCTAAGGTTTCGTCGATAAGTCGCTGCCACGTCGCTGGTGAGTTGCTTAGACCGAAAGGCATACGTCTGAACTGAAATAAACCTCAATTTGGAACCGTAAAGGTCGTGTACTTCTTCGAATCCTCTTCCATCGGAACTTGCCAAAGGCTGATTTGATGTCCAGCGACGATAGGTATCTTGCATATCGGACACGCTCTAACATTGCTGAAACGTAAGGCAGAGGGTACGCATCTTTCTCAGTGACCTTATTTATTGGAGAAGCCCGCGGGCTATTTGAAGGTTCTATTATGCCTTCCTTTAGCATTTCGTCCAGTTTCTGATCGATATGCTTCTGCACCATGGGAAAAACCGGATAGTAGCGCTGCTTGATTGGAGTCGCCGTCATTCGAATAATGTGTTGACCTTGATTCGTGCAACCTATCCCTTCACCCATAGTACGAAAAGTCTCTTTTAATCATTTAATCTTACCGCCTCTGAATAACTAAGTTGGGAGTGAGACTGGAGGCCGCTAGCGATATTAGATTCTTCCAATCTTACCGAATAATTCGTTGACACTTCTTCAGAGAAATGCCAATCACCCTCCTTCAGATTAGCCACTGTTCCCATTGTGGTCCAGAAATCAGATCCCAATATGACGAAATGTGGTAATTCAGGTACGACTAGGAATGATAGGATTCTCATTCACCCTTTTAGACTGATTGGAAGAACCACTGATCCCAATGCTTCACACTTTTGCCCATTCGCAACGAAAATCGCTTCACTGTTCCCTGCTTCTAGGTAGACGCCCAACCTCTTAACCTTTTCCCAACCCCTGTCTCAAAGAATAGTTCTCGTAGCCCCCGTATCAAGCAGCCCCAACATCTCTACCCCGAAAATATTTACTGCTAGATATGGCCTTGGGTCGCCGCCCTTCTGCTCCATTGTGAAATCCGCATGCCAAGAATCTCCCCCTGAAATACCTTCACTCTCTGTTTGTGTAGATACTGAAATTAAAATCCTACCTTCTAAGACAGGATTAGCCTCCTTTGTCTGAACGGAAGCTTCGCAAAAATCTTTCATCTCCTCCTTATTTACATAATTTGAATTCTCTTAAGCGTCTCTACTGGCAGCACGTACTATGTGTACCTTAGGATCCACTAAGCTGCCTGTTCGCGAGTCCCTCCGCAGTTTCCTGGATTGCACTTAGGGCATTTTTTTCTGTATACCCCCTTCTTTTCACAGCCAAAACACTTGCGTGGTTCCTTGCATGTTCTCAAAAAATGGTCAGGTCTCTTGCAGTTGAAAAAAATTACTTTTACTCCTTCACCTTTGCTGTTCCCCTCAAAAGCCGAAAGTGCGTTGGAAGTCGATCCGACAGGGGCTAAGTTTGGTTCCAGTAGACCACCACTCTTCCTCTGTGGTGGGGTATATAAGCTTCTACGCTACTCCTCAAACTCTCAAGCTGCCTCCCGTTTTGAACCAACTCATCTAGAATCTTTATCTTGCAGAGACCTTATTGCGTTTGGAAAAATGGGTCCAGATTTTTTGTTATGATTCTGATCATTCTACTTTCCGGAATGGGTTCGTCTAGTCTCCTGAATAGTCCTTTGATGGTGGCCACATACATGCCGATCGACTCCTTTTTTCCCTGTGTCCGCTTTTTTTATTTCTTCTAGGAGCCTTTCGTCATAATCGATTGGCAAAAATTCTAACTTCATATGCTTCACCAATTCCTCCCAACTATTTACTTCGGATTTCACTAACCTCAAACAAATAAGATCATTTCCCGAAAATAGATCGACTGCCGAACGGAACAGAAGCTCCTCGCTGAGGCCCCATGCTACCCGTAATTCCTGTACCCTCTCAAGGAAGCTACTCAGGGACTGAGATTGGTCCCCTGTAAACTTCAGGTTCCACTTTGTGACGGGTATAAGAAATTTGTTGTTTCTGTAGTTTGAGTTGTGGATTTCCGGCTCAAGATCGGGCCCTCCCGTGCTTGTGCGTTGTCTCTCATGTCTTAAGCCTTGGTGTGGCTCCGCCGCTTCAATATTCCGAATAGGTTCGCCTACGGGGACCTCAACCCTGGTGTTTCTAGTTTGAGGTGTAGGTATTCGATGAATGTAACTTCAGTTCTTGTCAGATGACAGATCAGATGGAAGGTCTGCTTGTGACTGCTCATGAACCTCCTCTGATAATAAACACAGACTACTCCGCATCGTAAACACTTGTTTATCTTCGTACTCCGTGACCGGTTTTTGCTCTCTCTAGCCTTCTAAAGGGCCCACCCAATTTTTGCGCTCAGCCTTAGGAGGCAAGGTCCCCCTCAGTCGAAGACTATGTTATAAGTATTTTAATATCTGCAATTTTTGCTTCAATCTCAGCTAAGTCGGTCTCAACCTTAAATGAATACTTCTTTAATTCTGTTGTCTCGCCTTGTTTTTCCCGTCTACGAGCGGCCCTCAGAAGTTTTCTCATGTTATCCACCATGTCTTCGGGTATGCCTCTTATCGCCATCTCATAATATAGCTCTTCCCTGTTAAGGAGATTAACATCTTCGATCCCCCTTGTTGCCATTTTCTTTCCAATTATACTGTATTACCAGCCACAAAAAAAAAAAAAATAAATAAAAAAAAAAAAATTATGTCTTCTTAACGATGGGCAACAAGGGGCCAACTCGAAGGCTTAACATGAACGCCAAAAATGAACCGCCCTTCCTTTCCTCAAAATCTTAATTTTTCAACGTATTAAACAGGACGTCAGACCAACTCTTCACAGAATTCTATCACATTTACTTTCCTCCCAAATTGTGCTACTCTATCAGAATGAAAGGAAATCGAACCACCGTTTTCAAATTGCTACGTTTAAACCTTTTTTTTTCAATTGGACCCCTTTTGACCGAACACAAGGGCAATGCAAATCGCCTTTCCTCAGAATTTTACCACTTTACCAGAATGAGGCAGGAAGCCAAGCCACCTTTTACAAAAAAAAAAACGTACTATTTTCACCGAGTAACAAAATGAAGATTATGCCCCACGTTGGCCGCCAAAAATGTTACGTGCCCAAAATCAATGATACGCAACAATAGGTGCATCCGGCTCAGGGCGATGGGGAAGGTTCTCAATTCGATGATCGGACTTAAACTAAACTAAGTAGGACAAATCCCTATTAGGGCGTCACGTGATCTTTTTTGTTTTTCCTTGGCTGAATCACGGAAACCACATCCACCAGCCCAATTAGACACGCCTGCAGCTTCTACTCGCATCTGCTATGGTTAAACAAAAGAAAAGAATAATCAGATACAACAGAATTCCGTGGTTAAGAGACTGGTTGGGCCAGTTATTAGCGTGACGCAAGGACGGAAACCATGTATCACAAGTTTATGATTCCATCTAATATCGCATAATGTTTCATGTAATTCAGTACTATATATCGGCGACAGGCGATCGCTCAACGCATAAAAAAAAAAGAAAACAAAACAGCGTGTATCCGAAACCGCAATTCCAGAGGATCTGGCCCAATGTAATCAAAATTCAACGTAATTCCAAATAATAGAATATAATATTCAAGGTAATCCAATATAATATAGCATAAAGTTCAATGAAATTAAATATAATATTATAGAATGTCTAAAGTAATTTAATATAATCTAGTATCATGTCCAACGTAATTAAATATAGAAGGGGATAATATTCGGAGTAATCCGACACCATCTTGTATAAAGTTCAATGTAATTACTAACATATAACAGAAAACAATATCCAAAGTATTACGGTTAAAAATATGGGGTAAGTAGGTGGCCAATTAACACCGCGAATTGGACAATGTGTCACAACTTTGCAATTCAATATTATATAATCTATTGTCCAATATAATCCGACCTAAAATCTATGTAAGCGGGCGGCCACCTCACGCAAAGAAGGGAGCCCATGTATCACCAACTCCCTTGTAGAATACCTTCCCTACCTTGCTGCCGAAAATTTGATTTAATCAAGTAGGTGCACCAGGCACTAACGCATATTTCTTCTTATGATATGCGTAAAATAATACGGACATACAATAGGATTAATCTGAAATCAATAATAATGTGAGTTACATGCTAGTTTACCACACTTAATCCTGTTAAAAATCCAAAGGCAGCAACAAAACTTAAGTACGTCCCTCCATTAACACATAATTAATCTGGCGACTATTTCAAAGGGAAAATCATACGTGTACCTTATTTACGTGGTGTACCAATGCTCTCGAATCACGTTACTCTCCTTATTATCTGAGAACCATGTTCTGGGTGACAATGCACCATATTTTATTCAAGGCAACACAACTATTCACCGAGTGACAGGAGAAAAACAGCGAGGCGACCGAAACCAGGAATGTTACGCTTTTTGTTTTCCTTACAAAAAAAAAGTCTGAAACTTAAATGATGCGAATGTACTTATCGACGCGGGCAAAGCAGCAAGGCGAGCTTAGACGGGGCCACTCGCTGCGTCAAATCCTAGAAGAAGGGGGACCACCTGATCTGGTAACTTCGCCTTTAGTTTGTGTCACTGTTTGCCGGTGCCACCTGCCACCTGGTATTTCTTATCTACTCTACTCTCGTTCAACTTTAACTACTGCCCGAGAAACCGACACTATCAGCGGGTACCGCCACTAGGGCATTCTTAGACCCGTTAAATTCTTCTCAGAAGAAAGTAAGAAAGGAGGCACTGCTAACCACTATTATACAAACATGTGACTTCACAAGGTAGGTATTTATAATTATGTATGAATATATCCAAAATTTAACAAATGCTGAAATATCCACTTAACTACTCTTTCCTATACAGAGGTATGCGACTTTTCGCGTCGGGACGACTAGACAGCTAACTTCATTTATGTCGTTTTCGTTTGAACATCCAGTTTCGCTCTGGAGGCAACCCCGTTCAATCGAACAGTTTCAGAGTGCACCTGAAAAAGTTCGCTTGTGTATGTAAACTAACGTCAAAGTAGCTATGAACTTTTTGCGAAAACTGGTTGGTAATTTATATCTGGATAAAATTTGAGGATAATATAATAATAGTAGGGTGGTCATAATAATAATTGTTAACTATAAAATTAATTAAATAATATCAAATCAGAGCTAGACTTTGTTTGTGTGAGTGAACTCATAGTGTACCCGAGTAAATCTTCAGAGTGAAACTGATGCTTTTTGGGTTGCCACCAGAGGCAACCCATGACGTCATTTTTGCTTCAAACGAACGCTTTGACAGCACTTAGGTTGCCTCCAGAGCGAAACTGATGTTCAAAGGAAAACGACATTAGTGATTGTCAGGACTTCGACGGAGCTCCGGTAATTGCTCTGCTACTGTGTGAATTTTACAACACGGATCCGTAAAGTGACGTGCACGGCTCTCTCGTATTAACTCAATCCGCCGGCTACTCGTGGTTGACTAGGTGTATTGCAAGGCACGCACCGATAGATCCCCGTAGGGTTAGCCTACTGTGTTTAAACTCGTGTCACTCAATTAAATTAATTCCCGTGCGGTGTGTAAAGCAGGGCTCTATTGTGTCACGACAAGTTATACAGAGCTCATTGTTTTGTCTTGACTTTTGTTTGATGTGACGTCGGAAAGTAAAAAAAAAGAAAAACTGTCACAGAGCTCCGCGGACCTTGAATTCTAACAAAAAACTGACCCCATTTCTATAGGACTGGTCACTTATTTATAAAAAAAATTTCCCACGAAGTGGTGCCAATATGGTGGTTGAAAAGTGGACATTTCGATAGATTTTGCGGCCCAGAAAGATCGATGGCCCCCGGATTTAATTTGTCAACGTAATGTGCGAAAAGTGCAATGTTCGGTGTATATTGCTTATAAAATTTTAGTGCGTTATATACGAGAATTTATTAATTGAAATTTGAAATTTTAATGCCGTACGGAAGTAGTTTCGCGGCGCGCGGTTGAGTAAATACTAGCTCGTTTCTGATTGGCTGAATTCCCGAGGAAATTGGAAAATATTAATACTTGCTTTTTGTGTTTTTCTGTGTCGAATTTCGTAGATTTTGACCTTGAGAACCCAAAATTTATTTGAAGAATATTGTGAGAGTGTTGGTCTCCAAGCTATTGTTGGTCGAAATTCGCGTTTGGCAAATGAGGTTATTTGGGTAATTTTCCAATTTTCTCGCCGGATTAGCGATGAAATAGCTTTAAAGGAGTTCCTAAATAGGGTATGCGGGGTTTTGAATAGGTGTGCATCTCTAATTTGACATAATTTGTGAGATTGTTATAAACGTGTCACCTCGTTAGTTTTCCCACATTCCGGGACTTCGTGTTATGCCTTGGGGGTGCTTCCCTATGTGAGTATGTTGCCTTGATCGCGCTTCAAGTTAGTGCATAAGCGAATTCGTGCTAATCATAAAGTACCGCGAGAATGAGCTACATTGGTGTACATAGCCTCACTTTTACATAGCGTATAATTTTCCTACACTGGACCGCGCTTATTCTAAATAATATTTAATTATGGTCCTAACATATACCTATGTACGGTCGGGTTGTGGCTGCTTGTTTAGCTAAAGGTATTTTCTGGGTTTTTTTTGCGTCTTCGCTTATTTCCTGAGCGTGAAGCTTGAGTCTTGATATTTCCAGTCGCCCATGCCCTATGTTTTCTTCCTTCCATCTTTGTAAGTTTTACTTGCTTTTGACCATTATTTCGCTGATCCACCCTCCATCAGTTTAGATGTTTTAAGAAAGCCATGAGATGAGATGATCTTCTTCCGTGGACTTGCCTAAAAATGAAAGGGAATACAACTGCAGTACTAAATTTTTATAGTGGGTTAGTCGTGCCGACACCACAGACAGTTAAGCTATCAGATAAGTTTCTCTTTTCCGTTTAATGTAAAAACTTGATTTTTTGTTAGTAATTTTCAATATTTATAGGTGTATCGGCCAAAGGTGTTGTCAGGTTAGAGACTTATTGGTTGGACAAGTTCATTAATAGCGACAATGAGATAGCGGGACGACGGATGGAGTTGATACATACATACCTCCACCCACAATTTTAAGAAAGCATTGTAACATATGTACATACCTATAACAATTATCAAAGAAATGCTAGCAACCGCATGCATACATATTTTCGTCATTTTTCAATGAACATAAATGCCTACATCATTTTCATTAAATTATAATTCCACTCGTTACTGACCTTCCCCAATTACTTAACAAGTAGAGGAAATAACTAAGGTAGAATTGAGTGACGCAATACCCTGCGCGCAAGAATTCGCACGTTGTAATACGATAACCTTGCGCCAGCGGTAGAACCCAGGTGACCAAATTATGGTTCACGAGTTGCATATGAAGAAAGTAATATGTATGTAATTATGTATGTAAATCATGAATATCACGATGAACAAGCAAGAAGCGGTTAGCGTTTGTCAAGATTTATGTATGTACGTATGTAACAACAAATGCGAAAATGTACTGACGAAACGCTCAGTACGATTATAGTCAGAAAAATATCTGTATGTATGTACGGAAGCGACGAGTGCCGCAATTTATTTGTAAACAGAAATAAATGAAGTGCAAATGACCTAACACTTTGTACTGTTATATACAAAGTGTTGCGTCGGAAGTATTTCATTTATTTCCGTATTAATAAGATTCTTCTGTATAAATAAGCAAAGAATTTGAAGAATAAAAACAGTCGATTTGAGTCGAGTTAGCGTACAGTAAACGGTTTGTTTCAATTAGGAGTTGTGCTTAAAACAAGCTACTCCAAAATAATATCAGGAGTTTTGCTTAAAACAAGATACTCCAAAATAATATCAGGAGTTGTGCTTAAAACAAACTACTCTAAAATAATATCAGGAGTTGTGCTTAAAACAAGCTACTCTAAAATAATATCAGGAGTTGTGCTTAAAACAAGCTACTCTAAAATAATATCAGGAGTTGTGCTTTAAACAAGCTACTCCACAATAATATCGGGAGTTGTGCTTTAACAAGCTACTCCACGCAACTACTCTCACATCAGAGATACGACAGTCGCTGCCGGGAAAAGCAAAATTAAAAACAACAAGTTAAGTCAAACGGTTTCTTGGCAAAGAAACCACAACAAGTTTAAGTAGGATAGATTCTTATTTAACAATTTGGCGCAGCCGGTAGGATCAAGGTAGTTGATTCAATACTTGAAAAACCTTGATCCTCGAACTCACAAAGAAGTGAAACTAAAACTAACGTCAAATTGTGACGTTGGGGCACTTCTGACTTAATTTGTTTGTTTTAATACAACCAGTCAACAACTACAATAAAAGTGAGGGAATATACTCCCAAGGAAATTTATCGGCTTGGACAGACATCAAAACGTTTCTGAAACTGCAGACAATAAAAACTAAGTAAGTTTCAATCCAAATTCAGCGATTGGCAAAACTTCAGTATTAAATCGATAATCCACTATACATTACACATTAAATAATGTCAGTGTAAAAACATCTTCAATCTTTTTCTTTTTTTTTCCTATTCCAGTATATATATATGTACATAAAGTAAGTTAAACTACCTCTTTTTCAAGAAAATTCTGCTTTCATGCACAAATCTGTTCAAAGCCCTGTTTGCTCAGATTTTGAAGCAGCAATAAATTCACTTTCATTCGACAACGTAAGCCCTCCGAATAGCCCAAGAGCAGAGCAAAGTTCACCCGAAAGAAGAATAAATTGGTATCGTGAGCATCGGTTGGGTAAACGTTTTGGAAGACACAGTTTGGTTAACTACCTCATAAGAACGCACAGTCTAAACGTTATAATACCCGAAAAATCGTTAACCACTTCAAATCTAGATATAAATACACTAAATACTTCCCAGTTTGAGCATCCACACAATACAAACAAAATGCCTGTAAATTATGAGAAAGTAGTTAAACTTACTGCACACTGGTACCATTGTTCTCTGGAGAAATTAATTCTCAGACCCTCACAGAATTGCAAACTTTCATAGGCTGTTATAAGCAAGTACAACAATGTCTAGGAAAGGAGGAAAAGGCAGCCTTCATGCAAATTTTCCCAACAAGATTGAGAGGAAATGCATATCAATTAATAGCATCCAGTACACTAACGAGATTTGAAGAAGTTGAGCAGTTGCTATATCGGACTTACTTACCTCGTGAGACATATCATGAGTTAATTAACAAACTAATAACTTGCCGACAATACCCCCAAGAATCGTTTAATTCATTTACTACTAGACTAAAAAGACTTTTAGTACAATGTAACGAGGCAGCACAAAGCAAATACGGTGCTGAAAATTTTAATGTGGTAAAGCAACAGATAGAGGACTTTGCAATGGCTTCCGTAAAGAGTGGTGCAAATAACCCCCATCTAAGCGCCTATCTATTGACAATAAATGAAACCTCGTTAGAGACTCTCATTCAAAAAGCATTAGATATGGAAAGGTTACAACAGGGTCTCTTTTTCATTCCACAACCAATAAACTACTTACTTCAACATACAAATACGTATGATGATTGTTTAAAACGTAAAAATACTCCTTTCTGTATTAACTGCAGAACAAAGGGCCATGATGCCCAATATTGTAAACAAAATGTCAAATCACCACTGAATCACCTAAATAGTAACAACAACACTCAGTGGGGCAATCCAAATCACGAACACAGATTTAACGGTCAAGAGATGTGTAAGTTTTGTGGAAGAAGAGGACATATAGTGCCCACCTGTCAACAGAAGCAATGATGGGAGGCTACAAAATCGGGAAACGGCACACTGTCGACCGAAAAAGCCCCGGCTCGACATTAAATAAAATATCGCAAAATACTTTAGGGTCCTCCCAGCTGAAAATCCCACAGATCAGGGAAAACGTATCAGTGCTAGAGTTACCATTAGATATAAGCGCAAATACAGCCGTCCGGCTGGTAGTAGACACTGTAGCTGAAGTAAGCATAATCAAACAGGAAGCACTAGATACACCAAAACGGATAAAACGAAGTCAAAAGGTAACTTTAAAAACTCCATTTAGAGAAGGAAAAACATTGGGTAACTGTCAAGGCAACTTTTTACTAAGCCGCAGTATCCCGTGCAATCTACAGGTTGTAGAAGATAACGCCCAAATCTCTCATGATGGGCTGTTAGGTAATGACTTTCTTGCAAAAAATTGCAATATAGAAGGGCCTAACAAATTGCTCCGGTTTCCACGCACGGAAACCAACCCTATCGAATTCACGGTACCTCTCGAAACATCCACTGAAGATGGAGATGAACTACCGAGGCATCAAACAGAGGAACAATTTAAATCTACTACCGTTTCACGGGCACCCGATAATAAAAACTCCTTATCCCAAATGGGAGACATTTCAAGCACCATAAATGAAGGTGAAAGTAGGCAATACGAAGTAGAACTTCAGCGATCCAATAGAATACCTCCTCGATCTCAAATTGTACTGAGCATACCATTATAATTGGACCAAGGAATGATCTGTATGTCTCAAGAGATAAAAGATGGAGTATTTGTTGCAAATTGTCTAGTTAGTCCTCACAAAAATTTTATACCATTATCTGTTCTAAACATAAACACAGAACCGGTATTCCTAAGAAGACTGAAGCTTACTCTAGTTCCAAGTAGTCATTACAATACTAAACTTCTCAATATACCTTTGGACGACATAAATACCCAAAGTAATCAGAAAGAAGGTGATCTGCCTTCCTCTCGTACACATAACAAAACAGAATACAATTTCAAAGGTGATAAGACAAATTTCAACTCCAATCCATATTCAATAAACGTAAACCATATTAAAAGCTATAACCCAGACAGACTTGTGGCTTTACGTAAAGAATTACTGTTGGATGAAAATTTAAATCACGAAGAAGGAAAATCAATTCTTGAGTTATGTTATAAATATAATGATCTTTTTTATCTAAAGGGAGATAAACTAACATGCACTAATACCATAAAGCATACCATCCCCATTTTGCACAATCAGCCACCAATAAACCAAAAGATGTATAGACTTCCAGAAACGCACCGGGCTGTAATAAATGAGCAGATAAAGAATATGTTAGAGAATGACATAATCCAAATAAGCAAAAGCCCATGGAATTCTCCGTTACTTGTAGTCCCCAAGAAAGCTGGGCCTGACGGCAATAAACGTTGGCGCGTAGTAGTAGATTTCCGTAAAGTTAACGAGAAATCTATAGGGGATGCCTTTCCATTACCCGGGATAGAGGACATACTAGATCAACTCGGGCATTCGCGGTATTTTACTACTCTTGACCTTGCAAGCGGATACCATCAAGTACTGGTTGACCCAAGGGATAGACCAAAAACTGCATTTAGTACCGCTTACGGGCATTATGAATTTAAGAGAATGCCATTTGGGTTGAAAGGCGCACCTGCGACTTTTCAACGCCTGATGAATTACATTCTAACGGGTCTCCAAGGATTAGAATGCTTTGTCTATCTCGATGATATTGTAATATATGGAAAAAATTTACAAGATCATAACGAGAAACTGGCTAAAGTATTCGACAGACTTCGAGCCCATAATCTTAAATTACAACCCGAAAAGTTTCAGTTCCTTCGCCGAGAAGTAATCTACCTTGGACACAAATGCTCAAACGAAGGAGCACTTCCAGATCCCAGTAAAACAAGTTGCGTTCAAAATTTTCCTCAACCCCGAACTGTGAGACAAACCCAATCGTTTCTGGGATTGGCAAACTACTATCGCAAGTTCATCCCTAATTTCTCAAAGATAGTCAGGCCAATAACAAATCAATTACGGAAAGACGTCAAATTTAATTGAACTCAAAAGTGCCAAGACTCTTTCAACGAAATTAAAAATTCCCTTATAAATCCGCCACTACTCAAGTATCCAGATTTTACCCAACCTTTTAATCTAACAACAGATGCTAGTAACGAGGCATTGGGAGCTGTTTTATCACAAGGGGCAATAGGTAAAGACAGGCCAATAGCGTATACAAGTAGAAGTTTAAATAAGGCGGAACAAAGATAATCCACAATAGAAAAAGAGTTGCTCGCTATTGTGTGGGCCGCCAGGAACTTCAGGTGTTATTTACAAGGTAGAGCTTTTACGGTTTACACAGACCACAAGCCCTTGAAAGGCGTATTCAATATGAAAGACCCGACATCGAGATTAGTCAGGTTTCACCATAAACTCTGAGAGTTTGACTATAAAATTGAATATAAGCCTGGAAAATATAACACTAATGCAGACGCGCTTAGTCGAATACCTGCCGAGCTAACCCAGGAAAACCCCAATTCGTTCATTGTGGAAGCTCAGGTACATCACCGAGCCGATTCCGACATCGACGAAAATGATTCTAGTTCTCCAACACCCTCAAAGCCTAAACAAAAACATTGTCATGCTGTTACGAGAGCTCAAATAAGGGAGGCACAAAATGATATTGAAGAGGAAAATCAAAACCCAGAAACTCCCAATATAGTTCATAATTATCCACGGAACCTCCAAAAAGAATTAGTCGAAATTGACTCAACTGATAGCAGCAAATCCTAAAGCAGTGCATCTGAACACGGCGAATCACCGTGGAACCAAAATCTAATAAATTCCCAGCATACATTACGAGAAAATATCACAGACCCTGAAGAAATCGGGACAATTTTAAAAGACTATCATGACTCCGCGTTTGGTGGTCACCAAGGAGTAATGAAAACTTATAAAAAAATAAAAAAATATAAGTGGAGAAATATGCTCAGTTCCATCAGGAAATATATTCGAAAGTGCCCTAAATGCCAAAAAATGAAGGCTAGCCCGGAGTATCGTATGCCAATGGTCATAACAGATACTGCCCTTATGCCCTTCGATAAAGTGTATTTGGATATAGTAGGTCCTCTTGAAGAAACCCATTCAGGAAATAAGTACATTTTGACTTTCCAAGAGAATCTAACGAAATTCGTAGATTGTTATGCCTTGCCAAATGGCGAAGCGGAAACGGTAGTAGGAATATTTTTTGATGAAATAATTACTCGCTACCGCATTCCTAAAAAATTAGTTACTGATCAGGGCTCCAATTTCTTAAGCGATCTTTTTAAACGTGTCTGTAAACTTCAAAAAATAAAAAAATTGCAGACTTCCGCTTATCATCCGCAATCCAACATATCATTAATTCATGTTGAGCAGAATCCAATTACACGTACCCGTCATCTACAGGTAGTTTAACTATTTTGAACGTACGAATAATAGAAATATGTAAACAAGATTGAAGATGTAAAACGTAACCCAATAAAAGAGTATTTATAAACATTATATGCATTAGAAGTAAGATACCTATTTATAGAATGAAAAAATATGTATAAACACATCTAAAGATTTTTTTTTAAATAAATAGAAACATATGTATAAACACATATAAAAGAAGAAAAAAAAAATATGTATAATCACCCGTAAAATTTTTTTATAAAAACATATGTATAAACACATATAAAAGAAAAAGTTTGTATAAACACATATGGTATAAAAGAAAAGATATGTATAAACACATATAAAGAATTTTTTTTCAATAAATAAAAACATATGTATAAACACATATAAAAGAAGAAATATGTATAAACACATATGGTATAAAAGAAAAGATATGTATAAATACATATAAAATTTTTTTTTCAATAAATAAAAACATATGTATAAACACATATAAAAGAAGAAATATGTATAAACACATATAAAGAATTTTTTTATAAAAGTAGGTATAAACAAAATTTTTTTAAGTAAAAATAAATTATGTATGCACACACATATAAAAAATCAAACAGCCATAATTATAAATGTATATATGTAGGAATTGAAAAAAAATATATATATAATATGCACATGTAATAAAAATTAACATAACATAGCAGTAATACTAATAACCTAGAAAAATAATAGATATAAATTTGTAAATCGATAAGTCAATTATTGTACCGGCACTCGGCATTATGTATATACATACATATAAATCCAATAAATTTCTCGAAAATTATCAAGCGATCGAACCATATTCTAATGTGTTATTCCTCTTCTAAGAATAACACATATTTTTTTAAAAAGGGGGAGATTTGTTACATACATACCTCCACCCACAATTTCAAGAAAGCATTGTAACATATGTACATACCTATAAAAATTAACAAAGAAATGCTAGCAACCGCAAGCATACATATTTTCATCATTTTTCAATGAACATACATGCCTACATCATTTTCATTAAATTATAATTCCACTCGTTACTGACCTTCATCAATTACTTAACAAGTAGAGGAAATAACTAAGGTAGAGTTGAGTGACGCAATACCCTGCGCGCAAGAATTCGCACGTTGTAATACGATAACCTTGCGCCAGCGGTAGAACCCAGGTGACCAAATGATGGTTCACGAGTTGCATATGAAGAAAGTAATATGTATGTAATTATGTATGTAAATCATGAATATCACGATGAACAAGCAAGAAGCGGTTAGCGTTTGTCAAGATTTATGTATGTACGTATGTAACAACAAATGCGAAAATGTACTGACGAAACGCTCAGTACGATTATAGTCAGAAAAATATCTGTATGTATGTACGGAAGCGACGAGTGCCGCAATTTATTTGTAAACAGAAACAAATGAAGTGCAAATGACCTAACACTTTGTACTGTTATATACAAAGTGTTGCGTCGGAAGTATTTCATTTATTTCCGTATTAATAAGATTCTTCTGTATAAATAAGCAAAGAATTTGAAGAATAAAAACAGTCGATTTGAGTCGAGTTAGCGTACAGTAAACGGTTCGTTTTCTTATTTAACAGAGTCATCGCCAGTAGCAAAGTGTCTAAAATTTGTTAGCATTGCTCATGATTAGTTTGTAACAAAATATTAGCGTATTCTGCGATCTGATTAAAGCATTCGCTACGATTCATTCCGAATTTTGTAGTTGTAGTTTACGTGGTCTGGTGTTACTCTACACCTTTCGCTGCCTTTTTCTTTGTAAATGATCTAGCCATAACATCCCACCTTCACTTTCGGGAGAATTCCTCAAATTTTCCTTTCTCCATTTTCGCTCCCCCTAGTTTGGAACTTTTTCAGGTCTTTCACGTGCCAAATCCCGGTAGATTTTCCTTGTCCATTCACAAGTTCATATGTTACATTGGAGACTTTTTTATAAATTTTGAAAACTAATAACACGGCGGCGTAGATTGTACTGTTTAGCACCCTGATGGGATGCTTTTCTTAATCTTTGCCAATCTAGTTCTATTACGGACTCTCTTCTTTCGGATATCTTAACAAGGTCCCGCTAGAGCGAGAAGGTAACTCGAAGTTTGGATAAGTTAACATTGGTGCCGAAACCAAGCATTCTTTCACTTTTATAAAAGATTCTTCACAGCTGCTATTCCAAGGAAATTTCTTCTTCTTTTCAGAAGGCCGGTTAGAGGAGCAATCAGCGTCGAAAAGTTAGGCACGAAGCGGCGATAACATGATATCATGCCAATAACTCTTCTGACTCCAGATACATTCGTGGGTCTGGGGAGGGCCAAGATGCTCTCCACTTTCCCTGGGTCAACACTCAACACGTATTCATTTACTATGTCTGCTAGGTAGCGTAGCTCGTCTCTACAAAACTGACATTTCTCTTTTCCTAATTTCAGGTTACTCTCTGACATTCTTCGGAATACTTCGCTCAAGACTTCTAAATGTTTTTCAAAATCCTGGGTCACTATAATTATATCGTCGAGATATACAAAGACGAAGGGCTCTAGATCTGATCCTAAGGTTTCGCCGATTAGTCGCTGCCACGTCGCTGGTGAGTTGCTTAGACCGAAAGGCATACGTCTGAACTGAAACAAACCTCGATTTGGAACCGTAAAGGCCGTGTACTTCTTCGAATCCCCTTCCATCGGAACTTGCCAAAGGCTGATTTGATGTCCAGCGATGATAGGTTTCTTGCATTTCGGACACGCTCTAACGTTGCTGAAACGTAAGGCAGAGGGTACGCATCTTTCGCAGTGACCTTATTTAACCGGCGAAAGTCCACGCAGAACCGGTATGTTCCATCCTTTTTCTTGACTAATATGATTGGAGAAGCCCGCGGGCTTTTTGGAGGTTCTATTATGCCTTCCTTTAGCATTTCGTCCAGTTCTTGGTCGATATGCTTCTGCACCGTGGGAGAAAACGGATAGTAGCGCTGCTTGATTGGAGTCGCCGTCATTCCAATTATGTGTTGACCTTTATTCGTGCAGCCTATCCCTTCACCCATAGTACGAAAAGCCTCTTTTAATCATTTAATCTTTCCGCCTCTGAATAACTAAGTTTGGAGTGAGACTGGAGGCCGCTAGCGATATTAGATTCTTCCAATCTTACCGAATAATTCGTTGCCACTTCTTTAAAGAAATGCCAATCACCCTCCTTCAGTTTAGCCACTGTTCCCATTGTGGTCCAGAAATCAGATCCCAATATGACGAAATGAGGTAACTCAAGTACGACTAGGAATGACAGGATTCTCATTCTCCCTTTTAGACTGATTGGAAGATCCACTAATCCCAATGCTTCACACCTTTGCCTATTCGCAACGAAAATCGCCTCACTGTTCTCTGCTTCCAGGTAGACGCCCAACCTCTTAACCATTCCCCAACCCCTGTCTCCACGAATAGTTCTCGTAGCCCCCGAATCAAGCAACCCCAACATCTCTACCCCGAAAATATTTTCTGCTAGATATGGCCTTGGGTCGCCGACCTTCTGCTCCAATGTGAAGTCCGCATGCCAAGAGTCTCCCCTGAAAGACCTTCACTTCCTGTTTGTGTAGATACTGAAATTAAAATCCTACCTTCTAAGACAGGATTAGCCTCCTTTGTCTGAACGGAAGCTTTGCAAAAATCTTTCATCTCCTCCTTATTTACATAACTTGACTTCTCTTCATCGTCTGTACTAGCAACACGTACTATGTGCACCTTAGGACCCACTAAGCTGCCTGTTCGCGAGTCCCTTCGCAGTTTCCTTGCGTGGTTCCTTGCATGTTCTCGAAAAATGGCCAGGTTACATGCAGTTGTAACAAATGACTTTTCCTCCTTCACCTTTGCTGTTCTCCTCAAAAGCAGAAAGTGCATTGGAAGTCTATCCGACAAAGGCTAAGTCTGGTTCCAGTAGACCACCACTCTTCCTTTGTGGTGGGGGTATATAAGCTTCGACGCTACTCCTCACACTCTCAAGCTGCCTCCCGTTTTGAACCAACTCATCTAAAGTCTTTATCTTGCAGAGACCTAATTGCGTCTGGAAAAATGGGTCCAGATTTTTTGTTATGATTCTGATCATTCTACTTTCCGGAATGGGTTCGTCTAGTCTCCTGAATAGCCCTTTAATTATGGCCACATACATGCCGATCGACTCCTTTTTTCCCTCTGTCCGTTTTTTTATTTCTTCTAGGAGCCTTTCGTCATAATCGATTGGCAAAAATTCTAACTTCATATGCTTCACCAATTCCTCCCAACTATTTTCTTCGGATTTCACTAACCTCAACCAAATAAGACCATTTCCCGAAAATAGATCGACTGCCGAACGGAACAGATGCTCCTCGTTGAGGTCCCTTGCTACCCGTAATTCCTGTACCCTCTCAAGAAAGCTACTCAGGGACTGAGATTGGTCCCCTGTAAACTTCAGGTTCCACTTTGAGACGGGTGTAAGAAATTTGTTGTTTCTGTAGTTTGAGTTGTGGATTTCCGGCTCAAGATCGGGCCCTCCCGTGCCTGTCCGCACTATTCCGGGTTGTAGTTCCTCTCGTTGTCTCTCATATCTTAAGCCTTGGTGTGGCTCCGCCGCTTCAATATTCCGAATAGGTTCGCCTACGGGGACCTCAACCCTGGTGTTTCCGGTTTGAGGTGTAAGTATTCGATGAATGTAACTTCAGTTCTTGTCAGATGACACATCAGACGGAAGGTCTGCTTGTGACTGCTCATGAACCTCCTCTGATAATAAACACAGACTACTCTTCATCGTAAACACTTGTTTATCTTCGTCCTCCGTGACAGCTTTTGCTCTCTCTAGCCTTCTAAGGGCCCACTCGAAGACTCTGTTATAAGTTTTTTATTATATAAGAATTTTGCTTCAATCGCAGCTAAGTCGGTATCAACCTAAACCCTTTGAGTCCCGAATTTTTTCCAGCGATCCAAAAATCTTTTTTCCCTTATAAATATGATCCATGGGGTAACTGATTATAATGGCCGCAAGCATATACCCCTCATACTTAATAATACTAATTTTTAAAAATGTCCACTATAATGGACAACGTGACTCTATGGAAAGAAACTTGATATATATGGAACAATAAAAAAAACACGATTTTTATTTAAAAAAAATGGAATATAACAAGAAAAGATATGCAAGACAATAATACAGTATTTCAAAGTAAAGAAAAAAAACATAAAACAAATATATGTGTATTTCAATATGACGGAGTGTTTAAAAAATAAAAGCTCTTAATCTTTTTTATGGAAAATGAAAAAGCAGTTTCTATTTTTAACTAGAGAAAGGTGTATTTTGCACTTCTTACAATATATATGAGTTTTTCCTTTACAATCCTTTGCTTTGCATCGAGAAGCCTCTGTGTTTTCATCGTATTCTGGAAAATGTCCATACGAATCTTTAGCGATCTCAGGAGCTGGACGCCTCATATGCTTGATTCGTTTCGTGTATTTTTCCTCAGACTGTTCTGAGGTAGATGGCCTTCCGCGCTTTGGTGTCGACAAAGAGCCGTCTCGATTTAAAAATAAAAGAGCGTCAGCCACTCTTATTCGGAAATCCAGTAAATCTAGTTCCCTGTTTCTTCCAAGCCCAGCCTTCTCGCAGTCTTGGCGGTATTCTACCCAAGAGTTCGTTACTGCCATATCGATGGCATGAAAAATAATTCGCAATGTCTACTTGTTTGACTTTATGTGGATTCTGTAGTAGCTCATAAATTGATCGACTTTATCCACACCTCCCACTGTTTGATTGTAAAGTTTTACAGCCTCAGGGCGATCAACTTTCACATATTTCTTATCCTTCTTACTCCATCTTTGTACACTGTCCTTTTTCCCAATTCCAACAAAATTTGATGCTAGTAGGACTTCTTTATTGTCATACCATTTTGTCAAAACAATCTTCCCGTCATTGGTGACGACTTCTTCAGAATATCCTCTCCCTTTCGCACGCATTTGTTTTTCTATTGAAAAATGTGGCTTGTGGAAGCGATTAATTCTGGCTGTTCCGATCGCCAAAATTTTTCTTTCTTTCAAATTTTCTAACAAGTTGTAGGTTGAAAAGAAATTGCCGAATGTCAAGCTGTGACCAGATGAAGGTATGCTACGGGATAAGTGAAGCACCACACCGGATCCTAAGCCATAACTTTTGAGTATATCTGGCTCGATTTCCGTATTATTCCCTTGACAAATGAGAAAATCATGAATGGGGCCACTTTCTCCACATAAAAGAAATAGATTTATTCCCCAAGAATTGGGTTTATTTTTTATGTATTGCTTAATAGATAGCCTACCCTTAAAGGGAACCATTTGTTCGTCTACGCACAGATGAGTACACCGTTTTAGTTGTGAACATCGGTCCCTTATTTCATCAAAATACGTCGAACTTTCACTAGGACATGCTTGTTATCTTTAGGAATATCTAAATTATTAATTAGATGTAAATGCTGCCGAAGCTCATAAAATCTATTTCTGGCCATGGATTTTGAAATTATGTCAATTTTTAAGTTTGTGTTCCATTAAAGACCAGTACGAGGATATTTCAGAGTTCCCATATATATGTGTATTGCTATTAGATCTTTAATTTCATTTAAATTTGTTGGCTTCATCGAGCTACCCTTTTGTATTGCATAAATATTGGTTTTTCCACCATATTTTCAAAAAATCCTCCGATAAGTATTCTTTGAAATAATCAATTGGTAATTTTACTTCATTGTATTCTATGGATGATGGTTCGGTAAAAATGGATTTATCATCTTCAGTTATGGTAAATGACCGACGGCGCCTTTTCACATTTTTCCTTTCCGTTAAATTTATATTTGAAGTACCAACGGGCTGGCTTACTTGTATTTCTGATGTATCGTCAATTGGAACAATTTCGCACAAATATCGTTCTTCGTCGAAAAAACTGACTATATCTGCTCCTAAATATACCTTCATAATAATTTAACACTAATATTTATGAGCTATATTACCTATTCGAATTTTATTCGGAATCAGTTCGCAGAATTCTATGTCGTTATTTACGTCCACATCTTCCTCAATTGCATCATCCTGTATATCGGATTCCACAGAAAGCTGTTCTAAGACATCTAGAATATCGTCTTCATTTTCTAATCTAGAGAAATCTATGAAAAAAAACGAGAATTTAGTAGAAATTGTGACTAACTTTTCTTTGTATGCCTTGTCACAGTAAAGACACTTTGTCCATTGCAGTGGACATAAACATTGCGCTGTTATTTTTATCACCAAAATACTAGCTTTGTTTTGTAAAGTCAGTTAAAGCTAATTTTGAACTCTTTTCTCATGCGAGTAATTCAATATTTCACATTTTTACATAAAAATAACTTCAAAAAACCTTTTTAAAACTTACTCACCCCCACGATTTGAAATTCCATTTGCCATGGCTGCATAAAACACAGAAAATAAAAGCGTACTGCACTCACTGAACTTAGAAGAACTAATAAACTGTTAGTCAAAGGGGCCACACGAGCATGGATCCGAGAAGAGGAAAGAAATTTACAGTCGCTTCTTAAATTATGTCATTTGAATTTGATGTCCATTGAAATGGACATCAGGACTGAAAGGGTTAAAAGAATACTTCTTTAATTCAGTTGTCTCGCCTTGTTTTTTCCCGTCTACGAGCGGCCCTTAGAAGTTTTCTCATGTTATCCACCATGTCTTCGGGTATGCCTCTTATCGCCATCTCATAACATAGCTCTTCCCTGTTGAGGAGATTAATAACTTCGTTCCCCCGTGTTGCTATTTTCTTTCCAATTATACTGTGTTACGAGCCACAAAAAAAAAAAAAAAAATATAATAAATTATGTCTTCTTAACGATGTGCAACAAGGGCCAACTCGAAGCTTAACATGAATGCCAAAAATGAACCACTTCCTTTTCTCAAAATCTTAATTTTTCAACGTATTAAACAGACGTCAGACCAACTCTTCATAGAATTCTATCACATTTACTTTCCTCCCAAATTGTGCTACTCTATCAGAATGAAAGGAAATCGAACCACCGTTTTCAAATTGCTATGTTTAAACCTTTTTTCAATTGGACCAATTTGACCGAACACAAGGGCAATGCAAATCGCCCTTCCACAGAATTTTACCACTTTACCAGAATGAGCAGGAAGCCAAGCCACCTTTTACAAAAAAAAAGTACTATTTTCACCGAGTAACAAAATGAAAATTATGCCCCAGGTTGGGCGCCAAAAATGATACGCAACAATAGATGCAGCCGGCTCAGGGCGATGGGGTAGGTTCTCAATACGATGCTCGGACTTGAACTAAACTAAGTAGGACAAATTCCTATTAGGGCATCACGTGATCTTTTTGTTTTTCCTTGGCTGAATAACGAAACCAAATCCACCAGCCCAATTAGATACGCCTGCAGCTTCGTCTCGAATCTGCTATGGTTAAGCAAAAGAAAAGAATAATCAGATATAACAGAATTCCGTGGTTAAGAGACTGGTTGGCCAGTTATTAGCGTGACGCAAGGACGGAAACCATGTATCACAAGTTTATGATTCCATGTAATATCGCATAATGATTCATGTAATCCAGTACTATATATCGGCGACAGACGATCGCTCAACGCATAAAAAAAAAACAAAACAGCGTGTATCCGAAATCGCAATTCAACAGGATCTGGCCCAATGTAATCAAAATTGAACGTAATTCCAAATAATAGAATATAATATTCAAGGTAATCCAATATAATATAGCATAAAGTTCAATGAAATTAAATATAATATTTTAGAATGTCTAAAGTAATCTAATATAATCTAGTATGAAGTCCAACATAATTAAATATAATAGGGGATAATATTCAGAGTAATCGAACACCATCTTGTATAAAGTTCAATGTAATTACATACATATAAAAGAATACAATATCCAAAGTATTACGGTTTAAAATATGGGTAAGTAGGCGGCCAATTAACACCCCGAAATGGACTATGTGTCACAACTTTGCAATTCAATATTATATAATCTATTGTCCAATATAATCCGACCTAAAATCTATGTAAGCGGGCGGCCACCTCACGCAAAGAAGGGAGCCCATGTATCACCAACTCGCTGTAGTATACCTAACCTAATGCTGCCGAAAATTTGAATTAATCAAGTAGGTGCACCAGGCACTAACGCATAATTCTTCTTAGATATGCGTAAAACAATACGTACATACAATAGGATTAATCTGAAATCAATAATAATATGAGTTACATGCTAGTTTACCAAACTTAATCCTGTTAAAAATCCAAAGCCAGCAACAAAACTTAAGTACGTCCCTCCATTAACACATAATTAATATGGCGACTATTTAAAAAGAAAATCGTAGGTGTACCTATTCACGTGGTCTACCAATGCTCTCGAATCACGTTACTCTCTTTGTTATCTGAAAACCATGTTCTGGGTGACAATCCACCATATTTTATTCAAGGCAACACAACAAGTCACCGAATGTACTTATTGACGCGGGCAAAGCAGCAATGCGAGCTAAGCCGGGGCCAGTCGCTGCGTCAAATCATAGAAGAAGGGGACCACCTGTTCTGGTAACTGCGCCTTTCGTTTGTGTCAGTGTTTGCCAGTGCCACCTGGTAATTCTTATCTACTCTACTCTCGTTCAACTTTAACTACTGCACGACAAACCGACACTATCAGCGGGTAGCGCCACAAGGGCATTCTTAGACCCGTTAAATTCACCTCCGAAGAAAGGAGGCGCTGATAACCACTATTATACAAACATGTGACTTCACGATAACAAGGTATTTATAATTATGTATGAATATATCCACAATTTAACAAATGCTGAAATATCCACTTAACTTGTCTTTCCTTTACAGAAGTAGGCGACTTTTCGCACAGGGAGGACTAGACAGCTACCTTCATTTATGTCGTTTTCGTTTGAACATCCAGTTTCGTTCTGGAGGCAGCCCCGTTCAATCGAACAGTTTCAGAGTGCACCTGAAAAAGTTCGCTTGTGTATGTAAACTAACGTCAAAGTAGCTATGAACTTTTTGCTAAAACTAGTTGGTAATTTATATCCGGATAAATTTGAGGATAATATAATATTAGCAGAGTCGTCTTAATAATAATTGTTAACTTTAAAATTAATTAAATAATATCAAATCAGAGCTAGACTTTGTTTGTGTGAGTGAAATCATAGTGTACCCGAGTAAATTTTCAGAGTGAATCTGATGCTTTTTGGGTTGCCACCAGAGGCAACCCATGACGTCATTTTTGCTTCAAACGAACGCTTTGACAGCACTTAGGTTGCCTCCAGAGCGAAACTGATGTTCAAACGAAAACGACATTAGTGATTGTCAGGACTTCGACGGAGCTCCGGTAATTGCTCTGCTACTCTGTGAATTTTACAACACGGATTCGTAAAGTGACAAGTACGGCTCTCTCGCATTAACACAATCCGCCGGCTACTCGTGGTTAACTAGGTATATTTCAAGGAACGCACCGACAGCTCCCCGTAGGGTTAGCCAAATGTATTTAAACTCGTGTCACTCAAGTAAGTTAATTCCGTGCGGTGTGTAATGCAGCCGTGCTTTCAGGTGCACGCAGAATGACACATAATGTCACATTTTTACACACCATGTCGTTCAAGCGACCGAAGCGTTGTCATTTCCCCAGCACATCGATGTGCACATTTTACGCTACGGTCTGGTAGCGTAGTGTGTGGGGCGCTTTGTAGTTTTGACGCTTAGCGTAATATTGTTCTTAAATAACTTTCAAAATTGACATTTTGAATCGAAGTGAACACCAACCGTTCAGGTGCTATCCCTACTTTTTCAATCATGTGATGTGCGCACCGATGTGCTGAAAAGCACATCGGTGTGTACACCTGAACGCACGGCAGGGCTCTATTGTGTCACGACAAGCTATGTCTGTGTCTTATGTCTTGACTTTTGTCTTATGTGACGTCGGAAAGTATAAAAAAGAAAAGCTATCACAGAGCTCCGCGGACCTTGATTTCTAACAAAAAACTGACCCCCTTCTATAGGAGTGGTACCTTATTTATAAAAAAAAATTCCCGCGAACTGGTGCCAATATGGTGGTTGAAAAGTGGACATTTCGGTAGATTTTGCGGCCCAGAAAGATTGATAGCCCCCGGATTTAATTTGTCAACGTAATGTTCGAAAAGTGCGATGTTCGGGGTATATTGCTTATAATATTTTAGTGCGTTATATACGAGAATTTATTAATTAAAATTTGAAGTTTTAATGCCGGGCGGAGGTAGTTTCGCCGCGGTTGAGTAAATACTAGCTCGTTTCTGATTGGCTGAATTCCCGAGGAAATTGGAAAATATTAATACTTGTTTTTTGTTTTTTGGAGTGTCGAATTTCGTAGATTTCCACCATGAGAACCCAAAATTAATTTCAAGAATATTATGAGAGTGTTGGTCTCCAAGCTATTGTTGGTCGAAATTCGCGTTTGACAAGTGAGGTTATTTGGGTAATTTTCCAATTTTCTCGCCGGATTATCGATGAAATAGCTTTAAAGGAGTTCCTAGATAGGATATGCGGGGTTTTGAGTAGGTGTGCATCTCTAATTTGACATAATTTGTGAGATTGTTATAAACGTGTCACCTCGTTACTTTTCCCCCATTCCGCGACTTCGTGTTAGGCCTTGGGGGTGCTTCCATATGTGAATATGTTGCCTTGATCGTGCTTCAAGTTAATGCATAAGCGAATTCGTGCTAATCATAAAGTACCGGGAGAATGAGGTCCATTGGTGTACATAGCCTCTCTTTTACATAGCGTATAATTTTCCTACACTCGACCGCGCTTATTCTAAATAATACTTAATTAATGTTCGTAACTTATTCCTATGTACGGTCGGGTTGTGGCTGCTTGTTTAGCTAAAGGTGGGTTATTTTTTTTTGCGTCTTCGTTTATTTCCTTAGTGTGAAGATTGAGTCTAGATATTTCCAGTCGTCCATCCTCTATGTTTTCCCGCCTTCCATCTCTGTAAGTTGTACTTGCTTTTGACCATTATTTCGCTGATCCACCCTCCATCATTTTAGTTGTTTTAAGAAAGCCATGAGATGAGATGATCTTCTGCCGTGGACTTGCCTAAAAATGAAAGGGAATACAACTGCAGTACTAAATTTTTAAAATGGGTTAGTCGTGCGGACACCACAGACATTTAAGCTATCAGATAAGTTTCTCTTTTCCGTTTAATGTAAAAACTTGATTTTTTGTTAGTAATTTTCAATATTTATAGGTGTATCGGCCAAAGGTGTTGTCAGGTTAGAGAATTATTGGTTGGACATGGTCATAAATAGCGACAATGAGGTAACGGGACGACGGATGGAGTCATCGCCAGTGGCAGATGGAAGATCAGGCAGATTTGACTTGAATCGAGTAAGAATTGTTTGTCTAAAATTTGTTAGCATTGCTCATGATTAGTTTGTAACCAAATATTAGCTTATTCTGCGATCTTATTAAAGGATTCGCTTCGATTCATTCCGTATTTTGTAGTTGTAGTTTTCGTGGTCTGGTGTTACTCTTGACCTTTCGCTGCCTTTTTCTTTGTAAATGATCTAGCCATAACATCCCACCTTCACTTTCGGGAGAATTCCTCAAATTTTCCTTTCTCCATTTTCGCTCCCCCTAGTTTGGAACTTTTTCAGGTTTTTCACGTGCCAAAGCCCGGTAGATTTTCCTTGTCCATTCACAAGTTCATATGTTACATTGGAGACTTTTTTATAAATTTTGAATGGGCCCACGAATCTCGGTGCCAATTTCGCCGCAAAATTTTCGCACGCATCGGAGATTGCGTAATACTTTCTCAAGACTAGCTCCCCGACTTGAAAACTAATAATGTTATGGCCCAATATACGGGAGATTCTTCCAGCAGCCAAGGGCGCATTTTAGTGAAATAATTAGCCATTGCTAAACAGTAACGTCGCATTGTACTGTTCTGCAACTGTCGGTTATTTTGCTGATTAGCTCAACAGCTGCCTCCGATGAGCGCTTAGTGGAGCAATCGACGATTACAATAATAATTAACCTAGCATGGTAATTATTATGTAAAGCGATTGTTTACTACTGAGCGACTCAGGTGCTGCAACCGGTAGAACAAACGGCAAGGTTGTTGTCGTTTGTTTACATCCGCGTTGTTAAGTAAAGTCTACTTCCGAATATTGGTGCATAAAAGACCAATGACTGGACTGGCGAGTGCCTGTAGTATCTTTTAGCCGCTCAGTTATCACTCATCGCGATATCAAGTTACAGTTTGGTTCAGATTGGTTTTGCTTTTAGAATTATTAAGATAGGTCAGTTTGGTTTATGGTTTAATAAAGAAACTGTGTTAAAAGAAATTCGAGTATCGCTTTTAATTATTGGATTCGTTAATTCGATTGCTCAAGGGGCACGACAATTTGGCGCAGCCGGTTTAAAAAGGTATTGTATTTTTAAAATTTATATACATGGGGAGTTAAGCTTTTTTAGCTGCTCCATTTTTTTTATTTTTTGGGAGTTAAGCTTTTTTGGCTGCTCCATTTTTTTAGGAGGACTAGACAGCTACCTTCATTTATGTCGTTTTCGTTTGAACATCCAGTTTCGTTCTGGAGGCAGCCCCGTTCAATCGAACAGTTTCAGAGTGCACCTGAAAAAGTTCGCTTGTGTATGTAAACTAACGTCAAAGTAGCTATGAACTTTTTGCTAAAACTAGTTGGTAATTTATATCCGGATAAATTTGAGGATAATATAATATTAGCAGAGTCGTCTTAATAATAATTGTTAACTTTAAAATTAATTAAATAATATCAAATCAGAGCTAGACTTTGTTTGTGTGAGTGAAATCATAGTGTACCCGAGTAAATTTTCAGAGTGAATCTGATGCTTTTTGGGTTGCCACCAGAGGCAACCCATGACGTCATTTTTGCTTCAAACGAACGCTTTGACAGCACTTAGGTTGCCTCCAGAGCGAAACTGATGTTCAAACGAAAACGACATTAGTGATTGTCAGGACTTCGACGGAGCTCCGGTAATTGCTCTGCTACTCTGTGAATTTTACAACACGGATTCGTAAAGTGACAAGTACGGCTCTCTCGCATTAACACAATCCGCCGGCTACTCGTGGTTAACTAGGTATATTTCAAGGAACGCACCGACAGCTCCCCGTAGGGTTAGCCAAATGTATTTAAACTCGTGTCACTCAAGTAAGTTAATTCCGTGCGGTGTGTAATGCAGCCGTGCTTTCAGGTGCACGCAGAATGACACATAATGTCACATTTTTACACACCATGTCGTTCAAGCGACCGAAGCGTTGTCATTTCCCCAGCACATCGATGTGCACATTTTACGCTACGGTCTGGTAGCGTAGTGTGTGGGGCGCTTTGTAGTTTTGACGCTTAGCGTAATATTGTTCTTAAATAACTTTCAAAATTGACATTTTGAATCGAAGTGAACACCAACCGTTCAGGTGCTATCCCTACTTTTTCAATCATGTGATGTGCGCACCGATGTGCTGAAAAGCACATCGGTGTGTACACCTGAACGCACGGCAGGGCTCTATTGTGTCACGACAAGCTATGTCTGTGTCTTGTGTCTTGACTTTTGTCTTATGTGACGTCGGAAAGTATAAAAAAGAAAAGCTATCACAGAGCTCCGCGGACCTTGATTTCTAACAAAAAACTGACCCCCTTCTATAGGAGTGGTACCTTATTTATAAAAAAAAATTCCCGCGAACTGGTGCCAATATGGTGGTTGAAAAGTGGACATTTCGGTAGATTTTGCGGCCCAGAAAGATTGATAGCCCCCGGATTTAATTTGTCAACGTAATGTTCGAAAAGTGCGATGTTCGGGGTATATTGCTTATAATATTTTAGTGCGTTATATACGAGAATTTATTAATTAAAATTTGAAGTTTTAATGCCGGGCGGAGGTAGTTTCGCCGCGGTTGAGTAAATACTAGCTCGTTTCTGATTGGCTGAATTCCCGAGGAAATTGGAAAATATTAATACTTGTTTTTTGTTTTTTGGAGTGTCGAATTTCGTAGATTTCCACCATGAGAACCCAAAATTAATTTCAAGAATATTATGAGAGTGTTGGTCTCCAAGCTATTGTTGGTCGAAATTCGCGTTTGACAAGTGAGGTTATTTGGGTAATTTTCCAATTTTCTCGCCGGATTATCGATGAAATAGCTTTAAAGGAGTTCCTAGATAGGATATGCGGGGTTTTGAGTAGGTGTGCATCTCTAATTTGACATAATTTGTGAGATTGTTATAAACGTGTCACCTCGTTACTTTTCCCCCATTCCGCGACTTCGTGTTAGGCCTTGGGGGTGCTTCCATATGTGAATATGTTGCCTTGATCGTGCTTCAAGTTAATGCATAAGCGAATTCGTGCTAATCATAAAGTACCGGGAGAATGAGGTCCATTGGTGTACATAGCCTCTCTTTTACATAGCGTATAATTTTCCTACACTCGACCGCGCTTATTCTAAATAATACTTAATTAATGTTCGTAACTTATTCCTATGTACGGTCGGGTTGTGGCTGCTTGTTTAGCTAAAGGTGGGTTGTTTTTTTTTGCGTCTTCGTTTATTTCCTTAGTGTGAAGATTGAGTCTAGATATTTCCAGTCGTCCATCCTCTATGTTTTCCGCCTTCCATCTCTGTAAGTTGTACTTGCTTTTGACCATTATTTCGCTGATCCACCCTCCATCATTTTAGTTGTTTTAAGAAAGCCATGAGATGAGATGATCTTCTGCCGTGGACTTGCCTAAAAATGAAAGGGAATACAACTGCAGTACTAAATTTTTAAAATGGGTTAGTCGTGCGGACACCACAGACATTTAAGCTATCAGATAAGTTTCTCTTTTCCGTTTAATGTAAAAACTTGATTTTTTGTTAGTAATTTTCAATATTTATAGGTGTATCGGCCAAAGGTGTTGTCAGGTTAGAGAATTATTGGTTGGACATGGTCATAAATAGCGACAATGAGGTAACGGGACGACGGATGGAGTCATCGCCAGTGGCAGATGGAAGATCAGGCAGATTTGACTTGAATCGAGTAAGAATTGTTTGTCTAAAATTTGTTAGCATTGCTCATGATTAGTTTGTAACAAAATATTAGCTTATTCTGCGATCTTATTAAAGGATTCGCTTCGATTCATTCCGTATTTTGTAGTTGTAGTTTTCGTGGTCTGGTGTTACTCTAGACCTTTCGCTGCCTTTTTCTTTGTAAATGATCTAGCCATAACATCCCACCTTCACTTTCGGGAGAATTCCTCAAATTTTCCTTTCTCCATTTTCGCTCCCCCTAGTTTGGAACTTTTTCAGGTTTTTCACGTGCCAAAGCCCGGTAGATTTTCCTTGTCCATTCACAAGTTCATATGTTACATTGGAGACTTTTTTATAAATTTTGAATGGGCCCACGAATCTCGGTGCCAATTTCGCCGCAAAATTTTCGCACGCATCGGAGATTGCGTAATACTTTCTCAAGACTAGCTCCCCGACTTGAAAACTAATAATGTTATGGCCCAATATACGGGAGATTCTTCCAGCAGCCAAGGGCGCATTTTAGTGAAATAATTAGCCATTGCTAAACAGTAACGTCGCATTGTACTGTTCTGCAACTGTCGGTTATTTTGCTGATTAGCTCAACAGCTGCCTCCGATGAGCGCTTAGTGGAGCAATCGACGATTACAATAATAATTAACCTAGCATGGTAATTATTATGTAAAGCGATTGTTTACTACTGAGCGACTCAGGTGCTGCAACCGGTAGAACAAACGGCAAGGTTGTTGTCGTTTGTTTACATCCGCGTTGTTAAGTAAAGTCTACTTCCGAATATTGGTGCATAAAAGACCAATGACTGGACTGGCGAGTGCCTGTAGTATCTTTTAGCCGCTCAGTTATCACTCATCGCGATATCAAGTTACAGTTTGGTTCAGATTGGTTTTGCTTTTAGAATTATTAAGATAGGTCAGTTTGGTTTATGGTTTAATAAAGAAACTGTGTTAAAAGAAATTCGAGTATCGCTTTTAATTATTGGATTCGTTAATTCGATTGCTCAAGGGGCACGACAATTTGGCGCAGCCGGTTTAAAAAGGTATTGTATTTTTAAAATTTATATACATGGGGAGTTAAGCTTTTTTAGCTGCTCCATTTTTTTTATTTTTTGGGAGTTAAGCTTTTTTGGCTGCTCCATTTTTTTTATTTTTTGGGAGTTAAGCTTTTTTTAGCTGCTCCATTTTTGTTAATTGTGGGAGTTCTGCTTCTTTTAGCTGCTCCATTTACTTTTCAGTTTAATTAAGAAGTGTTAAATTTAGTGTATTATAGGATCATATAGTCTAAAGTGATATTTGGTGGGTTTTTGCTCTTTTGGCGACAAATCAAAAAAAAATTAATTAAAATTTGTTAAATAAGATGAATGTGTTTGTATAGAGTAAGGTGTTGATAAGTTGAAGCCGTGATCTTCGTTTCACGCAAGCATTAGTTAAAATAGAAATTCGAATTGAATAAATTGGTTTGGGATAAATGTGTAAAGTGCCTAGTAAGAAGAGAATTGTGTGATAAATAATTAATTTGCATAGAGTAGGGAGCTTGTAATTTTATTTCGTGATTCTTCTTTCTTGTGTATAAAGTTTTCAATGTCACGTTTCATTTTAGGCGTTGATCATACGCACGTATATTCAATTTTTTGGGAGTTTTGTTTGTGAGAGTTGAAAGAGATACCAAGATAGTTAGGGTGATATTGTTATAGTTTAGGTTTGATTTTATAGAAATATAGATCTGAGATTGAATGAGGAAATTGGAAAAATTTGAATTGGTTTTACTAGGTGTAGTTTAAAATTAATTAACTTTTGTGTAAGTTGTTTTGTTGGGTGAGATTGTTTCCTTCGTTAGGTGTTATATATAATATATATATGTAACTCTGCTTAGATTGGAGGGAGAAGAGAGAAGAATTAAATGATCTTCTGGTTCAGACTTCAATGTCGGTGGGTAGAAGTAATGTACTGACAAGAGAGCAACTGTTACGGTTCGAAACTCAAGAGAAGGAATTAGAGGAAAGATCGCAGGAGCTAAAAGAGTGTAAGGAGAAGTTAGAAAGCTACGAGCAAGACTGGCAATATATTGGAGAGCATCTCACGGCAGAGTAGCAAAAACGAACATCAAGTGAAGAATCGAGAAAATTGATGAGGGGCAGCGGAGGCACTGGACACAGAATTAAGAGCCGAGGGTGCACTGCCTCAAGAGAAAGTACACAGGCAAGAAGTAAGTAATAAGTGGACACCAAGGAAATTAGTGTTCTGGGATAAACCACGAGGAACGAAAGATAGGCAAGATATTTCAGCTAAGAGTAGCTCATCGAAGGGAAAGACAAAAGAACCAGGAAGCAGTAAATCATACGGATTGCCCAAGAACAGTATGGCGGAAGCACATGGGAAAGTTATGGATATGGTATCCAAATATATACCATTATTTTCTGGGGAAAGGTCACCAAAGCTGGGCAAAGAATTGTACCGTTTCCTGAATTGCTGCAAGGAACTCTACGATCAATTGACTACTGAAGAAAAAGCTATCTTTATCAAATGTGAGAAATTTCGGCTTACAGATGACGCTTATTATCTAGTGTGTTCCCAGGAGCCGAAGGATTTTGAAACTCTGCAGCAAGTTATTACAACTGCATATACGCCACGAAAATCGTTCAGTGAGCTACGTACGGAAATGCTGGAGTGTAAACAACGACCTGGAGAGGACATTCGAGAATTCGCTAACAGAATGAAAGAGCTTCTGGACAAAATTAAAACAGCAGTCACAGCTAAGTACCCAAATAAGGAATGGGGACTAATAGCAGAATTGGAAGCTGACGCAGTGGCTACTTTTAAAGCAGGCGTAGGGAATAAGGCAACGCAAGTGCATCTGACGGGAAGGAGATTCCAATCTCTAGATGAAGTACAAGAAGAAGCTAGTTATTTCGAGAAGGATGCAACCAGGCTCCAGAGTAGAGAACCAGAAGTCTGGGGAAGTGGGCGAAAACTGAATTCCGAAACAACGCGAGATAGCTGGGGGACTAATCGTTTCAACAATAATACCAGCAGACCATTCAGAGAAGCAGTACAGAACGGCCCATCTCCAGCAACAGCAGGAATATATCGTGGATCACAGGCTAGGGCAACGCCGCCTAGGCCCTTCCAGTGCTTCCAGTGTGGGCAAAGAGGGCATATTGCTAGGGAATGCCAATCAAGAAAACAGCCACCATACTGTGTAAAATGCCGAAACTATGGTCACGATACTGCTAGTTGCCGAAGACAAAGCATAAGGTTCGCGGATACTTCAATTGGTTCTCCAGAACAGCTGCAAACAGAGCCAGAAATCCTTTATTGCCAATTTTGTAGAACCTGCGATCATTATACCGCAAACTGCTTGAAGAAATATCTAGCGGAACAAGAAGCTCTAAAGAAGGGAAACGGGGAGCGGCAGCTGGGGGAATTATCCGCAGCTGCCTTCAATTAACGGAATTTAAGACCATGAAAACCTCACAGAAAGAAGCCAGTGTCATAGAATTAAGTTTGTTAAATAATTGCATTATCTCAGTAAATCAGATATAGGTATAACGGGTAAATTAACATTATTAATAGATACAGGTGCAACATGTAATATAATTAAGGTAAATCGTATTAAAGGAAACACGCCTATACAAACTCTCAAGAAAATAATGATTGGAGGGTTGTTTGAGGCACAACAAAGCTCAATTGGAACTTGCAAAGCCACACTACGCATGGGTGGAGTAGAACAGCCATGCGAGTTTAACACCATTTATGACACTAATTCGATTCCAGCTGACGGTATCCTGGGGATCGAGTTCCTGAAGGACAAAGCAGTCATTGATTGTATAAATGGCAAGCTGTCAGTGAAAGGCATGGAGAAAATAAAGGAAGAAAAACCTCTTTTTGGATGCATCACTGGAAAGGAGAAAATCGAGATAATAGAGTTGAAGGAAAGCACCCAGGACAATCATCACCAGTTTATCCAGAAAGTAGTGTCAGTGTATTCTTCCCCAAAAGAGATTCAGCAACGAATGAAGAATCGAGTCGCAGCCTTACGCGACATTATATCCAAAGCGGGCGTGGTATCAGATAGCCTCACAAAGTATCTTTCAGAAGTAGAGTCTTACCAAGATGGTCAAATAAAAGAAAGAAAGATGACTTTTCCTTTCGTACAATGGGTCGAGTCCCTTATCACGGGAACGAATCAAAAAGATTCTCAAGAAGCACCCATCAATAGGAGTAAACCGATGGGGAGCAGAGAACAAGAAGGTGTAGCAGGAAAAAGGGAAAAGGAGCTGGAATTCCTCGCATGGAAGTCCAGCGCGACCTCTCTAAAGCTACAGCTTACGCAGAGGCTCAGAGCGAAAATGTACATCTTACACCGCGAAAGGAAAAGTATTACTTAGGAAAGAGTAAAACCACTCAGGGGACAAGAATTAAGTTGAACCCAAGAACAGAACGGCTGTTGGAAATTCCTGTCATAGGTGAGGAAGATTTAGTGTGCATGGCGGAAGAAATTAGGCCAGGAGTGTATTGTGGGAATGCTATAATTAAGCCAAGGAACGGTAAAGCGTGGATAGGTATTATTAACGCAGGAAGGGAGCCCGTTGAACTAGTGAATTTCAGAACAAGGCTTGAAAAATTGAGTAAGTATACTGTGCATCCACAAGGACGGGATAAGGGTAAGATTGATAATCGCCAACAATGGCTCAAGCTAATGAAGGAATCACTGGTGCTGGGAGAGGAACTTAACTTCGAAGAAAGGGAAGCAGTAACCCATATTTGGTACGAATACAGTGATATTTTTCATTTGCCAGACGATAAATTGTCATACACCCCGACGAAGGCCTTTAAGTTACCGTTAATGGCTAATACGGCCCCCATACACAAAAAGCAATATCGCATGCCAGAAGCCCATCGAGAAGAATGTCAGGAACAACTCAAAAAATTACTCGAGGACGATATTATCGAACCTAGTGACAGTCCATTTAATTTCCCCGTACTTCTAATTCCTAAGAAAGGAGTAGATGATAACGGTAAAAGAAAGTATCGGCTATGTGTAGACTTCAGAGAACTAAACAAAGTCTGCATCCCCTTTTCTTATCCCCTTCCCCGAATTGTGGACATCTTAGATCGTTTGGGTCATTCTAGATACTTCACCACGTTAGATTTAGCTAACGGGTACCACCAAGTATTAATCGACCCAAAAGACAGAGAAAAAACGGCGTTTAGTACCAATTTTAATCATTTCCATTATAAACGATTACCATTTGGTTTAAAAACGGCCCCCCATTTTTTCAATCCCTACTGAACGGAATTCTGACGGGACTTCAAGGGATTAAATGCTTCGTGTATCTCGACGATGTCGTGATATTTGCTAAGAGTTTGGACGAACATAACAGCAAACTACGAGAAGTTTTTCAGCGCTTCAGAGAACACAACCTTCAGTTGCAGCCTTCAAAATGTCAGTTTTTAAGGAAAGAGGTAGTATATCTGGGCCATATTTGTTCAGAACAAGGGGTAAAGCCTGATAAACGATTAGTAGAAGTAGTGCAAAAGAAAGGGAACAACCAAAACAAATACCGTTGCGAGATTCTGAAAACGAAGGTAACAGTATTGAAGGGACTGAGATAATCACCGAAGAAAAACTGAAGAAACCAGAACCAAAACTAGTGACCAATCCAGAAGAGATTGAGCTAACTCTAAGAGATTATCATGACTCTAGGTTTGGAGGACACTTTGGAAGGAACAAAACGTTCAACAGAGTAAAGCGCTTCTACCGTTGGAAGGGAATGAAGGCTGATATAGCTCGGTATGTTAAAAGTTGTACGATTTGCCAAAAAAATAAGCACGCTAGAGCCATCAAGATGCCATTAGTAGTAACGCAAATCTCGGAAAGACCTTTTGAGTAAATCTATGTTGACTTAGTTGGACCTTTGCCAGTCAGTCACAAGGGTAACAAGTACATCTTGTCTATAATGGATGATCTGACTAGATTTGTAGATTTCGTGGCGATACCAGACCAAGAAGCGAACACGGTAGCCCAGGCCTTATTTGAGCAAATCCTCAGCCGGTACTCGCTACCGAAACAGCTAGTAACGGATCAGGGAGCAAACTTCACTGGAGAAGTCTTAAAGGCTCTTTGTAAAATGTTGAAGATAAAGAAGCTGCAAACAACTGCCTACCATCCCCAGTCCAACGCTGTGGAGAGGCAGCATTCTACGCTAGCCAACTATCTGAGGAGTTTCGTTGATCGGGAACCACGAAACTGGGACGAGCTGTTGAGAACCGCAGCGCATGCGTACAACAACGCCGTGCATACAGGCACAAAACTTACACCGATGGAAATGTTGTTTGGATTTGTAGCGCAAATCCACAGTAGAGTACAGCGGCAGCCTGAACTGGTATACAATATGGATAAGTACCATTCGGTATTGCGGTTCAAATTGCAGAGGGCGTTTCAACTAGCTAGGGAGAACTTACTTAAAAGTAAACTAGTGGCAAAGAAGTACCATGACAATTCAGCTAGGCTTGAAGTCTTACATATTGGTGATAAAGTTCTAGTTAAAGACTTAGCTAGGGCAGGGAAATTAGCATCCATTTTTAAAGGTCCATATGAAGTAATTTACGTTCACAGTCCTGAGAATGTAACTATACTTCAAGGGAAAAAGCTCAAGCGGATTCATACGAATCGTTTGAGAAGGTATCATGATTAATTTTAAGATTAGAGTTTTTTCGTCATATACGGACGATAACCTAAGTGGAATGAAGCACGAGAGAATAGTTTTACAATTTGAATATTTTATTTTATTTAGTCTTTTTCTTAGTTTTTTTGTTTTTCTTACAGAACAAGGTTCATTAAAGCATTTAGGCTGAGAGGAAAGGAAAAAGAAGATTAGGCAGATGCGGAAATATTGCCAATGGAGGGAAGTAAGTAAGTATATGTAAAAAAAAAAGGGAGAAGAATGATTGAAAATTTTTTTTAAAGAAAAAAAAACGAAATAGGAAAGAAAAAATAGAGATTTAAAAGAGAAGAAAGTAGAGTATACAAAGATTAATTGAATGAAAAAGAAGAAATAGAGAATTTAAAGGAAATAATAATATAAAAAAAAAAAGATAAAGAAAAGAGGAATAGTAAACAAGATATAAAGATTTAAAAAAAAGGGATAATAGATTTTGAAAGAAATAATGGAAAATAAATAAGAAGAGCTGTTGAAAGAAAGCATAAATAAGAGGTTAATAATAAAAAGATTAAAAAAAAGGGTTTAGAAATTTAAAGGAAAGATAAGTTTTATACAAGTTGTGTAAAGAGAAGAGAGAATTGCTAAAGAAAGAAAGTGTAAGAGAAATAAAGATTGTAAGAAAAAAAACATATTTTTAGAATAAATTAGGAGTTTATATTAAAGAAAAACAAACTTCATTTAGTCTAAAATTACTAGGATTGCCCTTTGATAGCTGGGATACAAGCAGAGCAGGCAGGTTATAGCATCGAGCCGATACTACAGTCGGGAGTGTTGTTCGAGCGTCTCGGGGTAGTTAATTTCTACACGAAACATTGGACTATTCTGTCTAAGTTCCAAATACCAGATCTCACTGAAGACTTAAAATTCGTCAACAACTGCAGCGGTTTGATAAGCGGATTATGTGCAGACGTAACCGATACTGGAGGCGTTGCAAGGTGTAAGGCAGCAGTCAAGGACATAGATAGGGGGCTGGGTGGAAAAAATTAAGCGTCAAGATGAGGAACTCTCGCATCATACCCAAAATCAGGCGCCCCGAAGAAACAAGCGTCCAATTTTTGATGGAGTGGGATCTCTGGCCAAGACACTGTTCGGAACCATGGACCATGCCGACTCGGAAGAAATACATGCAGCTATAGATGACCTTAATGAGAAGGAGAGCCAAACATTAAATCTACTGAAGGACCAAATTACAGTCGTCAAATCTACGTACGATTTGTTTAATGTTTCAAGGCTACAGGCAGCAGAAGAGAGAGCAGAACTACAAAATAAACTTTCAACCATCGTTAAAGAGCAGCAGGGTCAATATCGGGAATTATCGTCATTGAAACTAAGAATAGAATTGAGTGAGGTAATTACGCTAATGAGCCTTCACTTCAGAGAAATCAGCGAAATGCAAGAAACTATGATGAGCATATTAATCTCCCTAAGCGTAGGAAAGCTACACCCGCTGATATTTCATGCACGAGAGATAACCGAGATAATGAAGAATGCCACTAGTAAACTGGATTTAGATGAAAAATTCCAAAATTTCCAATTGCTGGTACAAATTGCAAAGGTACAAGCACTCCAGGTAGGCCAAGAAATCCTAGTCAGGGTAGATATCCCACAGCCCCAACGAGTCGCATTTGACTTACATTAGGTATACACGATCCCGATAGCTATAGATGAATTTGGGTATCATGAATATGATCTGGACGCTGAATTTGTGGCAGCCAACAATCATGAACGACAGTATGTCTTGCTGAGTTACCAACAGTAGCAGAAGTGCCAGAGGTTGTTAACCGTATCGGACTACCCGCAAATCTTATGCCCACATTTAGCCCCAACTATTACTGCTATTGGAGAAAACTGTGTGCTGAACCTTTTCCGGAGCTTCAACGTAAATGCGAAGGCCTGTAAGGAAAGAGTTACAGCAAAGTGGAGCAGTTTAGCCAGAATGGTAACGAGAAACCACTGGTTATTTGTGATGTCTGAGAAGACCAAGCTGGAAGTAAACTGCCAACATTCACCAACTTCCATCGGTGAGCTAAAGCACACAGGGGTATTATTCATCGAAGAGCATTGTCACCTGCAAATCGGTGACCTACGATTACAAGCTGAAGATGCCGCACAGCGAAATATATCTCTATGGCAGCCCAGACGAATGGAGTTACCAGCCTGGAACAGCATCGCAACACAGACAAACAGGCAGAGAGAGGAGGTAGTAGAAGGCAAAAAGGACGAAATACGATTGCTGGCTAGTGACAACATTAATCAAGCATGGAGAGAGCAGGATGCCGCTATAAAGAGGGTTGAAGACAAGATCAGCACGCAGGAGGCAAGTAGACGCGCCATTCCACATCCAGTACATTTAGCAGCGATAACTACTACCGCAAGTTTAGTCGTCATCAGCTTTGTAATCTTGATAGGAGTATTATGCCATTTGAAGCGCTGGAAGAGGAACTACACCCAAGCCGGCACCAACAGAGTGATTCTACCTACAGTTCATAAGTCAGAGCAGTAACCCAAGGCCCAAAATGAAAACATAACCATTGAGACAATCTTGCCCACGACAGCAAACTTGCCAACCACCAATCTGCCAACTATTGTGGGGAAACAACTTGTGCAGCTAGAGTAGCCGCCATAGGTTTAGTTAAGTATATATATATATATTTTTGCACTTGTATAACGAAAAAGTAATTTAAGGGCAACCTATAGTTAGAGATTTACGTATAAATTTATATAGAAATAAAAATATGTATATGTATATGGTTATAAATATTAAATCATGTTCAATGGAAAGGAATGGATTAATTATTATAAGATTCAAATGTAGGAAATTATTAGTATAATAAGGTATTTAAGAAGTGGAGGAAGTTTCCAAGAAAGGACATGTGAAGTAAAAAAAAAAGTAAATAGATATGTTGTAAAGTCAGAATAAAAAAGAAATGAGATGAAAGTAAGAAGGAAATTAAATGTGAAAATGAAATGTTGAACTTAAAGAAATTAAATGTAAAATCAAAATAATAAAAAGAAATGATGTAAAAAGATGTAAAAATGAAAGAAAGGAATTAAATGTGAAAATGAAATATCGAATTTAAAGAAGTTAAATGTAAAAGAAAATAAAAAGAGAAATGATGTAAAAAATAAGACAATTTAGATAGTATATAATGAAAAATGTAAAGAATCTGAACCGAACGAGGATAAAGACATTTTCAGTTTTTAATTAGGATTGTTGCACTCTCCAGATCTAGTTCCCGACGGAAACTAGTTTTTCCAAGGGGGGAGGGATATTATGGCCCAATATACGGAAGATTCTTCCAGCAGCCAAGGGCGCATTTTAGTGAAATAATTAGCAATTTCTAAACAGTAACGTCGCATTGTACTGTTCTGCAACTGTCGGTTATTTTGCTGATTAGCTCAACAGCTGGCTGCGATGAGCACTTAGTGGAGCAATCGACGATTACAATAATAATTAACCTAGCATGGTAATTGTTATGTAAAGCGATTGTTTACTACTGAGCGACTCAGGTGCTGCAACCGGTAGAACAAACGGCAAGGTTGTTGTCGTTTGTTGACATCCGCGTTGTTAAGTAAAGTCTACTTCCGAATATTGGTGCATAAAAGACCAATGACTGGACTGGCGAGTGCCTGTAGTATCTTTTAGCCGCTCAGGTATCACGCATTGCGATATCAAGTTACAGTTCGGTTCAGATTGGTTTTGCTTTTAGAATTATTAAGATAGGTCAGTTTGGTTTATGGTTTAATAAAGAAACTGTGTTAAAAGAAATTCGAGTATCGCTTTTAATAATTGGATTCGTTAATTCGATTGCTCAAGGGGCACGACAATAACACGGCGGCGTAGATTGTACTGTTTAGCACCCTGATGGGATGATTTTCTTAAGCTTTGCCTAACTTGTTCTATTACGGACTCTCTTCTTTCGGATATCTCTACGAGGTCGTGCTCTCTATTAGCCATGTATCCTTCTTCAGGGATTTCCGGAAGATTCCGCTTCAACCATATCTCATGACCAAAGAGGACGAAGTATGGAGTGAGTTTTGTCGTCTCATGTACGGAGGTCATAATTGTGCATGCAATTTTCGGCAGATGAGATGACCATGCACGGTGATTGTCTTTTACATACGCTTTTAGCATCGTTTTCACTACTTGATTTACCCTCTCCGAAGGGTTTGCTTGGGGATGGTATCTGGTTGTGAAATTCACTGGGGTTCCAAATGAATTAACTTCCAGTCTTTACTTCGGAATTGTGCGCCGTTATCGCACACAATCTCTTTCGGTACCCCAAATAGGAGGAATATGGATTCTTCTACCAAAACAGTGACTGCTTTACCAGTCGCGGTGCGCAGCGGAAAAAAGAGAGTAAACTTGCTAAAATAATCAACTAATGTTAGGATGAACGAATGGCCGGTGGATGACCTGGGCAGAGGCCCAATTAGATCAATACAAATCATTTTCCACGGTTTATTGACGCACATACGAGACTGCCTTAGACTTCTAGGGCCCTCTAAATCCCGTTTAATCAATTGAGAAGTCTCGCAAATGCGCACGTACTTTGAAATATCACTTCTCATCTTCGGCCAATAATACCGCTTCGAGATTAGGTCCAGTGTTTTCGTGACCTCAATATGTCCCCTGTTATCATGTGCCTCTTTGATAATGGCCAATCGACCTTGTTTGGGTGTTACTTCCCGCCAAAAGTCTTCCTGTGATGCCATCTGCGGGTATTTCAACGTCATTTTCTTGAAGATCTTCCCGTCTCTGTTCGCCCAGGCAGGAAATTGCCTAGGTGATGAGTCAATAGATTGTTGTAGCTTCTCGTACCACCTTTCGCTGTTTTCACTACTTGAAATTTCGTCAAGCTGTTCTGGAATTGTTCGAGATAATGCATCCGGCACAGCATGATCCTTCCCCTTCCTATGAACCATATCGAAATCATATTGCTGAAGGCGGACTGCCCACCTTGCCAATCTATTTCGCGGATCTTTAAGTCTAAGCAACCACAAAAGTGAGTAGTGGTCTGTAGTTGCTATGAACATAGACCCTTCGATATACAGTTTAAGTTTTTCAGTTGCCCATATCATTGCCATGTACTGTTTTTCGGTAGTGAAGTATTTCTTTTCCGCCACCGATAATGCCCTACTTAGGTAGCATACTACCGTTCCTCATTTTGCGTCCTGCTGCGAGAGGACCGCTCCTAGCCCGTAATCAGATGCGTCTGTCTGAATCGAGAAGGGTAACTCGATGTTTGGACAAGTCAAGATTGGTTCCGAAACCAAGCATTCTTTCGCTTTTATAAATGATCCTTCACAGCTGCTATCCCAAGAAAATTTCTTCGTCTTTTCAGAAGGCCGGTTAGAGGAGCAATCAGCGTCGAAAAGTTAGGCACGAAGCGGCGATAACATGATATCATGCCAATAACTCTTCTGACTCCAGATACATTCGTGGGCCTGGGAGGCCCAAGATGCTCTCCACTTTCTCTGGGTCAACACTCAACCCGTGTTCATTTACTATGTATCCTAGGTAGCGTAGCTCGTCTCTACAGAACTGACATTTCTCTTTTCCTAATTTCAGGTTACTCTCTGACATTCTTCGGAATACTTCGCTCAAGACTTCTAAATGTTTTTCAAAATCCTGGGTCACTATAATTATATCGTCGAGATATACAAAGACGAAGGGCTCTAGATCTGATCCTAAGGTTTCGCCGATTAGTCGCTGCCACGTCGCTGGTGAGTTGCTTAGACCGAAAGGCATACGTCTGAACTGAAACAAACCTCGATTTGGAACCGTAAAGGCCGTGTACTTCTTCGAATCCCCTTCCATCGGAACTTGCCAAAGGCTGATTTGATGTCCAGCGATGATAGGTTTCTTGCATTTCGGACACGCTCTAACGTTGCTGAAACGTAAGGCAGAGGGTACGCATCTTTCGCAGTGACCTTATTTAACCGGCGAAAGTCCACGCAGAACCGGTATGTTCCATCCTTTTTCTTGACTAATATGATTGGAGAAGCCCGCGGGCTATTTGGAGGTTCTATTATGCCTTCCTTTAGCATTTCGTCCAGTTCCTGGTCGATATGCTTCTGCACCGTGGGAGAAAATGGATAGTAGCGCTGCTTGATTGGAGTCGCCGTCATTCCAATTATGTGCTGACCTTTATTCGTGCAGCCTATCCCTTCACCCATAGTACGAAAAGCCTCTTTTAATCATTTAATCTTTCCGCCTCTGAATAACTAAGTTTGGAGTGAGACTGGAGGCCGCTAGCGATATTAGATTCTTCCAATCTTACCGAATAATTCGTTGCCACTTCTTTAAAGAAATGCCAATCACCCTCCTTCAGTTTAGCCACTGTTCCCATTGTGGTCCAGAAATCAGATCCCAATATGACGAAATGAGGTAACTCAAGTACGACTAGGAATGACAGGATTCTCATTCTCCCTTTTAGACTGATTGGAAGATCCACTAATCCCAATGCTTCACACCTTTGCCCATTCGCAGCGAAAATCGCCTCACTGTTCCCTGCTGCCAGGTAGACGCCCAACCTCTTAACCATTCCCCAACCCCCTGTCTCCACGAATAGTTCTCGTAGCCCCCGAATCAAGCAGCCCCAACATCTGTACCCCGAAAATATTTACTGCTAGATATGGCCTTGGGTCGCCGACCTTCTGCTCTCCCCCTGAAAGACTTTCACTTTCTGTTTGTGTAGATACTGAAATTAAAATCCTACCTTCTAAGACAGGATTAGCCTCCTTTGTCTGAACGGAAGCTTTGCAAAAATCTTTCATCTCCTCCTTATTTACATAACTTGGCTTCTCTTCATCGTCTGTACGTGTTGCCATACTATGTGCACCTTAGGACCCACTAAGCTGCCTGTTCGCGAGTCCCTTCGCAGTTTCCTGGATTGCACTTTGGGCATTTATTTCTGTGTACCCCCTTCGTTTCACAACCAAAACACTTGCGTGGTTCCTTGCATGTTCTCGAAAAATGGCCAGGTCACATGCAGTTGTAACAAATGACTTTTCCTCCTTCACCTTTGCTGTTCTCCTCAAAAGCAGAAAGTGCATTGGAAGTCTATCCGACAAAGGCTAAGTCTGGTTCCAGTAGACCACCACTCTTCCTTTGTGGTGGGGGTATATAAGCTTCGACGCTACTCCTCACACTCTCAAGCTGCCTCCCGTTTTGAACCAACTCATCTAAAGTCTTTATCTTGCAGAGACCTAATTGCGTCTGGAAAAATGGGTCCAGATTTTTTGTTATGATTCTGATCATTCTACTTTCCGGAATGGGTTCGTCTAGTCTCTTGAATAGCCACATACATGCCGATCGACTCCTTTTTTCCCTCTGTCCGTTTTTTTATTTCTTCTAGGAAACTTTCGTCATAATCGATTGGCAAAAATTCTAACTTCATATGCTTCACCAATTCCTCCCAACTATTTTCTTCGGATTTCACTAACCTCAACCAAGTAAGACCATTTCCCGAAAATAGATCGACTGCCGAACGGAACAGATGCTCCTCGCTGAGGCCCCTTGCTACCCGTAATTCCTGTACCCTCTCAAGAAAGCTACTCAGGGACTGAGATTGGTCCCCTGTAAACTTCAGGTTCCACTTTGAGACGGGTATAAGAAATTAGTTGTTTCTGTAGTTTGAGTTGTGGATTTCCGGCTCAAGATTGGGCCCTCCCGTGCCTGTGCGCACTATTGCGGGTTGTAGTTCCTCTCGTTGTCTCTCATATCTTAAGCCTTGGTGTGGCTTCGCCGCTTCAATATTCCGAATAGGTTCGCCTACGGGGACCTCAACCCTGGTGTTTCCGGTTTGAGGTGTAAGTATTCGATGAATGTAACTTCAGTTCTTGTCAGATGCTGCTCATGAACCTCCTCTGATAATAAATACAGACTACTCTTCATCGTAAACACTTGTTTATCTTCGTCCTCCGTGACAGCTTTTGCTCTCTCTAGCCTTCTAAGGGCCCACTCGAAGACTCTGTTATAAGTTTTTTATTATCTAAGAATTTTGCTTCAATCGCAGCTAAGTCGGTCTCAACCTTAACCCTTTGAGTCCCGAATTTTTTCCAGCGATCCAAAAATTTTTTTTCCCTTATAAATATGATCCATGGGGTAACTGATTATAATGGCCGCGAGCATATACCCCTCATACTTAATAATACTAATTTTTAAAAATGTCCACTATAATGGACAACGTGACTCTATGGAAAGAAACTTGATATATATGGAACAATAAAAAAAACATGATTTTTATTTAAAAAAATGGAATATAACAAGAAAAGATATGCAAGACAATAATACAGT
>OZ005740.1:126928368-127085395 GCA_963930735.1 Dioctria linearis | reverse complement strand
GATAACTCGAATTAGCAAGCTAAAAGTTGCATTTCTAAATTGACGAAAAGACTTTCATTTGAAATGAATTGAAATACGCAATATAGAACTTATTTAAAAAAAAAAAAAACAAAAATCAAAATTGAGACGAAAGTACTGAATAAGTTACAGAAAACGCATGAAACTGACGAAACGATTTATATGTGTAGCTAATTTATCTATAAAAGAAACAAAAACGTTTGACATGAGGAAGTAAAATCATTCACATTAGTCAAGAAAAGCTTGACTAAAGGCTGAAAGAAAAACCAAGTTTGGGCGCCATTTGTAGCGAAGAGCGTGCCCATTCTCAGCCCTACCTACATCCGTCTTGCAATGAATGAAGATAGGTGCTGCAATTGGCACCACTTGAGGCAAAATCATCTTGGGAGGGTTGTGGGTGACAAGAAGCAGCATGGGACGTGGAAGGGTTTTTTTTTGTGTCTGTCCGTCCGTATGAAGTCTGACAAAGGTGATTCAGTTCTTTTTGTGTACTCATTTTCGCACAGTTTTCAAGCATCGAGGAATGTGGGTGGCAAGAACCTCCCCAAGCCGGCTGACCGCTAGCGGCAATATGCTGTGCGGCCACCCACACTAATTCCAAGATGATTTTGCGGCAAGAGGTGCCAATTGCAGCGCCTATCTTCATTCATTGCAAGACGGATGTAGGTAGGGCTGAGAATGGGCACGCTCTTCGCTACAAATGGCGCCCAAACTTGGTTTTTCTTTCGGCCTTTAGTCAACCTTCTCTTGACTAAAGTGAAATGATTTTACAACACACAATATAAACATACTCTAGACACACTAAAAACATATGGTCGTGAGAGAGGATCCCCAATTAATCGGTCTAGTTAGTATTACTACGCGCAGTTTACAAGATGTCCTAGGCTGTATTGCACATGAAATTATCTAGTCATCTACTTATTTACTGTGTTTTACATTAAATTATGTATTTATATATTTATTTATTTATTTATTCAATTATTGTTTATCGTGCTAATTTAATTATTAATTATTTATTCAATTAATTGGTGTTGAGTTATTTCAATTACTGTTTGTAAGCGATAAAAAATCTTGATGTGCTCCTAACGTAAATTTTTTTTTAAAAAAAGTGACGAAGGAAATAAAATCCTATTTTATAAGGTAATTTATATGAGAACGGTTTACAATGTGGGTTATATGGATATAATGTATTTTTAAGCACTGAAGATGGTCTAAAGAAGAGATCGAAATATTGGCCAATAAATGGTAACTACAAAACTTATGTGGTAGTTTCATTTCATTGCAAATCTACGAACAAAAGGGTCACTAACCCCATATGATTCCCACGTACATACACATAGGACCCATACAACTTAATTTTTTCATAAATACACGCAAAGGGAAATAATTGCGTTCGGTACAGGCAAATATATCCATAGCAGCCCACTACATTAATCGATAATATTATAACAGACATAATGGAGATCCAGACTAATCCATGAAACGGCTCCATGATAGGATTCTCACACATCCGCCGAACATACGGCCAGGCAATTGTCAACAGCATGAAACAAAATGCATATACTGTGGAAAAACAAGCAAAAAATTCTTCTAGGCTCAAATACTTAATGAGGTGCAAACATGAGGGCATCGTCCCAAAATTCATCGCTGATAAAGCAAAGGTCTTGACAAGCTTATACACTCGTGATAACCACAAGAAAATAGACAAATTTAGAAATGATTTTTTGACCAGGTATTTAAAGCTGGAAATAGATAATTGCAATAGACAATTACGAAATTTAGAAAAAGATGCAAAATTCCTGGACGGGCAAATTCAAACACATTTACCTAACACAACACATAACCACTTCAATCACACACAACAAAACAGATACAGCAATATCTCTCACACAGTGCATAATCGATTACAGGACAAATTTATCAGAGATCAGAACTTACAAATAAATATTAATGCACTAACACTTTGGATTGACAGATGTGTGAATCTTACAAACAGAATTATCCCGCCTGACGTGCTCTATACTCTTGCCCTAGGCCCCCAATTTTCCATTAAAGTGACACACAACACAAAACGAATCATAAATATAATATCTGACATTGAAGACATAATTAGCTGCAATCATAATGAAGACTGGAAAAATAACACAAGAAGCAACATCACCCATACACTAACACGGAAATTCAAAAAGCCACCTCATTTTAGCATTAATGACCGCCGCATTAACAAACCACTTAAAACCACCCGAAAACAATAGTGATCTATTGATTATAAATAGCGATAAAGGCAATAAGACAATCATTATTGAAAAGAGCAATACCATAGCAAAATGCGGGAGCATCTCAGTGACACAGATACGTATGAGTGCATGCAAAATATGGACAGAAACCTTATCAGACAGCTGACTAATAAAAATAATGAGATAGTGAAGGAGATGCACCAGAAGAAATACATTCCGAAGGCTGAGATGTTGAAACTCATACAAGCCCATGCAATACCAGCACGGATTTATGGTACCATCAAAGCGCATAAACCGAACCATCCCATCAGACCGATAGTCACAACACGCTCAACACCAGCTTACACACTTGCTGCGTACATGAACGGAATACTATCTCAGGTCCGTAATACCTCAAAATGCAATGTGCCCAACTCACACTCTTTCAGGCATTTCATCCAAAACATGATCTTGAAATCGAGTGATCGTCTAGTCTCTTTTGACGTCACACAATTATTTACTAATATCCCACACGATAATGCAATGGCCAGTGTATTAAAGAGATGGCCTGTAATAAAACAGCACACTAGACTGTCCAAATATTTATTCATTAAGGCCTTAAAGTTCTGTATCATAGATAACAACCTGTTTCTATATGAGGGCTCCATGTATAGACAAAAACAAGGTCTGGCTATGGGAAGCAGCCTATCAGGCACATTAGCAGAATTTGTATTAGACGACCTTCTTGATGATGTGAAAAATGATTTACCCTGTGACCCACTATTCATAAAAAAGTACGTAGATGATATCATCATGGTATTACCAGAACATGCAATAGATAACACCTTATGTATCCTCAACAACAAACACCTCCGAATAAAATTCACAATGGAGGAAGAAGAAGAAGGTACAAAGACCATACCATTCCTGGACATGTTATTACATAGGGATAACAACAAAATTATAACGGATTGGTATATGAAGCCCATGGCGTCGGGAAGATTACTGAATTATAACTCATCTCACCCTCGAAAAATGAGATTCAACGTTGCCCTAGCGTTCGCAAAAAGGGTTATAAATTTAAGTGATCATAAGTTTCACCACGCCAATTATCAACGCATTAAACAAATACTGGTATCTAATAACTATCCGGAGCAATGGATTAAAACTATTATAAAAAAGATAACATATATTCCGGAAAATCGTGTTACATCCATACAAAACAATAGTGCAGCTACTACATTGATTAGCAGCGTACTCAGTACAGAACCCATGCGATATAGGAGGTTAACATACATACCAGGCTTAACAGACAGCATTATACCAATCCTCAAACGCAACAACAATACTAATGTGGAATTTGGATTAGAACCGCAAAATAAATTAAGACAGATTATTTTTACTGATACAAAAACAAAAATAGATAAACCTAACCTAGGAGGAATATACAAAGTAACATGCAAAACAGATAATTGCGATAAAGTATACATTGGGGAAACAGGAAGGGACATTAAAACGCGAATGAGAGAACACATGAATGACTACAAAAGTGTGATGAAGCTGACACAAAATGACACAGAAATGGAGAAAAGCGAACGCAACTACAGCACAGCTTGCTTATCCCATGCTATCACAAAGGGCCATGTATTTGATTATGAGGATCCGAAAATCCTTCACACCGAGAATAATTGGAGGTGAAGGAAAAATTTGAAGCACTCTATATACACCTCAACAATCTACAGTCAATTAACTTCAAAACAGACACACAATACATCAAAACACAATATAAACATAATCTAGACACACTAAAAACATATGGTCGTGAGAGAGGATCCCCAATTAATCGGTCTAGTTAGTATTACTACGCGCAGTTTACAAGATGTCCTAGGCTGTACTGCACATGAAATTATCTAGTCAGCTACTTATTTACAGTGTTTTACATTAAATTATGTATTTATATATTTATTTATTTATTTATTCAATTATTGTTTATCGTGCTAATTTAATTATTAATTATTTATTCAATTAATTGGTGTTGAGTTATTTCAATTAATGTTTGTAAGCGATAAAAAATCTTGATGTGCTCCTAACGTAAAATTTTTTTTTAAAAAAAGTGACGAAGGAAATCAAATCCTATTTTATAAGGTAATTTATATGAGAACGGTTTAGAATGTGGGTTATATGGATATAATGTATTTTTAAGCACTGAAGATGGTCTAAAGAAGAGATCGAAATATTGGCCAATAAATGGTAACTACAAAACTTATGTGGTAGTTTCATTTCATTGCAAATCTACGAACAAAAGGGTCACTAACCCCATATGATTCCCACGTAAAAACAAAAGGAAATTGCAACGCCGTACAAATGTTCAACCACCCGGAGAAAGTCCAACGCCGAGAGAAAGAGAGAGAGATGATGTGGACTCCTGGTGTATGCGGAGTCTTGACTGGACTCTGATTGGGCCCATCGCCCCCATCCACCCTGGCTAAGACGTCGCAGTTAGTGTAGGATTCTTAGCCCCATATAATCCCCGACTACGAGGGCTGATATGCCGATGCGTGGGTGTTGTCCGCCATCTTGTCCGCGACCACCTCCCTGCCAGCTGTTTACCTACTCCATTGCGCTGAGTCCACTAGAAGAGTAGGTCAAGCAAAGACTGGATCAGGGAAAGCTGCCGGAGTGCTTTACGTGGACCAAAAGAAAAGGGAAAGGAGAATAAAGAATGTGACTCCTTTATTGACTAAAATTTATCTGTCTTCAGTGAGCGAGGAAACCCGATTACACCAAAATTCTAAATACATATTATTTACTTCCTTTTTCTCTCTTTTCTTTGTTTTTTTTTTCTTTGTTTTGACTTGAAACAATTACATATAGTATGTACATCGTATAGATAACTTAAGCCTAGCCCTAAAAGCGGTTTCCTGTCCTGACCTTACTTAATTCTGTTGTCTAGATATATTCAAAGGTAAGCTAAACAATTTAGTTTCAGAAATCAAAATCAAGAAGAAAAGAAAATGTAATCACAATAATTCAACTAACCTTAGGGTCCACCTTGGACTTACATGTATACGATTTAACCAATTCGGGGTCTCCTCTGTACTGAGCGAGCAATGATTAAGAGACTGCGGCTGCCCATTTAACTCCTCATCGTTTCCTTTTTCGTTTGTCACTAGTTAGCCTTAATGATCAACTCCAAGTGGTACATGTGAACGTGAAATAAAATCGTGATAGCCTGTTCACTCGGCTTACTCGAACCATGAAGAAAATAGCGTGTCGCCGCTAATGCGAGACGCCAGGTAGGTGCTCGAAGAAGAAGTTTGGATTGATTTGGACATCATTTAAACGTGGAGATGTAGATATATATGCCCAATTCTGCTAATTTGTTTTTTTTTTCTTTCATAAGTCATCAAATAAATGTACCGCTGTGGCACTAAACTCGGACGAAACGCAAAATAAATATTCAGATAAGTGTTCGAAGAAGAAGTTACACTTATTTTGATTCTATATGGGAAGGAATAAAATTTTGCATTTCCTTTATAGATAATCACTCAACAGCATCTTCACTGACGCGAGGTACAGAAACAGGTAAGTGTTCGAAGAAAACTTTAAACTGATTTTCTTTTAGTTTAAACATATCTTTATATGTATTTACACCAATTCTCAATTTTCTTTTCAGATAATCACTCAATAAATGCGAATTCAATAACCAGGTGGGTGTTCAAGGAAAACTCTAAACTAATTTTCTTTTACTTTAAATATATCTTTATGTATATTTCTACCACTTTTCACTTTTCTTTTCAGATAATCCTCAATGAAGGTGAACTAAGTAATCGAGTAAGTATTCGAAGAAAACCCTAAACTAATTTTCATTTAATTTAAAATGTATCTTTATGTGTATTTGCACCAATTCCCAATTTCCTTTTCAGATAGTCACTCAATAAATTTGAACTACATGATCAGGTACGTATTCGAAGAAAGCTTTAAACTGATTTTCTTTTAACTTAAACATATTTTATATGTATTTACACCAATTCACAATTTGCTTTGCAGATAATCACTCCATAAATGCGAAATAATTAACCAGGTAGGTGTTCAAGGAAAACTTTAACTAATTTTCTTTTACTTTAAATATATCTTTATGTATATTTACACCAATTTTTAATTTTCTTTTCAGATAATCCTAAAATAAAGGTGACCTAAATAATCGAGTGAGGATTCGATGAAAACTTTAAACTGATTTTCACTTTGACGTTCACTAGATACCAGTTATATGTATCTGCACAAATTTTGCGCTTTCCTCACAGATAATCACTCAATAGATACGCACTAAATGATCAGGTAAGTATTCGAAGATAACTTTATACTGCTTTTGATTTTGAATTTCACTAAATGCACATTATATGTATATGCACAAATTTTCCGCTTTCCTCACAGATAATCACTCAAGAGATGCGAGTGTTGAAGTAAGCGCACAATAGATTTTCACAAAACTGTCTATTTATTATCTCTTTGGAGAGATGAAAAAAATGCTCCTGCCGGTGGGTATACGAGGAAATTACGAGAACTTTTCCTTTCTCTTCGCATGAAGAAGTTTTTCTTTTAACGTCCCGTCTAAACTTTCTTTAAAACCAACAAAATAAATTGACAAACTCGATGGCGACAAAGAACGATCGTCTACTTGTCGAATTAATACTCCAATATCCCAAGGAAATACAAAAGCACAAAAAACACAGAAAAACTCCGACCGGCGTTTTAGATTCCCTAATCTGCGTGATCAACTTCTCGGCATACAATACTCGACTCAGCCCTTGCGCAGTTCTCCTCCACTCCAACAAAAAAAAGCGATTCTCTACCAGCAGCCACCGACAGGCGCACACTTTTTGTTCGTTTCAGCTGAAATCGAAATTTCTGCTCGCTGTATGTACGGGTGTGTGTGTATCGTTTTTGCCTGTTGTTTGGTAGCAGCAAAATGTGTGCTGTCTGCCAAAATTTTCTGTGAATTTCGGGCGGGCTTGCTGTAATGCATTGTATGGTGGCATCGTCCGATGCATTACAGCTAGGCGAATTACCGTTTTCGTCGTTTGGATGTTGTTGACTAGCGGTAAATTTTATCCGAAAAATTGTATTTTGTGCTCATTTTGCGCAAATTAGAATTTTTCGACTGAAGTTATTCTACATCTGTTGTTATTTCTTTTAGATCTGTACTTGTATGCGGGTGTGTATTAATATGCTTTATCTTTGTAGGAATTTTCTAATATGAAGAAGTAGCATAGGGCTACTTCTTGGAGATAAATAAATTTTAACTTTTCAGGAATTTTCTAATATGAAGAAGTAGCATAAGGCTACTTGTTGAAAATAAATAAATTTTGACTTTTCAGGAATTTTATAATATGAAGAAGTAGCATAGGGCTACTTTCTGAAAATAAATAAATTTTGACTTTTCAGGAATTTTCTAATATGAAGAAGTAGCGTAGGACTACTTCTTGACAATAAATAAATTTGACTAAATTACATACTCTGGGAAATCAGGAGGTTTGTCCCTATAGACGTAGAGAAGCCAATCAAAAGTAGCGTAAGGGGGTATACGCTTCAAGCATTCAAATTATTGGTACTTTGTTTGATTATGATTATGTGCAATGAAATCATTTCTTGAGTTTTTATTGTTCTCATTCTTCTTTAATTCAGTGTAGTATTTCTTTAAATTTAACTTATACATACATCTATTTATTTTATAATTCTTAACTAATTTCAATTTTCGTTTGAGTTCATCGAGGGACCTTTGCACCTGTTGCACACTCCAGGTGCAGGTAAGATGTTTTCATTCATTTCATTGATCGAGATAAATTGTTGTTTTTCTTTTTTAGGTCCGTCGAACAATTTTTGTTCGCTTGTTGATGCCAATACAAATGGTGCCTTGCTCCTTTTTATTTCTACATCTATCTCTTCTGGGCAATTGTGATGGCCAGATGGCTTCTGATCCATGTAGAATTGGAGGGCCATAAAATCAGAGATTGCATTTGAAGTGTTTGGCTGATGAGACTCCTCTAGAAGCGATATCTGCAGGATTGCCCTTTAACCGTACTTCCTTCCACTGTACTGGCCTGGATATTCTTTGGATTTCTGCGACACGATTGGCTACAAATGTGTGGTATTATGAAGACTTTGAAATGATCCATGCCGTTATTTCGGAATCTTTCCAAAAATATCCTTTTATGTGTGGTATTTTGATGTTTTTTCTTACTCGGTGAGTTAATTGAACTGCTAGTTTTGCTGCACACAGTTCTAGTCTGGGTAATGCTATTGCTTCTATCGGAGCTACTTTAGATTTCGCACGAAGTAGACGGTGTGCGGTGTGCGGCGAAGGTGTGCAGTTGCGATGTTTTGCATATATTACTAGATGCTATATGCCTTGGGATTTCAATGTCGTTCAAAAGCTTCATCAAGTCCTCCAGAAATTTTAACCAGCTGGTATGTAAGTCCATGGGTAGCGAGGCATCTAGTCCAGCTTTAGAGAACAAATTTTCTGATGAATATTCTGGCTAATATTGTGACTGGGCTCATGAATCCCAGCGGATCGAAGATATGTGCAATGTCGGAGAGGGCTGCTCTTTTGGTAATCTTCCGTGCTCTTTTCCAGCTTGTTTTTATCTGGAAGATATCTGAACTTGATTGCAGGTTATACCAAGCGTTTTTATGGACTCTTCTGCAGGCTCGTTGAAGTTTAACTCAAGTTCAGTGTCTCCCTTCGGACTGTGTTGTAAGAGCTGTGGGTGGTTTTCGCACCACTTACGAAGATTAAATCCATCAGAAATGAGTAGTTGTTTGAGTTGATGCTGTGTCTCAAGAAACTCAGTTAAACTATCAGACCCTGTCATTACATCATCTAAATAAAAGTCTCGTTTGAGTACCTTCGACTCCAGTGGATGAGTCAGAGCGCCTTCATTAACAAGATATTCCAAGCACTTGGTAGCGAGGAATGGGGCTGGTGCTAATCCATAGGTAACGGTACATAATTTGAGGTACTGTAATGGCTGGTGTGGATTTTCTCTCCAGGTGATTAATTGATACTGCTGATCTTTTTCAGCGACTTCAACCTGCCGATACATCTTTCCTATATCGGCGGTGAAGACTAATTTTGGAAATCTGAATCTTAACAGGATTGATAGTAACTCGTCCTGGATAGTTGGGCCCTTGCACAGAACCTCATTTAGCGACACGTTCGACGTCGTTTTAGCTGATGCGTCGAACACAATCCTTAGCTTTGTAGTAGTACTATCCACTTTTGTGATGCAGTGATGCGGCAAAAGGTAATGTGAGCTTTTTATCTCTGTTAATTTCGTTATTCTCATGTGTCCTGAGGCTTAGTATTCCTGCATAAAAACAACATATTGTTCTCTAATGTTCGGTTGACGAAGAAGTCTCTTTCCAACGCAGTAGAATAGTTTAAGGGCGATATCTCTCGATTCTCCGAGGGCCTTGGGATCTTGGGGAAATCGCAACTTGACCACAAATCTGCTTTGATAATTTCTTTTGACAGTCTGGTCGAAATACTCTACACATCTTGACTCAGTTCTTGTAAGGATGCAGGTTTCATCCATTGGGTCTATTTCCACCAGTTTCCACAAGCGGTTGAGTTGCTCCCCAATTCTCTCTTCTTCAATGCAGATGCCACATAACGCAACAGAGACCTTTTAATCTCGCAATGGTCTGGACATGGTCCACCCGAACATAGTGTTCTGAAGTGTTGGCAAGTTTTCACCGAGTTTGATTGGCCCAACTGCTAGTAAATTAAAGTAAAGTTCGGCTCTTATTAAAAGGTGAATTGTGCCAGGCTTATTGCAGTTTGGATCGGCTAACGGAATATTTTGTGGGATAGGCCATGATTTGCTCTCAATTACATGATCTGGTAGATTGTACACAACCTTGGTAAACACAAATACATCCAGTTGGGTGGAGTAGTTGTTCATTCTTCTATGGTGGGTCTTTCGGAGTCCGTTGCCTATTCCTTGAACGTACATTGTTTCTGGAATGTGTAGCTGGTTTAGTCGCCTTGAAAACTCTGACGGGGTGAAGTTGAGCTGTGATCCTGAATCAAGAATGGCTCGGCATTGTATCCTTTTTCCCTTGATGTGGCTCACTTCGATTGCTTCTATGCTCAGCATAACGTAATTGTGACTTGGCCTTTGGTGTCAGCTGTTTGCGCCGTTGAATTTTGACCACTAGTGTTGCTGATCCAACCTTTCTGATGATTGTGTTTGACTTGACTACCTAGGACTTTTGTGCGATTTTGGAGCTGAGTCTATGTGCACTAATGAATTATACTTTTCGGAACACTTAGTGCAGCTCCTGAGCCCACACTATGCCACTGGATGATCGCTTTTCAGACAGTTGATGCACATCTTGTGTTGTCTAAGTGCTATGCGGCCATTTGGTGGCGACTGGGCCAAAAATGCTGGACAGCAATATAGTGGATGACTTTTATTTCTGCATTCTACACACCTTATTGTCTTGGTTGTGGATACCAATGCGGATCGCGATGGTCCTTGCAGTTTTATTGCATCTATGCTCTCTTGCTGCAGTATGGCCATCTTTCCCAAGAGACTCTAGTACATGGAACGTTCTCTCTAGGAAGCTAAATAGCCCTCTAATGGTAGGCAGACTTTTTGGTGATTTTGAGGAGTCTTCAAACAGAGCATTTGATGATCATGTGCACCAATATGGGATCCCAGTTTGTGGTAGAGATCTTTATATTTTCTAGAGCGAGGATGCACTCGTTTGTTTCATCGTAGAGGTGCTTGATGCACGGTGCTGGGTACCCTTGTATAGGTGGCTGGTCCCCCAGCTTGTTGAGCAGTCCTGTGCATAATAATCTATTGTTATTATACCGTTTATTCAAGGCGTCCCCTGCAATGGTATAGTTAGCATCTGATATGGAGAGATGCTTGACTAGCGACATCGCCTCACCACTGAGATTGCTGGTGAGGTAGAACATTTTTTCAGCATTGCTTATCGAACTTGCATGGACCATTTGATCGAAAAGGTCATGGAAGTGCATTCATTTCGTATAGTCACTGTCGTGAGCACGGTCGAGTCGGTAGATCGGGTTGCGTAGTTACAAGTTGTGTATTCTTAAGATAATGGTTCGGTGTCAAGTTTTTTAGTTTATATTCGGGAGTTGATAGCGAGTAACGTTCTTCTTGTAATAAAACTAATTTAAGCGGGTCAATAAAGTTTTACATTGGAAATACGCGAGTTTTTATTGGTTTTTAATTGTTTTTTACTGGATTGGTTTTGGGACACGACAATTTGGCGCAGCGAGCTAAACAGTAGGTAAGTGGTATTTTTTTTATTGAAACATGTGAAACAATGCTTATTAGCTGCAGCATTTTTTATAATTTGTTGGAGTTACGCTTTTTAACTGTACAATTTTTTAAATTTTGGGAGTTATGCTTTTTAGCTGCTCCATTTATTTTAAGTGTGGGAGTAATGCTTTTTTAGCTAGACCGTTTCTTTTTTGTATTTTGTGGGAGTTAACGCTTTTTTAGCTGCTCCATTCTCAATTTTATTTCCAGAATTAATATAAGAAGGGCTGCATTAAATGAGATACGTCTAATTTTTCAGCCGAAATTTATGGTATATTAAGTGATATAATTTTGGGAAGTTTTCAAGTGCTAAATATTAAGAATTTATATACGTTATTCATTGGGGCTCTGTTTTGTGGGCGATAATGTTGCGCATAGTGTCTATGTGTATCACATTGTATTATCAGCATCGATCGGTATGTTTATGAAGTGACAATTTTCTGTGGATTGAGTGGAAATTATTATTGGGTTATATTCGGGGGTATGCTTGGGGTGAGGTAGTAAGTTGTTTAGTTTTACCGGAGGGAAAATTAATGAACTTGTGGGATTATTGTGATTTTTATATTTATGTATGGTTTTTTGGAATTAAGATTAAAATTGGCAAAGTGAATATATAAAAATATTCAAGAAACTAAAAGAAAAGGCCAGAAGGGGAATATATGTGTTTTTTGTGGTGGAATGAGATTAGTTTTTGCGTTAAGTGGCCTAAAATATTTTTGTTATTATTACTATGACATTAATAATTTTTGGTTGACTTTCTGTGCGTGCGAAAAAGTTTGAAAGTCAGAGGTATAAAGCCGTTATAGGCAGAAAAGACTGCCACTGAACTAGGGAAAGAACTAGGAGTCGCGCCATTACCACAAGAGGAGTTTCTAGTTCGAGGGATTTTAAGAAGTGGTCACCCAAGATATTAGTATTCCACGAACAGCAGCGAGAAGGAGAAGCAAGTACTTCAGGGCAAGCAGAAATTTTGAAAGCTAAGAAGCAGACCTTAGCAAAGACGAGTGATGACCAAGTGCCAAAAGATAGCAAGAGCAATTCAGAGAAACAAGCAAGGAAAACCAAGGCCGATGTTTATGATAAAGCCATGGAATTGGTGTCCAGATACATACCAAGGTTTTCCGGAGAAAGAACGCCAAAACTGTCGAAGAAGTTCACCATTTCCTGAGCTGCTGCAAAGATCTATACAATCGTTTAATGCCGAGGAACAGCCAACCTTTATGAAATGTGTAAGATATCGGTTGTTAGATGACGCATATTTTCTAGTACGTTCGGAGGAGCCGAAGAATTTTGAGGCCTTGCAGCAGACAAATCAAACTGCCTATATGCCAAAAAAATCGTACTGTGAGCTGCTAGCTGAAATGATAGCATGCGTGCAGAGGCCCGGTGACGACATAAAAGACTACGCAAATAGACTTAAGGAGCTACTGTGTCAAATCAAGGCGGAAGTTTCGGCTAAGTATCCAGGCACAGACGGGGAATTGATAGCGGAACTTGAGCGAGACGCGGTGGCATCGTTCAAGGCAGGTGTTATGCAGCAGACTACTTAGCTATATTTGACGGGACGCAAATTTCGATCTCTAGATGAAGCGCGTGACGAGGAAGACTATTTTAAGATGGATGCTAGAAGACTTAAAATGAAGGAACCAGGGCTGCGGAATTATACGATGGAAGAAAACAGAGGAATCGCAGCAGGCAGCTGGGGTGCTGGTAGGTTCAGCAAGGAAGAACCTAAAGGGACGGGGACCACAATGGAGGCCAGCATTATCAGGAATATACAGGGCCTCCTCTGGGCAAACAAAGCAACCAAGACTTATCCAGTGCTTTCAGTGCGGATAATGGGGACATTTTGCTAAGGAATGTAAAGAAAAGAAACAGACGACTAACTGCACAAAACTACGGCCGATGTTTATGATAAAGCCATGGACTTGGTGTCCAGATACATACCAAGGTTTTCCGGAGAAAGAACGCCAAAACTGTCGAAGGAAGTTCACCATTTATGGAGCTGCTGCAAAGATCTATACGATCGTTTAAAGACCGAGGAACAGCCAATCTTCATGAAATGTGTAAGATATCGGTTGTTAGATGACGCATATTATCTAGTACGTTCGGAGGAGCCGAAGAATTTTGAGGCCTTGCAGCAGACAAATCAAACTGCCTATATGCCAAAAAAATCGTACTGTTAGCTGCGAGCTGAAATGATAGTATGCGTACAAAAGCCCTGTGACGACATAAAAGACTACGCGAATAGACTTAAGGAGCTACTGTGTCAAATCAAGGCGGAAGTTTCGGCTAAATATCCAGGCAAAGACGGGGGATTGATAGCGGAACTTGAGGGAGACACGGTGGAGGAGGCAGACTATTTTAAAATGGATGCTAGAAGACTTAAAATGGAGGTACCAGGGCTGCGGAATTGTACGAAGGAAGAAAACAGAGGAATTGTAGCAGGCAGCTGGGGTGATGGTAGGTTCAGCAAGGAGGAACCTAAAGCGATGGGACCACAACGGAGGCCAGCATTATCAGGAATGCACAGGGCCTCCCCTGGGCAAACAAAGCAACCAGGACCTATCCAGTGCGGATAATGGGGACATTTTGCTAAGGAATGTAAAAAAAGAAACAGACGACTAACTGCACAAAATGCCGAATATATTGACATGACGCAACTGGATGCAAAAGGCAACAAGTCAGGTTTGCTGAGGCACTACCTAGGAGTTCGGTAGAGGTGCAATCGGAAGCAAAATTTATATACTGGCAATTTTGTAGAACATCTAACCACTACACCGCAATTTGTTTAAAAATAATTTTAGCATAGAATAATATTCAGCAAGAGGGAAACTGGGGGTGGCACCTCGGGAACAATCCCGTAGCTGCCTTCCACTAAACAAAATAGAAACCAGTTTTTCGGGTAAAGAGGAGGGCGTAGACATGGAATTAGAGCTAGTTAATAATTGCATCATCACAATAGAAGCCCACATTGGAATAGAAGATAAGCTTACATTATTGGTGTATAGGGGATCCACCTGCAATTAAGTTAAGGTAAATAGAATAAGGATGGATACACTGATACAAAAACATACATGTCTCACGATTGGAGGGCTGTTTGGAGCTCAGCAACGTTCAATTGGAACCTGCAAGGCGCATCTTCTCGCAGGTACGGGTAAGCAAGAATGCGAGTTCCAGGTAATACACAACACAGATTCAATACCGGTTGATGGAATATTAGGAATGGAAATTCCTCAAGGAAAAAGCTGTTATCGATTGTATTAAAAGAAAATTGTCAATACAGCGCAGACAAGTGTACAAAGAGGCTCAGCTCAGCCAATTTTCAGGAACGTAACAGCAACCGAAAAATTTGAACATATAACCTTGCAGGGTTATAATGTAGAAGGGAAACGACTCTCCAGTAGGAATGCAGTTCGGACACTTTCAGCGGAATTTCTAAGAGAGCGAGTGAGTAATCGAATTGCAATCCAGAGAGAGGTGATATCTAAGGCTCAAGTTGCCTCCGAGAGTATAACCAAGTATTTAAGAGTCGAAAAAGAGGCAAATACTCAACAGTGTATCAAGGATAGCTCACGTGGAAGCCTGGAAAGAGTAAAGATTTTGGCGTCGAATCTTTGCACAGAGGCGAAGTTCGAAAGTCCTCTCTACACAGGGGAGATATTGGTAAGGTTGCCAGACGGATTTTGGGGGCAAAAGTAAACTCGGGAAACAGCTGTTAAAGGGAATGTGTCAGATTATCGTCGCACGGAAATCGAGCCATTTATTTCCGAAAGTGCAGCCTTTCCGGAGGCACGAATATGTTAAAAAGCTTCAACTCCTAAACAGGGCACTATAAACCAAACCCCTCGTTAACTCGAGAAATGGCAGGGAGTTCATAGTAAAGCTGGAACCAAGAACGGAGCAATTGGTAAGAATCTGTGTCGAGAGCGAAGATGAGCTGGTGTGCGTGGCGGAAGAGATTATCCCAGGTGTTTACTGTGGTAACGCCATAATCAGGCCAGAGAATCGATAGGTGTTTGTGGGTATTGTCAACGCTAGAACTGAGCCGGTTGAGAAAACGAACTTTCAACCCAAGCTTGAGAGCTTGGATAGGTATTCAGTGCAGTCACTGAGGTATAAGATAATGGCGGTAAGGTGTTCTCGCCAAAGACTCGTATTACTGAAACAAATACTAGTAATGTCGGATGATTTCAATTGCGAAGCAAGAGAAGTGGTTTCGGAAATTTGCAGTGAGTATAATGACATTTTTTAATTGCCAGGTGACAAGTTAACATATACTCCAACTATGACTGTTAAGCTTCAATTACTGTCGAATACAGGGCCCATACACAGGAAACAATATCGTCTGCCGGGGCTCACCGAGAAGAATGTCAGAAGCAACTAGAAAAGCTCCTAGAAGATGACACTATAGAACATAGTGACAGCCCTTTTAATTTTCCAGTGTTATTAATACCAAAGAAAGGAAAGGATGAAGCAGGAAATCAGAAGTATAAGTTATGTGTAGATTTTCGGGAGTTAAGTAAAGTCTACGTCCCCTTTTCGTATCCTCTGCGACGGATTGAGGACATCTTAGATGAATTAGGTCCTCTACATATTTCTCTACCTTGGATTTAACTAATAGCTATCACCAGGTGTTAATCGACCCAGCGGACCGGGTAAAGACGGCTTTTAGTATGAACTTCAGCCATTTCCAATATAAACGATTACCGTTTGGATTGATAACCGCACCTCCATTTTTTCAGTCTCTTCTAAATGGAATATTAACAGGGCTTCAAGGTATCAAATGCTTTTTATACCTAGACGATGTGGTAATATTCGCGAAGAATCTGGGCGAGCATAATAGAAAGCTAAGGGAGGTATTTGTATTTCAGCGTTTTAGAGAAAATAATTTAAAACTACAACGCGCGAAGTGCCAGTTCTTACAGAAGAAGTTAAAAAAAGGGGTAATTCTGGACCAACGGTTAGCGGAGGCAGTTCAGAACTATCCTCCACCTAAAACTATTCAGCAGGTGCAATCGTTTCTGGGACTACCGTAAATTTGTTCCCAATTTGTCCAGGATATTGGCTCCAATTAAATACCTTTTGAGATAAAAGGTTAAATTCAATTGGTGGCCAGCATGTGAGGACTCTTTTAAAACCATTAAAGAGTCGCTCACTTCCTCTCCCGTGTTTGGTTATCCTGCCTTCAATAAGGAATTCATGTTTACCACAGATGCTAGCGGAGAATCATTAGGTGCCGTATTATAACAGGATAGGAGGCCTATTAGTCATGCCATCCGCACGCTTAATTCTGCTGAGAGAAATTATTCCACCACGGAAAGGGAAATGTTTGCTATTGTTTGGGTGGTACGAAATTATAAATGTTACCTTATGGGCAGGCATTTTAAAATTAAAGAAGACAGAGAGCGACAGCATTCTACCTTGGATAATTATCTAAGGAGTTTTGTGGATGCAGAGCCCAGGATCTGGGATGAATTTCTAAGAACTGCGGCACACGCGTACAAAAACACCGTATACAAAGGGCACTAAGCTTACGACCATGGAGACTCTGTTTGGGTTTGTGTCAGAAATCCCAAGCAATTTGATGCGCATACCAGGACCACTTTATAACGCCGAAATAAATCATTCTGTGCTGCGATTTAATTTACAGATGTATTTTGAATTAGCACAGAATATTTTACGGCAAAATAAGGAGAAGTCGAAAAAGTACTACGATAAGTCGTCTAGAGGTCAACTTTTTCATGTGGCAGGTAAGGTTCTGGTTATGGACTTAGCTAGTGTGAGGAAATTGTCAGCTATTTTTAAGGGGCCCAACGAAGTCATATACATACACAACCCTCAAAACCTAACAATACTCCGGGCGGAAGTAGAAGCGAATTCACGTTAATAGGCTGAAGAAGTTTGAACAATGATTGATTCACAGTACGGCCGTGTAGTTCTATAGATGCTGATCTTTTCGAATTTCCCAATGACCAACTTCACGCGTAAAATTCTTTGCAAACTGTTCAGACCTTACACTCGCCTGCCAAGTCGATGTACTAATAGTTTTTGCATTTCTGAAAAAAATACCAAAACCAGAAGAAGGACGCAGAAACCGCGAGCCGAGGAAGAGGCTTACAGGAAAGAAAGAAGGAAGGAAAGATAAGCTTTTCATGTCTGTGGAAAGGGTAAGATAAGTAGGTAATAAAAAAAGAAAGATAGAAGGAAGATAATAAAGAGTACAGGTAAAAAAGTAGAATTAAAAGAAATATAGAAGGAAGATAATAAAGATTACAGGTAAAAAAAGAAAAAGGAAGAATTGAAAGAAAGATAGAAGGAATATAATAACGAGTATAGGTTGAAAAGAAAAAAAATAAATAGAAGAGAAAAAAGTTGAGAAGCAGGAAGTTTTTCAATCTACTATAAATATAGGAAAGTTGCTGTTTAAAATAGGTTAGTTAAGTATACGGAAGTGCACCAGAATGAAGGCGATCGCGATAGTGTTGGTAGTCCCGGTAGTATGCTCAGGGATAGGCGTAGAATAAAGCAGCTATAGTATGAAGTGAAGGAGATAGCAGAGTCTGGAGTTCGAATACCTGGCAAAGACACACTTCTATGCCCGACATTGGATTATCCTGTCCACGTTGCAGATACCAGATGTGTCAGATGATTTGAAGTTCGCCGTCAATTGCAGCAGCCTGGTGGCAGGTATTTGTACCGAAATTATACATACTGGAGTAAAACCAAGATTTACGGTAGCAGTGAGGGAAATTGACGCTTGGATTAGTAAATTAAGCAGCAGGAGGAGGAAATATTACATAACACCCATACTGGAGCTTCCTCAAGAAGAAAATGATCCTTTTCCAATGGGGTAGGTGCCGTATCCAAAACACTTTTTCGAACGATGGATCATGAGGATTCCAAAAAAATCTACGCTGCACTCGATGATCTCAATGAGAAAGAGTATCGTACTTTCAGCCTTCTAGAAGACCAGATTACCCTTGTGAAGTCAACGTTCGACCTGCTTAATTCATCACGGGTAAGGGCAAAGGCGGAGCGAGAGCAAATTCGGAACCGGATCTCTGGGCTTATCGCCGCGCAAAGAACCACTAATGGAGAGCTAGCAGTATTGTTGCGCAGAGCTGAATTAAATGAGGTTCGGACACTACTGACCCTACAGCTACGCGAAATAATCGACACATTGCAGACCATTTCGAACATTATGGTCTCGCTGAGCGTGGGGAAGTTACATCCTCTAATAGTCCACGCTCGGGAATTGACTGAGATTATGAGGAATGCCACCAAAGAACTGGACTTAAGCGAGGAATTTCAGGATTTCCAGTTATTATTTCAGATTGCGAAAGTGAAGGCCATATTGTTTATCCAACTCATACTGTTTAGAGTAGACATTCCCCAAACCCAAAGAACTTCATTCGGCATCCACAAGATCTACAACATCCCCGAAGCAGTAGACGAAGCCGACTACCATGTGTATAACCTAGATGCGGATTTTGTTTCAGGCAACAACCACGACAGGCAATATGACCTGCTAGATGACCACACTAGTACCAGAAGTGTCAGCAGCTAATCACCATGGCGGATCATACCGATTTACTGTGCCCACAGTTGAGCCCGATCAATACGGCCATTAGCGATAACTGCGCGTTAAACCTATTGCGCAGTTTCAATGTCAAGACTTAGGCTTGTATGGAGAAAGTCATCCCGAAATGGAGCCCTCTAACGCGAATAATGACCAGAAATCACTGGCTGTTTGTGATGGCCGAAAAAACAAAGCTGGAAGTCAACTGCCGCAATTCACCGACCAAAGTAGGAGAGCTCTCATCGATAGGATTGTTGGACATAAAGGAACGCTGTCATCAGCAGATTGGAGATCTACTTATAACCTCTGAAGACAACGCTCACCGAAATGTAACTCGCTTTCAGCCCGTACCTTCAGAATAACCTAAATGGGAAAACATATTGACACCAACAAGTCCAAGGAATCCCGAACATCCAAAGGGACAAACAGGAGAACTACAACTTCTAGCGGCAGGTAATTTTAATCAAGCCTGGAAAGATCATGCTCAGAAGATAGTCAAGTTTCAGAACGCCATCAAGATTGAGGAAGTTCACAGGCAGCCGAATCACCCGCACCAAATCTATTTAGCAGACACGTCTTTGACCGGGCTGATAAGCATCGTCAGCTTGACCTTAGTAGCAGTAATGTTGTTCCATGTGAGACGCTGGAAACATCAGCAAGGACGAGGAAGCACTGGCAGCGTATAGATCCTACCTACTATCCGGACATCCATTAAAAATCCCAGACCAAACATCAACAGACCCGAACGAGGACGGGACTGACAGCATAGAGTGGGTCATGCCAACAGTAGCAAAATTGCCAACTGGAAACTTGCCTACCTTCGTGGGAAAACATCTCGTTCGGTTAGAATAGCTATAATGTATCTTAATTCACTTGATTTTATTGGTACGTGGGTAGGCACGGGCAACTGATAGATGAGGAAAGGAGGGTATTATGGCTAATACAAATATTTTCAAAATTAATTTTGTAAAGACATTTTCATAAAATTGTAATAAATGTAAATTTCATGTGTATTATGTACCTTCTTATAGTAGTATACTAATGTTATAATGGGTATGTTTATGTAGTATGTATGCAATACTATTGGTTAAAATTCATGTAAAAAAAGGAAAAACGAGTAGGGTATTTTTATTTACATAGATAATAGAATATAGAATAACTTAGAACTAGCCCATAGGGAATTAATTGTTGGCATTTCATTGCATTTGTCTTCTTTTTAAGGTATAAACTATTATTATTATGGTTACATAGGAGAGAAATTATTTTGTACGATAGATGTGAAAATTAGAATATAGACTGGAAACTAAATATATGTATAATAAATAACGAGTAGTGAGAACTGGAACTAAAGAAATATTGTAAAGTGAAATTTGTATATAAAAGAAATGGATATATGATAAAGTAAATAAAAGGCATGTAAAAATTTTTTTTTGTTTTTTCTTGCAGTTCACTTCCAGCTTTTTTTTCGGCCGTCACAAACAGCCAGTAATTTCTGGTTATCATTCGCGTTAGAGAGCTCCATTTCGGGACGACTTTCTCCTTACAAGCCGTAGTCTTGACATTGAAACTGCGAAACAGGTTTAATACGCAGTTATCGCTAATGGCCGTATTGATCGGGCTCAACTATGGGCACAGTAAATCGGTATGATCCGCCATGGTGATAAGCTGCTGATATTCTGGTACTGGTGTGGTCGTCTAACAGGACGTATTGCCTCTCGTTGTTGTTGGCTGAAACAAACTCCGCATTTAGGTTATATACATGGTAGTCGGCTTCGTCTACTGCTGCGGGGATGGTGTAGATCTTGTGGGTGCCGAATGAAGTTCTCTGGGTTTGGGGAATGTCTACTCTGAGCAGGATGCGTTGGATAATCAATATGGCCTTCAGTTTCGCAATCTGAACTAATAACTGGAAATCCTGAAATTCCTCGCTTAAGTGCAGTTCTTTGGTGACATTCCTCATAACCTCAGTCAATTCCCAAGCGTGGACTATAAGAGGATGTAACTTCCCCACGCTCAGCGAGACCACAATGTTCGAAATGGTTTTCAACGTGTTTATTATTTCGTGTAGCTGGAGGGTCAGTAGTGTCCGAACCTCATTTAATTCAACTCTGCGCTACAATACTGGTAGCTCTCCATCAGTGGTTCTTCGCGCGGCGATAAGCCCAGAGATCCGGTTCCGAATTTTCTCTCGCTCCGCCTATGCCCTTACCCGTAATGAATTAAACAGGTCGAACGTTGACTTCACAAGGGTTATCTGGTCTTCTAGAAGGCTGAAGGTACGATACTCTTTCTCCAAAAAGTATTTTGGATACGGAACCTACCCCATTGGAAAAGGATCGTTTTCTTCTTGAGGTAGCTCCAGTATGGGACTGAAGTAATATTTTCTCCTCCTGCTGCTTAATTTGACTGATCCAACCGTCAATTTCTCTCACTGCTACCGTACATCTTGCTTTCACTCCAGTATGTATAATTTCGGTACAAATACCTGCCACCAGGCTGCTGCAATTGACGGCGAACTTCAAATCATCTGATACATCTGATATCTGCGACGCTGAGAGGATAATCCAATGTCGAGTATAGAAGTTTGTCCTTGCCAGGTATTTGAAATCCAGACTCTGCAATCTCCTTCACTTCATACTATAGCCTAACCTATTTTAAACGGACAGCGTTCCTATACTTATAATGGATTGAAAAACTTCCTGCTTCTCAATTTTTTTCTCTTTTATTTATTTATTTTTTCTTCTTTTTAACCTATACTCTATATTATCTTCCTTCTATCTTTCTTTTAATTCTTCCTTTTTATTTTTTTACCTATACTCTTTGTTATCTTCCTTCTATCTTTCTTTTAATTCATCCTTTTTTACCTGTACTCTTTACTATATTCCTTCTATCTTTCTTTTTTTATTACCTACTTATTTTACCCTTTCCACAGACATGCAAAGTTTGTCTTTCCTTCCTTCTTTCTTTTCTGTAAGCCTCTTCCTCGGCTCGCGGTTTCTGCGTCCTTCTTCTGGTTTTGGTATTTTTTTCAGAAATGCAAAAACGATTAGTACATCGACTTGGCAGGAGAGTGTAAGGTCTGAATATTTTGCATAGAATTTTACGCGTGAAGTTGGTCATTAGAAAATACGAAAAGATCAGCATCTATAGAACTACACGTCCGTACTGCGAATCAGTCATTGCTCAAATTTCTTCAGCCTATTAACGTGAATTCGCTTCAACTTCCGCCCTTGGAGTAATGTTTGGTTTTCAGGGTTGTGTATGTCTATGACTTCGTAGGGTCCCTTAAAAATAGCTGACAATTTCCAAACCCTAGCTAAGTCCCTAACCAGAACCTTACCTGCCACATGAAAAAGTTGACCTCTAGAGACTTATCGTAGTACTTTTTCGACTTCTCCTTATTTTGTCGTAAATTATTCTGTGCTAATTCAAAATACATCTGTAACTTAAATAGGAGCACAGAATGATTAATATCGGCGTTTTAAAAAATGGTCCTGGTTTGCGCAAAAAATTGCTTGGGATTTCTGACACAAACCCAATCAGAGTCTCCATGGTCGTAAGCTTAGTGCCCTATGTATACGGTGCTGTTGTACGCGAATGCCGCAGTTCTTAGAAATTTATCCCAGTTCCTGGGCTCTGCATCCACAAAACTCCTTAGATAATTAGCCAAGGTAGGGTGCTATCGCTCTACTGCCTTTTACTGCGGGTGGTAGGGGGTAGTCTGCAATTTCTTGATCTTTAACAATTTGTATAAGGATTACATGACTTCACCCGTAAAATTAGACCTTTGATCAGTCACTAATTGCTGGGGAATCTTATATCGGCTCAGTATTTGGTCAAGAAGTGCTCGAGCTACCGTGTTGGCTTCTTGATCGGGTACCGCCACGAAATCCACCAACCGCGTCAGGTCATCCATCACAGACAGTATATATTTGTTGCCATTATGGCTTGTAGGTAATGGCCCACGAGGTCAACATATACCTTATCGAACGGTTTTTCCGATACATCTGTTATTACCAATGGCATTGTAATGGTTCTTGAATGCTTATTTCTTTGCCATTGCCTACATTTGCGAATATATTTCACTATATCAGTCTTCATTCCTAACCAGGGATAGAGGCGTTTCACCCTGTTTAATGTTTTTTTTTCGCCAAAATGACCTCCAAATCGGGAATTATAATAATCCTTCAATATTACCTGAATAACCTCCGAGTAGCTTACATGTTGGGGTGTTGGACTGTCTAGCGCTCTTCCTACCATTCTCTTGGCCGCCTCAATATCTTCCCATTCACTCTCGGGATCTTAAGCCTCTGCCTCCTGCATCTTGGGTTGTGCTCGTGTAATCGCAACACAGGGCGATTCTTTCTCTTGGCTGGTGCCTTGTACTGGCTGGGGTATCCTGCTCAGGGCATCTGCATTACCCTTCTCCTTTCCCTTCTGGTAGATAATCTCGAAATCATACTCAGTTAATTTCTGCTGGAATCGTACCATGCGTGATGTGGTATCCCTTACCTTAAAAATCCCGGGGAGCGGCTGATGACCTGTTTTAATTTTAAAATGCCTGCCCATAAGGTAACATTTATAATTTGGTACCGCCCAAACACCCGTTCCGTGGTGGAATAATTTCGCTCAGCAAAATTAAGCGTGCGACTGGCATAACGAATAGGCCTCCTATCCTGTTCTAATACGGCACATAATGATTCTCCGCTAGCATCAGTGGTAAACGTGAATTCCTTAAATTCCTTATTGAAGGCTAGATAACCTAGCACGGGAGAGGAAGTGAGCGACCTTTTAATGGTTTTAAAAGAGTGCTCACATGCTGGCCCCCCAATTGAATTTAAACTTCTATCTCAAAAGTTATTTAATTGGAGCCAATACCTTGGACAAATTGGGAACAAATTTACGGTAGTAATTCGCCAGACCCAGAAACGATTGGACCTGCTGAATAGTTTTAGGTGGAGGATAGTTCTGAACTGCCTCCACTAACCGTTGGTCCAGAGTAACTCCTTTCTCTAACTTCTTCTGTAAGAACTGGCACTTCGCGCGTTGTAGTTTTAAATTATTTTCTCTAAAACGCTGAAATACAAATACCTCCCTTAGCTTTCTATTATGCTCGCCCAGATTCTTCGCGAATATTACCACATCGTCTAGGAGTAAAAAGCATTTGATACCTTGAAGCCTTGGAGGTGCGGTTATCAATCCAAACGGTAATCGTTTATATTGGAAATGGCTGAAGTTCATACTAAAAGCCGTCTTTACCCTGTCCGCTAGGTCGACTAACGCCTGGTGATAGCCATTAGTTAAATCCAAGGTAGAGAAATATCTAGAGTGACCTAATTGATCTAAGATGTCCTCAATCCTTGGCAGAGGATACGAAAAGGGGACGTAGACTTTACTTAACTCCCGAAAATCTACACATAACCTATACTTCTGATTTCCTGCTTCATCCTATCCTTTCTTTGGTATTAATAATACTGGAAAATTAAAAGGGCTGTCACTATGTTCTATAGTGTCATCTTCTAGGAGCTTTTATAGTTGTTTCTGACATTCTTCTCGGTGAGCCTCCAGCAGTCGATATTTTATCCTGTGCATGGGCCCTGTATTCGACAGTAATTGAAGCTTAAAAGTCCTAGTTGGAGCATTTGTTAACTTGTCACCTGGCAAGTAAAAAATGTCATTATACTCACTCCATATTTCCGACACCACTTCTTTTTCTTCGCAATTGAAATCATCCGACATTACTTGTATTTGTTTCAGTAATACGAGTTTTTGGCGAGAACACCTTACCGCCATTATCTTATACCTCAGTGACTGCACTGAATACCTATCCAAGCTCTCAAGCTTGGGTTGAAGGTTCGTTTTCTCAACCGGCTCAGTTCTAGCGTTGACAATACCCACAAACACCTGTCGTTTCGCCGGCCTGATTATGGCGTTACCACAGTACACACCTGGGATAATCTCTTCCGTAACGCACACCAGCTCATCTTCGATCTCGACACACATTCTTACCAATTGCTCCGTTCTTGGTTCCAGCTTTACTATGGACTCCCTGCCATAGAAGAATAGAACAGAAATTGTATGTAAACCGAACCATACTTATAAAAATGGCTTAGATGCTAGTACTTAGATGTACCTTAGTTTTTGTATAAATTTGTTAAGTTAGATATTGTAATCTAACTGAACAACCCGTTCTGATCCCTCTTGGGAATCAGTTTTTCTTAGAGGGGAGGAATGTCGTGACCTAATATTCAATTGGTGAAATTGTGACATCACGACTCGAGCTAGCAGCAGGTGTACAGGTAATTATACAATTTTCAACAGCTAAGCATTTTACTTCGCACAGTGAAATGCCTGCCGATTGCGAAATGTTTACTTGAAGACTGTCACATCCACTGCTGAATGTAACTGGGCATTGATTAGTGGTTAAGTAATTCACTTCGCATAGTGAAATACTCAGCTTGGCTCACTGTTTGTTTACATGCAGTATTGGGGGCTCCAGCTATCGGCAGTGATTAAATTAATACTTTGTAATTATGATTGCAAGGTATTGCGCTGGTCACTGGATCAAAGTCGCTTCCGCCTGGTTGAGTGGAGTGGAGGTGAGCACGGTCGATTCGGTAGATCGGGTTGCACAGTTACAAGTTGTGTGTTCTTCTGATAATGGTTCGGTGTCAAGTTTTTTAGTTTAAATTCGGGAGTTGATAGCGAGTAACGTTCTTCTTGTAATAAAACTAATTTAAGCGGGTCAATAAAGTTTTACATTGGAAATACGCGAGTTTTTTTTTATTGGTTTTTAATTGACATCACCATCGAATATTAGCACAGTGACTCGAGGCAACTTCATCTGGGATTGTACTGGTTGTTTGTTTGACGGTGGAGTCTCTATGGTCTCAAGTTTTTCATGCACGTGTACAACAGCTTCCTGACACCAATCGTATAGAGCATCGTATAATCGAGGGGTGGCTCCATTGTTTCTTCCCAAATCTGCTGATCAGTTTCGGATATATCATCGACTGTTTAATTGATCATTTGTATCTTCAGCTCGTGGTATACCCTTGAATGCCTTTCATCGGCCTTGTTAGAGATCTCCTGTAGAGTTCGTCTGAGTGATGAAGGACACGATGTTGCCTACGAATGATGCGAAAATCTTTTTCTTGTTAATTTGCTGTGGAGTGAGTCTGGTTTCTTGGTACTTGAAAATGTACCTTGGACGAACCCTTTTTTTCTGGAGGATTTTCTTCAATGCCTTCCTTTGGCGTCGAGATTAATTGTTGTGCACTGATCTGATCCTTTGATTGGCTGGCATCGTTTAAGTTATCAATTACAGATGATTGACATGTATTTGTATTATCTGCTTTGGGTTGCAGTTCCATTTCATCTGGATTGATTGCCTCTATGGCTTGAGTGAGGCTTTTTTTGAATTGGTTATAAAACTGCTGAATGGTGGCATAATAATCTGTGCCGAAGTATTCGTTGTCATCATGAGTTCAATCCAGTTCTAATAATTCTTGATGGTCCATTCTTCTTGTAGTTTTTATAGTTGTTCTGATTTTGATCACCAAGGAATGCTCGCAAATCTAGAAGTCCGTCCACGATCTGAAACAACTTTGTTACTTTCTCTTCAATCTTTGAACAGTGATCTCTTTTATGACACGATCACGTAGGCGCCACCAATGTATTTTTTCCTGAGCGGATAAGCTCTTGCTTCCCCCCCGTTATATGTGAGTAAGGTGTATCACCTGTACTCCTGATGAATGGTGCAGTAAGTGCAACACTTAAGCACCGCAGAAAGAAAATTTATGATTTTCAAATAAATCACCCTTTTGGTTGAAGAATTATTTTTTGAATAATATTTTTCTATTTAACAAATCGGTTATTTATACTATACATAGGAATAATATTTCTGACAAGATAATAAAAAAAAAACAAAAAAATTTAAAAGCGAAATTTTCTCAGGCGACAAGCTGACCGAGCATTTTATTTTCATGAAAAAATATCAAATTCCAAAGCATAAATGCGACGCTGAAGGCATCGCATTTCGTCTACTTGCAAAGATATGCCGTGTATGGCGTGAGCACGATTTTTTTCTAATTTTTTTGATGACGATGAAATTCTTTATCGGAGTCAGCTGCTTGGAATTATTAACACCACATTTTACGAAATCTCCGATTGTTCTTCGATTGTTAAGATAATTTTAAAAAACTCTTGTTTGTTTTAATTCAGTCTTTAAATAATCACAATCATATACAAACCGTTTTCGTATTTAGAAGTTCAAATGAAATTGACGAAATTCCAAACGTACATCATCCTGAATTCAGAATTCAAAATTCGAGTAATGCAAATACTGAAATTGAATTCCTGCGAAAAATAAATGCGCTCAAAACGAATGTAAGAGGGCATCTTCGGAATCTCTGAGTGTTTCCGCACTGTATCCTCGTACATACCCAGTAAGACAGGAATAAATTCTTCTGAGATACGGAATATATTCTTAGCTATCGACGGATCCATTCTTTTTCGGGTCAAAATGAATTATTTTATATGGACAATGTCCGCTTTATCGGCTCTTTGATTTATTTTAACAGTAACCAATAGAAAATTGATCTTATCATAACCGATTACAAATTGATTGTTGAATCATTAAAAAATTTATTTCATAAGCGTCCCGGAATATATTTGTTCAGTCCACCAACTGAAAATTCTTTCCTCGATGGACAGCCTTCGTATTTCCTCAAAATAATACAAAAAATCCACAAGGAATCAATTCCATAAATAAAAAATTCTCCATACGTACCTAATTAGAAATCCGTAAGTGCTCATCAAAGTTCCTATCATCTCCTACAAACACTATCCATACTCCCTCGACGATTTCCACCTGCTAAAAATAACAAAATATTATTAAAAAAATGATTAAAATCAGTAAAATTAAACAAAACTTACCTAAAATATACATTTCTTCGTGTATAGTGATCAGTGATGTACGCTAGATAACAGACGTGTTTCAATCCAGCTCCCGTAATTAGTACCTTTAAATCGGCATTTCGGTAGTTTTATTACGTGGAAATGTTATCTGCTCAACAGGTGTTTGAATCACTGCTTCAGTCGTTTATTTATAAAGCTCTAGTGCATAAGTGCAGAAGATCATTTAAAATTCTTTTAAATTAATCGGACGATTGCTAACTGTATTGTGCTGCATTTGCATTGATGTATGTGAGCTGATTTTTTAATTGTCCACAAATGATGACGAGGGGAAGGAGGGAAAAGCTACCATCTACATCAACCACAAATTCTCAGGATAGTATTACTATCGACATGCGTAAGGCCGGTAAGTGCCATTTGGATAGTCCGGACTCTGCAGCTGTTTCAGATGCTGCAGGAGAAAAACTGTAGAATTTAAACAATTTAATTATAAATAAACTTACTTTACCTCAAAAAATATATATATACTGTTTTCAATTACTGTTTTCAAAATTTATTCAATGTAAAAAATATAAACTATATTTTTAATCAAATGTAAGTCTTTTTGGCGGATATCTTTTCCTATCCGATCTTCTTATACTATGGGCAGTTTGTTTAGAGTCTCGATTATTTTCAGTCTTTTTCTGTACAATATTATTTTTCGAATTCCTATTAACATTATTACTAGGCTGTTCGTTTTCATTATTCTTTGTATTATTTTCTAAATTGTAATTTAGTATGATGCTTGAATGATATTTGTCTTCCAAGGTTGAAATACGTATTTGATTTTTGTGAACATATTTAATATTATTGTCAACATTTATTAGATACGTTAATGGACTTATAACTTCTATCACTATTGCTGGTTTCCATTTTACAATATCTCGATGGTGTAATTTATACAATACTTTTTCCCCTTTTTTAAAAATGTTTTTGTGATTATTTATATTACTTCCGTTTTCTGTTTTTATTTCACAGGGTTTTGTTTTTGGTATTACTCTTTTATAACAGTAAATCTGATTTTTTCTAAATTGAATTTTACATTTTTACTTAAGGAATTTAAATATGATTTGGGTACGTAAGATAAAATCATCCTTGCTGGTGATTTCTTCGTAACTGTAGATGGAGTGTTGTTATATGTCATTAGGATATAATCCAATTTGGCGGTGATGTCTAGCTTTTGCAGCTTTATATAGCAAACATATTTTTTAAACTAGATTTTATGGTTTGAACTCCCCTCTCACCCAGACCATTGCTTTGTGGGTGGTGCACAGGGGATTTAGAAATTTTAATATTTCGTTGCTTAGCAAATTCTAAAAATTCTTTTGAGTTGAAGGGTGGTCCATTATTGGATACAATTTCATCAGGCATACCGAAATATTTAAAAAATGATCTCAAATAATTCCCCAGATGATGTGCATCTGTTTTTGTGGAAATCTTAACATCTAGATACTTAGTGAACGCGTCAGCTATAACAAGGAAGGTTTTTCCTTCATAATTAAAAAAGTCAATGTGGATTCTTTGGAAAGGATGGTCACATGAAGGCCATTTACTACATACAGTTTCTTTCTTTACATTTTGCGTAATTTGACAGACCTTGCACTTTCGTACACAATTTTCTATATCCTTATCGAATCCAATCCACCATACTGAGCTTCGATCTACCATTTTCATTCGTACTACTCCATCGTGATTTTGATGTAAAACTTCTAAAATTTCTGATACTAATAGGTTGGGAATTACTAAACGATCGCGATAATATAAAAAATCGTTTTCACTCGACAGAGAGTTTCCAATTTTAAAATATGGTTTCAAATTTTCTTGAATTTTTGCTGGCCAACCACTTTTTACGTAGTGTAATACCTTACTTAAAACTTTATTTTGTGTCAAGAGGTTTTTTATTTTATATTTTTCAATTACGGGAATGCAATTTTCTGACAACGCGCAAAACATTTTCAGTACCCGTTTCTTCAGAAAGTGGTAATCTTAATAAGGCATATGCAGGAGCCATTTGCTTTGCCGTTCTATACTGAAATTTATAGTCATAGATTGACAATAAAACTGCCCACCTTTGCAATCTTGATGTAGAAATGTTTGAAGTTTGCCTGTTGAATATTTCCTTAAGTGCCTGGTTATCACTACAGAGTGTAAAATTTATGTCCGTAAATATATCTATAAATCCTTTTACCCCAAATACTATTGGTAATGCTTCACGGTGAATTTGCGAGTAATTCTTTTCTGCTGGAGAAAGTGTGCTCGAAGCTAAAAGAACTGGTTTCTCACCTCCATTTATCGTGTGGCAAAGTACAGCACCTACTCCGTAAGGGCTTGCGTCACAAGCAAGTACAATGGGTTTTGTTGGGTCGTATATTTCTAACACATTATTTTTCAAAATTAGCTGTTTTGAGTTTTCAAAACAATTTTGCGCTTGAATTGACCAGAAACGGGATCTCTTTTTGTAGAAGTCTATATAATTCCTTAATCTCTAATGACAAATTGGGTATAAACCTACCATAATAATTTATTAACTCCAAATACGACCGCAACTCATGTAGATTTTTTGGTGGTGGGGCTTCCACAATCGCTTTCACTATTTCTGCACTGGGGCATACACCCGCACTTGAGATCGTATGACACTCTTTTCAAAGAATTTTCATTTTTGCAAATTAATTTTTACGTTATAAGCATTCAGTCGCTCTAATACTAAAAAGAGATTTTTCCTACAAGTTTCGAAGCTAGAACCTCCAACTAATATGTCATCCAAATAGCATGACACATCAGGGATACTGAGTAAGATTTGGTCCAAAATTGACTGGAATATTGATGGAGCACTAGCAACTCCAAATGGCAAGCGAGTATATTAGTAATGACCTTTTGAGGTATTTATAGAAACATATTCACGCGATGATTCTGACAGTTTAATTTGTTGGTATGTTCCAAACAAGTCAATAACGAAAAAATGGCTGCAATTTCCTAAACTTGAGAAGATATCGTCCATTCTTGGCAATGGGTAGTGTTCCATTTCAATAAACCGATTTATAGTTATTTTACAATCGATACATATTCTTATCTTTTTTCCCGGCTTTGAAACGATTACGATTGGGGACGCAAAACGGCTATATTATACAGGAATTCATAAGCCTTGGTTACACAATCTAATAAGTTCTTCTTCAACCTGTTCTCGTAACCTATAAGGTACGGCAGAAGCCTTATGAAAAATAGGAGGGCTTCCCGGTTTCCGCAGAAAATTTTTCAATGCATTGGTCTGGAGAGGTCGAGAGTATTCGTGGAAATTTATGTTTTATTTCATCTAATATGCTACTACCAGTAACTGAAAAGTATAATTTATTATTAGGCAACATTTTTACATGAGAAAACTTAGAACTATACTCATCTTCTGTTATTACTGATGTACAGGCACCTGTGTCAACTTCCATCTCCATGCATTGATTCTCTACTACTACATTTACGGTTGCTACTCCACTTAACTTGTTTATGCTTAAATCTCCCTCGTCGTTGTCCAATGTGTTTAGATAACTCGCTCCCACTGATAATTGTGCTAAAGTCTCGGTGTCACTAGATATATAATTTTCCTGCTTGTTCCCCTTATTTATATGACATACTGAAGCTAGGTAACCTTTTTTGTGACATCTGAAGCATCTCCAAAAACGAACTGCACATGTTTGACCTGAATGGGTCTTTCCACATCTATAACACGACGACCTTGCTCTGCTTGTATTTGACTCATTTTTCGCATTCTGACCGCTCGACTTTGATCTGGTTCTGCTCAGACTTCTGTTCTGACTTTGGCGTACAAGAAACGCATTTCCTACTTCCAATTTATGGTGCATGGAATGGTTTTCTTTTTCAGCCATTTCCCAACTGATGGCCATTTTACACGCTGTTTTGGAAGTGAGTTACTGTTCCTTTAAAAATTTTGCTCTCAAATGGCTATCACGAATACCACAAACAAACTTGTCTCTAAGTGCCCTTGCAGATGGTTCCCAAAATTACATTTTTGTGCTTGAGATTTTAATTTCATTATGTAATCGATCATATGTGACTCCTCTTGCTGCATTTGGTACAATTTATAAGTTTCTGAAATTTCACTTCTCGAAGGAACAAAACAATTTTGCAGGGCAGTAATTAAGTCATCATATGATTTTGTAGCTGGGTCATCGGGGGCCAGCATCCGCCTGAGTACCGAATATGCATCTGCACCGATGCACGTGATAAACAGCGGTACTTTTTTATTGTCTGGTATATCATTCACTATGAGATATTGCCTTAATCTCATCTCATATTCTTCAAAATTGCCTCCCGCCATGAAGGGTTCAATGCTTCCAATTAAGCTTGACATTGCTTTTAGAGGATTTACTCGAACTTTGATTTCACTAGTTTTAATTTTTAAATCAGATTTCTCAGTTTCTTTACTCATTTACTAGTTTTAATTTAGATCACAATAAGTATTTTTTCCTTCTTTTTGACCACATACAGGTGTTTGGTCAATTTTATTGTTTTCGCTTGAATAACTAATTCGAAACGTTGTTTTTTTTTATATATTTTCCTCGTCGCCATTTTTATTATGTTTTCACTTAGAACACAAGTAACACACTTCAATTTAATTTCAATTTATTTAATTCTAAAAATGATCTTATTTCTAACAAGTCTGGAACAGAAGTGAAGTGTACGCGAGAGTACCGGTCAGTTATCTCTAGCGGGCTATCCCTGTACACATGAATGTATGATCTATTTGATATAAGTGTATATAATATTTCTAGGCTGATAGGAACTTGCATATACATAACAGTTGGAAGTACGTTTCACTTCAAAAATCGATAATGTCATCTCTGCTCTAAACGGTCGAATAGTTGCTTGTGAAGCATCTATTAAAGAGCTGCAGGGGACGGCAAACCTTCTACGTGAGCATGCCGACGATCATCAACGGGTACAGCGATTAAGCGACGTCATAATACGGGGCAGTAATTTGACATGTGGTCTCCCCTTACGCTGATGCTTTTCGCCTTAAGGCAAAATTACCTTCGTCGCAGATGACGTACGAGAAATGGCTTTCTATATATTAAGCGTAGCCAGGAAGACCGGGAGATGAAAATAATCAACCAAGAGCAATTACATAATTATTGTTTAAACTGAATTGCCGACGATTGTTGAAGTATATCCATTGATGCTGAGGATTCACTACTAAACTACTTAAACGATTTAAAGCTCACTTATTCTAACTTTGGATTTATTGTTTTAGCTATTTGTTTAGATTTAAAGCTCATTAACTGTTATCTTGAATCCTCTGAATTCATTGCTTTAACTATATAACTATCTGAATTAGTTGCTATACATATTCTTAGATTTAAAAGATTATTAATTATAATTTTGAATTTATTGCTTTAGCTATATACTTGGATTTCTCCTTTATTCTATTATAATTTAAATTTACATGAATTTATCATGCTAATTTTTGCGAATATCCTTGTCTGGTCGTGTATATACTTTTCTGTTGCGGAGATTTATCATTTTATTTTGTCCTGTTTATATATTGTTATGGATCGTGCGAGTTTTGATGAATGCGTTGGTGGTCACCGTTGTATTCTTGATAATGGGTAGTTACTCATGTTTCGACAAGGTGAGAGCACTACTCGGAATCGTGTGTAATCCTTCTGTAGGTTTGCATCTCTATACGGTAAACGCGGGAAGCATTAGAAATAAAATTGACGAGTTTCGTTACATGTTCTCTGACTTAAAAGTGCATGTAATTCTTGTATGTGAAGCATGGTTGAACGACGTTGTCCCCTCATCACTTATATCCATTCCAGGCTATACGTTACTTCGTAATGACCGCAAAAGTCGACCAGGCGGTGGGGTTGCGATTTTTGTTAGAGGTAAAGGTGATTGCCTCTTCCAAGGAACAATCAATTGAGTTCATTTGCGCCGAGATAGGTTCTACAAATGAAAAGTACGTTGTGTCCTCGGTATACTGTCCTCCCAACTGTTTTGACGCTACTAATGCTAACGAGTTTGAGAATACAATGTCACATATAGGGCAACGATATGAGAACGTGATTGTGGGAGGTGATTTCAATGTCAATTTGAGACGGCATGATAATTTAGTCAACCAATTCTCTCATCTCCTACTCTCTGGCCACCTGCATATTGTGAACTCATTTCCTACGTACTTTAATGCCACTAATCCTTCGATTCTCGATTTGCTTCTCGTAGCCGACTGTGAAAGATTTTATCGCACGACCGAATTGACCCACCTAGCATTTTGGACCATGATCTCTTATTAATGAGCTATGAATTCTCTCTAGATCCGAATCGCCATCATAACTATTATTCCTTCCGCAATAAGAATAACATTGACGCTAATGCTCTTATAGATGAATGTACATCCTTGTGTTGGGACACGATATTTAACTCTGTCTCAGTAAACCACCAAGTGTCTACATTCAACTTGCTTGTTACTAATCTGTTTAAAAAGTATATCCATGTCAAAACGAAATGTGTAACTGCGCATGGCTGCTTGCGGTTCTCTGAAGGAATACGATTTCTTATATCTAAACGTGAGTATCCGTATCATCGTTATAGAAACCTCAGAATAATTGAAGCGCACAGGTTATACAAGATTGCACGAAACAAAGCTAATCTGGCTATCTCACGTGCTAAGCGTCAGTACTATTCTTCTAAGTTCAACCTCAGCCTTCCTCCCCGAACACTATGGCGAAATTTAAACTTGGCGGGTGTATATGGCAAAGACAGGAATGATTACTGTAGTCTAAACCCTGACGTACTAAATGAATTTTTCATTTCCGCTGGAAACTCACCTGTGATAATTAGCCAACCCGGGTTTCCTGATTATCTACTAGAAGAATATGCTACCCCTAATTCTTCTAACACATTCTGGTTCCGTGGGACTGATTTAAATGAACTTACCGTGGCTATCAGTAGTATTAAATCTGATGCAATTTGCCCAGACAGTTTGTCACCGCGGTTCATCAATATGTTATTCCCGTACATTGGTAAATACATCTTACATATTATTAACTCTTGCCTAATGTCATCTACGTTCCCTAGTGAGTGGAAGATAGCAACTGTACTGCCGGTGCCCAAGAAAACCCCCGCTGAATCTCACGCTGATTACAGGCCAATAAGTTTACTATGTTTTCTGTCGAAAGTACTAGAAAAAATTATGTACAAGAAAATACTACTTTATGTGGAATCCTGCAACCTATTAACATCCATAGCTGCGAAACCGCAGTCTTAAAATTATCTTCAGATATAAGATTGGCTCTGGACCGAGACAAGTTCATTGCTTTATTTCTTTTGGATTTTTCGAAACCATTCGACTCTGTAGACTACCGTTTTCTTCTCCAGAAGCTGTTACTCTCTTCTAATTTTAGCACCTCAGCTATTTCCCTGATCAAAAGTGTTCACCGTCGTCAACATGTCAGGGTGAAAGGCCGCTAGAACGAGGGGTTCCCCAAGGATCTATTCTGGGTCCTTTGATTTTCTGCTTGTTTATCAACGATTTACCGAGAGTTGTTCATGATGTGAAAATTCGTTTATATGCTGATGATGGTCAGCTGTATCTAAGTCGACCTATTCGCCTCCTCGAGGACTGCGTGGCACGAATAAACTCTGATTTGGACCGAATTTGCAACTGGACTAACTATAATCGGCTGCTACTAAATCCGGGAAAGTCACTCTGTGTTATTTTTTACAATAGTACACTCAATGAAAGCGACATACCGCATATACTGTTGAACGGCGTTTCACTGCCTATGTCAAATAAGGTCACCATCATCCTTGCGATAGTACTAATCCCGAATATGAAGTGCTGTGATAACATTAATAATACGATCAGAAAAATCTATTGGGGCTTACGCAGACTGTGGCTTTCACCGAATGTATTATCCAGTCGTTCACGTCTAAAGCTAGTGAAAACACTAATCGTGCCTTATTTCACTTTTGGATGTTTGATCTTTCCTAAAATGGATAGTATCTGTACACGCAAGATGGACGTTGCCCTAAATGACTATGTGAGGTTCATTTATGGGTTGCGTTGGTTTGATCATGTCTCTCATCTCCGGTCTTGCTTGCTCGGATATTCTTTTGCCCCTTACTTTAAATGAAGAAACTTGGTTTCTTTGTACAATTTGTTAAAATTTAATAAGCCAGAGTACCTAGGAGAACTTTTCCATTTTACTACCTCCCAACGAAATAGAGATTTGGTATTGCCTCGCTTTCATAAGACTGTAATGGAAAGCTCTTATCTTGTCCAAAGCATCCGTCTGTGGAATGATCTGCCTGTCAGTATACAGGCGGCTGGTACCATCAATGCATTTAAAACACTCGTTAAAACGCGCATGATATAGCTCCTTTTCCCCATTCTTTTCTTTTTCTCCGCAAGGGAATACTAGTTAGTTGATAGTTTCATAGTATACATAATCATTCTTATTTTATTATTTTTTTTTCTTTTATCTTTAATGTTATACTTGAGTTGTAACTCCTACTTAATAATACTTATTTTAATTTTATTTTTTCTTTACTCTTTGAATTTCGATGTAAATGATTCTAGCTCCACTACAATAGTTGAACTCAATAAGATTTCAATCGTGTCTACTTTACCGAAATAAAGTTTATTCATGTAATCACTTTGACATTACGTGAAACAGACAATCTCGCCGCAGCAATTGGTATAAACGTTGCTATGGCAACGCCATGAGGAGTGCGAAGGTGGAGGTGGCGAAGGATGGTAAAATCACCCATTTCCAAATCAGAGTTGATCTGATCAAGTCCTAAGCCTTGGAGTCTGTTCTGAGCAAATCCTAAACCAAACCAGAAGTTAATTCTGAAATCCAATAGAAATTAATTCTACACAAAAATTGAGGTTGACTTAAACCCAAAGCAGAAGTTAATTCTGGCCGTCCTAAATATTTGAGGTTGACTCAATCCCAAAACAGAAATTAATTCTGGCAAAACAACTATTTGAGGTTAACTCAGTCCTTATACAGAAGTTGATTCTGGAATACGACAATTGACTTTAACTCAAATTATCATTTAGGAGTTGATCCTAAGCAAAATATATTACTTGAGGTTGACTCAAACTACGTTGGCTAGGAGTTAATGCTATGGATTGCTAAAGTGAGGTTAACTCAACTAATCTCCGACAGGAGTTAATCGGAAGGTCTAGACAACCTTACACAAAAGTTAGTCCAGATTTCGTTCAAGAGGTTAACTCTGCAACAAATAAATTCAGAAGTTTATTCTGATCAAAGTGGAAGAAACTCCCATCCCACATGTAGCAGCACTCATAAACGCGCACAAGCTTAAACGTCACAAGTGTCATTACTGCTATCCCATACGGAGCAAAATTCCGATTTACTGCAGCTAAAGGTTACGCTCTCGAGAAATGCCATCAGTGCTGTCTTCATACCCTCACGTACCAGCACGCCAAAAAAACTGCACATTAGAAGCAGAATAGTTGGCTACGTTTGTCAACATTACTTATAGCAGCAATACAAGTTGCTATATTCGTGAATCAATACACTCCATGCTGCACCTCGACTGCCCTCACGTAGCAGTTCGAGCAAGAACTTCTCAACTGCCCTCACGTGGCATTTCGAGTGAAACATTCTAATTTTCGAGATCAGACAAAATTGATTTTTTCTCACAGATCAGCTGTCTTGTGCCCACTCACTCACCATACTCTTCTTCTTCATTTCAGGAGTAAAAGAAAAAGAACACACAGCAGTCCACAACATTGGACCTATGGGCAGAATATAGAATTTTATTTGAATTTTTACTGAATTGTTTTGTTAAGTTTTATTAGTATATTACAGTCCACTACAGAGAATTTTCATGTGAAATCGGTATGAACGCGATTTTTAAATATTTTAATGTATTGGTATAGAATTGGTATGGATTGAGGATAAATAGCTCTGACTATTCGCGTAGATTAATTTCTGGTTCAATACTCGCTCACTCATTCACTCAAATAATTTTAAAATTTAATAAATCCCACTTTTCACTTACTTCAACAAAACTACGTTACTCCGACTTAAATTTGAAACTAAGGATTAATACTGGTTTTTTTCGCGACCTATACGACTTATCGAAACGCACATGTTACCGAGGGAAGATTTGTGATTGGTGTGGAACCGAAACTGAATCGATTACCTGTCCTGGTATTTGTTGCAAAGTTGTGATACCCACATCGTAATTTTCGAATTTGATGAATCGATTTGGGGATACCCAGTAAGACAAATGGGATCTATTCCCATTGAATGTATTTTACAATTGATTATATCGAAATCTTTTGAATGAGTATGTCCACAGGGCGATTCGCTCAGTTGGAGATTCTAGCGAAATACTCTTGGAGAGCTTATAGAGGGAATCCAGAGATAATCAAAAGAAAGCTTTTAGATTTCAGTTTTGGTTTCTGCTATGAATGTGCAACTATGACTACTCAAGCATGGAAATTTTTTCTGCGCATTCAGAAACACGTGAGTGATATCTTTTCATATTTCTGGTGAATAATTCTAATTCTATTGCCGTAAAAACTCCTTTTGGTATGTTAAGGGAACGGTTCGGAAAAGATATTTTCTGGTTATGGTATGGCAGCTCCTCCCTTTAAAAGCGCTTGACTTATTCCCTTCTGGGATGCGATCAGTGTTTATATTGTGTGTCAGATCAATTCTGAAATAGAAGAATCTCCCGCGCGATCAGTAATTTACAAGTAAAAATTGAGAGCAAAGTACGAAACAACTATAGGTTTCCTTTTTTTTCGAATATTTATCTGCCCACGATTTTTGGGTCATTTATTTTAGGATTGGATATGTAGTGTACTAATTGTAGATGCTTCTGCATATGGGTCATCACGTCAAAGATATACTCCATAAATACACACTAAGTTTCTGTAATTTTCAGCCAAGCTTTCAATATGAATTTCATTGGCGAGTCAATCAAACTAATGAACTTTGAGATTGATTACCAGCGCACAGAGGTAATCAATCTCAAAGTTCATTAGTTTGATTAACTCGCCCATGAAATTCATATTGACAGCTTGCTTCGGGTAGGTCATGAAACTTCCATTCGCGGTTCGATTGACTTCAGGCGACCAAAAACATCCTACATATATAAACAGGTATGCGTCTCCCCATTCAAAGTTTTTATTAGAATTATTCAAACTACCCAAACTATTAAAATATTTTACCCTAACTGATTCGTCGCGGAACAATATACTAAATACGATATAAATAAAAACCTATATTAAAAACTCACTACAAGAATTTTCCAGTCCCACAGCAATTCCTGGTACTTTACCTTTATCAATTTGAGCCCTTGGCCTTGCATTAAACACCTAAAAAGTAAACAAAAACCCAATTTGCAAAAGGTAAATAAAAGTAAAAGTCTCAGATCATTACGATCATAGACTTTAAATGGAATCTCTATTTACAGCTTCCCATGATGCACCTAAATCCTCCCAAAGGCTTAAATCATGGCATCCGGAAATGTAAACATAAAACAAAGTGTTAATAAATAACAACAACAAAAAAACACAAACAATTGTCATTTACAGTACTCGCCGCCAATGTCACAGGGACGTTTATAGGCAACTGGTATGCTGGCTTCTTCTTCTCCTTCTTCCACATATTAATGGATGCCTCCATCACATCAAGTGAAGAAAAAAAAACCTCTATTGACAGCACTGCTGCGTTGGAAATTGAGCAGTCGCCAAGACAGACAATGGAGTACAATCATACTACAAAATATTCAAAATTTAATATATTAGATCAACAGCAATATACATTTCTGAGTATATTTCTTTTCGAATGACTCAAGTCCGTCAAAAAATGACAAAGTTATTGAAGTTTAAAAACACGGCAATTAAAATCTGGTGAAGACACAACGGTACACAACACGCACGATACCAGTTTGCACAATATAATATTTTATGAAATAAATCCAAAACAAATCCAATCCAGAGCACTTTCTAGCACTGCGGCGCTGCGTTAGACCGCGAATTCTATTGGGTATCGTGACGTGATCATGTTAGAGCGCGTTTTTGAGAATGCGCCGCTAAAATAGCTATAACTTCGTCATTTTTTATCCGATTTCAATACTTCTTTCACTGAATTAATTGTTTTTTTATGACTATGATTCTGCGTAATTAACTAAAATAGTCGTTGTTCCTCATTGAGACTTGTTTAATCCAATAATTGAACCTTATTACTAAACATTTTTATTAAATTTAATTGTACCTACTTTATATTTTCAGTACTCCTAGCTAGGCAGAAATGAACCTGGCATAATTTTTATATGAGCAGTAAATAGAATCATTTACATCGAAACTCAAAGAGTAAAGAAAAAATAAAAATAAAAAAATAAAATTAAAATAAGTATTATTAAGTAGGAGTTACAACTCAAGTATAACATTAAAGATAAAAGAAGAAAAAAATAATAAAATAAGAATGATTATGTATACTATGAAACTATCAACTAACTAGTATTTCCTTGCGGAGAAAAAGAAAAGAATGGGGAAAAGGAGCTATATCATGTGCGTTTTAACGAGTGTTTTAAATGCATTGATGGTACCAGCCGCCTGTATACTGACAGGCAGACCATTCCACAGACGGATGCTTTGGACAAGATAAGAGCTTTCCATTACAGTCTTATGAAAGCGAGGCAATACCAAATCTCTATTTCGTTGGGAGGTAGTAAAATGGAAAAGTTCTCCTAGGTACTCTGGCTTATTAAATTTTAACAAATTGTACAAAGAAACCAAGTTTCTTCATTTAAGGTAAGGGGCAAAAGAACATCCGAGTAAGCAAAACCGGAGATGAGAGACATGATCAAACCAACGCAACCCATAAATGAACCTCACACAGTCATTTAGGGCAACGTCCATCTTGCGTGTACAGATACTATCCATTTTAGGAAAGATCAAACATCCAAAAGTGAAATAAGGCACGAGTAGTGTTTTCACTAGCTTTAGACGTGAACGACTGGATAATACATTCGCTGAAAGCCACAGTCTGCGTAAGCCCCAATAGATTTTTCTGATCGTATTATTAATGTTATCACAGCACTTCATATTCGGGATTAGTACTATCCCAAGGATGGCGACCTTATTTGACATAGACAGTGAAACGCCGTTCAACAGTATATGCGGTATGTCGCTTTCATTGAGTGTGCTATTGTAAAAAATAACACAGAGTGACTTTCCCGGATTTAGTAGCAGCCGATTATAGTTAGTCCAGTTGCAAATTCGGTCCAAATCAGAGTTTATTCGTGCCACGCAGTCCTCGAGGAGGCGAATAGGTCGACTTAGATACAGCTGACCATCATCAGCATATAAACGAATTTTCACATCATGAACAACTCTCGGTAAATCGTTGATAAACAAGCAGAAAATCAAAGGACCCAGAATAGATCCTTGGGGAACCCCTCGTTCTAGCGGCCTTTCACCCTGACATGTTGACGACGGTGAACACTTTTGATCAGGGAAATATCTGAGGTGCTAAAATTAGAGGAGACTAACAGCTTCTGGAGAAGAAAACGGTAGTCTATAGAGTCGAATGGTTTCGAAAAATCCAAAAGAACCAGAGCAGTGAACTTGTCTCGGTCCAGAGTCAATCTTATATCTGAAGATAATTTTAAGACTGCGGTTTCGCAGCTATGGAAAGCGCGGAAGCCGGATTGCCTACTTGTTAATAGGTTGCAGGATTCCACATAAAGTAGTATTTTCTTGTACATAATTTTTTCTAGTACTTTCGACAGAAAACATAGTAAACTTATTGGCCTGTAATCAGCGTGAGATTCAGCGGGGGTTTTCTTGGGCACCGGCAGTTCAGTTGCTATCTTCCACTCACTGGGGAACGTAGATGACATTAGGCAAGAGTTAATAATATGTAAGATGTATTTACCAATGTACGGGAATAACATATTGATGAACCGCGGTGACAAACTGTCTGGGCCAATTGCATCAGATTTAATACTACTGATAGCCACGGTAAGTTCATTTAAATCAGTCCCACGGAACCAGAATGTGTTAGAAGAATTAGGGGTAGCATATTCTTCTAGTAGATAATCAGGAAGCCAGGGTTGGCTAATTATCACAGGTGAGTTTCCAGCGGAAATGAAAAATTCATTTAGTACGTCAGGGTTTAGACTACAGTAATCATTCCTGTCTTTGCCATATACACCCGCCAGGTTTAAATTTCGCCATAGTGTTCGGGGAGGAAGGCTGAGGTTGAACTTAGAAGAATAGTACTGACACTTAGCACGTGAAATAGCCAGATTAGCTTTGTTTCGTGCAATCTTGTATAACCTGTGCGCTTCAGTTGTTCTGAGGTTTCTATAACGATGATACAGATACTCACGTTTAGATATAAGAATCGTATTCCATCAGAGAACCTCAAGCAGCCATGCGCAGTTACACATTTCGTTTTGACATGGATATACTTTTTAAACAGATTAGTAACAAGCTTGGTGGTTTACTGAGACAGAGTTAAATATCGTGTCCCAACACAAGGATGTACATTCATCTATAAGAGCATTAGCGTCAATGTTATTCTTATTGCAGAAGGAATAATAGTTATGATGGAGATTCGGTTCTAGAGAGAATTCATAAATAAGAGATCATGGTCCAAAATGCTAGGTGGGTCAATTCGGTCGTGCGATAAAACCTTTCACAGTCGGCTACGAGAAGCAAATCGAGAATCGAAGGATTAGTGGCATTAAAGTACGTAGGAAATGAGTTCACAATATGCAGGTGGACAGAGAGTAGGATATGAGAGAATTGGTTGACTAAATTATCATGCCGTCTCAAATTGACATTCAAATCACCTCCCACAATCACGTTCTCATATCGTTGCCCTATATGTGACATTGTATTCTCAAACTCGTTAGCATTAGTAGCGTCAAAACAGTTGGGAGGACAGTATACCGAGGACACAACGTACTTTTCATTTGTAGAACCTATCTCGGCGCAAATGAACTCAATTGATTGTTCCTTGGAAGAGGCAATCACCTTTACCTCTAACAAAAATCGCAACCCCACCGCCTGGTCGACTTTTGCGGTCATTACGAAGTAACGTATAGCCTGGAATGGATATAAGTGATGAGGGGACAACGTCGTTCAACCATGTTTCACATACAAGAATTACATGCACTTTTAAGTCAGAGAACATGTAACGAAACTCGTCAATTTTATTTCTAATGCTTCCCGCGTTTACCGTACAGACATGCAAACCTACAGAACGATTACACAGGATTCCGAGTAGTGCTCTCACCTTGTCCAAACATGAGTAACTACCCATTATCAAGCATACAACGGTGACCACCAACGCATTCATCAAAACTCGCACGATCCATAAAAATATATAAACAGGGACAAAATAAAATGATAAATCTCCGCAACAGAAAAGTATATACACGACCAGACAAGGATATTCGCAAAAATTAGCATGATAAATTCATGTAAATTTAAATTATAATAGAATAAAGGAGAAATCCAAGTATATAGCTAAAGCAATAAAATTCAAAATTATAATTAATAATCCTCTAAATCTAAGAATATGTATAGCAACTAATTCAGATAGTTATATAGTTAAAGCAATAAATTCAGAGAATTCAAAATAACAGTTAATGAGCTTTAAATCTAAACAAATAGCTAAAACAATAAATTCAAAGTTAGAATAAGTGAGCTTTAAATCGTTTAAGTAGTTTAGTAGTGAATCCTCAGCATCAATGGATATACTTCAACAATCGTCGGCAATTCAGTTTAAACAATAATTATGTAATTGCTCTTGGTTGATTATTTTCATCTCCTGGTCTTCCTGGGTACGCTTAATATATAGAAAGCCATTTCTCGTACGTCATCTGCGACGAAGGTAATTTTGCCTTAAGGCGAAAAGCATCAGCGTAAGGGGAGACCACATGTCAAATTACTGCCCCGTATTATGACGTCGCTTAATCGCTGTACCCGTTGATGATCGTCGGCATGCTCACGTAGAAGGTTTGCCGTCCCCTGCAGCTCTTTAATAGATGCTTCACAAGCAACTATTCGACCGTTTAGAGCAGAGATGACATTATCGATTTTTGAAGAGAAACGTACTTCCAACTGTTATGTATATGTAAGTTCCTATCAGCCTAGAAATATTATATACACTTATATCAAATAGATAATACATTCATGTGTACAGGGATAGCCCGCTAGAGATAACTGACCAGCACTCTCGCGTACACTTCACTTCTGTTCGAGACTTGTTAGAAATAAGATCATTTTTAGAATTAAATAAATTGAAATTAAATTGAAGTGTGTTACTTGTGTTCTAAGTGAAAACATAATAAAAATGGCGACGAGGAAAATATATAAAAAAAAACAACGTTTCGAATTAGTTATTCAAGCGAAAACAATAAAATGGAACAAACACGTGTATGTGGTCAAAAAGAAGGAAAAAATACTTATTGTGATCTAAATTAAAACTAGTAAATGAGTAAAGAAACTGAGAAATCTGATTTAAAAATTAAAACTAGTGAAATTAAAGTTCCAGTAAATCCTCTAAAAGCAATGTCAAGTTTAATTGGAAGCATTGAACCCTTCATGGCGGGAGGCAATTTTGAAGAATATGAGATGAGATTAAGGCAATATCTCATAGTGAATGATATACCAGACAATAAAAAAGTACCGCTGTTTATCACGTGCATCGGTGCAGATGCATATTCGGTACTCAGGCGGATGGACAAATATTCATGAGACCATCTTTTCCAAAACGTTTTTTTTCATCTGTTGAATTGCGTGCCATCTTTTTAACGCATGTACATTTTCTTCAATAAGATGCGCTTCTCCAAGTGCTGTTATTGCCTTGGCGATTAGACGATTTCCTGGGGTGAGGGCGTCGAGATTTTCGGATCATTTGATAAACTACATAATGGTCGTGAGTTCAACACTGCTTCGATTTGTGTTAATAAAGTGCTGAGCTCTTCAAAGGTTAACACTGTTTGGCATAACGTTCTTTTTAAATGGTGTTTAACGCTCTTTACTCCGGCTTCCCAAATGCCACCAAAGTGTGGAGCGAGTGGGGGGGTTAAAATGCCAATTAACGCCCTCACTAGCTGTTATGCAAGCCGTCTATTCATTTGCTTCTCTAATGGCCTGGATTAAATTTCGTTTCAAAATTCTGTCGGCCCCTATGAACGTTGTCCCATTATCAGAGTATAAGTTCGTGCACAGACCTCTTCGAATGGTAAATCTTCTAAAGGCAGCAAGAAATGCTTCGGATGTCAAATCTGAGACAGCTTCGATGTGGATCGCCTTAGTTGCCATGCAGACAAAAAGACAAATATATCCCTTGTAGATTTTAGCTCCTCTGTGTTTTGACATTTTTAAGTCTATTGGACCTGCGTAATCAAGTCCAGTATTTTCAAATGGTCGAGCTTGAGTTACTCGTTGGATAGGCAAGTTTCCCATAATCTGTGTTTGATTATGGTGTCGATGTCTTGCGCAAGTGACACATAGAAAAAAATTTTGCCTTAACCGTGGACGCACCGTTTATGATCCAGTATTTTGTGCGCAATGTATTTAAAACTAGTTGAGCACCACCGTGCAACGTTGTCATATGATATTTCAGAATTATGATGTCTGTTATATGATGCTTACTGGGCAAAATAATAGGGTGTTTTGTATCATATGGAAGGTTTGAATGTTCTAACCTTCCCCTTACTCGAAGTACTCCTTCCTTGTCGATGAAAGGATTAAGCCTTATGAGAATGCTTTTTTTCGTTATTGGTTTCCCGGCTTGCAGTCGGCAATATTCTGATTGAAAAATTTCTTTTTGTAGACATTGAATGATTGCTGTTGTGGCCTCCTTTAATTCTCTGACCTTTGGATACGTCATTGAGCTTTGTTGCTCGGAACCTCTGTTATTGAGAAATCGGCGACAATACGCCGTAATGCGTAATAATTTGTCGAAGGATGAATATTTTCTCTGTAGTATAAATTCATCTTCTTGCTGCGTGGTGAGCAATACTTGGGATGATTTAATTTCCAAATCTGTTTCGCAGACGTCATTGGATGTCGGCCAGAGTTCTTCAGCTTGTGATAGCCAGGATGGGCCATTCCACCAACTGTTGTTGTGAACTATTGACGATCGCATAATACCCCGAGAAGCTATGTCTGCCGGATTATCCTTTGTTGGTATGTACCTCCAGACATTGTTCTTTGAATTTTCTTGGATCTCCACTACTCTGTTTGCTACGTATGTTCGCCATTTGTTTGTTTGGCCTTTGATCCAAGCAAGTACTATCTTGGAATCAGATCAGGAGACCACTTTGACGTCACATAGTTGCACGTCCGACTTAACTTGCGTAATCAGTTTACTTAGTAGGACTGCTCCACACAACTCCAATCTCGGTATTGAAACAGGTTTGATTGGAGCAACCCGTGTTTTAGATATAACCAAATTGGTGTATATCTTACCATCAGTATGCGTCAATCGAAGGTATACGATAGCAGCAACTGCTTGAGTGGAAGCATCACAAAAGCCATGTATCTGACAATTGATCATTCCTGGGTGTAGGTTGACCCATCGTGGAATTTTAATTTCACTGAAATGATGCATTTCGTCCTTGAACTTCGTCCACTCATTTGCGATATTTATTGGAACATTCTCATCCCAGGAGCATCCACTGATCCACAATTTTTGAATTAAAATTTTCGCAAGTACTATGCAAGGCGCTATCCATCCTAGCGGATCGAAAAGCTTAGCCACTTCTCATAGAATTTTACGTTTAGTCCTAGTAGTATATTGGACATTATCTGCCTTGAATGCAAATGAAAATTGATCTGCTGCTGGATGCCATTGTATACCTAATGCCTTGATATCGTTTCCCTCCTGAAATATAAGAGGTAGATCGATTTCTCTATCATCTGGCGGAATATTTTCCAATAAACTTGTGTCGTTTGCGGCCCATTTCCGCAAATGGAAACCACCCCCTTTGAAAAATGCGATGAGTTCCTGTTGTAGTTTTAGTGCCGGGGATATTGTGTCTGCTCCTGTCAGGACATCATCAACATATAAATCTTCCAGCATTGTTTTTGATGCTACTGGAAACTTTTTACTATCATCGACCGTTAATTGTTGTATGGTTTTTATAGCCAAATAAGGGGCTGCTGTGGTGCCAAACGTGACTGCCACCAGCTCGTATTCTTTAAGCTGTGCAGTCTTTGTATCTCTCCAGAAAATTGTTTGATATCGTTGATCATCTGGATGTATCCGTATCATGCGATACATTGCGGGACGACCATCGCCAGTGGCAGGTGGAAGATATGGAAGATTTGACTTGAATCGAGTAAGAATTGTTTGTCTAAAATTTGTTAGCATTGCTCATGATTAGTTTGTAACAAAATATCAGCGTATTCTGCGATCTTATAAAAGGATTCGCTTCGATTCATTCCGTATTTTGTAGTTGTAGTTTACGTAGTCTGGTGTTACTCGACACCTTTCGCTGCCTTTTTCTTTGTAAATGATCTAGCCATAACAGAGCATGTGCTAGTTTTTGTATCCGCGCCCTGGATGGGATTTGATGTACCTACTACATGTAATTTTATGTCGCTGAGTGTTGACTGTGGTTCTGTATTGTTTAAAGGAAATCAGGTACAATAAATAGTATTTGCCCTGTGCGTCTACCTTTTATGTTGTGTTTACGTGTAGCATTATACGTTAGGTGAAATTTGTACGTCACCATGTATAAATAGTTCCACTTTTGTAGCGCATCTGTTTATTGTTGTGTTCTAAAGAATCTGCATTTGTGTACCTGTATCTTCTGTGTGGGTGTTATTGAGAGTTATTTGAGGGAATCTTTGTCGCAGCGCTTATTGTGTGCTTATATCAATGTTTGTTACTAACAAAATAATTTAAAATTGTTTCCTGTATGTGATGTGTGAATATGGGGAAGATGTGCTATGTGGCGCTGCTCCAGGTAGTCTCATCTTGTATATTGCTTGTGCCCAAAGTGTGTGTCACAAAAATTTGTGTTGTACCTACTGTTAATTATGTGGAATGATTCAGGTGCACACTAATGCGGTTTTGCGGGAAATTATACCTATAGCATATTTCGTTTGGTCCCATAATTAGAAATTGCATGACCATGTGGTGTTGATAAGTTGGGTATATCTGGTTAAGAGTTTCCGTGTCGATGTTAATTGTCGTGTTATGTGAAATCGAGAAAATTCAGTCCGACGTTTCTTACGAACACCTCTGAAACATGGACAAAATTATCTTAATAAAATTCGATTTTTGTGTGCAAAGCTGTCGTTTATTTTACGTGTTACTTAACTCGGTGTGCCTTGTTTCCATTTTCAAAAACGGAAGTCTCTCTCTCCAAAATGGTGTTGGTTCCTTTTCCTTTTTTTTACAATTTTGTTGACAATTGTACTAGAATAAGTACCATTTTAATGGAAACATTTTGATTAAACTAATATTACTGACTTTAAATTTAGTTACAAGATTTTAATAAATAATTTGCAATAAATTTAGTCCAGTCAGTAGGGGTTTTTGCCCTACAAAAGGTGGGGTAGTTGTGATTTTGAATTATGGGATTCAGTTCCGGGCCTCGATGAAAAATCCAAGATGAAACCCTGGGGGGGGGGGGTGTTCGCCATCTAGGATTAAAGGTACCAAAAATTTGTTTTTTTAGGTCATTCCTCAACGGTTGATCCTACGACAAAAATGTGCAAATATAAATTTGAAGAAAAAGGTAGTGATGGGATTATATTGTCATCATTGAAAATTCTCGCTATATTAGCCAATTGAATTTCTTTTTGCGGGAGTTTGAAAATTGTTAATATTCCCTTCTGACATATACAAGACGTGGTATCACAATCACTGATGGCATGGACCGCTGTTATATAGGTATCTCCGAACTGGGTTAACTTCAATAATACTCTCTTCTCTTTTGTTTTGTCTTATATTTTAAAATTCTTTTCCATTAAAAACCTTATTTTTTAATTTTAAATTTCCTTCTCACAACAAAAACTTTCTTTTCTATTTTCAAATTTCCCTTTTTAATTTTCAATTTGTTCCTTTTCACAACTTGTGAGCTCTAGTCTCGGACGTCGGAGGGAGTGCCGATTTATAATGGACAAATCAGTTTTTCAAAAATAAAATTTTTTATTGAAAAATTCCATCTAACTTGCTTAACCTAGTATCACAATTCAGTTCAATAAAAATTCAATATAAAATTAACCTACAAACTGTTGTGTTCAATAAAACCACTAACTATATATATATATATATATATATATATATATATATATATATATATGTATATATATATGTATGTACATACTACACTTCATTATTCTTGTCACACTGTTCTTGGCTGACTGGTGGCTCCGGCTCGATCTGTTAATAAGAGCTGACTGACTCAGTGATTGAGCGATGAACCCGAGCGACTCGCCTTACAGAACTTTCAGCTGACATCTGCTGACATACATAATACATACACTACACCTCCTTTCCCTTTAAAAAAAATGAGAAGCCTCTAACTAGCCATGACAATTCAGAATTCAAAGTAATAATAAAACAAGTATCCTTACATTGTAAAAAAAAAATATATATATATATACCTATTAACAGGGTGTCCCGTAGGTCGACGTCAAGCCGGAATCGGGTGATAGACCAAATCATCACAATTATCAGAAAAATATAAAAAAATCTAAGTCACGTATTTTTCAAATTATAGACATTTCTTTTCTTTTCGAGAAAATGTACACCCTGTGATGGTTTTTCAGCTCCTGTTACTACAAATTTTTATTTTTTTTTTCAATTTTATTTCTATAATGTAATCCCGAATAGTACTTATGTAACCTGTATCTTTAAATTCTAAGCCAACTGTTCCAGCTTGGAAGAAAATGTCACATTTTGCCGAACCAAGAATAGAAAATTAATATTTCGCACAACTTTAACTGACTGTGATGAAATAAAACTGTACTACGCCCGTTTGGCAAGTAACTTTAAAAGTTGACGCATTTAATATGGATTGTACAATGTTATAATACTTGCTACAAAATTTCTTAATTACGGAAAAAAAATTTTCTTCAAGAAACCCATTTTCGAAAAATATTTTTTTACCTCCTAAAAATGATTCTAGTTTGAGTGAAACGGAGAGTCATTGCAGAAGTGTGAGTGCGCAATATAGTCTTACTTGGTTTAGTTCCTTCTTTATTTATTTCGTGCCCTAAGTATTGTACACTGTTTTCAAAAAATTTGCACTTATTGTCCTTGACCTTCACTTTATGTTCTTGCAACCTGCTTAGAACTTCAATTAATTTTTCTTTGCACTCTTCTTTCGTGGCTGCACCTATTAGGATATCATCTAGATATTCAAAAACTTTTTTAATTCCTTTTAAAATTTCATCTATTAATTTTGAAAAGTAGGCGGGGCTGAACTAACACCAAAAGGAAGTCTCTTATATCGAAAAAGCCCTTTATGAGTGTTTATTGTTAAATATATTTGTGATTTCTCAGATACTCTCAGTTGTTGATAAGCACCCGTTAAATCCAATACGCAAAATACCGCACAGTTAGCTAGCCCTGCTAGAATGTCCTCAATACGCGGTAAGGGATAATGTTCAGTTTTTATGAATTTATTTATTCAAAACTTACAATCTCTACATATTCTAATGCAATTATCTAACTTCGAAACCACTACGATTGGGGAAACCCAAGTGCTATGTCTCATCGGTATTAGAATATTTTCTTTTACCAGCCGCAGTAACTCAATTTCCACTTTTTCACGTAATCCGAACGGTACAGTGTAGGGCTTAAAACACAATGGTTTTGCATTTTCAAGTAAGTATTTCGGCTTCAAAACCCGTAATAGGTTCTGTCAAATCTGACCTAAAAACATCTTTATATCGCTCCTTAATGTTACCATCCTGAATTTGCTTTCGCTGGATGCTTAAACTATTTAAAATGAAATTGTTTCCAATCCGGGTAAAGTATGTCAAGCCATCAACGGCCCAGCAGCGGCGTAAAATTCTTTTTACTCCTTATAATAAATAGCTTCAAAAAACTTTTACCTGTAATTCCTCGTTTTCAATTCTTACTGTCACTGGACAAATTCGCGCGACTTAAAGCTGCTCCGCTGTAATAACTTGTAGTGTATTGTCAATACTTATGAGTTTTTCCTGTCCGAATACGATATTGAATTGCTCCCAGGTCATCACACTGACACACGCACCAGAGTCTACATCCATTTTAATATTATGTGCATTTATAATCCGTTCTACTGTACATGGCTCGTTTCTACCTGTAACAAAATGTAAACTTTTAATCTCTAACTCATCTAAATTATATTCAATAGAGCTTCCCCTAACATCTCGTTCAGTATCACTTTCCGTTTGTTCTTCTTCCAGATGATATATTCTTTAGATGTTTGCCGTGATGGTTGCGGTCCCTTTTGTTGATACTTTTGTTGATTTCGCTTTATATCTCGATATCTGCATTCTCGTGCCATGTGTCCATAATTCGCACAATTAAAGCACTGTCCCATACTAGCACTGCCTCTTCGTTCTCGTTGCTGGTTATCCTTATTATCACTGTCATGATTGCTTTTGTAATTTTTCTTCTGTTGATCATTCCCGTTGTAATTGTTTTTATAGCCTGTAACTACATTTGCTGCCACCGGATTAAATAATTCCAAGCCAGACTGAGTCAGATGGTTATTGTGTGAACTTTTCATGCCTCATTGAAGGTCAGATTTGCTTCACCTAGTAGTTTTGACTGCAATTTGTCATCTCTTCTCCCACACACAAACTGATCTCGTAGCGCATCATTCAAAAAGGCATTAAATTCACATTTGTCGCCTGTGTTTTTAATTCTACTATGTAATCGCTAACACTCTCGAAACTATTTTGTTTTCTGCTATGGAAGATGAACCGTTCCGCTATTATATATATATTTTTTTATTTGAAATGGTTTTCGAGAATTTTAACTAAATCTGTATAACTTTTTTCACCCCGTTTTTCAGGAGCCACTAATGACTTAAGAATATTATATTCCTCCGGTCCGATTAGCGTTATTAAATACGAGCTTTTAACTTTGTCATCTGTTATTTGGTTAAATGTAAATAAATGCTCGAGGCGGTCTCGATAGTTTTCGAAATTACTATCTGGCGTACAATATTCAATTGTGCCAAAAAATGTGGATGTTGTTTTTTTCTGAATACACACTTTTTCTTTTGTTTCACCTTTTTACCTCGTCGCCATCTATTGCGTTCAATAAAATTACTAACTATATATATAGATGTATGTACTACACTTTATTATTGTTGTCGCACTGTTCTTGGCTGGCTGGTGGCTCCGCCTCGATCAGTTACTAAGCGCTGACTGACTCAGTGATTGAGTGATGAACCAGAGCGACTCACCTTACACAAATTTCAGCTAGTATCTACTTACATACATAATACATACACTACACAAACTATTACAATTCAAATCATTAAAAATTTAAACAAATTAGAAATTCAAATTAAAAAAAAAATTATACGGCTTCTTGCTTGCTTTAGTTCTGGAAAAAAAATAAGAAGAAGAATTGAGCAGCTGGCAAAAAAATAAATTACAGATATTGGTATTAATTGACATAATGCCTTTGTTGCTGCGTGAGGAGGGCACCAGGGTAGTAAAATGATTTGTTAACCAAATCAGACACTCAGATTATCTCTGATCAGAGTTATCTTCTATGGTGGCGCGTGAGAGCACCAGGGTAGTAAAATGATTTGTTAAAAAAATCAGACACTCATTTTATCCCTGACCAGAATTATCTTCTGTGTAAAAGGATAGGACGCTCAGATTATCCCTGACCGAAAATATCTTCTGTATGATAGGAAATTCAGGTTATCCCTGACCAGAATTATCTTCTGTGGAAAAGGTAGGAAGCATGATTCTTTATTACTCAGATTATCTCTGATACAGATCAACTCTACCAAAAGAATGGAGCCATCTACTGAATTTCGTCGGCTTTATATTTATAGCTGATATAACCAGTTATGTCTTTTCGTCTCTTGGTGTTGCCCTAGCAACGATTGATGTGATATCTGAATATACCACAAATAGCTGGTTGACGTATGTCACTTGCTGTCATCAACAATTCTAAATATTAGGAGGTACATATGGTTTTATTCATTTTTTGTATTTATTAATAAATTCTGATTGCTTTTTGGTGAACTGCAGCTCCGGGGGGTTCTAGTGGATGTTTCCTGATTTGGTTTGAGCGGATTCAGGAGAGCATTTCTGATGGAAATATGGAAACTATCAGATAAATATTTTTTGTTTATGGTTCCAAACTTGGTTCATTGTGTATATTTTAATTTGTATTTTAGGAAATATAATTTTCAACAAGGAAAAGCATCAGGGGAATTGATACGTTGGTAGGATATTCAATTTGGGATGTCAATTTATGTGAGGACAGAACATAACTAAAACCTTCCTTTTTTAATTTTCAATTTACTCTTTTTCACAACTTAAACTTTCGTTTTTAATTTTTAATTTAATCTTTTTTCACAACAACCGAAACCGCCGCGACCAAGTTCATAAAACTAACTCGCTTTCTTGATCACTCTAACCGTGATCAAGAGCCGTTGTTAAGGGTAGAAAATGCTGAATTGCATTTTCTTACCCTAAGGAAATTTTAACATTTATTCTGGACTTGATTGGACGTATGTACATACATATTGCATTTTTCGCGACAAATTTTACTGAAGGTACTATATATCTGTGTGAAAAAATTGTGCCTTCAATATTGCCTGTACCTGGCTTTATGAAAAAGATATCTTTATTTACTTGAATTAAAGCCACCAAGAGATCAAGGGGATCAACATCCACGCCGACTACAGATTTACGTCCATTGTTCAATGTTTCTATTTCAATTTTCGCAATAACTGGTTCCGCATCTATGTCTTGTTTTACAACGAGTTCTTTATTTTGGCGAAATTCTGTTAACAATGAAATCAATCTGATATTGTTCTTTGCATTTGAAAAAAATTATCTTGAGGGACAGTAGCCGTCACATTCCATCAAAACTAATTTCCGCACATTGGCTATTGATGTATCGTCGATGCTGATCAGATTTTCTGATACTCCAGTCAGACTGGTTGGGACGGTTAAGCCGGTGGGGGGCGCGAAGATCTTTATACCTGGATTTAAGGTCGAGCACACTATGTAATGCTTGGTACTTGTCGAATTCTTAAATAGAATATATTTTTGTATGAGTATACAAAGTTACAAAGAATTCACAATTTTCTTGCGTATTTGACGAATTTCGGTATAATTATCCTATACTAATGGTGGCATCTCTGGATAGTAAAGGTCATTTATCTCGAAAGCCGGCAAAGTGGGATGGTTTATCTGGGTCGGGAATCAAGTACATAAGGGAGAAAGTCGAATTTGCCACACTTTTTTTTTCTTGAACGGATAAACTCTTTTGCTTCTCCGCGTTATATGTGAGTAAGGTGTATTACCTGTACTCCTGCTGAATGGTGCAGTATGTGCAACACTTACGCACCGCAGAAAGAAAATTTATGATTTTCAAATAAAACACCCTTTTGGTTGAAGAATTACTTTTTGACTAATATTTTTCTATTTAACAAATCGGTTATTTATACTATACATAGGAATAATATCTCTGACAAAACAATAAAAAAAAAAAACAAAAAAAATTGAAATCGAAATTTTCTCAAGCACCAAGCTGACCGATCATTTTATTTTCATGAAAAAGACATCAAATTCCAGCGCATAAATGCGACGCTGAAGGCAACAATATGCCGTGTACGTGAGAACGATTCTTTTCTAATTTTTCTGATGACGATGAAATTCGTTATCGGAGTAAGCTGCTTGGGAATTATTAACATCCTCCTTCGGCTTGACCAGCTTCTGGGCAAAGTTCTTGGCTGACGAGTTCCGGATCTATTTCGAATTGTCTCGCAGCCATCGTCCGTTGGGCTGGAATTGGTGAATTTCTTGGTGAATTATGTTTACTTCCTGTGCATTTTATGCATAGCAAAACTGCTGCGATGGTGATGGTTAGCAGGAGTGCGGTGTATCCCGGGATAAAATGATGTACGTCATTAGTATGAATTTCTTCGTGTAGTATTTCATTCCTTTTGAGTTCTTGGATCTTCTTCTTTACGTCTTCTATTTCTTCCCATATGTAATGATGTTCGTTGGATGCTGGAAGTTTGAGAGTAGGATGCAGAGGCTTCTGGGTGTATGAAATCGGTAAGATTTTGTGTGGGGATTGAACCATCATTACATTGTATGTGGATAGGTGTTGTGTGCTTGAAAAGTTAATAATCAAGCCTAATTTCGCAATTGGTTTGCATGCCCAGAATTCCTGTACCTGGTAGTACCTGTTGAACGGTGTTGGTGTTACAGACGACAATGATGCTGGTGTTTCCTTTCTCGGAATAAATCTATTTGTTTGGATTATAGAGGTGAATCAATTTGGGGAGGTTTTCCGCATTAATTATTTCGCAAGTGATGGATGGTTGCGCGTATATCAGTAAGTTCAGTTCACAAGAGCTGGCTCCTCTTCGATACATTGGATGGTTTTGAATGCACATGTGCTGTGACTCTCCAATGGTTTTGACATAGATGAATTGTTGAGCGGATAATATTTGTCCTTGTGGAGATTGACGACCAGAAATTCAGCTGATGGGTTGAGAGCTACTAAACGCCGTTGATTATTACTGTTACTGGAATGATGCGATATAGTTCAAACTCCTCAAAAGGTAAACAAGGGGAGCTTTATTCGAATATTACATTTTTTTTCTTGCTGCTCGACCTTCGACTTTCATAAGATTATAAAGTTGAAGTAGATTATCTGTTTTTTTGGGTAATCTGATCGTTGATAGTAAGTGATCTTTTATTGTATTTATTTCTTCCTTTAGTTGCCGCGGAGACAATAGCTGGGGGTTGATTTTCCGTGGTGAGTGTCAGTAAGTACATTCAAATTTTATGTTTGAGCTCGTTGGTACTTCATTGTCATCAATGTTAATTGCAAAGCCCAAGTGGAAAATGTCTCAGCCACTCTCCGCTGGTATATATCTTCTGTAATATTGTCGAGTTGGGTGGTTATGATCATTATATGAATCTTGATGGTCTCTAAAGGGCTAGTCATGCTTTCCTGATCTTGTTTTAATACACTTACAGTGGAGTTTATCACAGATGTTTGATTAACTTCAGTAAATGATTTTCATTGGTTCCTATTTGGTCGAGGGTTGTTGATAATTTTTCGGCATATTCTGAGTGTAGGATCCCAAAAAGTGCTTCCGCTATTCTGCCGATTATGTTAAGTAGGACTCGCCTTGGTCTCTTTGATGAGGAAATTTGGAGTAGCTCATTACTGTGGGCGACTTCTTCTTTCGATGAAACAAGTTGATCAGCGATCAGAGAACAGTAGCTTGTGCTTTTGAGCATACTACATATATGCTGTAGGTTACCTATCCAGTGATAATTGCGTCAGCCTCCTTCTAATATTCTCCCATGTTGTAGTATACTATAAGAACCACTCACTGCTGACAAAGTTAGCAGAACCGAGATTCTCAAAATATATCCCCGGTTGTGACTTGAATGGAATAATCCGAGTTAAAGGATTTCCAAGAATAGGCATAGTTAAACATGTTAGTAGGAGCATACTTGTAACTGGACTTGACGATGCTCGAAGTTTTCGCCTTTTAGGGCCCAGGATTTGGATGAGATACCTCGTAACGCCATATCTGCTGGATTTTTTTTCGGATGAAATATGTCACCAATGATCGTATTTTAGTGTATCTTGTATTTCTACGACCGTGCTGGCAACGGAAATTTTCCCATTTCGAGGGATGCTCTTTGATCCATTGCATCCATTGTGTCCAAGCAGCTATTGGAATGTCCTTGAAAATGCATGCCTTGTACTAATTTTTTATTAGCTTCACGAGTGTTACGTCCTCCCGCCGTGCTTTCCTATAAAAAGGGGGAAGAGCGGGCAAGCGGAGAATTCGTTGTAGTCGATTCAAATAAAAAATATTAATTCACAATTTTATTTATTAAAACTTTCTATAAAATTTAACTTGATTGCTTTTGAAAATTCGAAATTAACACTATTTAACACTATGTATGTTGAAATCAAAGATGTATGTAGAATCAAAGAGACGAGATTCGGGGACGATCCGCCGCGCACAAGTATATATCCAAAACTCGAAAATCTTTTCTATATTGCCCGTTTAGGTACCGCTGACGCCTTTAGCGCAGCGTCAACATATTTCCACTTTTTGCCCGTTTTATCACGTAGACCATCGCAACTTTGTATGTCTGAAATTTAATATGCCACTTGTGTGCACTTATCTCTTAGTAAAATTCTGTTTATGTTGCTTTAATCGCTACAAAAATTTAGATTTTAGGACGGCTATAAGTGACAAATGGAATATGGGAAAATGAAAGTGCTTGAATAAGCAATCGTTACAAAAATTTATATTTTAGGACGGCGATAAATGACAAATGAGAATGGGGAAAAATGAAAGTGCTTGACTAAGCAAAACAAAAATATGGGATACATATGTGATGGTTATGATGGCACCATCATAACACCATCCCCCTAAAAAAAAGGAAAATTATGTCCTGAAGGGATCATGAGTTTTCTTTGTGCGGCATCGTCCAGAGTCCCTCTCTATATGAATATTAACCTATTTTTTTTTATGTTATCGTAATCATAGTACCTGAATTTAAAAAATGAAACAAGTTAAGACGAGATACAAATACGTAATTATTAATTTATATATGTTATTATCTATGTTATAACAAATAAAATGAAATAAAAGATTAAAAATTACTAATGCATACAAGAAAATATGCGTTTGAATAAATGATTACGAAATATTAATTGATTTTTTTTATACATTTAAAGAAAATTAAGTAAATGATTACAAAATACTAATGCGTAATCTACTAACTTAGGTATGTTATTGGTTATCATATTAAGTTTTTAAACAAAAGAAAGAGAAGGATTGAATGATACAAAAATTTATTCGTTTACTTTTCTCTTTTTTGATAATGTTTTTTTTTTACCATAGTATATAAAAATTACAAAACTTATGCTGAGGAAATTAAACTTTAAATTGTACATTTTTGATTGCATCTTTTTGATGATTTAATCTCTAATTAAGGAAAATCTAACCTCACCTGGTTCTCTCTCGGTCATTTCTTGCTCGTTTTCGGTTTGGATTTCTTCACCATTCTCAATGGTTTCGGCAACGTCAGTTTTGCATTTACACGAGAGGAGTCTTAATACGCGTTTATAGTTTCGAATAAAGGACATATATCAAAATTATTAGTAGCACGGCGTAACCCAATGCATAATGGTGTATCTCGTGGGTGTCCAGTGCTTTAAGTCCAACATTCTCTTCGGTCTCCAGATCTTTGTCAGCTGTATATTTGACAAACTTTGTGGCATTGTTGCCTACCCTTGGATAGGATCTCGTTTGATTTACAATATACGAGATGTTTAAAGGGGGTACGAAAAATTTCTTTAATTTATTGACTTTGGAGGTGTAAGCTTGAATAGTGAAATCTCTTGTCCTGAGATAACAAGAGTCCGTTAACTCTACGATTCCAGTGCCAGTGAGTATGTGCGGATATATTTTATCTTGGCACACTACATCGACTGTCATATTAAACCGAGTTGAATATAGAACATTTATTAATTTGCGATAGTTGGATCCAAAAGGATTTTCAGAAGATTCTCGTAAACCGCACGTGCTTGGGACATTACTTTCTCTTCGGAGAAGTGCCAAATCGCACATGATGTTGCTGGCTTGGTAATTGAAAATTAGGTGCACTAATCGGCACAAAAAAAGATCATGATTTTCTGTTAGACAGCTGGCAAGCTCTGTTTGGGACATCTCGTAATAGTGTTCTCTATTATAGTCAACTACTAGATAGTCCGTGGTAGGTTGTATAAAAACAAATTTTTCTCCAGCAGGTGTGGGCAAAGGGATAGCCTTATATAATTGATAGTTCTCTCTGAATGGCAGAGGTATTTTCAATTCATATATGATTCTGTCATTTAGCACACCGGCTTTCATTTCACTTATGTGATATATAGGTAAGAGGCTGTTTTAGATGTTCGGATAATCTGACATTACTTGTCAATTCTTTTCGTATGGTGGTAAGAATGTTTTCTAACTGATGGGTGTAATGATATTCGGGTGTAGTTTACCATGACGAACGCGGTAACCAAATCGATGATAATGTTAAATGTGTTTTGGTAACGCATTATTACAAGAATTGTAAGGGAAGTTAATGATTCTAACTCATTAATGAACACGTTTATCCATAGTCATATCATAATTTCACCAATCATCATTTTGACCGTTCGTAACTTTGTGTTTAGAGCTACCAACTGTGATTCCATAGCGCTGTGGGTTTTGTTAAGAATTAATAGTTGTATCTAAAATAGTAGTTTGGTTTCTAATTAATGTTAATAGGTGCTCTTCATTTTCTTTTAACGTGTTTATTTGTTTGTCGTAGAATACAGCATCTTCTGAATTCAATGTACCAAACAATGATTTACTTATAGTGCCTATAATATCAAAAGGTGATCGTTTCTGTCTAGACCCTTCGTGCAAAAGACTGCTTTTATGGGTTAGTTCCAGCATCAAGTGCGTCATCTCCATAACTGTACTATTGCACAACTGTACAAAACTACTTTCAGCACTTAAAGAGTAGCACAGACTACTTATTTCGTTTACAAGCTTGCCCAAGTCCACCAAAGCAGCTTTCAAGTGGTACAAGTCGTAGAATATAATCACTTTCCACTCATTTGCATAGAGCTAAACCTTGCCAATCTCCTCAAAGTAAATCCCCTGGGTTGTGACCAAGGTTGGTAATGTTGATTCCACCCCCGTATATTGGCATGGCGAGTAACATGCTCAGGAGGAGAATTCTGAGGGGAATTCATTGCCTGAAAAGGGAATGTGTTTAGTTCAAGGTGGCTACAAAATTCATGTTAATAATTGGTCTAATAAGTTTGGTACGTATTTATATATTTTTTGTTTTAAAAAAAATTCTTTAATAAAAAGAAAAGGAAAAGGATTGCGAACGAAACGTCATGAGTATTTATTGTGCTAATCGATGAAAGGTTTGAGTTCATTATTGTGAACTACTTTATGTTTGCTACCGATCCTTATCTTTGAGTTTTCGGGAGAGATCGCTTCGACAATTCGTACAGACCCTCCTAAAGCATTGATAGTTTTCCCTTGAGTAGGCGATTTTTTAAGAAGGATTTTGTCTCCTACAGTAAAACATTTTGGTTCTGAATTCTTGTCGTAATAGACCTTAGATTTTTCCTTTTGTTTGAGTATTGACTCCCTTGCATATTGAAGGCGAGTCCTCAACTAGTTTGCGTAATTATCATAATTATAGCATATTTTCGGTGGTTGCTTTAGTGAGCTTGGAATAAACGGTTGAAATCCATATAAAAGTTCGTAAGGTGAGTAGTTGGTAGAGGTATGTGGTGTAGTATTATATACATACATCGCGTAAGGTAACCATGTGTCCCATGTGAGTGGGTCATTGTTAATATAGTGCCGTAGGTATTCTGCAAGTGTCCGGTGGCTTCGCTCTAGTGCGCCGTTACTTTGTGGGTGGTATGGGGTAGTCTGTATTTTTTTTTTATCTTTAGTAAATTACAGACTTCAGTGAAGAGAAGACTGAGAAAGTTACTGCCTTGATCAGTGAGGAAGGATTACACCGTGACGACATACGATTTGTTATACAAAAGTTTCCGCAACCGTGCTCGCTTCCATATTTTTAAGAGGAAATCCTTCAGAAAACTTTGTGAGGTCATCTTGGAATGTGAGTATGTACTTATTACCTTCATAACTCACAGGTAGGGGCCCCCACGATATCCAAAGCCACTTCTCTCGTAAGGTCTAGAGCTAGTGGTAGTAATCTTCATTGGGTTCACTGAGTGTTTTCTGAGTTTATTCTTTTGGCAAGACTGGCACTTACGAATAAATTCCTTCACGTCCTTTAACATGTTCTGCCAATAATACCCAATCTTTAATCTCTTTATGGTTCTGGATATCCCCTGGTGTCCTCCAGTACCTGAATTATGGTATTCATGGAGCACTTTTTGTATGTCTTCGGGGTTTCTTAATCTCACTCTTGTATCACTGTATAATATTATTAATATGCCGGTCCCTTTAAAGGTATCTGATATAAGATTTTTGAGTTCAATTCGGTCCTTGCTTTCCAAGGCAGGAATCGATAAATGTGCTTTCCTTAAGTTATTTTCTTGCAAGAATAGAGAGTTTCACTTAATATGAGTGCTAAGTTTTCGCGATCCTTTTCGGAACGCATAGGAATGAAAGTTTTTGTTAAAAGGTAGGTGTTTTTGTTATCGTGACTCACTTTAAGTTTCCCTATTTCTAGATGTGAAATTTTTAACTTTTCGCACAGTCTAGTTTTCTGAGCACTGTCTAGTAGCGGAAAGATAAATATTTTATGGTTGACTTCACTATTATTCAGAAGAGATTCTGATTTGTCTATTATCCTTACATGTTCGCTTATTCCAACTAATTCTTCTTCATCGCTAACGGAGTCATCCTTTTCCTGAAGTGCCCGTGTTTGACTGCGAGTAATCATCCTAATGTTTTCCGGTGTTTTTTGAAGTTTCTGCTCTTCACAGATTCGACTTAAAGCGTCGGCGTTATCATTCAGTTTGCCTGGTTTGTATTTTATTTCATATTCAAATTCTTCAAGTTGGATCTTCCATCTCATCAATCTTGAAGATGGTTCCTTACAATTCATTAGCCATTGTAACGGCTTATGATCTATTACAATGATAAATTTTCTGCCATAGATGTATGGTCTAAACTGCTTCGTGGCATAAATGATTGCTAGTAACTCCTTTTCTGTTGTGGAGTATCTTGTCTCTGCCGGATTCATTGTACGACTTGCATAGCATATGGGTTTGTCACTCCCTATTTCGCCTTGTGACAATACGGCTCCGACAGCGAGATCACTAGCGTCCGTAGTCACAATAAAGTCCTTATTAAAGTCTGGATAAATTAGAATTGGAGTTCTTATAAGCTTCTCTTCGAGCTGCTGAAACGCTTCGTCACAAAAGGGGTCCCATTTAAATAACACATGTCTTTTTAGCAAATTTGTGAGGGGTTTCTCAATTTTAGAGAAATTCGGTATGAAGCGACGATAATAGCCAACGAATCCCAGAAAAGATTTTACGTCCCTTTCCTTCTTGGGAGTTGGATAGGACTTGACGTCTTGTATCTTTCCTGGATCGGGACTTACTCTGTTCTCAGATATAATGTGTCCTAAATAGGCTAGCTCCTTTTTTATGAAATTGCATTTCTCTAATTGTAGCTTTAAGTTGTGCTTCCGTAATCTATCAAGCACCTTAATCAATTTTCGATTGTGATCATAAAGATCATACCCATAGATTACCATATCATCAACGTATACGAAACAATGAGTACCATGGAGTCCCATCAGTACGTTGTTCATAAGACGCTTCTTTAATCCAAAAGGCATACGCTTATATTCGAAATGGCCGAAAGGAGTGCTGAATGCAATTTTTCCCTATCATTCTGGTCTACCAGTATTTGGTGGAAACCACTTGCCAGATCTAGCGTACTAAAATATTTTGCTCTACCTAGTTGATCTAGGATATCCGTAATGTTTGGCAATGGGTATGCATCACCCACGGTAATTTCATTGACCTTACGAAAATCTACCACTACTCTCCAACGTTTTTGACCAGTGACGTCTGCCTTTTTAGGCACAAGCAGCAATGGAGAATTCCACGGACTAAAACTATGCTCAACAATATTGTTTTCGAGCATTTCGTTAACTTGCCTGTGGATTTCCGTTTTCTGTGTATCGGGCAATCGATATGGTCGTACAAATATTGGGGCCTTATTAGACTCCGTCTCAATTTTTGTGAGTTATTGCATCAGTAAAAGTCAATTGATCTCCTTCTAAATGGAATACATCATTATATTCGCGACAGATCTTCAAAATTGATGTGCTTTCTTCTGCATTACAGTGCTCAAGACTTAATGCATCTTCTATTTTCTGAAGACGTTTCCTCATTATATTACCATATTCATTACCCTGTACAAAATTATAGGAGTTCAAGTCCTCCCATTCTAATTTTAAGTTTTCTCTATTTAAATGGGTTTTGGTTTCGTTTGTGTTTATTATGAGGACCTTTGCTATGGAATTTTCGGGTTTTATTATAGTATTACCAATGTAAACTCCTGGTGCAAGCTCTTTATTTTTTAAAACTACCTCTTGATTCACATTAACTGGTACGGTTATCACCGTTTCGCATCTTGCTGGAATTTCGATTATTTTCATAGCTTTAGCGACTTTATCATTGTCGTCGTTAAAGCTTGGGCTTGTAAACCATTCTTTCACATTACCTCCTCCAGTACCACTGGAAACAAATTCCGGAAGACTTGGTTCTGAAATGATTATATCATTTCCCTTAAAATTTTCCGTTATAAGTTGTTCTGTTATTGGTTTGATTTCAAGTACATCGTGTTCGTAATCAATTCTACACTTGTGTTTTCACAAAAAATCGTTTCCGATTAAGCCATCGTATGCGAAATTAGCGTTACAGTCCAACAAATAGAATGTGTGGGTTAATTTGTAAGGGTATTTCGTGTAGTCAAAGATGAGAGTGCCATTAATGCTACCTTGGGTTAAGACAGGTTCGCCAAACATTATGGATATGGAACACTGATGCCCAGCATAAGCATTGGTTTTGGCTTGTCTCGACTGTTCCTATCAGGCTTACTTCGGCGCCGGTATCTATAAGAAACACTAAGTAAGTTTTTAATGAAGGAGAAAAAGGCAAAAAGATTGTCGCCCCGTGTTTGGTTACATTTAATGAAATTTTAATAAGAAAATCTAAGGTAGAATTTGCAGATAGGCTTAGCATTCGTGGACATCGGCTGTTACTTGGATACGGGATGGATTGCCGATTACTTCCACTCGGGACATCTCGTTTCCCGCATGTTTCATATTATCTCTTGAATTGGAGTTCATTTGACTGTTATTGGAATTTGGAGCTTTACGGCTTTAAATTCCACTGGGGATGTGATTCACATTGTTTGTTCTTCTACTGTCAGGATATTTTTCTTGATTATCATACTTTTGATAACCAGTGTTTCGATTAGCATTTGCCTTTTGGTTATTGTGAGTTAAATGGAAATTTCTTCTGTCTGACGAGTTAGGAATGCCTTGTTCTTTGTATCGTTGTTGGGTGTTTTGTGCAAGCCGTAGGCGACAGTGATTATACGAATGTTTTAGTTTTTGGCAAAAAGAGCACAGCAAATGTTGTACTTCGGCCTTCACCTGGCGAGGTACAAAATTGGGAACCGTCGTATTTCGGTAACAGGTTTCGATTGTATGGCCCCTTTTGTTGCACCTTTGACACACCGGAATGGGTCTTGGTACCGGTTGACCAACATTTTGTTGAAAATTTCGAACGGAGCTTAAACGAGAGCTTTGGTCTACAGCGTAAGCAACCGAATCTTGCAAGGCAGTATTGTTGTCAGCTTTCACAAGGATTTTCAAATTGGGGATTTCTTAATCCGTCTTCAAAGGCTTGCACAGTTAGTTTGTTATTCTCTTCGACAAGGAATTTTGGTATATTCTCGTCTTCAACGTTATTATACGTTGCTTAATTTAATGAAGACAATAAATGTGTAAGTCTTTGGCCATATTCTTTTACTGTTTCTCTAGGGCCCTGTGACGCGTTTGTTATTTCGTTTTGGACAGTAGAGCGTGATATTTCCTCCTTGAAGTTCCCTTTTAGGTCTTCGGCCAATTCTTCCCATGAATTATAAGTTTTATGTTCGATGAGTTCGAAGGCGGGACCTTCGAATTTGGTTCTCACTATCTTTAGGAAGAGCTTTTTCTCTTCAGGTGTTTTAGCAGATTTGAAAATTATTCCACCACAAGAAATGAATTTGTTAAGTTCTGACGGGTTCCCGTCGAAAACTGGCACTAAATTATATATATCGGTGATTTGAACCTTAATGTCCATGTTCTGTTCGTGCAAATAGTTAGGTAGTTCTTCGAATAAAAGTGCAGTAACTGCTTCTGTGCGTGCCTGGCTTCGAGTAATTACCTTAGGATTTGGGGAAGACGACTGTTGCGTAATCAGTTTCGTATTCTCGTTACCACCTAGTTCTTTGGTTTCACTATTCATTTAGTGTACCACAGTCCCGAAATAAGAAGTTTCACAGCACTATTATAAATACACAAGGTATAAGATAGTCTATGTAGGCAAGGATTATTCTTCCACACCTCAAGGATTTATGAAACTTCCTAGGTTTGTATCATTCTCAAGAAACGTGGAATTAGAAAGTTTGTGGAGACCAAAATATAGGACTCCCAACAGTAGGTAACTAAATTCGTCACAACAGCGCTTACCCTACACAGAAAAGTGCTTATGCAGATGTCACCTTACAACTTTATTTTGCTTGGAATTATTTACTTAGCACTAATTCTGTTTTCAAGTTCTCCTTTTCTTAAAAAACATCGTTGAGTATTTTTGCTAAAATAAAGTTATTTAAACAAAGGTATTTGGTTTTATAAATGCTAATGAATTCATAATCAGGTTGTGATAAAAATACGGCGACAAATGTCACAGTGAATAAAATTATAATTTTTGTTAGCTACTTCCTTGACAACTCTAAATTAAATTAAAATTATAAATAGTATTGTGTCTGAACATATAACCAAATGTGTGAAGAAAATTTGTGTTCACTTCTGGAAGAACCAATCTCTTATAATCCGGACACACTAGATCTAAGAACGGATCCAGAGGCGGCCGATTATTGGCTCGAATGTGTTAAGGATCTTGTCAAAAAATTTGCAATACAAGCGGAATAGCCAAAAAAACCGATCCCACAACGTCGTTTATACAAAAGGGATTTAATCGTTGAAAATAAAGGTCATGCAGATCTAATTATTCAAAGAACAACACAAGAAATGACTCGAGAGAGGTTTTTGTCACCAATTTTCTAAACAATTACACTTGTTAACACTCAATAAATTTTAAACTTTAAATCAATTCTAAGAAAATTAATTACTAATATAGAGATTATATATATTCATGTAGCAGGTAACTGTTGAAATTTCATGATCACCTACGGGTTATATCTTTCGATATTAAGGGACTGCCCGTCCCTTTCAGGATCTCACCAGTGATGGGTCGAGACCGTCCGTCCACCGAACTTCGACTTTAATCACTATTTACACACTTAGGCGATGCACGGTTAAAGGACTGTCCGTCCTACTCAGGATCTCACCAGTGATGGGTCGAGACCGTCCGTCCACCGACCTTTGAATTTTTTTTTTTTATTTTTCCTAATATTACCTCTCCATTTATTATAAACCTTTTACCAGAGCTCTATTTATTTTCAACCTTTAGTTTAGAAAAGTTTGTTTATACTGATTTTAGGTTTAAAAAAATTATTTATTTAAAATTTGTGGAGAAATTTATTTATTTAAATTTTTTTTAGAAAATTTATTTATTTCAACTTCTTGGAAAAATTATTTATTTAAAATTTTAGAGTAAAAAAATTATTTATTTAAAACTTGTGGAGAAATTTATTTATTTAAAAAATTTTATTTTTAGAAAATTTATTTATTTCAACTTCTTGGAAAAATTATTTATTTAAAATTTTAGAGAAATTTCATTTAATTTTAATACGTTTTTTTTTGCAAACTTTATTTATTTCGATTTCTCGAAAAATTTATTTTTTTAATATTTTAAGAAAATTTATTTAGTTATTTAATGCATTTTTAGCAGAAATTTATTTGTTCACAATATTATGAAAATTAATTTAAAATCTTTAGAAAATTTTTATTTATATGAAACTCTTTTTTTTTTTAAGTAACATTTATTTAACTTTTAGAAAAATTTTGCACTTGTAAAACTTGCTTTCCGCGTCGTTGCAACTTAAATCGCGATCGGCACCGCTGCCACCAGTGTTACGTCCTCCCGCTGTGCTTTCCTATAAAAAGGGGAAGAGAGGGCAGGCGGAGAATTGGATGTAGTCGATTCAAATAAAAAATATTAATTCACAATTTTATTTATTAAAACTTTCTATAAAATTTAACTTGATTGCTTTTGAAAATTCGAATTTAACACTATTTAACACTATGTATGTTGAATCAAAGATGTATGTAGAATCAAAGAGACGAGACTCGGGATGATCCGACGTGCGCAAGTATATATCCAAAACTCGAACATCTTTACTTATTGCCCGTTTAGGTACCGCTGACGCCCTTAGCGCAGCGTCAGCATATTTCCACTTTTGCCCGTTTTATCACGTAGGCCATCGCAACTTTGTATGTCTGAAATTTAATATGCCACTTGTGTGCACTTATCTTTTAGTAAAATTCTGTTTATGTTGCTTTAATCGTTACAAAAATTTAGATATTAGGACGGCGATAAGTGACAAATGGAACATGGGAAAATGAAAGTGCTTGAATAAGCAATCGTTAGAAAAATTTATATTTTAGGACGGCGATAAATCACAAATGAGAATGGGAAAATGAAAGTGCTTGAATAAGTAAAAAAAATATATGGTATACATATGTGATGATTATGATGGCACCATCATAACACGAGTAATAATGCACCATTCAAGTCAAGTCATGGTATTGTTGAGAGCTTAATAGGTGCCACCTTAGTTTTTGCAGTTAGAAAGTGTGATACTATTTCACCATTTTCTTGTTCTACTCGTAAGTATACCACTGCAGCATAGGCCTTAGATGAGGCGTCACAAAATCCGTGAATTTGCATCTGTGCACCTGAAGAATAGTGTACCCATCTTGGGATTTGCACTTGTTCCAGCGTTTGCAAATTACTTGCGAATATTCGCCATTGTTGCCCTAGCATGTCTTTTACCGGGTCATCCCATGACAAGCCTGTGATCCATAAGTTGTGCATTAGTATTTTTGCTTCTATCCCGGTTGTGTCACCAGGCTAGTAGATCATATAGTGAGGCAATTCCGGACAATATGCTTCTTTTTGTTAAAACTTCAGGTTCACACAATGGTTTGATTCCGAAGGTGAAGTAGTCTGACTTAGGATACCATTTAATACCTAATGTCTTTATCGACTCAGCGTCTGAGAATATCAAAGAGTCTTTCAGCCCTCTGTGTTCTGGAAGAAATTCTTGTTAAAGCGTATTGTCATTGCTGGACCATTTCCGTAGATTGAATCCAGCTGATCTTAACATTTCAATGAGTTGATATTGTATGGTCATTGCTCAAGTTGTCAGCTCCAGATAACAAATCGTCCACGTAAAAGTTGTGATATACTGCTTTCGCCGCTGAGGGCCACTTGTGGCGTTCATCTTCAGCTAGTTGCTGGAGTGTCCTAATCGCTAAGTACGGAGCTGAAGTGGTACCAAAGGTCACTGTTTTTAATTTATAATCCTTTAGTATTCCCGTCTTTGGATGGCGCCATACAATTCTCTGAACGTTTGATGATCAGGATGTACGTGTATCATGCGATACATCTTCTCCATATCTGCATTCATGACAATTTTGTATTTTCTCCAGTTTATTTATGTCGTAAACAATGTAGCCTGCAGTATTGGTCCATTTAGTAGATGACTGTTAAGCGGCATTCCATTTGTAATTTTTGCCGAGGCGTCAAACACGATGCGTAATTTAGTTGTGCTGCTATCATTAAACACGGCATGGTGTGGGATGTAGTAATGCTGCTCTTGGTCCTGTGGTAGATCTACTTCCTCCATGTGATTTATTTGTATGTATTCATCTAGACGTTTTTCGTATTCTTCTTTAAATTCAGAGTTTTTTGAGAATTGACGTTGTAGGCTCTCAAAACGCCTGATTGCCTCTTGACTAGATTTGCTTAATATAGGTATCGTGTTATGTACAAAAGGTAGCTTCATTTGATACCTTCCTGTGTCTAACCTGATGCAAGTGTCGTTATATATTGTTTGACTCTGTTGATCATCCTTTGTTAAAATTCGATCAGTGGAAACTTCCTCCGTTTCCCAAACTTATCTGAGCTGCATACCTAGCTCATTGGTAGTAGCCATGAAAGTTTTGACATGTGATTCATGTGTTCTGTTTTCTGCAGTCCTGAGTAATATCCAATCGAAGATGGTTTATATCGCTGTTGGACTAGTGTCTGTGCCTTGTACAACTCCTTCTTGTACAATTTTTGCATACTACTTGGCACCCAAAAAAACGTCTATTTTGACAAGTTTCCAATAGGTGGGATCTGCCAGTTTTAGTTTCTTTAAGTGCTGATAACTTTCCTTTGAAATTATTCTGGTTGGTAAGTTATCGGTAATGTTGTTGATTACCAGGAAATTTTCTTCGATTGTTGTCTTGCTTGGACCGCAGCATTGTAGCGTTAGCTTTGTATGCTTGTCTAAATTGCTCATTGAACCTTTGTTTAGTTGAGTTACCACTACCAATGTCAGCATACAATTGGCTTGTAGTTTGTGGCGCATGCTGCTGGTGTAATGAAGGAGCATTCTGAACCTGAGTCAATAACACATCGAAGTATTTGTGGTTTTCCTGATTGATCTTTAACCTTAACTAAAACCATTGATAATAAGGTGTATGATCTCTCCCTATTCATATAGGTTTGAGTCACTTGTGATGATTAGTACTAATTACTGGGCTTGGGGTTGCCTGGCCTCACTATCAGTGTTATTGTGTAGTTTGATTGCCTCTACATTCCTGTGATGCAAATTGTTTGCTTTTACATCCTCGTGCGGTGTGGTATGATGCCTTTTCTTGCATTTGTACACTTATAACTGCTTGAACATTCTGTGACTGAATGCTTCTTAGAGGGACAATTGTTGCAATGTTTGTTTGTAGCAACGATTTTATTTCTGCTTTGTACATCCATTCTTAGGAATTTGTTACATTTTTGTAAGAAATGGTCTCCATTCATGCAGAGCATTTTGTGGAGTTAACCACATGATATGCGTTGGTTGTAGTTGGATTGTTGATACCTTTGACTTGACTTGGTTTGGGCACAATGTATCTGAAATTGCCTCTAGTATTGTCGATCGAGTATCTAAAAAAGAGTTGAACTCTTGATATTTAGGAAGCTCTTGTGATGATCCCTGATGTTCTTCCGATAACCATAATGTTATAAAAGGTAGCCTTTTGTACTATTAGATATACAAGTAGCACATCTCATTTTGATGTGTCAACTTGAAGGCTCCTTAATTACTGCATGCACTCTTCTGTAGTATCAATTAGATATTTTGAACCGGCAGATGTCTCTCTACTCAATTGTGGTTGATTTGTTAATAGCTTCAATTGATGATTAACTAATATCTTTTTATTTTCATACCTCGCCTTTAATTTGTTCCATGCGGGTAGCTAATCTGCGTTCGTAATTGGAGTATGCCGTAATAGTTTTTCTGCATCTCCGTGTAATGACCCTTTTAAATAGTATAATTTTTGAACATCTTTCAGATTTGTGTTACTGTGTACTACAGCTATATACAAATCGTGGAAGACGCGCGAGCTATCATAATCGCCACGATTTTTTGGTAAAGTAATTTTCGGGAGTTCTGTTGTTGTTGTTGTTGTTGCACACGTGTTTGCTGTGCTATCAACGATGTGGAATCTGTCAATTCTGTTGTTGGATGGATTGCATCATACAGTCCACCTATATATGTACAGTACTCTGTCTCTAGCTTACTAAATGTCTCACCAAGAAGGGTTTTCAATAATGTATTCATTGATCAACTGATCAATCTGTTCATATTCTATCCACGCTCGTCTGATTTCGGAGAGCTTTGCTTCGAAATAGCCCTTTGAGTGTGCTTCTAGTAATGTTCGTTTCCCATTCTCGATCGGTTTTCGCAGACGACTTCTCACTGCCTGTTGCTTATTTAATATCGCCTTTAGTTCTGTCATTATGAACTTTGTAATAATAATTGAGCGTTAACGTAACTTGAAATTGTCAATAAGCTTTAACTAACTAGAAATTATTTGTGCTAAATTTAAATTAAGTTTCGTTAAATGTAGAAATTAACTTGATGCTTAAAATATTGTACTAAATCTAAATCAATTTGACTTAACACATGCAGCTAAATCGAAAAGTACTAGATTCACATCTGTGCAGTTTGAGTCTAGTGAGAATTAAATATCTTAATACCCACAATGCAATGTTCACTGGGAATAAATGAAATGAATGAACTGATGAACAAAAATGAATGAGCCACACGAGTTCCTGGATGAACCACCAAATTGAATAACCGAAAAAACTTTAATTTTTCACTAGATGTCAATTCCTGTAATTGACATATAGTGGGCTGCGTTTACAAACCAAGTCAACAGTCAATTCCAATAATTGACATTGGTTGAGTTGCGTTTACAAACCACAATTTACGCCGTTCTGAAAATCAAAATGGTGGTGGGCAGTGTATCGATTGAAAGAGATATCATTCGGTTATCATTCACTTTTAATCCCTGAATTAACAAATTTAACTAATTCTACACTTAAAAATTAAATTTAGCACAATTCAAGTTATAATTTTTCCAATAAATGCAACAAAAAATTACTCAAATCTATTCCTAGTTTACTGACAAGTCAGTCCGTGTTTTTAATTCACTCAAGGTTTTCCCTTTTTGTTCTAATTCAAAGTTTATCTGCTTAACTATTTAATTATTATTTACAACTAATTATTTTATTTAAACAAGTACTCTGTTTAAATGTTATTGTCTGAGCATGATTTGCAAAATATGCCATATAGGCATGTTTTTCACAAAATGTTAAAACAGAATAAAATTTACAATTCAATCTATTTGTTAAAATTTATTCTGAAAAGGAAGGAAATTAATTATTAATAGTCAATTTGCTTAGGCTAATTGTGACCAGTAATTATACCAGGAAATTAATTATTAATAGTCAATTTGCTTAGGCTAATTGTGACCAGTAATTATACCCTTGTGGCATGCTATTACATATGACCCTTAACCTTAAATTGATTGAAACTGAAAATATATACCTTTTGTGAATATTTTTAAAAATAACTTCCCAAACAAAATGTGGATGCCGTAGCTTGCTATTATTTCGTAATAAAAACCCCAAAATTGTCATGAGATTTACTGACAGATTGTCCAAATTTGAGCTCTTTAAATCCTTGTAAAAAGTCCAAGCCGTAGAAAAAAATTTAATGAAAAAATTGCAAGTGCAAAAACCACAGAAACTCTAAAATCTGGATATTACTTTGCATGAATAGAAAACTATGCTAAGCATGTGTTTCCTATATGAAAACTCGATGAAAAATAAGAGAGCGGCTGAAAGAATGACGCGCTTTTTTTTTTATAGAAGATGTTGTCCCGATTTCACTATCCATAAAGTGAAATTTCGAAATACTACCCTTTTATGAATTTATTTGAGTTTGTAATTATTATTTGTGTATGCCCAAATGTACTTAACATTTTTTGGAATGCTTCCCATAAAGATTTATTATCAAGTTCATTAATTTTAATTGATTTTTCTGTATATTTTATCTGCCTTATCCACACGCCATTTTTTGGTTCATTCTAATAAATTCCTTTCATGACTTTTGCTGTTTTGTCTTGCTCGCACAGTATTTCTCTTTCGCACTCGTTAGTGTAAATGGTCTATATAAAAATTGCGAATTACGCGAATTGCGCGAAAAATATCTCGAAACGAACGCGACCATTAAAATCGGCCGACGGTTTTACCCCAATTTGACGTATCGGATGTCATGGGAGTATGAGGTTCACCGTGTAAATTTTAACTCGAGCTGTCAAACGCACGCGATTTGTTTTTATTACTGTTTTTATTGTTTTGTATACTGTTTTTCTGGAGTTATCATTGCTGGATATCATGTAGTATAGGTAACTATAACATTGCATTTATTGTGTCGTTTTATTGGTTTCGAGGTTGGTGGACACCTGTACAGGCTGCAACTGAACTAGGGAAAGAACTAGGAGTCGCGCCATTACCACAAGAGGAGCTTGTTTTGGGTATTTTCTCACTTGAAATGTCCACCATTCAAATATATGTTGTAGCATTCAAATTATTGGTACTTTGTTTGATTATGATTATGTGCAATGAAAACATTTCTTGAGTTTTTATTGTTCTCATTCTTCTTTAATTCAGTGTAGTATTTCTTTAAATTTAACTTATACATACATCTATTTATTTTATAATTCTTAACTAATTTCAATTTTCGTTTGAGTTCATCGAGGGACCTTTGCACCTGGTGCACACTCCAGGTGCAGGTAAGATGTTTTCATTAATTTCATTGATCGAGGTAAATTGTTGTTTTTCTTTTTAGGTTCGTCGAACAATTGTTGTTCGCTTGTTGATGCCAATACAAGTGGTGTCTTGCTCCTTTTTATTTCTACATCTATATCTTCTGGGCGATTGTGGTGGCCAGATGGCTTCTGATCCATGTAGAAATTGAGGGCCATAAAACCAGAGATTGCATTTGACGAGTTTGGCTGGCGAGACTCCTCTAGAAGCGATATCTGCAGGATTGTCCTTTGACCGTACTTCCCTCCACTGTACTGGACTGGATATTCTTTGGATGGCTGGGACACGATTGGCTACAAATCTTGTGGTATGATGACGACTTTGAAATGATCCATCCCGTTATTTCGGAATCTGTCCAAAAATATCGTTTTATGTGAAGTATATTGATGTTTTTTCTAACTCGGTGAGTTATATGAACTACTAGTTTCGCTGCACACAGTTCTAGTCTGGGTAATGCTGTTGTGTCTACCGGAGCTACCTTAGATTTCGCACGAAGTAGACGGTGTGCGGTGTGCGGCGAAGGTGTGCAGTTGCAATGTTTTGCATATTTTACCAGATGCTATATGCCTTGGGATTTCAATGTCGTTCAAAAGCTTTATCAAGTCCTCCAGCAATTTCAACCAGCTGGTATGCATGTCCATGAGTAGCGAGACATCCTAGTCCAGTTTTAGAGAACAAATTTTTCTGATGAATATTCTGGCTAATATTGTGATTGGGCTCATGAATCCCAGCGGATCGAAGATATGTGCGATGTCGGAGAGGGCTGTTCTTTTGGTAATCTTCCGTGCTTCTTTCCAGCTTGTTTTTTCTGGAAGATATCTGAACTTGATTGCAGGTTATACCAAGCGTTTTTATGTACTCTTCTACAGGCTCGTTGAAGTTTAACTCAAGTTCAATGTCTCCCTTCGGACTGTGTAGTAAAAACTATGGGTGATTTTCACACCACCTACGAAGATTAAATCCATCAGAAATGAGTAGCTGTTTGAGTTGATGCTGTGTCTCAAGAAACTCAGTTAAATTACCAGACCCTGTCATTACATCATCTACATAAAAGTCTCGTTTGAGTACCTTCGACCCCAGTGGATGAGTCAGAGCGCCTTAATTAACAAGATATTCCAAGCACTTGGTAGCGAGGAATGGGGCTGGTGCTTATCCATGGGTAACGGTATATAATTTGAAGTGCTGTAATGGCTGTTGTGGATTTTCTCTCCATGTGATTAATTGATACTGCTGATCTTTTTCAGCGACTTCAACCTGCCGATTCATCTTTTCTATATCGGCGGTGAAGACTAATTTTGGAAATCTGAATCTTAACAGGATTGATAGTAACTCGTCCTGGATAGTTGGGCCCTTGCACAGAACCTCATTTAGCGACACGTTCGACGTCGTTTTAGCTGATGCGTCGAACACAATCCTTAGCTTTGTAGTAGTACTATCCACTTTTGTGATGCAGTGATGCGGCAAAAGGTAATGTGAGCTTTTTATCTCCGTTAATTTCGTTATTCTCATGTGTCCTGAGGCTTAGTATTCCTGCATAAAAACAACATATTGTTCTCTAATGTTCGGTTGACGAAGAAGTCTCTTTCCAACGCAGTAGAATAGTTTAAGGGCGATATCTCTCGATTCTCCGAGGGCCTTGGGATCTTGGGGAAATCGCAACTTGACTACAAATCTGCCTTGATAATTTCTTTTGACAGTCTGGTCAAAGTACTCTACACATTTTTGCTCAGTTCTTGTAAGGCTGCAGGTTTCATCCATTGGGTCTGTTTCCACCAGTTTCCAAAAGCGGTGGAGTTGCTCCTCAATTCTCTCTTCTTCACTGCAGATGCCACATAACGCAACAGAGACCTTTTCATCTTGCAATGGTCCGGACTCGGTCCACCCGAACATAGTGTTCTGAAGTGTTGGCAAGTTTTCACCGAGTTTGATTTGCCCAACTGCTAGTAAATCAAAGTAAAGTTCGGCTCTTATTAAAAGGTGAATTGTGCCAGGCTTATTGCAGTTTGGATCGGCCAACGGAATATTTTGTAGGATAGGCCATGCTTTGCTCTCAATTACATGATCTGGTAGATTGGACACAACCTTGGCAAACACGAATACATCCAGTTGGGTGGAGTAGTTGTTCATTTTTCGAGGGTGGGTCTTTCGGAGTCCGTTGCCTATTCCTTGAACGTACATTGTTTCTGGAATGTGTAGCTGGCTTAGTCGCTTTGAAAACTCTGACGGGGTGAAGGTGAGCTGTGATCCTGAATCAAGAATGGCTCGGCATTGCATCCTTTTTCCCTTGATGGTGCTCACTTCGATTGCAACTATGCTGAGCATAACGTAATTTCGCCTTGGCCTTTGGTGTGAGCTGTTAGCGCCGTTGAATTTTGAGCACTAGTGTTGCTGATCGATTTTCCCTTTTCCAACCTTACTGATGATTGCCCTCGACTTGGCTACCTAGGACTTTGTGCGATTTTGGAGCCGAATCTATGTGCACTAATGAATTATACTTTTCGGAACACTTAGTGCAGCTCCTGAGCCCACACAATGCTACTTGATGATTGCTTTCCAGACAGTTGATGCACATCTTGTGTTGTCTAAGTGTTATGCGGCCATTTGGTGGCGACTGGGCCAAAAATGCTGGACAGCAATATAGTGGATGACTTTTATTTCTGCATACTACACAACTTATTGTCTTGGTTGTGGATACCAATGCGGATCACGATGGTCCTTGCAGTTTCATTGCATCTATGCTCTCTTGCTGCAGTATGGCCATCTTTCCCAAGAGACTCTAGTACATGGAACCTTCTCTCTAGGAAGCTTAATATCCCTCTAATGATAGGCAGACCTTTTGGTGATTTTGAGGAGTCTTCAAGTAGTAGTCTTGTCGGGCTTTTTGATGATCATGTGCACCAATATGGGATCCCAGTTTGTGGTAGAGATCATTATATTTTCTAGAGCGAGGATGCACTCGTTTGTTTCATCGTAGAGATGCTTGATGCACGCTGCTGGGTACCCTTGTGTAGGTGGCTGGTCCCACAGCTTGTTGAGCAGTGCTGTGCATAATAATATTTTGTTATTATACCGTTTATTCACTGAGATTGCTGGTGAGGTAGAACATTTTTTCAGCATTGCTTATCGAACTTGCATGGACGATTTGATCGAATATGTCATAGAAGTGCATTCATTTCGTATAGTCACTGTCGTGAGCACGGTCGAGTCGGTAGATCGGGTTGCGCAGTTACAAGTTGTGTATTCTTAAGATAATGGTTCGGTGTCAAGTTTTTTAGATTATATTCGGGAGTTGATAGCGAGTAACGCTCTTCTTGTAATAAAACTAATTTAAGCGGGTCAATAAAGTTTTACATTGGAAATACGCGAGTTTTTATTGGTTTTTAATTGTTTTTTACTGGATTGGTTTTGGGACACGACAATTTGGCGCAGCCAGCTAAACAGTAAGTAAGTGGTATTTTTTTAGTGAAACATGTGAAACAATGCTTATTAGCTGCAGCATTTTTTATAAATTGTTGGAGTTACGCTTTTTAACTGTTCCATTTTTTTAAATTTTGGGAGTTATGCTTTTTAGCGGCTCCATTTTTTTTAAGTGTGGGAGTAATGCTTTTGTAGCTGGACCGTCTTTGTATTTTGTGGGAGTTAACGCTTTTTTAGCTGCTCAATTCGCAATTTTATTTCCAGAATTAATATAAGAAGTGCTAGATTAAGTGAGCGTATCTCTAATTTTTCAGCCGAAATTTATGGTATATTAAGTGATATAATTTTGGGAAGTTTTCAAGTGCTAAATATTAAGTTTTAATATACGTTATTCATTGAGGCTCTGTTTTGTGGGCGATAATGTTGCGCATAGTGGCTATGTGTATCACATTGTATTAACAGCATCGATCGGTATGTTTATGATGTGAATATTTTCTGTGGATTGAGTGGAAATTGTTATTGGGTTATCTTCGGGGGTATGCTTGGGGTGAGGTAGTAAGTTGTTTAGTTTTACCGGAGGGAAAATTAATGAACTTCTGGGATTATGGTGATTTTTATATTTTTTGTATGGTTTTTGGGAATTAAGATTAAAATTGGCAAGATGAATATATAAAAATATTCAAGAAACTAAAAGAAAAGGCCAGAAGGGGAATATATGTATTTTTTGTGGTGGAATGAGATTAGTTTTTGCGTTAAGTGGCCTAAAATATTTTTGTTATTATCACTATGACATTAATAATTTTTGGTTGACTTTCTGTGCGTGCGAAAAAGTTTGAAAGTCAGAGGTTTAAAGCCGTTATAGGCAGAAAAGACTGCCACTGAACTAGGGAAAGAACTAGGAGTCGCGCCATTACCACAAGAGGAGTTTCTAGTTCGAGGGATTTTAAGAAGTGGTCACCCAAGATATTAGTATTCCACGAACAGCAGCGAGGAGGATCAAGTACTTCAGGGCAAGCAGAAATTTTGAAAGCTAAAAAGCAGACCTTAGCAAAGACGGGTGATGACCAAGTGCCAAAAGATAGCAATAGAAATTCAGAGAAACAATGAAGGAAAGCCATCGCCGATGTTTATGATAAAGCCATGGACTTGGTGTCCAGATACATACCAAGGTTTTCCAGACAAAGAACGCTAAAACGGTCAAAAGAATTTCACCATTTCTCGAGCTTCTGCAAAGATCTATACGATCGTTTAAAGGCCGAGGAACAGCCAATCTTCATGAAATGTGTAAGATAGCGGTTGTTAGATGACGCATATTATCTAGTACGTTCGGAGGAGCAGAAGAATTTTGAGGCCTTGCAGCAGACAAATCAAACTGCCTAAATGCCAAATAAATCGTACTTGGGATTGATAGCGGAACTTGAGGGAGTCGCGGTGGCATCTTTCAAGGCAGGTGTTATGCAGCAGACTACACAACTATATTTGACGGGGATGCAAATTTCGATCTCTGGATAAAGCGCGTGAGGAGGCAGAATATTTTGAGATGGATGCTAGAAGACTTAAAATGAAGGAACCAGGGCTGCGGAATTATACGAAGGAAGAAAACAGAGGAATCGCCGCAGGCAGCTGGGGTGCTGGTAGGTTCAGCAAGGAGGAACCTAAAGGGACGGCACCACGATGGAAGCCAGTATTATCAGGAATGCACAGGGCCTCCCCTGTGCAAACAAAACAACCAAGACCTATCCAGTCTTTCAGTACGGATAATGGGAACATTTTGCTAAGGAATGTAAAGAAAAGAAACAGACGACTAACTGCACAACATGCCGAATATATTAACCTGACACAACTGGATGCAAAAGGCAACAAGTCAGGTTTGCTGAGGCAGTACCTCGGAGTTCGGTAGAGGTGCAATCGGAAGCAACATTTATATACTGCCAGTTTTGTAGAGCCTCTGACAACTACACCGCAATTTGTTTAAAAAAAATTTTAGCAGAGAATAATATTCAGCAAGAGGGAAACGGGCGGTGGCACCTCGGGAACAATCCCGTAGCTGCCTTCCACTAATCAAATCTTCGGGTAAAGAGGAGGGCGTAGACATGGAATTAGAGCTAGTTAATAATTGCATCATCACAATAGAAGCCGACATTGGACTATAAGATAAGCTTATATTATTGGTGTATAGGGGATCCACCTGCAATTTAGTTAAGGTAAATAGAATAAGGATGGATACATTGACTCAAAAACATAAATGCCTCATGATTGGAGGGCTGTTTGGAGCTCAGCGACGTTCAATTGGAACCTGCAAGGCGCATCTTCACGCAGGTACGGGTAAGCAAGAATGCGAGTTCCAGGTAATACACAACACAGATTCAATACCGGTTGACGGAATATTAGGAATGGAAATTCCTCAAGCATAAAGCTGTTATCGATTGTATTAAAAGAAAATTGTCAATACAGCGCAGACAAGTGTACAAAGAAGCACAGCCAATTTTCAGGAACGTAACAGCAACCGAAAAATTTGAACATATAACCTTGCAGGGTTATAATGTAGAAGGGAAACGACTCTCCAGTAGGAAAGCAGTTCGGACAGTTTCAGCGGAAGTTCTAAGAGAGCGAGTGAGTAATCGAATTGAAATCCTGAGAGAGGTGATATATAAAGCTCCAGTTGCCTGCGAGAGTATAAGCAAGTATTTAAGAGTCGAAAAAGAGGCAAATACTCAACAGTGTGTCAAGGATAACTCACGTGGAAGCCTGGAAAGAGTAACAATTTTGGCGTCGGTTCTTTGCACAGAGGCGAATCACGAAAGTCCTCTCTACACAGGGGAGATTTTGCTAAGGTTGCCAGAAGGAATTTGGGGGCAAAAGCTAACTCGGGAAGCAGCTGTTAAAGGGAATGGGTCAGATTATCCTCGCACGGAAATCGAACCAGTTATTTCCGAAACTACAGCCTTTCCGGAGGCGGGAATATGCTAAAAAGCTGCAACTCCTAAACAGGGCAATATAACCAAACCCCTCCTTAACTTGAAAATGGCAGGGAGTCCATAGTACAGCTGGAACCAAGAGCGGAGGAATTGGTAAGAATCTGTGTTGAGAGCGAAGATGAGCTGGTGTGCGTGGCGGAAGAGATTATCCCAGGTGTTTACTGTGGTAACGCCATAATCAGGCCGGAGAATCGACAGGTGTTTGTGGGTATTGTCATCGCTAGAACTGAGCCGGTTGAGAAAACGAACTTTCAACCCAAGCTTGAGAGGTTGGATAGGTATTCAGTGCAGCCACTGAGATATAAGATAAAGGCGGTAAGCTATTCTCGCCAAAGACTCGAATTACTGAAACAAATACTAGTACTGTCGGATGATTTCAATTGCGAAGAAAAAGAAGTGGTGTCGGAAATTTGCAGTGAGTATAATGACATTTTTTACTTGTCAGGTGACAAGTTAACATATACTCCAACTAGGACTTTTAAGCTTCAATTACTGTCGAATACAGGGCCCATACACAGGAAACAATATCGTCTGCCGGAGGCTCACCGAGAAGAATGTCAGAAGCAACTATAAAAGCACCTAGAAGATGACAATATAGGGCATAGTGACAGCCCTTTTAATTTTCCGGTATTATTTATACCAAAGAAAGGAAAGGATGAAGCAGGAAATCAGAAGTATAGACTATGTGTCGATTTTCGGGAGTTAAGTAAAGTCTACGTCCCCTTTTCGTATCCTCTGCCACGGATTGAGGACATCTTAGATCAATTAGGTCCTCTAAATATTTCTCTACCTTGGATTTAACTAATGGCTATCACCAGGTGTTAATCGACCCAGCGGACAGGGTAAAGACCGCTTTTAGTATGAACTTCAGCCATTTCCATCATAAACGATTACCGTTTGGACTGATAACCGCACATCCATTTTTTCAGTCTCTGCTAAATGGAATATTAACAGGGATTCAAGGTATCATTTGTAAGGGAGGTATTTCAGCGTTTTGGAGAAAATAATTTAAAACTAAAACGCGCGAAGTGCCAGTTCTTACAGAAGAAGATAGAGAAAGGAGTATCTCTGGACCAACGGTTAGTGGAGGCAGTTCAGAACTATCCTCCACCTAAAACTATTCGGCAGCTGCAATCGTTTCTGGGTCTGGCGAATTACTACCGTAAATTTGTTCCCAATTTGTCCAGGATATTGGCTCCAATTAAATACCTTTTGAGATAAAAGGTTAAATTCAATTAGAGGCCAGCATGTGAGGACTCTTTTAAAACCATTAAAGAGTCCCTCACTTCCTCTCCCGTGCTAGGTTATCCAGACTTTAATAAGGAATTCACGTTTACCACAGATGCTAGCGGAGAATCATTAGGTGCCGTATTAGAACAGGATAGGAGGCCGCACGCTTTATTCTGCTGAGAGAAATTATTCCACCACGGAACGGGAAATGCTTGCTATTGTTTGGGCGGTACGAAATAATAAATGTTACCTTATGGGTAGGCATTTTAAAACTAAAAGAGGTCATCAGCCGCTCCGCGGGATTTTTATGCTAAGGGATACCATATCACGCATGGAACGATTCCATCAGAGATTAACTGAGTACGATCTCGAGATTATCTACCAGAAGCGAAAGGAGAACGGTAATGCGGAAGGCACCAGCCAAGAGAAAGAATCTCCCTGTCTTGGGATTACACGAGCACAACCCAAGATGCAGGAGGCAGAGGCTTAAGATCCCGAGAGTGAATGGGAAGATACTGAGGCGGCCAAGAGAATGGTAGGAAGAGCGCTAGACAGTCCAACACCCCAAAATGTAAGCGACTCGGAGGATATTCAGTTAATATTGAAGGATTATCATAATTCCAGATTTGGAGGACATTTTGGCGAAAACAAAACATTAAACAGGGTGAAACGCCTCTATGGCTGGATAGGCATGAAGACTGATATAATGAAATATATTCGCAAATGTAGACAATGTCAAAGACAGAAGCATTCTAGAGCCATTAAAATGCCATTGGTCATAACAGATGTATCGGAAAAGCTGTTCGATAAGGTATACGTTGACCTCGTGGGGCCATTACCTACAAGCCATAATGGCAACAAATATATATTGTCTATGATGGATGACCTGACGCGGTTTGTGGATTTCGTGACGGTACCCGATCAAGAAGCCAACACGGTAGCTCCAGCACTATATGACCAAATAATGAGCCGATATACGATTCCCCAGCAATTAGTGACTGATCAAAGGACTAATTTTACGGGTGAAGTCACGCAATCCTTATGCAAATTGGTTGGATCAGTCAAATTAAGCAGCAGGAGGAGGAAATATTACATAACTCCCATACTGGAGCTTCCTCAAGAAGAAAACGATCCTTTTCCAATGGGGTAGGTGCCGTATCCAAAACACTTTTTGGAACGATGGATCATGAGGATTCCAAAAAAATCTACGTTGCACTCGATGATCTCAATGAGAACGAGTATCGTACCTTCAGCCTTCTAGAAGACCAGATTACCCCTGTGAAGTCAACGTTCGACCTGTTTAATTCATCACGGGTAAGGGCAAAGGCGGAGCGAGACCAAATTCGGAACCGGATCTCTGGGCTTATCGCCGCGCAAAGAACCACTGATGGAGAGCTAGCAGTATTGTAGCGCAGAGTTGAATTAAATTACTACTGACCCTCCAGCTAAGCGAAATATTCGACACGTTGAAGACCATTTCGAACATTATGGTCTCGCTGAGCGTGGGGAAGTTTCATCCTCTAATAGTCCACGCTCGGGAATTGACTGAGATCATGAGGAATGCCACCAAAGAACTGGACTTAAGCGAGGAATTTCAGGATTTCCAGTTATTAGTTCAAATTGCGAAAGTGAAGGCCATATTGATTATCCAATGCATTCTGGTTAGAGTAGACATTCCCCAAACTCAAAGGACTTCATTCGGCATCCGCAAGATCTACAACATCCCCGTAGCAGTAGACCAAGCCGACTACCATGTGTATAACCAAGATCCGGAGTTTGTTTCAGCCAACAACCACGACAGGCAATATGTCCTGCTAGATGTCCACACCAGTACCAGAAGTGTCAGCCGCTAATCACCATGGCGGATCATACCCATATACTTTGCCCACAGTTGAGCCCGTTCAATACGGCCATTAGCGATAACTGCGTGTTAAACCTGTTTCGCAGTTTCAATGTCAAGACTAAGGGTTGTAAGTAGAAAGTCATTCCGAATTGGAGCTCTCTAACACGAATGATGACCAGAAATCACTGGCTGTTTGTGAAGGCCGAAAAAACAAAGCTGGAAGTCAGTTGCCGCAATTCGCCGACCAAAATAGGAGAGCTCTCATCGATAGGATTATTGGACACAAAGGTACGCTGTCATCAGCAGATTGGAGATCTACTTATAACCTCTGAAGACAACGCTCACCGAAATGTAACTCGCTTTCAGCCCGTACCTTCAGTATAACCTAAATGGGAAAATACAGTGACACCAACAGGTCCAAGGAATCCCGAACATCCAAGGGACAAACAGGGGAACTACAACTTCTAGCGGCAGGTAATTTCAATCAAGCCTGGAAAGATCATGCTCAGAAGATAGCCTAGGTTCAGAACGCCATCAAGACTGAGGAAGTTCACAGGCAGCAGAATCATCCGCACCAAATCTATTTAGCAGCCACGTCTTTGACCGGGCTGATAAGCATCGTCAGCTTGACCTTAGTAGCAGTAATGATGTTCCATGTAAGACGCTGGAAACTTCAGCAAGGACGAGGAAGCACTGGCAGCGTATCGATACTATCTACTATCCAGACATCCATTAAAAATCCCAGACCAAACCTCAACAGACCCGAACGAGGACGGGACTGACAGCATAGAGTGGGTCATGCCAACAGTAGCAAACTTGCCAACTGGAAACTTGCCTACCTTCGTGGGAAAACATCTCGTTCGGTTAGAATAGCTATAATGTATCTTAATTCACTTGATTTTATTGGTACGTGAGTACGCACGGGCAACCGATACATGAGTAAAAGAGGGTATTATGGGTAATACAAATATTTTCAAAATTAATTTTGTAAAGATATTTTCATATAATTGTAATAAATGTAAACTTCATGTGTATTATGAACCATCATATAGTAGTATACTAATGTTATAATGGGTATGTTTATGTAGTATGTATGCTGTACTTTTAGTTAAAATTCATGAAAAAAAAACAAAAACGAGTAGGGTATTTTTAATTACAAAGATAATAGAATATAGAATAACTTAGAACTAGCCCATAAAGAATTAATTGTTGGCATTTAATTACATTTGTCTTCTTTTTAAGGTATAAACTATTATTATTATGGTTGAATAGGAGAGAAGTTGTTATGTACAATAGATCTGAAAATTAGAATATAGACTGGAAATTAAATATATGTATAACAAATAACGAGTAGTGAGAACTGGAACTAAAGAAATATTGTAAAGTGAAATTTGTATATAAAAGAAATGGATATAAGATAAAGTAAACAAAAGGCATGTAAAAAAAACTTGTCTTTCGTTTTTTATTGCAGTTCACTTCCAGCTTTGTTTTTTCGGCCGTCAAAAACAGCCAGTAATTTCTGGTCATCATTCGCGTTAGAGAGCTCCATTTCGGGACGACTTTCTCCTTACAAGCCTTAGTCTTGACATTGAAACTGCGAAACATGTTTAACACGCAGTTATCGCTAATGGCCGTATTGATCGTGCTCAACTGTCGGCACAGTAAATGGGTATGATCCGCCATGGTGATAGCTGCTGATACTTCTGGTACTGGTGTGGTCATCTAGCAGAACATATTGCCTGTCGTGGTTGTTGACTGAAACAAACTCGGCGTCAACGTTATACACATGGTAGTCGGCTTCGTCTACTGCTGCGGGGATGGTGTAGATCTTGTGGGTGCCGAATGAAGTTCTCTGGGTTTGGGGAATGTCTACTCTGACCAGGATGCGTTGGATAATCAATATGGCCTTCACTTTCGCAATCTGAACTAATAACTGGAAATCCTGAAATTCCTCGCTTAAGTCCAGTTCTTTGGTGGCATTCCTCATAATCTCAGTCAATTCCCGAGCGTGGACTATTAGAGGATGAAACTTCCCCACGCTCAGCGAGACCATAATGTTCGAAATGGTCTTGAACGTGTCTATTATTTCGCGTAGCTGAATGGTCAGTAGTGTCGGAACCTCATTTAATTCAAATCTACACTACAATACTGCTAGCTCTCCATCAGTGGTTCTTCGCACGGCGATAAGTCCAGAGATCCGGTTCCGAATTTGCTCTCGCTCCGCTTTTGCCCTTACCCGTAATGAATTAAACAGGTCGAACGTTGACCTCACAAGGGTAATCTGGTCTTCTAGAAGGCTGAAGGTACGATACTCTTTCTCATTGAGATCATCGAGTACAGCGTACATTTTTTTGGAATCCTCATGATACATCGTTCCAAAAAGTGTTTTGGATACGGCACCTACCCCATTGGAAAAGGACCGTTTTGTTCTTGAGGAAGCTCCAGTATGGGTGTTATGTAATATTTCCTCCTCCTGCTGCTTAGTTTGACTGTTTCAACCGTCAGTTTCCCTCACTGCTACCGTACATCTTGTTTTTAATCCAGTATATATAATTTCGGTACAAATACCTGCCACCAGGCTGCTGCAATTGACGCCGAACTTCAAATCATCTGATACATCTGGTATCTGCAACGTAGACAGGATAATCCAATTTCGGATATAGAAGTGTGTCTTTGCCAGGTATTCGAACTCCACACTCTGCAATCTCCTTCACTTCATACTATAGCCGCTCTATTCCACGCCTATCGCTGAGCATACTACCAGGACTACCAACACTATCGCGATCGCCTTCGTTCTGGTGAACTTCCGTATACTTAACTAACCTATTTTAAACGGGCAAGCTTCCTATACTAATAGTAGATTGAAAAACTGGTTGGTCGTTGGGAAATTCGAAAAGATCAGCATCTATTGAACTACACGTCCGTACTGTGAATCAATCATTGCTCAAATTTCTTCAGCCTATTAACGTGAATTCGCTTCAACTTCCGCCCTTGGAGTATTGTTAGGTATTCCGGGCTGTGTATGTATATGACTTCGTAGGGTCCCTTAAAAATAGCTGACAATTTTCCCACCCTAGCTAAGTCCCTAACCAGAACCTTACCTGCCACATGAAAAAGTTGACCTCTAGACGACTTATCGTAGTACTTTTCGATATCTCCTTATTTTGCCGTAAATTATTCTGTGTTAATTCAAAATATATCTGTATCTTAAATCGCAGCACAGAATGATTTATATCGGCGTTATAAAGTGGTCCTGGTTTGCGCATCAAATTGCTTGGGATTTCTGACACAAACCCAAACAGAGTCTCTCTCCATGGAGGTTAGCTTAGTGCCCTATGTATACGGTGTTGTTGTACGCGTGTGCCGCAGTTCATAGAAATTCATCCCAGTTCCTGGGCTCTGCATCCACAAAACTCCTTAGATAATTAGCCAAGGTAGAATGCTGTCGCTCTACTGCGTTTGAATGCGGGTGGTAGGCGATAGTCTGCACTTTCTTGATCTTTAACAATTTGCATAAAGATTGCATGACTTCACCCGTAAAATTATTCTTTTGATCAGTCACTAATTGCTGGGGAATCGTATATCGGCGCAGTATTTGGTCAAATATTGCTCGCGCTACCGTGTTGGCTTCTTGATCGGGTACCGCCACGAAATCCACAAACCGCGTCAGGTCATCCATCATACACAGTATATATATGTTGCCATTATGGCCTGTAGGTAATGGCCCCGCGAGGTCAACGTATACCTTATCGATCGGCTTTTCCGATACATCTGTTATGACCAATGGCATTTTAATGGCTCTAGAGTGCTTATGTGTTTGACATTGCCTACATTTGCGAATATATTTCACTATATCATTTTTCATTCCTATCCAGCGATAGAGGCGTTTCACCCTGTTTAATGTTTTGTTTTCGCCAAAATGTCCTCTAAATCGGGAATTATGGTAATCCTTCAATATTACCTGAATAACCTCCGAGTAGCTTACATGTTGGGGTGTTGGACTGTCTAGCGCTCTTCCTACCATTCTCTTGGCCGCCTCAATATCTTCACATTCACTCTCGGGATCTTAAGCCTCTGCCTCCTGCATCTTGGGTTGTGCTCGTGTAATCGCAAGACAGGGAGATTCTTTCTCTTGGCTGGTGCCTTGTACTGGCTGGGGTATCCTGTTCATGGCATCCGCATTGCCGTTCTCCTTTCCCTTCAGGTAGATAATCTCGAAATCGTACTCAGTTAGCTTCTGATGGAATCGTACAATGAGTGATGTGGTATCCCTTACCTTAAAAATCCCGGGGAGCGGCTGATGACCTGTTTTAATTTTAAAATGCCTGCCCATCAGGTAACATTTATAATTTCGTACCGCCCAAACAATAGCAAGCATTTCCCGTTCCGTGGTGGAATAATTTCTCTCAGCAGAATTAAGCGTGCGGCTGGCATAACTAATAGGCCTCCTATCCTGCTCTAATACGGCACCTAATGATTCGCCGCTAGCATCAGTGGTAAACGTGAATTCCTTATATTGAAGGCTAGGTAACCTAGTACGGGAGAGGAAGTGAGCGGCTCTTTAATGGTTTTGAAAGAGTCCTCACATGCTGGCCCCCAATTGAATTTAAGCTTTTATCTCAAAAGGTATGTAATTGGAGCCAATATCCTGGACAAATTGGGAACAAATTTACGGTAGTAATTCGCCAGACCCAGAAACGATTGCAGCTGCCGAATAGTTTTAGGTGGAGGATAGTTCTGAATTGCCTCTACTAACCGTTGGTGCAGAGTTACTCCTTTCTCTAACTTCTTCTGTAAGAACTGGCACTTCGCGCGCTGTAGTTTTAAATTATTTTCTCTAAAACGCTGAAATACCTCCCTTAGCTTTCTATTATGCTCGCCCAGATTCTTCGCGATTATTACCACTATTTGTATAGAGAGTTCTCCGCTGGAGTACAAGTTTTTGAACTTGTACTCTAGCGGAGAATAAAAGAGTTCCTTCGCTATACACACATTTTATAACATATTATGACTAAATTATATGCAAATTATTGTATGGAATAAATGCGTTGTTGTATGTATGTATGTTATGCTGCCTGAACATCTTCCCCGCGTTGAACAGCTTGTTCAAACTTCCTCATCACGAATGCTAATTGTGAAATGCTCTCCAGAACTCCTTGTGGGTATAGCTTTGCTCAGTTCAGACTTGCTGCATTTTTGTTTTGCCCACCTGTATATCAAGCAAGCGGCAACAAGTAGTCCAATGACAAGTGCTGAGTAGCCCAAGGTGAAATGATGCACATCGACTGGCTTGATTTCATTTGGTAACTGTTGGTTTCTTAGTAGCTCGGCAATACCCTCGCTCAATTTTTTGAGCTCATCCAAATTAGCTTGATAGCGTATAGGGCTGTGCTGCATTTCTTTCAGGTGCTTTGATGAAATATGATCCTCCAGGTTCTCCGTTGGCAGAGGTGATGTTCGCATCGCGCTCGGGTAGACATTGTGGGCTTGAATTGTAATAAGCTCTTGCTTTATTGCACAATTGCTCTGAATTTTCAGAATTCCAGATCCTTCAAGCATCTGCGTTGATACAGTCTTTTGGCATACCACATTTATTGACGTTTTTTATTTTAATGAGGAAATCCATCGGTTGGGATTAAATAATTGTATCCACTTGGGACTGTTTTCAGTCTCCATTACCTGACAGTTCGGTGAAGCTGTTCCATTTCACAGGCGCTGACGTTGGCTCCGTTTCTGTATATAGGGTGTTTCTGTTTACACATGTGAGTAGCCCTTTTCATGGTTTCACATGTGGCTAATTCTTATTCGCTAAGCGGGTAGTATTGGTTCCGATGCAGGTTAATTACTATGAAATCAGCCGAAGGTTTGATAGCCATAAAGGTGTTATTGATTGCCACTGGAACAGGAATAATTCGAAATAATTCGAATTCTTCATATGCAAACAGTGGCAGTTTGATTCTGAATATTACGTATTTGTCGGCGACTCGACTTTCTATAGTCATTAAACTGTAGATCTGAGTCAAAGTTTCGCGGTTCCCTGGGAGCCTTAAAGTCGCTGGTAAATGGTCCTTTGTCGTAATTAGTTCTTGTTTTAACTGTCTCGGAGAAAGTAGCTTAGGATTTATCTTGCCGTGATGTGTGCCTATGATCACGTCTAGCATGGTAGCTTGCACGCGTCGATAAGTTGATGTCATTAACGTTAACTGTATGGCTGATGACATAAATAGCTGTGCAAGTCTTTGTTGATGAAGCTCTTCTGTGATGTTATTGATGTTATTGATTATTTGACGTAGGCGAAAATCTACCTCATTGAACTGGTGTCTGATGATTTCTTCGTCCTTCTTCAAAATGTTGGCACTGGAATCGATTAAGGATGTTTGATTTTTTATTAAGCTTAACAAGTGATCCTCGTTGTTTCGAATATTGTTAATAGTGCAGGGCATCTTTTCTGCATATTCAGAGCCAAGGACTCCAAATAGAGAGTTGGCTATATTCCCTACTATATCCAATGGGGCTCTAGCACTACGTTTCCTTGGATTTGATTAAAGTAGTTCATTATTGCTGATCAATTCGGTCTGTAGAATCGTGAATTGCTTCAGAATCAGCGAGCAGTAGAATGTGTCTGTTGAGATATTACAGATCTTTTGTAGTTTGTTGATGCCATTACTATTGCTGTTGAATTCCTTCCAATAATTGTCCATGTCGTAGTACACCACTAGATTCCACTCACTAGAGATCAAATGGGTAGAGCCTAAGTTTTCGAAATATATGCCCGGCTGAGATTCAAACGGCGATATTTCTACTGGTGAATTTCCTAGAATCGGCAGTATGAGACACGTGAATAGGAGCGTGGTGAGTGCAGAGCTTGCCGAACGTCGTGATATTTTGGCAGGTCCTGGACTTGCGTCCTCTTGATCTTTGTCAGCTCTGCATCTCGGAAACCTTTCCTGTGTTTCATTCTGGCAAAGGTGCCAGTTTATGTATAGGTCTTCAAAGGCTTCCAGACGTGGTTTTAACGTCAGCATTTCGAACCAAGCCGTCCTTTACCTGAATTGCCTGGGTAATCCTGCCGAGCTGCCATCTGAGGGGAGGCAAATTCTTTTCTTTGATTAGCGCGATAATGCCGGGGCGAGCGTTCATGGATTGCTGCTTCCACTTGTGTCTTTGCTGCAGCTCACATAGGTATTCGTGATACCATCGACGCCAAAATTCGTGCCTTATATGCGACACCAATTTCCATCTTCCCGCTGGACCCACTTGTTGTGTACTTGAATGTGGATCAATTCTTGAAGTCAGGTCTCCCCCACAAGAAAGTGTCCGGATGTTAATGCAGTCAGATCATTTGGATTGGACGACAAGGGGGTTATTGGCCTCGAATTCATTATGGCTTCGAACTCAGATGTGAGTGTAGTTAGCTCTTCATATGTCAGAGAAGCTGCAGCGACACCCTGGTATAATGGCGATTTTGCTGATTTTACTGCTGCTTCCCATAATCCACCGAGATGTGGGGCGCGTGGTGGGATGAAATGGAACTCCAAACCCTTTCCCTGGCAGATTGAAGTAATCTTCTCTTGAGATCGATTTGAGTGTATGATGTCTTGAAGCTCATTCAGGTGATTTCTGGCTCCTACAAAGTTTGTGGAGTTGTCACAATATAAGTTTAGACAATGCCCTCGTCTCGCTATAAACAGCTTAAGTGTCCCGAGAAATCCTTCTGTCGTAAGATCGCTCACCACTTCTGGATGCGTCGCCTTTGTATTGAAACAGCAGAATTCTGCGATGTATGATTTTTGGGGGCTTTTCCCTCTTAATGTGAAGTGTGTCCAAATGGGGCCGCAAGAGTCCACTCCGGAATTTATAAATGATCTAGCGGGTTGAACTCTGGCTGCGGGGAGATTTCCCATTAACTGAGTCATGAGCTTGGACTTGACCTTGTTGCAGCGAACACAGTTCTGCACGATCAATCTGGCAATTGGTTCTCCCCTGATTGGCCAAAACCTTTGTCGTGTAATTGCCAGTAAGGTTTAGGGGCCAGCATGAAGGTTGCTGTTATGAATGTCTGTCATTAGTAGCTTAGTGACTGGATGAGCACAAGGCAGCAATATTGGATGTTTTGACTCGTATGATAAATTTAAGTGTTCTAGCCTCCCTCCTACTCGTATCGCACCTTCCTCGTCAATGAAGGGTGCGAGGCTATTTAATGAACTACTATTGTTAACCGTTCCAGTTCGATTTAGTTGGTTGATATCATCCATGAATCCTTCTTGTTGTACCTCTTTTAAGATTACGATGAGCGCTTCCTCCAATTCCTGAATGCTTATTGAAGCCTCGCCCCTTTTATGTTGATTTTTTGGCTTTGCATTATAAATAAATCTGAAAACGTATGCCATTATTCCCTGCAGCCTCTTGACTGAATTACCGTGCTTGATGACACTGCTGAATGGTGATCATTCTCTTGAGACGGTTAACACAATCTTAGATTTTTTCTTTTCCAGATCAGTATCCACTTTGGAATATTCAGACGGCCAAATCTGGTCTGAGCCATGTAAAAATGGTGGTCCATAAAACCAGATGTTGCAGTTCTTCAATCTCTCTGGGGGTATTCCACGGGATACGAGGTCTGCGGGGTTTTCAGTGGATTTCACATGTCGCCATTGCTCTGTGTTCGTTTGCCTCTGAATAGAAGCTACTCTATTATCGACGAACGTATGAAATGAAGAAGACTCTGCATTAATCCACGCGAGAACGATCTCTGAATCTGTCCAATAGTAGATCTTTTGACTATCCAACTTCATATCTCTTACAACACGTTGAGTCAATTGAGCAGCTAATTTTGCGGCGCATAACTCAGGTCGAGGTAGTGTTGTACTTTTTGTGCGTGCCACCTTGGACTTGGCACATAATAATCGTACTACGACTATCCCATCTTGCGAAATTGATCTGACATAAATTGCATGAATTTGTACTGAACTTGGCTGTTGAGTTGAGGCAACATGTCTTGGCATGTTGATATCGCTCAGTTGCTTTAGACCTTCTCGAAACTTAAGCCAGGTTGTGTGCATTTCAGTGGGTATGGCTGCATCCCAGTCCAGCTTTAGCGACCACAGTTTCTGTATGAAAATCTTTGCTGTTACAGTCACGGGATTCACGAAGCCTAGAAGATCGAATATGTGGGCAATGTAAGACAATATAGTTCGCTTGGTAATCCGTTTGGTGTCTTGCCAGGCTATTTAATTGCGAAGGCATCTGTTTTTGGTAGCCAGGCCAGGCCAAGCGTTTTGATGTGTTCTTCCGATTCCTCATTAAAGTTGAGCTCTAATGCAATGTCATCTTTCGGAATGTTTTGAAATAATTGCGGGTTATTTGAGCACCACTACCGCAGATTAAAGCCCGCGGCTGAAGTAAATTCTTTAATTGTCGTTGCATTTCCTTGGACTCAGATAAGCTGTTACATCCGGTCATTACATCGTCGATGTAAAAGTCTCTTTTCAAAACTTCTGTGCCTAATGGGAACCGTTCTCTCTCCATGTCTACTAAAGACTGCAGACATTTTGTTGGCAAAAATGGAGCTGAGGTGAATCCGTATGTAACTGTGCAAAGTCTGAAGGTTTTCAAAGGTGCATCTGGATTGTCTCTCCAAAGGATCAGCAAGTAGTTTTGATCGTTTTCATCAAGTAGAGCTTGCCGATACATCTTTTCGATGTCAGCCGTGCACACGAATTTTGGTAGCCTGAATCGGAAAAGAATCGAAAATAATTCATCTTGGGTAGTGCGACCCTTGTGTAGGGTATCGTTTAACGATATATTAGATGAAGTTTTTGCCGATGCATCAAACACCACTCTGAGCTTGGTGATGTTACTGTCAGGCTTTAGCACACAATGGTGTGGTAAGAAATAATGTTGCTTGGTGATCTCAGTAGGGTTAACTTCCTTCATATGCCCGTGTCTGCAATATTCATTCATAAATTCAACGTATTGCGACCTTATCGTAGGGTGTCTGTTGAATTTTCGTTCTAGTGACAGAAATCTTTTTAATGCGATGTCACTGGATTCTCCTAGTTTCGTTGAATCATTTAAAAATGGTAATTTCACGATAAATCTTCCTTCTCTGCTTCTTTTGACATTCTGATGGAAATGGTTTACGCGTTTTTGTTCTGTTGCTGTTAGGTTTGAGCATTCGTCCGAAGAATCAATTTCTTCTAGCTTCCAAAACAGGAGATTTTCAGTTCTTTCACTTTCACTGCAAATGCCACGTGTCGCTAAAGCAGGTTTCTTTCCTCGGATCGCTCCTGAAAAGATCCATCCAAACGCAGTGTTTTGCAATGTTGGTAGGTCTGGACAAAGCTTAATCTGTCCAATGTACAATAGTTCGTAATATAGCTCAGCCCCTATTTAAAACTTAATCCGACCAGGCTTATTGAACTCTGGATCTGCCAATTGGATATTGTGTGGAATTGGCCAAGAGTTGATATCGAGTATACGGTCGGGTTGATATGCCGTAATATTTGGTAGAACAAATGCTTCCAAACGAGTTGAGAAATTGTTTACTCTTAAGCGTAAAAGCACGTTTGCACGATGTTGTGCCCTTTGGGCATGCTCTCCAATGCCACTGATGTACATTATTTCTGTAACTTGTCTGACACCCAGTTTCTTTGCTAGATCTTCCGTCATAAAGTTTAGTTGTGACCCGGAATCAAGAATAGCTCAACACTGTACTACAGCTCCTTCTTGATTAAAGCTGTTCCTAACAGTACATAGGTGGAGTCAAGTTGAGTAGTGCGGGAAGCTAGGATTGTCTTCTCAGCTACTATGTCGCTGGCTGCTGTGTGAAGTGCAGTTGCAACACTCTGCACATGAGATCGCATCACTTCCTTGTTGCTCGATGGATTGCGTTGTGTACATGACCATGCAGATTGGTCAGTCTTGACATGTCTCGAAGTCGTATCCACGTGTAGCTGTGTATTGTGCCTTTTGGAGCATTTGGCTGTTTTTCGAAGTGCAGCGTGTGACTGAATGGCCTTCCTTCATGCAATTAATACACAAATTGTGTTTTTTCAAAATGCTGCAACGATTTGTTGGATGTTGCAACAAGAACTCTTTACACCAGTACAGAGGGTGGTTTTTCTTGCATATAACCCAAAAGCTGACCCCTGTCGGAGTTAGGGCCGCTGTTCTTGAATTGTTGGTGAATGATTTCTGTATTACACGACAGCCATGCCCAGATGTATGTTTGTTTCTTCCCAATGTTTCCAATTTTTGGAATCGCATCTCCAAGAATTTCAATAGCTGTTTGATGGTGGGTAGCTCTCTTGGCGATTCCAAAGATTGCTCGTAAAGTGAATGAGTATCTTTATCAAACTTCTAGATGATCAGATGCACAAGTAATGGACTCCAAGATTCTGTAGCAATCCCCAAGTTCTTCAAACCATGGATGCATTCCTTTGTGACATCATGAATATTCTTCAATCCAGCTGCTGATTCATGTTGAAGATTTGGTTGCGTTAAGAATCTATTGAGAAGTGCTGTACATAGCAACCTTTTGTTTGCGTAGCATGATTGAAGAATATCCCAGGCTGTATCGTAGTTGTTCTCAGTTGCTGCAAGATGCTGTATTAATGCTCTTGCTTCACCACTTAAGCTGCTGGTCAGGTAAAACATTTTTTTGCCTTGCTTATGCCTTTGGAATGAATTAGTTGTTCGTATAAGTCGCGAAACTGTGTCCACTTTAGGTAGTCACCATCGAAACTATTAAAAGTTATTTTTGGTAGCTTAATGCTTGCATTATCTGTTGAACTCGTCTGGATGCTTGCAGGTGCAAATTGTTCATTTTTTGTGTAAGCGAAATGATTGCTGATTGATGATATATCCTACCTGGGCTGGGTCTTTAGTTAGCTCCCATTCCAAAGTGTTGTATTGTTCGATTTGAGCCCAATAGTGATCGATTGTCTTTAACTTCACTTCATAATACTGTTGAGACTGCTGTTGATCTTCATTGGTAAGGCTGGTGAGGAGTCGATTTAAAGATTGCATGACTCCCTTTTGTTTCCTTATTACTCTGTGAACTTCTTTGGAGATAACCATTTTGTCTGATTCAAACTGGGCGTCTATCTTGAGTACATCTTGTTGTCTATTTTGATCCAGAGACTGCGATGGTGCACTCGTTTCCTTCTCAATAATAGAAAGTTTCGTGTTAGTGGTCTTTTTTATTATCGGCGTTGATCCAGCCTCCAATGCATCTATGTAAGTCGCCATCTGCTCTTGGTAAGCTTCACAGATTTCTTTGACATCATTATAACAATCCTTCACGAAGTATTTATGCTGCAACTCTTCTCCATGATGGGTTCTTATCATGTTGTCTGCATCTTCGAATTTATCCCATGCCTCTTGTAGTCTGCGCAATCTTTCTTTGAAGTAAGGCAGATCTTTTCGGCTTGAGGAATCTTTCCTGTAATTCTCTATTATGGTCTGAATCTCTTTGCCAGTTGTTTGTTGCTGGTTTGCCAATTGATCCATGTTGATTGAGGCTGTCGTCTACAAAAGATTTAAAGTTGTCTTCTTGAAATGGCTGATTGTATGATACAGCAATGTGCCTGTATCACATCGGGGTCACCAAAATGTTTGTATAGCGAAGGAACTCTTTTGTTCACCGCTAGAGTACAAGTTCTTGGACTTGGACTCTTGGCGTAGTTTAGATATGGCACTGGTTCATGGACAATGCCTATAATTATCGCGGTGTATGAAGTAGAGACGAAAAACGTATAATAAAAACTCAATTTTCTGTTGAGAATCAAAACTTAATGAATGCTTTATTTCCTATTATCGGCTTTTTATATGATCAGTTTGCTGATTATTACAAATAAGCGATTGATTGTATATTTTTAGTCGCGCCGGAAAGAATTTCCAGATGAAATTTGATACTGCTAAAAATTTATTTGTGCGAAAAAATGCTGACATTTCCAAATCGAGTGAATTAACCTTATTTACAATTAATGGAATATTTTTTATAATTGCTGAATATACAAAATTATTGACTTTGAATTGAAGAAAAACAAAAATGAAAGAAATTGAACAAATTATATTATGACTAAATTATATGGAAATTATTGTATGGAATAAATGCGTTGTTGTATGTATGTATATTATGCTGCCTGAACAACCACATCGTCTAGGTATAAAAAGCATTTGATACCTTGAAGCCCTGTTAATATTCGATTTAGCAGAGACTGAAAAAATGGAGGTGCGATTATCAATCCAAACGGTAATCGTTTATATTGGAAATGGCTGAAGTTCATACTAAAAGCCGTCTTTACCCTGTCCGCTGGGTCGATTAACACCTGGTGATAGCCATTAGTTAAATCCAAGGTAGAGAAATATCTAGAGTGACCTAATTGATCTAAGGTGTCCTCAATCCGTGGCAGAGGATACGAAAAGGGGACGTAGACTTTACTTAACTCCCGAAAATCTACACATAACCTATACTTCTGATTTCCTGCTTCATCATTTCCTTTCTTTGGTATTAATAATACCGGAAAATTAAAAGCGCTGTCACTTATGTTCTATAGTGTCATCTTCTAGGAGCTTTTATAGTTGCTTCTGACATTCTTCTCGGTGAGCCTCCGGCAGACGATATTTTTTCCTGTGTATGGGGCCTGCATTCGACAGTAATTGAAGCTTAAAAGTCCTAGTTGGGGGTATATGTTAACTTGTGACCTGGCAAGTAAAAAATGTCATTATACTCACTGCAAATTTCCTACACCACTTTTTTTTCTTCGCAATTGAAATCATCCGACAGTACTAGTGTTTGTTTCAGTAATTCAAGTCTTTTTGAGAGCGACATACCGCCATTATCTTATATCTCAGTGGCTGCACTGAATACCTATCCAACCTTTCAAGCTTGGGTTGAAAGTTCGTTATATCAACCGGCTCAGTTCTAGCGTTGACAATCCCCCAAACACCTGTCGTTTCTCCGGCCTGATTATGGCGTTACCACAGTACACACCTGGGATAATCTCTTCCGTAACGCACACCAGCTCATCTTCGATCTCGACACAGATTCTTACCAATTGCGTGGTTCTTGGTTCCGGCTGTACTATGGACTCCCTGCCATAGAAGAATAGAACAGAAATTGCATGTAAACCGAACCATAGTTATAAAAATGGTTTAGATGCTAGGGAGTATTGTACCTTAGTTTTTGTATAAATTCTTTAAGTTAGATATTGTAACCTAACTGAACAACCCGATCTGATTCCTCTTGGGAATCAGTTTTCTTAGAGGGGAGGAATGTCGTGACCTATTATTCAATTGGTGAAATTGTGACATCACGACTCGAGCTAGCAGCAAGTGTACAGGTAATTAAACAATTTTCAGTAGCTAAGCATTTAACTACGCACAGTGAAATGCCTGGCGATTGCGAATTGTTTACTTGAAAACTGTCACATCCACTGCTGTATGTAACTGGGCATTGAGTCATGGTTAAGTAATTCACTTCGCACAGTGAAATACTCAGCTAGGCTCACTGTTAATTTACATGCAGTATGCTCCAGCTATCGGCAGTGATTAACCTAATGCTTTGTAATTATGATTGCAAGGTATTGCGCTGGTCACTGGATCAAAGTCGCTTCCGCCTGGTTGAATGGAGGTGAGCACGGTCGATTCGGTAGATCGGGTTGCGCAGTTACAAGTTGTGTGTTCTTCTGATAATGGTTCGGTGTCATGTTTTTTAGTTTAAATTCGGGAGTTGATAGCGAGTAACGTTCTTCTTGTAATAAAACTAATTTAAGCGGGTCAATAAAGTTTTACATTGGAAATACGCGAGTTTTCATTGGTTTTTAATTGACATCACCATCGAATATTAGCACAGTGACTCGAGGCAACTTCATCTGGGATTTGTTTGTTTGACGGTGGAGTCTCTATGGTCTCAAGTTTTTCATGCACGTGTACAACAGCTTCCTGACACCAATCGTATAGAGCATCGTATAATCGAGGGGTGGCTCCATTGTTTCTTCCCAAATCTGCTGATCAGTTTCGGATATATCATCGACTGTTTAATTGATCATTTGTATCTTCAGCTCGTGGTATACCCTTGAATGCCTTTCATCGGCCTTGTTAGAGATCTCCTGTAGAGTTCGTCTGAGTGATGAAGGACACGCTGTTGCCTACGAATGATGCGAAAATCTTTTCCTTGTTAATTTGCTGTGGAGTGAGTCTGGTTTCTTGGTACTTGAAAATGTACCTTGGACGAACCCTTTTTTTCTGGAGGAATTTCTTCAAAGCCTTCCTTTGGCGTCGAGATTAATTGTTGTGCACTGATCTGATCCTTTGATTGGCTGGCATCGTTTAAGTTATCAATTACAGATGATTGACATGTATTTGTATTATCTGCTTTGGGTTGGAGTTCCATTTCATCTGGATTGATTGCCTCTATAGGTTGAGTGAGGCTTTTTTTGAATTGGTTATAAAACTGCTGAATGGTGGCATAGTAATCTGTGGTGAAGTATTCGTTGTCATCATGAGTTCAATTCAGTTCTACTAATTCTTGATGGTCCATCCTTCTGGTAGTTTTTATAGTTGTTCTGATTTTGATCACCAAGGAATGCTCGCAAATCTAGAAGTCCGTCCATGATCTGAAACAACTTTGTTACTTTCTCTTCAATCTGGGAACAGTAGTCTCTTTTATGACATGATCACGTCGGGGCACCAATGTATTTTCCTGAGCGGATAAGCTCTTGCTTCCCCGCGTTATATGTGAGTAAGGTGTATCACCTGTACTCCTGATGAATGGTGCGGTAAGTGCAACACTTACGCACCGCAGAAATAAAATTTATGATTTTCAAATAAAACACCCTTTTGGTTGAAGAATTATTTTTTGACTTATATTTTTCTATTTAACAAATCGGTTATTTATACTATAGGAATATTATTTCTGACAAGATAATAAAAAAACAAAAAACCAAAAAATTTAAAAGGGAAATTTTCTCAGGCGACAACCTGATCGAGCATTTTATTTTCATGAAAAAACATCAAATTCCAAAGCATAAATGCGACGCTGAAGGCATCGCATTTCGTTTACTTGCAAAGATATGCCGTGTATGGCGTGAGCACGATTCTTTTCTAATTTTTTTGATGACGATGAAATTCTTTATCGGAGTCAGCTGCTTGGGAATTATTAACACCACATTTTTCGAAATTCCCGATTGTTCTTCGATTGTTAATATAATTTTAAAAACTCTTGTTTTTTTTTAAATTCAGTCTTTAAATAATCACAATCATATACAAACCGTTTTCGTATTTAGAAGTTCAAATGAAATTGACGAAATTCCAAATGTACATCATCCTGAATTCAGAATTCAAAATTCGAATAATGCAAATACTGAAATTGAATTCCTGCGAAAAATAAATGCGCTCAAAACGAATGTAAGAGGGCATCTTAGGAAGCTCTGAGCGCTTCCGCACTGTATCCTCGTACATACCCAGTAAGACAGGAATAAATTCTTCTGAGATACGGAATATATTTTTAGCTATCGACGGATCTATTCTTTTTCGTGTCAAAATGAATTATTTTATATGGACAATGTCCGCTTTTTCGGCTATTTGATTTATTTTAACAGTAACCAATAGAAAATTGATCTTATCATAATCGATTACAAATTTATTGTTGAATCATTAAAAAATTTATTTCATAAGTGACCCGGAATATATTCGTCCAGTCCACCAACTGAACATTCTTCCCTCGATGGACAGCCGTCGTATTTCCTAAAAATAAAACAATAAATCCACAAGGAATCAATTCCATAAATAAAAAATTCTCCATACGTACCTAATTAGAAATCCTTAAGTGCTCCTCAAAGTTCCTATCATCTCCTACAAACACTGTACATACTCCCTCGACGATTTCCACCTGCTGAAAATAACAAAATATTATTAAAAAAATGATTAAAATCAGTAAAATTAAACAAAACTTACCTAAAATACACATTTCTTCGTGTATAGTGATCGATGATGTACGCTAGATAACAGACGTGTTTCAATCCAGCTCCCGTAATTAGTACCTTTAAATCGGCATTTCGGTAGTTTTATTACGTGGAAATTTTATCTGCTCAACAGGTGTTTGAATCATTGCTTCAGTCGTTTATTTATAAAGCTCTAGTGCATAAGTGCAGAAGATCATTTAAAATTTCTTTAAATTAATCGGACGATTGCTAACTATATTGTGCTGCATTTGCATTGATGTATGTGAGCTGATTTTTTAATTATCCACAAATGATGACGAGGGGAAGGAAGGAAAAGCTACCATCTACATCAACTACAAATTCTGAGGAGAGTATTACTATCGACATGCGTAATGCTGGTAAGTGCCATTTGGATAGTCTGGGCTCTGCAGCTGTTTGAGATGCTGCAGTAGAAAAATTGGTGACGACAATGGAAACCCGTTTATTCGATAAAATGAGTAAATTCATCGATCAGTTGGTATTATGTTTTCACTTAGAACACAAGTAAAACACTTCAATTTAATTTCAATTTACTTAATTCTAACAAGTGAAAAAGCTAGAATTGGTCTAAGACCAATTCTTATGATACCCTAGATGAATGCCCGTATGAAATTTCGTATGGGTACCCATTTGAGCAATTTTGATTTTTGCAGTGGTTTTTCGCATATATTTCTAGAACGGTTCGTCGGACAAAAAAATGATTATAAACAATTTTATAGGATTTCATTTTTTAAACATGTTTTTAGTACAATAAAAATGTCTTGGACTGATCGTTTTCACAGTATACATAAAAAACCTAATTTTTTATATGGCAACACCAAGAATGGGTTGCCCGATTTAGTTCATTTTTGAAATTTTATTTGCTAGTGCAATGAGAACACCACGCACCAAATTTCAGCTCTCTACGGCGACTCGTTCTCAGGCAGTGTTCAAATATATAACGGAAAACGAAATTTTTGTATGGCAACCCCACGAAGGAGTTGCCCGATTTGTCTCATTTTCGAACTTAATTTTACTTTTTTTTTTGACGTCCGTGTACAAAATTTCAGCTCTCTAAGTGTACGCGTTCTCGAGTTATCGTGCGCACGGACGGACGGACATGCAAAAATCAAAATAACTTTTAATATTATGCATGGGTGTCCAATCCATTTTGCTCTACCATCATTATTTCGAGGTGTTACAAACGAAATGACAAACTCAGTATACCCCATTAGTTTTCATCTAAGGTATAAAGATGATCTTATCTCTAACAAGTCTCCAACAGAAGTCAAGTGTACGCGAGAGTGCCGGTCAATTATCTCTAGCGGGCTATCCCTGTACACATGAATGTATGATCTATTTGATATAAGTGTATATAATATTTATAGGCTGATAAGAACTTACATATACATAACATCTTCCCCTTTTTTTATATAAACTGTAGGATTTAACCTATTTAATTATAAATAAACTTACTTTAACTCAGAAAATATATATACCTATACTCTTTTCAATTACTGTTTTCAAAATTTATTCAATGTAAAAAATAGAAACTATATTTTTAATCAAATGTAAGTCTTTTTGGAGGAAATCTTTATCTAACCGATCTTCTTATACTATGGAGAGTTTGTTTAGAGTCTCGATTATTTTCTTTCTTTTTCTGTACAATATTATTTTTCGAATTCCTATTAACATTATTACTAGGCTCTTCGTTTTCATTATTCTTTGTATTATTTTCTAAATTCTAATTTAGTATGATGCTTGGATGATATTTGTCTTCCAAGGTTGAAATACGTATTTGATTTTTGTGAACATATTTAATATTAGTGTCAACATTTATTAGATACGTTAATGGACTTACAACTTCTATCACTATTGATGGTTTCCATTTTACAATATCTCGATGTTGTAATTTATACAATACTTCTTCCCCTTTTTTAAAAATGTTTTTGTGATTATTTATATTACTTCCATTTTCTGTTTTTATTTTACAGGGTTTTGTTTTTGGTATTACGCTTTTATAACTGTAAATCTGATTTTTTTCTAAATTGAATTTTACATTTTTACTTAAGGAATTTAAATATGATTTGGGTACGTAAGAAAAAATCATGCTTGCTGGTGATTTCTTCGTAACTGTAGATGGAGTGTTGTTATATGTCATTAGGATGTAATCCAATTTGCCGGCGATGTCTAGCTTTTGCAGCTTTATATCGCAAACATATTTTTTTAAACTAGATTTTATGATTTGAACTCCCCTCTCAGCCAGACCATTGCTTTGTGGGTGGTGCACAGGGGATTTAGAAATTTTAATATTTCGTTGCTTAGCAAATTCTAAAAATTCTTTTGAGTTGAAGGGTGGTCCATTATCGGATACAATTTCATCAGGCATACCGAAATATTTAAAAAATGATCTCAAATTATTCCCCAGATGATGTGCATCTGTTTTTGTGCAAATCTTAACATCTAGATACTTACTGAACGCGTCAGCTATAACAAGGCAGGTTTTCCTTCAAAATTAAAAAAGTCAATGTGGATTCTTTGGAAAGGATGGTCATAGGAAGGCCATTTACTACATACAGTTTCTTTCTTTACATTTTGCGTAATTTGACAGACCTTGCACTTTCGTACACAATTTTCTATATCCTTATCGAATGCAATCCACCATACTGAGCGTCGACCTACCATTTTCATTCGTACTATTCCATCGTGATTTTGATGTAAAACTTCTAAAATTTCTGATACTAATAGGTTGGGAATTACTAAACGATCGCGATAATATAAAAATTCATTTTCACTCGACAGAGAGTTTCTAATTTTAAAGTATGGTTTCAAATTTTCTTGAATTTTTGCTGGCCAACCACTTTTTACGTAGTGTAATAGCTTACTTGATACTTTATTTTGTGTCAAGAGGTTTTTTATTTCAGTTTTTTCAATTACGGGAATGCAATTTTTTGACAACGCGCAAACATATTCAATACCCGTTTCTTCAGAAAGTGGTAATCTTAATAATTCATCTGCAGGAGCCATTTGCTTTGCTGTTCTATACTGAAATTTATAGTCATAGATTGACAATAAAACTGCCCACCTTTGCAGTCTTGATGCAGAAATGTTTGAAGTTCCCTTTTGCGGGTTGAATATTTCCTTAAGTGCCTGGTTATCACTACAGAGTGTGAATTTATGTCCGTAAATATATTTATGAAATCGTTTTACCCCAAATACTATTGCTAATTCTTCACGATGAATTTGCGATTAATTCTTTTCTGCTGGAGGTAGTGTGCTCGAAGCAAAAAGGACTGGTTTTCGCAAGTCCATTTAGCGAGTGGCAAAGTACAGCACCTACTCCGTAAGGGCTTGCGTCACAAGCAAGTACAATGGGTTTTGTTGGGTCGTATATTTCGAAAACATTATTTTTCAAAATTAGCTGTTTTGAGTTTTCAAAACAGTTTTGCGCTTGAATTGACCAGAAACGGGATCTCTTTTTGTAGAAGTCTATATAATTCCTTAAGCTCTAATGACAAACTGGGTATAAACATACCATAATAATTTATTAACCCCAAATACGACTTCAACTCATGTAGATTTTTTGGTGGTGGGGCTTCCACAATCGCTTTCACTTTTTCTACACTGGGACATATACCCGCACTTGAGATCGTATGACCCAGATAGCGCACACTCTTTTCAAAGAATTTGCATTTTTTCAAATTAATTTTTACGTTATAAGCATTCAGTTGCTCTAATATTAAAAAGAGATTTTTCCCACAAGTTTCGAAGGTAGAACTTCCAACTAATATGTCATCTAAATAGCATGACACACCAGGGATACCGAGAAAGATTTGGTCCATAACTGACTGGAATATTGATGGAGCACTAGCAACTCCAAATGGCAAGCGAGTATATTGGTAATGACCTTTTGAGGTATTTATAGTAACATATTCACGCGAAGATTCTGACAGTTTAATTTGTTGGTATGCTCCAGACAAGTCAATAACGCAAAAATAGCTGCAATTTCCTAAACTTGAGAAGATATCGTCCATTCTTGGCAATGGGTAGTGTTCCATTTCAATAAACCGATTTATAGTTATTTTACAATCGATACATATTCTTATCTTTTTTCCCGTCTTTGAAACGATTACGATTGGGAACGCAAAACGGCTATATTTTACAGGAATTAATATGCCTTGGTTACACAATCTAATGAGTTCTTCTTCAACCTGTTCTCGTAACCTATAAGGTACGGCAGAAGCCTTATGAAAAATAGGAGGGCTTACCGGTTTTAAAACTATCTCCGTAGAAAATTTTTCAATGCATTGGTCTGGACAGGTCGAGAGTATTCGTGGAAATTTAAGTTTTATTTCATCTAATATTGTAATTTTATTTGTTACCTTGTAAATATTATCAGTTTTAAACCAGTGACGTCAATTTGGAACAATTACATCCAGCCAAGCTCTATCAATAAGAGGTTTAAACTGTTTTTCGCTTTTGATGACAATACACTCCAATTGATGCTTGTTGTTAACAGCAACCAAGATTTTACCCACGCACTCAATGCTACTGCCAGTAACTGAAAAGTATAATTTATTATTAGGCAACATTTTTACATGAGAAAACTTAGTACTATACTCATCTTCTGTTATTACAGATGTACAGGTACCTGTGTCAACTTCCATTTCGATGCATTGATTCTCTATTACTACATTTACGGTTGCTACTCCACTTAACTTGTTTATGCTTAAATCTCCCTCGTCGTTGTTCAATGTGTTTAGATAACTCGCTCCCACTGATAATTGTGCTAAAGTCTCGGTGTCACTAGATATATAATTTTCCTGCTGGTCCCCCTTATTTATATGACATACTAAAGCTAGGTGACCTTTTTTGTGACATCTGAAGCATCTCCAAAAACGAACTGCACATGTTTGAGCTGAATGGAGCTTTCCACATCTATAACACGACGACCTTGCTCTGCTTGTATTTGATTCATTTTTCGCATTCCGACCTCTCTACTTTGATCCACTTCTGCTCAGACTTCTGTTCTGGCTTTGGCGTACAAGAAACGCATTTCCTACTTCCAATTTATGGTCCATGGAATGGCTTTCTTTTTCAGCCATTTCCCAACTGATGGCCATTTTACACGCTATTTTGAAAGTGAGTGACTGTTCCTTTAAAAATTTTGCTCTCAAATAGCTATCACGAATACCACAAACAAACTTGTCTCTAAGTGCCCTTTGCAGATGATTCCCAAAATTACATTTTTGTGCTTCAGAGTTTAATTTCATTATGTAATCGACCATATGTGACTCTTCTTGCTGCATTTGGTAAAATTTATAAGTTTCTGAAATTTCACTTCTCGAAGGGTCAAAATAATTTTTCAGGACAGTAATTAAGTCATCATATGATTTTGTAGCTGGGTCATCGGGTGCCAGCATCCCCCTGAGTACCGAATATGCATCTGCACCGATGCACGTGATAAACAGCCGTACTTTTTAATTGTCTGGTATATCATTCACTATGAGATATTGCTTTAATCTCATCTCATATTCTTCAAAATTGCCTCCCACCACGAAGGGTTCAATGCTTCCAATTAAACTTGTCATTGCTTTTAGAGGATTTACTGGAACTTTGATTTCACTAGTTTTAATGTTTAAATCAGATTTCTCAGTTTCATTACTCATTTAGTAGTTTTAATTTAGATCACAATAAGTATTTTTTTCTTCTTTTTGACCACATGCACATGTTTGTTCAATTTTATTGTTTTCGCTTGAATAACTAATTCTAAACGTTTTTTTTTTTATATATATTTTCCTCGTCGCCAATTTTATTATGTTTTCATTTAGAACACAAGAAAAACACTTCAATTTAATTTCAATTTATTTAATTCTAAAAATGATTTTATCTCTAACAAGTCTCGAACAGAAGTGAAGTGTACGCGAGAGTGCCGGTCAGTTATCTCTAGCGGGCTATCCCTGTACACAGGAATGTATGATCTATTTGATAGAAGTGTATATAATATTTATAGGCTGATAGGAACTTACATATACATAACAGTTGGAAGTACGTTTCTCTTCAAAAATCGAGGATGTCATCTCTGCTCTAAACGGTCGATTAGTTGCTTGTGAATTATCTATTAAAGAGCTGCAGGGGACGGCAAACCTTCTACGTGAGCATGCCGACGATCGTCAACGGGTATCTGCCCACGATTTTTGGGTCATTTATTTTAGGATTGGATATGTTGTGTACTAATTGTAGATGCTTCTGTATATGGGTCATCACGCCAAAGATATACTCCATAAATACACACTAAGTTTCTGTAATTTTCAGCCAAGCTTTCAATATGAATTTCATGTGCGAGTCAATTAAACTAATGAACTTTGAGATTGATTACCAGCGCACATAGGTAATCAACTCGCCCATGAAATTCATATCGACAGCTTGCTTCGGGTAGGTCATGAAACTTCCATTCGCGGGTCGATTGATTTCAGGCGACCAAAAACATCCTACATATATAAACAGGTATGCGTCTACCCATTCAAAGTTTTTATTAGAATTATACAAACTACCCAAACTATTAAAATATTTAACCCTAAGTGATTCGTCGCGGAACAATATACTAAATACGATATAAATAAAAACCTATATTAAAAACTCACTACAAGCATTTTCCAGTCCCACAGCAATTCCTGGTACTTTACTGCCTTTATCAATTTGAGCCCTTGGCCTTACATAAAACACCTAAAAAGTAAACAAAAACCCTATTTGCAAAAGGTAAATTAAAGTAAAAGTCTCAGATCATTACGTTCGTAGACTTTAAATGGAAACTCTATTTACAGCTTCCCATGATGCACCTAAATCCTCCCAATGGCATCTGGAAGTGTAAACATAAAACAAAGTGTTAATAAATAACAACAACAAAAAAACACAAACAATTGTCATTTACAGTACCCGCCCCCAATGTCACACGGACGTTTATAGGCAACTGGTACGCTGGCTTCTTCTTCTCCTTCTTCCATATATTAATGGATGCCATCGCATCAAGTGAAGGAAAAGAACCTCTATTGACAGCACTGCTGTTGCGTTGGAAATTGAGCATTCGCCAAGACAGACAATGGAGAACAATCTTACTACAGATATTCAAAATTTAATATATTAGATCAACAGCAATATACATTTCTCAGTATATTTCTTTTCGAATGACTCAAATCCGTCAAAAAATGACAAAAATGACACGGCAATTAAAAACGGCGAATCTGGTGATGACGTCACGGTACACAACACGCACGATGCCAGTTTGCACAATATAATATTTATAAGACGATATTTTATGAAATAAGTCCAAAACAAATCCAATCCCGAGCACTTTCTATCACGGCGGCGCAGCAACTGCACTCGCGCTGCGTTAGACCGCGAATTGTATTGTGTATCGTGACGTCATCATGTTAGAGCGCGTTTTTGAGAATGCGGCGCTAAAATAGCTATAACTTCGTAATTTTTTATCCTATTTCAATAATTCTTTCACTGAATTACTTGTTATTTTATGACTATGATTCTGCATAATTAACTAAAATAGTCGTTGTTCCTCATTAAGTCTTGTTTAATCCAATAAAGGAATAATTGAACCTTATTACTAAACATTTTATTAAATTTAATTGTACCTACTTTATTTTTTCAAGCTAGGCAGAAATGAACCTGGCATAATTTTTATATGAGCAGTAAATGAAGCTCATTCTGTTTCAATTAAATAAATACATGAAATTCATTCTAATTCATTTTTTATATCAAACCTAGTATTATATTAATTTCGCGGATAAATTTTGTATGGAAATTTAGCAGCGAAATTTAGTTCCAAAATATTTAACCAAAGCGCTGGGGCAACAAGTATTGTGTTTTATCAGCTAAAAATTTGTTTAGTTTTAATAAGTAGCTGGCAATAATTTCCACAATCATATATTTAGCATGAAATTTATCCAATCAATACCTTTTTCCACGATAAAATTTTGACGTTTGAGGTTGAATGAATTTGATATTTTAATTATTCTTTTATTATGAATTTCGGATAAAAAAAATCCGTTTTCATTTAGACAATTCTTTTGAAAAGAAATTAAAATAGTAAGCATTTATATAATTATCCTTACCATTTCAAGATCGGGTAATTGCAATAGCAATCCAAAAGAAAACGAAATAATATCACAAGTGCACGACTGATTGTCAAAACCAGGCAATGAACAATGAACAATTTTAAACATAAAAAAGGTCGCTTCGATTGCTTCTAAATATTTATCCGCTAAATGAACACAATACCGCGTGTAACGGCAGTTGTACGCTACACTTTCTCAGAAGGTTAGCTGTTGTGGGAACGCCTTTGGTCTTCACTAACCTTCCGAATCAGAGATAGGGCTGATTCTATTGTATACAAATAAAAAATGCCGATAAAATTACTAGCTATTTCTTAACAATGTCTAATTCAAATATAACATGAAATAACTTCTCTAAATCAAGTTAAACAATCAACTCTTAACACACTCAATTTATTTGAAATTCACTTTAGACTAAAACGTTAAATACAAATTTTATCCGTGTACGTCCTTAATTGCAACACTAGGTTCCAGTCCACCGGCTGTGCAGAGTCAAAATCCAGCTTACCGCACTTCACTCAAAAAAAAATCTAACTAAAAGACCTCTGGTAAATCCCATTAGTTATTGGTAAAGCCAACCCTATGAGAGATTGGTAAATCCCCATCTCTGAATTTCTGCTAATTCCGCTTAAACGAGAATCCCCGTTCAATTTATTCCATTGGATAGGTACCTATGCAATATAAAAAAAGGAAGAAAATTGTTGAAATTGAACATACCAATTCAATTTGTGGCAAATTCCACTTTAACAAAAAAACACTTTGGCAAATTCCACTTTAACACGAAACACTGTGGCAAATTCCACTTGTGGCAAACTCCACTTAGATCGGCATAAACCTATCTGAGCTTGAGCATGCTCGTGATGCTAGTTTTATGATAGTTCCCCCAGCACGCAAAATCAATACGACATTAAGCTTGGTGCCCCTGCGCCAAATTAAAACTTGCGGGCGTTAGCGGAATTATCGCATTTATGTGATAGTAACGCCATCTGTGAGTAATATGTATCACACTCGTGATCACTTGAGTCGCACACCACCCAATTATTAAGTCTGCTGAGCATTCGCTTATTTAGGTGTGTTTCCAATTTTCGGTTTGTAGTTTGTTTTGCACCTTTGGTGTGCAGGTGAACGCTGCAACTTACTACCACCCCGTTGATGTATACACATCAAGATAATAAGGAAAAACTTGGACCTTTTATTAATTTTTTCTTTTTTATTTTTCAATATATCATATTTCGTAAGATATCATTGGCTGTGATAGTTAGACCAAATGATCTTAGTCTTTCGAATACGTAAGCGGACTTTACAATTAGATCCTAAAAATACCGTGTACCTCTTATGCTTCCCACTTCGAATGGCATTCCAAGGAACCGATTTTATTTGATAATATGAGACCTGGAACTGCTTCCTTTCTGTGGTTGTCAGATCATACCTTTTTTCTTCTAACCGCGTCGGAGGGGGTGATTTCAACTATTCCAAAATAAAATCGGACGTGGATGCTACCGGTTCTATTTCAGCGGCTGAACTCGATCCCTTTGGAGGTCCTGGGGTCGTGACCTCAGTTGATGGCACTGTTGTGATTGGCGATCACTGTACCGAATACTGGTTTTCTGCCTTGGGGTTTTCAGAATCCACCTTCCTGGGGGCAGTAAATAGACTTTTGTCTGGTATGATTATCAGCAGGTACGCCAAAAAACGTCGCGTTGATAGCGATTGGGGAGCCTTGGGAGAACCGGGCGGCGTCACCAAATCAGCTTCACTGGTGGTGATCTCCAGGACGTCATCCATTTTAATTGCGATTCTAGATGTTTGGAAAAAAATATTGATTAATAGTTAAATACCGACAAATTATTCTACTACGACGGGTGCCTTGTCCAATTAACAAGGCGATATTTTGGGGGATTATTGGATAATTATTCGGGCAAGGAAGAGATTTTATTTATAGGTCTTCGGAAGGAAGATGTTTGGGTTCTAATTGTAACGACTCTTGTTTTTCCATCGTCTCCAGGATGAGTTTTCTCAATTATACCTAAAGCCCATTTCCCAGGTGGAAGCCGTTCTTCCTTTCATAAAACTACCTGGTTTTCTTTTATGTCTTCTGTATTCTTAGTCCACCTTTGCCGTTGCTGTAATTGGGACAAATATTCATGAGATCATCTTTTCCCAAACGTTTGTGTCATCTGTTGAATTGCGTGCCATCTTTTTAACGCATGTACATTTTCGTCAATAAGATACGCTTCTGCAGGTGTTGTTATTGCCTTGCCGATTAGAAGATGTCCTGGGGTGAGGGCGTCGAGATTTGTCGGATCATTTGATAAACTACACAATGGTCGTGAGTTCAATACTGCTTCGATTTGTGTGATTAAAGTTTTGAGCTCTTCAAAGGTTAACACTCTTTGGCATAACGTTCTTTTTAAATGGTGTTTAAAGCTCTTTACACCGGCTTCCCAAAGGCCACCAAAGTCTGGAGCTAGTGGGGGGTTAAAATGCCAATTAACGCCCTCACTAGCTGTTATGCAAGCCGTCTGTTCATTTGCTTCTCTAATGGCCTGGATTAAATTTCGTTTCAAAATTTTGTCGGCCCCTATGAACGTTGTCCCATTATCAGAGTATAAGTTCGTGCATAGACCTCTTCGACTGGTAAATCTTCTAAAGGCAGCAAGAAATGCTTCGGATGTCAAATCTGAGACGCTTCGATGTGGATCGCCTTATTTGCCATGCAGACAAAAAGACAAATATATCCCTTGAAGATTTTAGCTCCTCTGTGTTTTGACATTTTTAAGTCTATTGGACCTGCGTAATCAAGTCCAGTATTTTCAAATGGTCGAGCTTGAGTTACTCGGTGGATAGGCAACTTTCCCATTATCTGCGTTTGATTATGGTGTCGATGTCTTGCGCAAGTGAAACATTGAAAAATGGTTGCCTTAACGGTGGGCGCACCGTTTATGATCCAGTATTTTGTGCGCAATGTATTTAAAACTAGTTGAGCACCACCGTGCAACGTTGTCATATGATATTTGAGGACTGTGATGTCTGTTATACGATGCTTACTGGGAAAAATGATAGGGTGTTTTGCATCATATGGAAGCTTTGAATGTTCTAACCTTCCCCCTACTCGAAGTACTCCTTCCTTGTCGATGAAAGGATTACGCATTATGAGTATGTTTTTTTTCGTTATTGGTTTCCCGGCTTGCAGTATGAAGTATTCTGATTGAAAAATTTGTTTTTGTAGACAGCGAATGATTGCTGTTGTGGCCTCCTTTAATTCTCTGACCTTTGGATATGTCATTGAGCTTTGTTGCTCGGAACCTCTGTTATTGAGAAATCGGCGACAATACGCCGTAATGCGTAATAATTTATCGAAGGATGAATATTTTCTCAGTAGTATAAATTCATCTTCTGGCTGCGTGGTGAGGAATACTTGGGATGATTTAATTTCCACATCTGTTTCGCAGACGTCATTGGATGTCGGCCAGAGTTCTTCAGCTTGTGACAGCCAGGATGGGCCATTCCACCAACTGTTGTTGTGAACTATTGACGATGGGATAATGCCCCGAGAAACTGTGTCTGCCGGATTATCCTTCGTTGGTATGTACCTCCAGACATTGTTCTTTGAATTTTCTTGGATCTCCACTACTCTGTTTGCTACGTATGTTCGCCATTTGTTTGTTTGGCCTTTGATCCAAGCAAGTACTATCTTGGAATCAGATCAGGAGACCGCTTTGGCGTCACATAGTTGCACGTCCGACTTAACTTTCGTAATCAGTTTACTTAGTAGGACTGCTCCACACAACTCCAATCTCGGTATTGAAACAGGTTTGATTGGAGCAACCCGTGTTTTAGATATAACCAAATTGGTGTATATCTTACCATCCGTATGTGTCACTCGAAGGTATACGATGGCAGCAACTGCTTGAGTGGAAGCATCACAAAAGCCATGTATCTGACAATTGATCATTCCTTAGTGTAGGTTGACCCATCGTGGAATTATAATTTCATTGAAATGATGCATTTCGTCCTTGAACTTCGTCCACTCATTTGCGATATTTATTGGAACATTCTCATCCCAGGAGCATCCACTGATCCACAATTTTTGAATTAAAATTTTCGCAAGAACTATGCAAGGCGCTATCCATCCTAGCGGATCGAAAAGCTTAGCCACTTCTCATAGAATTTTACGTTTAGTCCTAGTAGTATATTGGACATTATCTGCCTTGAATGCAAATGAAAATTGATCTGCTGCTGGATGCCATTGTATACCTAATGCCTTGATATCGTTTCCCTCCTGAAATATAAGTTGTAGATCGATTTCTCTATCATCTGGCGGAATATTTTCCAATAAACTTGTGTCGTTTGCGGCCCATTTCCGCAAATGGAAACCACCCCCTTTGAAAAATGCGATGAGTTCCTGTTGTAGTTTTAGTGCCGGGGATATTGTGTCTGCTCCTGTTAGGACATCGTCAACATCTAAATCTTCCAGCACTGTTTTTGATGCTACTGGAAACTTTTTACTATCATCGTTCGCTAATTGTTGTACGGTTTTTATAGCCAAATAAGGGGCTGCTGTGGTGCCAAACGTGACTGTCACCAGCTCGTATTCTTTAAGTTGTGCAGTCTTTGTATCTCTCCAGAAAATTGTCTGATATCGTTGATCATCTGGATGTATCCGTATCATGCGGGACGCCGGATGGAGTCATCGCCAGTGGCAGGTGGAAGATAAGGAAGATTTGACTTGAATCGAGTAAGAATTGTTTGTCTAACATTTGTTAGCATTGCTCATGATTAGTTTGTAACAAAATATTAGCATATTCTGCGATCTTATAAAAGGATTCGCTTCGATTCATTCCGTATTTTGTAGTTGTAGTTTACATAGTCTGGTGTTACCCGACACCTTTCGCTGCCTTCTTCTTTATAAATGATCTAGCCATAACAGAGCATGTGCTAGTTTTTGTATCCGCGCCCTGGATGGGATTTGGTGTCCCTACTACATGTAATTTTATGTCGCTGAGTGTTGACTGTGGTTCTGTATTGTTTAAAGGAAATCAGGTACAATAAATAGTATTTGCCCTGTGCGTCTACCTTTTATGTTGTGTTTACGTGTAGCATTATACGTTAGGTGAAATTTGTACGTCACCATGTATAAATAGTTCCACTTTTGTAGCGCATCTGTTTATTGTTGTGTTCTAAAGAATCTGCATTTGTGTACCTGTATCTTCTGTGTGGGTGTTATTGAGAGTTATTTGAGGAAATCTTTGTCGCAGCGCTTATTTTGTGCTTATATCAATGTTTGTTACTAACAAAATAATTTAAAATTGTTACCTGTATGTGATGTGTGAATATGGGGAAGATGTGCGATGCCGCGCTGCTCCAGGGAGTCTCATCTTGGATATTGCTTGTGTCCAATGTGTATGTCACAAAAATTTGTGTTGTACCTACTGTTAATTATGTGGAATGATTCAGGTGCACACTAATGCGGTTTTGCGGGAAATTATACCTATAGCATATTTCGTTTGGTCCCTTAATTAGAAATTGCATGACCATGTGGTGTTGATAAGTTGGGTATATCTGGTTAAGAGTTTCCGTGTCGATGTTAATTGTCGTGTTATGTGAAATCGAGAAAATTCAGTCCGACTTTTCTTACGAACACCTCTGAAATATGGACAAAGTTATCTTAATAAAATTCGATTTTTGTGTGCAAAGCTGTCGTTATTTTACGTGTTACTTCACTCGGTGTGCCTTGTTTCTATTTTCAAAAACGGAAGTCTCTCTCTCGAAAATGGTGTTGGTTTCTTTCCCTTTTTTTTACAATTTTGTTGACAATTGTACTAGAATAAGTACCATTTTAATGGAAACATTTTGATTAAACTAATATTACTGATTTTAACATTTGTTACAAGATTTTAATAAATAATTTGCAAAAAATTTAGTCCCGTCCTTTAGTCCAGTCAGTAGGGGTTTTTGCCTTACAAAAGGTGGAGTAGTTGTGATTTTGAATTATGGGATTCATTTCCGGGCCTCGATGAAATATCCAAGATGAAATCCTGGGGGGGGGGGGGGCGTCCGCCATCTAGGATTAAAGGTACCAAAAATTGGTTTTTTCAGATCATTCCTCAACGGTTGATCCTACGACAAAAATGTGAAAATATAAATTTGAAGAAAAAGGTAATGATGGTATTAAATTTTCATCATTGAAAATTCTCGCTATATTAGCCAATTGAATTTCTTTCTGCGGGAGTTTGAAAATTGTTAATATTCCCTTTTGACATATACAAGACGTGGTATCACAATCACTGAAGGCATGGGCCGCTGTTATATATGTATTTCCAAACTGGGTTAATTACAATAATACTCTTTTCTCTTTTGTTTTGTTTTAATTTTTTTAAATTCTTTTCCATTAAAAAGCTTTCTTTTTTAATTTTAAATTTCCTTCTCTCAACAAAAACTTTCCTTTCTATTTTCAAATTATTTCCCTTTTTAATTTTCAATTTGTTCCTTTTCACAACTTGTAAGCTCTAGTCTCGGACGTGGGAGGGAGTGCCGATTTATAATGGACAACTCAGTTTTTGAAATATAAAAATTTTGATTGAAAAATTCAATTTAACTTGCTTAACCTAGTATCACAATTCAGTTCAATAAAAATTCAATATAAAATTAACCTACAAACTGTTGTGTTCAATAAAGCCACTAACTATAAATATATCTATATAAATGTTTGTACATACTACACTTCATTATTGTTGTCACACTGTTCTTGGCTGGCTGGTGGCTCCGGCTCGATCGGTTACTAAGAGCTGACTGACTCAGTGATTGAGCGATGAACCCGAGCGACTAACCATACAGAACTTTCAGCTGACATCTACTGACATACATAATACATACACTTCACCTCCTTTCCCTTTAAAAAAAATGAGAAGCCTCTAACTAGCCATGAGAATTCAAAATTCAAAGTAATTATAAAACACGTATCCTTACATTATAAAAAAAATATATATATATATACCTATGTACAGGGTGTCCCGTAAGTCGACGTCAAGCCGGAATCGGGTGATAGACCAAATCATAACAATTCCCAGAAAAATATAAAAAAAATCCAAGTCATGTATTTTTCAAATTATAGACATTTCTTTTCTTTTCGATAAAATGTACCCCCTGTGATGGTTTTTTAGCTCCCGTTGCTACAAATCTTTATTTTTTTTTTCAATTTTATTTCTATAATGTAATCCCGAATAGTTCTTATGTAATCTGTTGCTTTAAATTCTAAGCCAACTGTTCCAGCTTGGAAGAAAATGTCACATTTTGCCGAACCAAGAATAGAAAATTAATATTTCGCACAACTTTAACTGACTGTAATGAAATAAAACTGTACTTCGCCCGTTTGGCAAGTAACTTAAAAAGTTGACGCATTTAATATGGATTCTACAGTGGTATAATACTTCCTACAAAAATTCTTAATTACGGAAAAAAAAAATTTTTTTCAAGAAACCCAGTTTCGAAAAATAATTTTTTACCTCCTAAACATGATTCTAGTGTACCCAAAGATTGCCGTAAGACCGTAACTTTAAGATTCTAGTTTGAGTGAAATGGAGAGTCATTGCATGAAATGTGAGTGAGCAAGATAGTAATTGCTTTCAGTTTAGTCTTACTTGGTTTAGTTCCTTCTTTATTTATTTCGTGCCCTAAGTATTCTACACTGTTTTCAAAAAATTTGCACTTATTTTCCTTGACCTTCACTTTAAGTTCTTGCAACCTGCTTAGAACTTCAATTAATTTTTCTTCGCACTCTTCTTTCGTGGCTGCACCTATTAGGATATCATCTAGATATTCAAAAACTTTTTTTAATTCCTTTTAGAATTTCATCTATTACTTTTTGAAAAGTAGCCGGGGCTGAACTAACACCAAAAGGAAGTCTCTTATATCGAAAAAGCCCTTTATGAGTGTTTATTGTTAAATATATTTGTGATTTCTCTGATACTCTCAGTTGTTGATAAGCACCCCTTAAATTCAATACGCAAAATACCGCACAGTTAGCCCTGCTAGAATGTCCTCAATACGCGGTAAGGGATAATGTTCAGTTTTTATGAATTTATTTATTCAAAACTTACAATCACTACTTATTCAAATGCAATTTTCTAACTTCGGAACCACTACGATTGGGGATGCCCAAGTGCTATGTCTCACCGGTATTAGAATATTTTCTTCTACCAGCCGCAGTAACTCAATTTTCACTTTTTCACGTAATCCGAACGGTACAGTGTAGGGCTTAAAAAACAATGGTTTTGCATTTTCAATTAAGAATTTCGTCTTCAAAACCCGTAATAGGTTCTGTCAAATCTGACCTAAAAACGTCTTTATATCGTTCCTTAATGCTACCATCCTGAATTTGCTTTTGCTTGATGCTTAAACTATTTAAAAAAAATTGTTTCCAATCCGGGAAAAGTTTATCAAGCCATCAACGGCCCAGCAGCGGCGTAAAATTCTTTTTACTCCTTATAATAAAAAGCTTCAAAAAACTTTTACCTGTAATTCCTCGTTTTCAATTCTTACTGTCACTGGACAAATTCGCGCGACTTAAAGCTGCTCCGCTGTAATAACTTGTAGTATATTGTCAATACTTATGAGTTTTTCCTGTCCGAATACGTTATTGAATTGCTCCCAGGTCATCACACTGACACACGCACCAGAGTCTACTTCCATTTTAATATTTTGTGCATTTATAATCAGTTCTACTGTACATGGCTCGTTTCTACCTGTAATAAAATGTAAACTTTTAATCTCTAACTCATCTAAATTATATTCAATAGAGCTTCCCCTAACATCTCGTTCAGTATCACTTTCCGTTTGTTCTTCCTCCAGATGATATATTCTTTAGATGTTTGCGGTGATGGTTGCGGTCCCTTTTGTTGATACTTTTGTTGATTTCGCTTTATATCTCGATATCTGCATTCTCGTGCCATGTGTCCATACTTCGCACAATTAAAGCACTGTCCCATACTAGCACTGCCTCTTCGTTCTCGTTGCTGGTTATCCTTATTATCACTGTCATGATTGCTTTTGTAATTTTTCTTCTGTTGATCATTCCCGTTGTAATTGTTTTTATAGCTTGTAAATACATTTGCTACCACCGGATTAAATAATTCCAAGCCAGACTGAGTCAGCTGGTAATTGTGTGAAATTTTTCATGCCTCATTGAAGGTCAGATTTGCTTCACCTAGAAGTTTTGACTGCAATCTGTCATCTCTTCTCCCACACACAAACTGATCTCGTAGCGCATCATTCAAGAAGGCTTTAAATTCACATTTGTCGCCTGTATTTTTAATTCTACTATGTAATCGCTAACACTCTCGAAATTATTTTGTTTTCTGCTATGGAAGATGAGCCGTTCCGCTATTATATTTTTTTTTTTATTTGAAATAGTTTTCGAGAATTTTAACTAAATCTGTATAACTTTTTTCACCCCGTTTTTCAGGAGCCACTAATGACTTAAGAATATTATATTCCTCCGATCCGATTAGCGTTATTAAATATGAGCTTTTAACCTTGTCATCTGTTATTTGGTTAAATGTAAATAAATGCTCGAGACGGTCTCGATAGTTTTCGAAATTACTATCTAGCGTACAATATTCAATTGTGCCAAAAAATGTGGATGTTGTTTTGGACATTTTGTTTTTTTCAGCTTTTTACCTCGTCGCCAACTGTTGTGTTCAATAAAATTACTAACTATATATATATAGATGTATGTACTACACTTTATTATTGTTGTCGCACTGTTCTTGGCTGGCTGGTGGCGCTGACTGGCTCAGTGATTGAGCGGTGAACCCGACCGACTCACCTTACACAAATTTCAGCTGATATCTACTTACATACATAATACATATACTACACAAACTAGTACAATTCAAAACATTAAAAATTTAAAAAAATTAGAAATTCAAATTAAAAAAAATTATACGGCCTCTTGCTTGCTTTAGTTCTGGAAAAAAATAAGAAGAAGAATTGAGCAGCTGTCAACAAAATATATTACAAATATTGGTATTAATTGACAAAATGCCTTTGTTGGTGCGTGAGGAGGGCACCAGGGTAGTAAAATGATTTGTTAACCAAATCAGACACTCAGATTATCTCTGATCAGATTTATCTTCTGTGGTGGCGCGTGAGAGCACCACTGTAGTAAAATGATTTGTTAAAAAAATCAGACACTCAGATTATCTCTGATCAGAATTATTTTCTGTGATGGTGCGTAAGGGCACCAGGGTAGAAATATGATTTTATAGAAAATATAGGGCACTCATTTTATCCCTGACCAGTATTATCTGCTGTGCAAAAGGATAGGACGCTCAGATTATCCCTGACCGAAAAGATCTTCTGTATGATAGGAAATTCAGGTTATTCCCGACCATAGTTATCTTCTGTGGAAAAGGTAGGAAGCACGATTCTTTATTACTCAGAATAGCTCTGATTCAGATCAACTCTGCCAAAAGAACGGTGCCATCTACTGAATTTCGTCGACTTTATACACCCGCTGTAACCAGTTATGTCTTCTCGTCTCTTGGTATTGCCCTAGCACCGATTGATGTCATATCTGAATGTACCACACACAGCTGGTTGACGTATGTCACTTGCTGTCATAATTGTAAATATTAGGAGATACATATGCTTTTATGCATTTTTTGTATTTATTAATAAATTTTGATTGCTTTTAGGTGAACTGCAACTCCCAAGGGTACTAATGGATGTTTCCTGATTTGCCTTGGGTGGATTTAGGAGAGTATTTCTGATGGAAATGTGGAAACTATCAGATAAGTATTTTTTGTTTATGGTTTCAGAGCTTGGTTCTTTGTGTATCTTTTAATTTGTATTTTAGGAGATATAATTATCAACAGGTAAAAGCATCGGGGGAATTGAAACGTCGGTAGGATATTCAACGTGGGTTGTCAATGCATGTGAGAACTGAACATCCTCCAGCCTCAAAAAAAATATTTTTTTGTTGTGAATAAACTTACGTTTTGTTGATGGAACATATGTTTCCTTTTCCTTTTCATCTTCATAGTAACATCTCCAGGCAGAGACTATTTTCAGAACGTCTTTGCTCCCTGATGTCGTCCCAAGGACTACTCGTGCTTTGGAGAAGTATGTCTTATCACGATGGGAGTAGCGTAGATTCATCCTACTAGATCTCTTGGGATTCCTGGCTCTGATTTCTCTGGTATTTGCTTAATACTGCGTGCTGGATGATCTCGGAATTCCTTTGGAGGAGTAATCGGGACATTCTTAAATTGTTCCTCTATTTTCTTCGGTGATGTTTTGCTGATAGTTATTTCAGCTGAAGTTTGGATAACACTCGATGCGCTGGCAGTAGGCGTCACCTCATCAAGATTTCCTGGAAAACTTGGTAGTATTTCGCTCTTATTGTTGGCATATATCCGTGGATATGCTGGACGAGTTGGGGCTTCTGGACAACGATCACTTTACCTCGGTTTGAGTTGTGGTTTGCTGCTGACTGCTGTATGCACTTCAGGCATACTTAGTGGTGCAGATCGTTTTCCAGTAGGTAACCTTGGTTGAGTGTGGACCCGGACTTCTGGGAGGTATTCGTTGGATCTCGGCTTAAATTTCAGACCATCGGTTGCCTTAGGTGTGGTCTGCAATCTTTTGATATCAGATGTGGCTGGCATCGACTCGAAAGGCCTGCACAATCTTTTTACTGGCACGAGCTCGAACAGTCGATCGAACTTTTTCTGCCTTTTTCGGAGTTAGGGGCAGTAGGCTGTTAGGCCGGTTTGACTTGAAGGTGGCCAGTAATTCTGGTGGAGTTGGAGATAGGCCAGCATCCACAGAATCCAAGTATTCTGAGTTAAAAATCTCCAATAACTCATCCATGGTAGAAGAAAATTAAAAAATGAAAAAATATAAAGTATAAACGAAATAAAAGAGAAAAAACCACTGCACGCACTTGTCAACTTTGAAACTTGAAGTGACTTTTTGGCGGATTTTGGAATAATTTATATTTGAATATAATGAGTGTTTTGCAATTTGGGACTGCCAGAGAGCAATAGATTTTGGTGGCGATAATTGATTGTCAGGAGATGTTTATGAACGGGAGAGGACAGATTTTATATATACAGGACGGGTGAGAATATTTTTTGTTGCATCATCTGGCAGAGGAATAAAAGATCTGACATAATTTACTCCAAGTTTAGCCGCTGGGGAAATATCATTCTTTAGTATTACTGGTCGATGGTGAGAAGTACCTTTTAGACTATATTGGCGCCATCTAGTGGTGAGAGTTTTAATCTCTCTACGATTGAGTTCAGTTTGTGTGGCCGCTGATCGGGATGGCAATAGTTTTGTCTTATTTTTCCATTTTGTCTTGAGTCCTTGCAGAGCTGTCCTTTCGGTGTGAATGTTGGCGTAGTAGTGTGCTTCCAAACTAGTTTTAATTTTTTGTTCAACTTGGGGTTTGTTGTAGTATAGGTAGATAGTACAGTCGTAGTCGTGCTCTTTATATCTGGTACTCCTCCGACCAGAATCCAGCCCAGTTCAGTGTTTTGGGCTGTGGGTATATTGCTAGATCCTATTCTAGTTCCGTTTTTATTCATGGCATCGTAAACCTCTGCTCCAAGAAGAATGTCAATTTCTCCCAGAATCGAGAAAGTGGGATCTGCTAATGGGAGATTTTTAATGTGTCTCCAACTTAACACTTTAATTGTATTGGTAGGCAGCAAGTCTGTGATTTTTCTTATCACGAGCATGTTGCTTGCTATTTTAAAATTGTTGTGTAGAGAATTAATTGTGAATGTGGCTTGCTGAACGGCTATATTGGTGGGAGTTGTGCCAAGTCCAATTAATTCTTGTGTGGTTTGAGATCCTTTAAGCTGTAATAACTTAAATGCCCTCTCGGTCATAATAAACACTTGAGCTGTCATGGTTCATGGTTGGGAGAGACAACAACATTTTTAACTCTGCATTGACTAGGATTCGCTTCTTTGAGTAAAGGTCCTTTAGGAGTTTCCAAGCTGGCTGATAATTTGCATCGCTTACTTCGTAATGCCTGAGCAATTTTCCAGCTTCTCCAATTAGATTTGTTTTTAAGAAATATAATTTGTCGACGTACCTCAAATTATTGTTATTATGTATTACTGAATTAAATAGATCGTGAAATCATATCCATGTCGAATATTCTCCATTGAATGTCGGCAGCTTGATTCTAGCAAGTATTTCGCTATTGCATGATATTGTGCCAGCAGAATTTGTATGTGTGTAAGGAGGATTACTGACAGATGGCATTGGTGGTAATCTGTCGATATCTTCTTCAATGCTTGCTGCCTTTGCAATGTAGTATTCCTGAATTCGCTAAATATCTCTTTCGTGAAATAATCTAGCTGGAGATCTTCTTTCGTTACTCTCCTTTGTATAGACCTGTGATTGGAATTCTTTCCAATACTCGGTGAACGCTTGTAGGCGTTTTCTGTCGATTTGACAGTTATATTTTTTCCTTCTCTTTGATGCCTTTTGTATAGGTCTTCCATTAGCTCTAGCAGAGTCAATAGTTTCGTCATCAACGTCAAATGAGATGGATTCTCCATCTTTTGGCATTTTGTATGGAGAAGCTTTGAAATGAGTGACAGTGTTAAAGAGTGAATCCAATTTTATATTTTACTGACTGAGTTATCCGGCTGTCAAGGACCAATGTGAGATCTAGTCTCGGACGTGGGAGGGAGTGCCGGTTTATAATGCACAGCTCAATTTTTCAAATATAAAATTTTTTATTGAAACGCGCAATATAACTTGCTTAACCTAGTATCACAATTCAGTTCAATAAAAATTCAATATAAAATTAACCTACAAACTAGTACAATTCAAAACTTTAAAAAATAAAGAAATTAAAAAAAAATGCGCCTTCTTGCTTGCTTGAATTCTGGAAAAAAAAGAAGAATTAAGCAACTGTCAACAAAATATATTTCCGATATTGGTATTAATTGACAAAATGCATTTGTTGGTGCGTGAGGGCACCAGGGTAGTAAAATGACTTGTTAACAAAATCAGACACTCAGATTATCTCTGATTAGAACTATCTTCTGTGATGTCGCGTGAGGGAACTAGGGTAGTAAAATGATTTGTTAAAGAAATCAGACACTCAGATTATCTCTGATCAGAATTATCTTCTGTGATGGTGCGTGAGGGCACCAGGGTAGTAAAATGATTTTATAGAAAATATAGGACACTCAGGTTATCCCTGACCAGAATTATCTACTGTGTAAAAGGATAGGACGCTTAGTTTATCCCCGACCGAAATTATCTTCTGTATGACAGAATTATCTTCTGTGGAAAATGTAGGAAGCACGATACAGATCAACTCTCTGCAAAAAGAATGGTGCCATCTACTGAATTTCGTCGGCTTTATATAGCTGCTGTAACCAGTTATGTGTTTTCGTCTGTTGGTGTTGCCCTAGCAACGATTGATGTGATATCTGAATATACCACAAATAGCTGGTTGACGTATGTCACTTGCTGTCATCAACAATTCTAAATATTAGGAGGTACATATGCTTTTATTCATTTTTTGTATTTATTAATAAATTTTGATTGCTTTTAGGTGAACTGCAGCTCCAAAGGGTTCTAGTGGATGTTTCCTGATTTGGTTTGAGCGGATTCAGGAGAGCATTTCTGATGAAAATATGGAAACTATCAGATAAGTTTTTTTGTTTATGGTTTCAGAACTTGATTCTTTGTGTATATTTTAAATTGCATTTTAGGAAATATAATTATCAACAAGGAAAAGCATCGGGGGAATTGAAACGTTGGTAGGATATTCAACGTGGGATGTCAATTTATGTGAGGACAGAACACAACTAAAACCTTCCGTTTTTAATTTTAAATTTACTCTTTTTCACAACTTAAACTTTTGTTTTTAATTTTTAATTTAATCTTTTTTCACAACAACCGAAACCGCCGCGACCAAGATCAAAAAACTGACTCGCTTTCTTGATCAATTTAACCGTGATCAAGAGCCGTTGTTAAGGGTAGAAAATGCTGAATTGCATTTTCTAACCCTGAGTAAATTTTAACATTTTTTCTGGACTTGATTGGACGTATGTACATACATATTGCATTTTTCGCGACAAATTTTACTGAAGGTACTATTTATCTATGTGAAAAAATTGTGCCTTCAATATTGCCTGTACCTGGCTTTATGAAAAAGATATCTTTCTTTACTTGAATTAAAGCCACCAAGGGAACAAGGGGATCAACATCCACGCCGACTACAGATTTACGTCCATTGTTCAATGTTTCTATTTCAATTTTCGCAATAACTGGTTCCGCATCTATGTCTTGTTTTACAACGAGTTCTTTATTTTGGCGAAATTCTGTTAACAATGAAATCAATCTGATCTTGTTCTTTTCATTTGAAAAAAATTATCTTGAGGGACAGAAGCCGTCACATTCCATCAAAACTAATTTCTGCACATTGGCTATTGAGGTATCGTCGATGTTGATCAGATTTTCTGATACTCCAGTCAGACTGGTTGGGACGGTTAAGCCGGTGGGGGGCGCGAAGATCTTTATACCTGGATTTAGGGTCGAGCACACTATATAATGCTTGGTACTTGTCGAATTCTTAAATAGAATATATTTTTGTATGAGTATACAAAGTTACAAAGACTTCACAATTTTCTTGCGTATTTGACGAATTTCGGTGTAATTATCCTATACTACTGGTGGCATCTCTGGATAGTAAAGGTCATTTATCTCGAAAGCCGGCAAAGTGGAATGGTTTATCTGGGTCGGGAATCAAGTACATAAGGGAGAAAGTCGAATTTGCCACACTTTTTTTTTCTTGAACGGATAAACTCTTGCTTCTCCGCGTTATATGTGAGTAAGGTGTATTACCTGTACTCCTGTTGAATGGTGCAGTATGTGCAACACTTACGCACCGCAGAAAGAAAATTTATGATTTTCAAATAAAACACCCTTTTGGTTGAAGAATTACTTTTTGACTAATATTTTTCTATTTAACAAATCGGTTATTTATACTATACATAGGAATAATATATCTGACAAGACAATAAAAAAAAAACAAAAAAAAATTGAAAGTGAAATATTCTCAGGCACCAAGCTGACCGAGCATTTTATTTTCATGAAAAAGACATAAAATTCCAGCGCATAAATGCGACGCTGAATGCAACGATATGCCGTGTACGTGGGAACGATTCTTTTCTAATTTTTCTGATGACGATGAAATTCGTTATCGGAGTAAGCTGCTTGGGAATTATTAACATCCTCCTTCGCCTTGACCAGCTTCTGGGCAAAGTTCTTGGCTGACGAGTTCCGGATCTATTTCGAATTGTCTCGCAGCCAACGTCCGTTGGGCTGGAATTGGTGAATTTCTTGGTGAATTATGTTTACTTCCTGTGCATTTTATGCATAGCAAAACTGCTGCGATGGTGATGGTTAGCAGGAGTGCGGTGTATCCCGGGATAAAATGATGTACGTCATTAGTATGCATTTCTTCGTGTAGTATTTCATTCCTTTTGAGTTCTTGGATCTTCTTCTTTACGTCTTCTATTTCTTCCCATATGTAATGATGTTCGTTGGATGCTGGAAGTTTGAGAGTAGATGCAGAGGCTTCTGGGTATATGAAATCGGTAAGATTTTGTGTGGGATTGAACCATCATTACATTGTATGTGGATAGGTGTTGTGTGTTTGAAGAGTTAAATAATCATGCCTAATTTCGCAATTGGTTTGCATGCCCAGAATTCCTGTACCTGGTAGTACCTGTTGAACGGTGTTGGTGTTACAGACGACAGTGATGCTGGTGTTTCCTTTCTCGGAATAAATCTATTTGTTTGGATTATAGAGGTGAATCCATTTGGGGAGGTTTTCCGCATTAATTATTTCGCAAGTGCTGGATGGTTGCGCGTATATCAGTAAGTTCAGTTCACAAGAGCTGGCTCCTCTTCGATACATTGGATGGTTTTGAATGCACATGTGCTGTGACTCTCCAATGGTTTGACATAGATGAAATTCCTAGTTGTTGAGCGGATAATATTTGTCCTTGTGGAGATTGACGACCAGAAATTCAGCTGATGGGTTGATAGCTACTAAACGGCCGTTGATTATTACTGTTACTGGAATGATGCGATATAGTTCAAACTCCTCAAAGGTAAACAAGGGGAGCTTTATTCGAAAGATCACATGTTTTCTTTGTTGCTCGACCCTCGACTTTCATAAGATTATAAAGTTGAGGTAGATTATCTGTTTTTTTGGGTAATCTGATTGTTGATAGTAAGTGATCTTTTATTGTATTTAATTCTTCCTTTAGTTGCCGCGAAGAAGCTGGGGGTTGATTTTCCCGAGGTGAGTGTCAGTAAGTACATTCAAATTTTATGTTTGAGCTCGTTGGTAATTCATAGTCATCAATGTTATTTGCAAAGCCCAAGTGGAAAATGTCTCAGGCACTCTCCGATGGTATATATCTTCTGTAAAATTGTCGAGTTGGGTGGTTCTGATCATTATATGATTCTTGATGGTCTCTAAATGGCTTGTCATGCTTTCCTGATCGTGTTTTAATACACTTACAGTGGAGTTTATCACAGATGTTTGATTAACTTCAGTAAATGATTTTCATTGGTTCGTATTTGGTCGAGGGTTGTTGATAATTTTTCGGCATATTCTGAGTGTAGGATCCCAAAAAGTGCTGCCGATTATGTTAAGTAGGACTCACCTTGGTCTCTTTGATGAGGAAATTTGGAGTAGCTCATTACCGTGGGCGACTTCTTCTTTCGATGAAACAAGTTGATCAGCGATAGGAGAACGGTAGCTTGTGCATTTGAGCATACTACATATATGCTGTAGGTTGCCTATGCCAGTGATAATTGCGTCAGCCTCCTTCTAATATTCTGCCATGTTGTAGTATACTATAAGGGACCACTCACTGCTGACAAAGTTAGCAGAATCGAGATTCTCAAAATATATCCCCGGTTGTGACTTGAATGGAATAATCCGTGTTCTGCCCGTAGTTAGAGCGAACACGCAAATAATGAAGAAATGCGATGAAATTTATAACACTGGTTTAAAGTCAGTATTTTCGGAGCTTAATTCTTCGGTTCACCAAGTTTACTACAATGTAACTCGCACTCCAACTAGATATTTTAAAATTCAATAAATGCTATAATTTGTAATTAATATATAATATATATATATATACCTGATAATATTATATCAAAACCACAATTATAATTCAAATTTGTCTGTAAAGCTAAATTTAATGTTGAATAAATGTGAAAGAATAAGTAAGACTAAATTAAATTTATGTTTAGAAAATTTTATTGTATCTGACAATGTACTCACCAGCTCAGTATTAGGCACTAGATCAAATTGGTTTTCTAATTGAAGGAGGTTTGGAATTGGACTATTCTTTATTCTAGTGGATATCCACAATAAAGTCAATTCAATTAATTCTGACTGCAGTCGATACCCACAGAAAGAATCTTTATCGGTCGACACCCGTAATAAAGTGGTTTAAATTAGTAAATTTCTTATTCGATCGATACCCGCAATAAGAATCTTTATTCGGTCGAGTGCCGTAATAAAGCGGTTTATGTTAGTAAATTTCTTATTCGGTCGATACCCGCAATAAGAATCTTTATTCGGTGGAGACCCGTAATAAAGTGGTTTATGCTAGTAAATTTCTTATTCGGTCGATACCCGCAATACGAATCTTTATTCGGTGGAGACCCGTAATAAAGTGGTTTATGTTAGTAAATTTCTTATTCGGTCGATACCCGCAATAAGAATCTTTATTCGGTCGAGACCCGTAATAAAGTGGTTTATGTTAGTAAATTTCTTATTCGGTCCATACCCGCAATAAGAATCTTTATTCGGTCGAGACCCGTAATAAAGTGGTTTATGTTAGTAAATTTCTTATTCGGTCGATACCCACAATAAGAATCTTTATTCGGTCGAGACCCGTAATAAAGTGGTTTATATTAGTAAATTTCTTATTCGGTCGATACCCGCAATAAGAATCTTTTTTCGGTCGAGACCCGTAATAAAGTGATTTATGTTAGTAAATTTCTTATTCGGTCGATACCCGTAATAAGAATCTTTATTCGGTCGAGACCCGTAATAAAGTGGTTTATGTTAGTAAATTTCTTATTCGGTCGATACCCGCAATAAGAATCTTTATTCGGTCGAGACCCGTAATAAAGTGGTTTATGTTAGTAAATTTCTTATTCGGTCGATACCCACAATAAGAATCTTTATTCGGTCGAGACCCGTAATAAAGTGGTTTATGTTAATAAAATGTATAGCACTTAGAAATCACACTGGGAAATGTTAATAAAATTTAGAACACTTGGAAATAACACTAGGAATTAGAATACCAACTTGATCACTGCACTGCCAAACTGCCAAAGAGAACGAGTCAAGTCAGATTCTGATTTATATAGCCATGGGTTGCTCTTGGTACCAAAGAACGGCATTCAAAGGCGCATGTCAAATTGGCATAGCAGCTGCACTTCGTTTTCTATTGTTTAAAATGCAACAAAGGAAAGAAAAAAAAAAGTAAATAAAAACTTGTTTGTAAATTCTATTCAGTAAGAAATATTCGTTGCCTACTGATTTTTTCTCAATAGATTTTATTTTCAACTTACCAAGTGCAAATGCATTCTACTACCCGTGTACAGTTTTTTCTGGCTGGCTCACTTCACTGCAGCGTTGATAATTTGAACTTTTGGTGATAATTTGCTTTAGATCGATAAAAAAAATTACCATGCGTGAATGCAATGTACTGCCCGCGGACAGTTATCTGGCTCATCTCTCCGCGAAATTACTACAATTTAGACCTAAAATATTTGTTTTTTTTTTAGGTCGGTATATACATGTGTCGACATGTAAATTTGCAGGTTTTAATGATAACAGAATTGTGATGAATTCTGAACATACTGCCCCCCGTTGGAAGGATGCAATGCCTTTCAAATATACAAAATACTATGCGATCTGTTGACAACTCCGATGATGCTGAGAAACTTAGAATGCAGCAGAAAGTAAATCAGGCAAGTTCATCGGAAAAAATATTAACTTAGCCCTTGTTGGAACAACGCAGAATATAAGCTGAAGGTGTTGAATGGAGTGAGAAGAAAACAACAAATTTTGTTATTATAGTTTATTTTAAAACTCTGATCTGGCCGTCCTTGAAAAGCCGTACATTATACCGCGTTCCATTTTGAGTCTTGAAGCGCTGTTTATATTTTTTAGAATTTTGAAGTGCCTTCAAAGACACTATGAAAATTTCTGTGTCTCCCGTTTCATGATTTGTTATGGTTAACTTGAGATTATCGCTGTCCGCTGCAGCAGGTAGCAGGTTTACGTCCTCCAATATCTTCACCTTAGGAGCTGGAGTGTCTGGTGTTGGACCTGACGTCGATATTCCTGAGACTATTGGTGGTTGGAGCGATGTCTCCTGTGGGACTTCTTGTGTGGGAGCTGGAGTTTCGAATTCAATTCCGGAAGTGGATGATTCTGCTGCTTGTGGTTGGTGTTCTGGAGACGGTGGTGGTGATTCGATAACGTCAATTGTGTGTGTGTTTTCCAATGGTTGATAGCGAAGTCGGCTGGCGAATTTTCTTGATCTTGTGGTCCTTTTGCTTTGTTTCACCTTTAGTTTGCTGAGCTGCTTTTCTAACTTCCATATATCCTTGACTTCCTCCTCAATGCTTTTTCCTGGAGTCGGAGGCAATTCAACTTCCATCGTGTTATTTTTATTTGGCGATTCCATGTTTGCGTTTATCAAATTGAAATTCAACTGTGGCTTGATTTGAAAAGTGCTCAATATTTAAAGAGGACTAACGGGTCTTTTTATCTTGCAAAACAAATTTTTGTATAGGCGAAAATTTGTTATCAGTTGTAACAATCTATCATGCTTTGTTGCAACAATGCACGTTTGTTCAATTGTGTAAAAAAAATGTGAATTTTAGTTAAATTTTTTTTTTGTTAAGTAGATGTGCATGTATACTTATTGGACATGCAATTGTCTTAATGTTGGATTGGGAGTATGAATTTTGAAATTTTCCTAGGGAGATACATTTTTATTATTAAGTGTAGCGGTACTTATGACAACTTTGTATCAAGAATGAGCCTTTTAATGATTTTCTGAGGAATTAGATATTTTGTTTTTTGTTTTTGCGTTTTATATGTGTATAGTTGTAAGCATGCACTCTCGATTTTGGATTCCAAATTTTGTGAACTTTTGTTTAAATTTCTTCCCGAGAAAAAAGAAAAAAAATATTTATGGTACAAATGGAATGAATAAAAATTAACCTTTAGGTTAGTTCATAAGTGTATGACGTTGAAATAAATTAGAAGAATTACTTTCAGTTTAAGAATAAATGTTCTTTTATACAAGATAAAACCAACTAAAATTTTGGAATGTCCTTTAGCTTAAAGGAAGGATGGCTAGTTTTGTAATAGGTCTTTTCAGCACTCCATTCTGCGTTTTCATACTTACGACTCTAACCATCTTATCCATGGCTGGATGAAGTTCAATAATTCGTCCTAATACCCAACGACAGGCTGGTAAATTTGGTTCCTTGATAAGAACTAGATCCCCAATTTTAGGATTGGAGGTTGGGTTTTTCCATTTTGGTCTATTTTGCAAGGAATTTAGATAATCGTTAGACCATTTGTTCCAGAACTGTTGTTGTAATAATTGTATGTGTTTCCATCTTGTTATTGATGAAGTATTTGTCTCAATTATTGGTTCTGGTGGAGTTATCAATGTACTGCCGATTAAAAAACGCCCTGGTGTTAATATATCTCGATCATCTGGATTATCCGAAATAGGGTATAATGGCCTGGAGTTCAAGCAGGCTTCGATTTGAGCCAAAACGGTTGCGAATTCTTCGAACGTTAGTGAAGAATTTCCTAATATGCGCTTTAAATGGAATTTTATCGACTTTACTCCTGCCTCCCATAGTCCTCCAAAATGTGGTGCTGAAGGTGGATTAAAATGCCACCGGGTTCCATCCTGTGCTACCATTGCTGCCATTTTTTCATTCGCTTGTTTCATGGCATTCTTAATATCCTTTTGCAGGATTTTGTCCGCTGCAACGAAGTTGGTCCCGCAGTCGGAATATATGTCCGTGCAAAGTCCTCGTCGACTAGAAAAACGTCGAAAAGCTGCGATAAAGGCTGCTGTGGTTAGATCGGATACCGGCTCTATGTGTATGGCCTTGGTGGCCATGCAAACAAAAATGCACATATAGCCCTTGTAAAAACGATTTCCTCTGTGTTTGGACATTTTTAGATTGATGGGACCAGCGTTGAAAGGGTCTTGATATATTTACCCTTGGAGCAGGTAGGTTCCCCATGATTTGGTTTCTATTTAAAGCGGATTGTTTGACGCAAGTAACACATTTGTGCAAAATATGTTTAACGGTTTTTCGTCCTTGTGGAATCCAGAATTCGTTTCTTAAAGTTGACAGAACTAATTGCAAACCTCCATGCAATGTTTTCGTGTGAAAGTGATTGATTATTAATATTGTCCAGTTGCTTTCTTTCGGCAATATTATTGGATGTTTTTGATTAAAGGGGATGTTGGCGTTTTGAAGTCGGCCACCCACACGCAGTAACCCGTCCGGGTATAAGAATGGATTTAGAGACAAGATGTTGCTTTTGGTAGGTAGTGAAATGCCTGCCTTCAGTTGCTTAATTTCTTTTTCGTATGCAGTTGATTAACGAATATTTCGCTTGAATCATTTCCGATGGTTTTAGAGGCAATGAACTGTTACGATGACTGTTGGAAATGGTCTTCCGACTGTGGTTAATAAATCTGAAGCAATAAGCAATGACACGTTGCAGCTTGACAAATGTTGAGAATTTACAAAACAACTCATTGATGTCTGAATGAGTTGTAGTTAAACAGCTTACTTGCTTTTGCTCAGATTCGATAATATTGTCTGCCAAGGGTTTTGACTGAGGCCAATTTTCTTCAGAGCTCAATATCCACTGAGGGCCGTGCCACCATATTTTGTGGGAACTTAATGCCCCTGGAGTTACAATCGGCGGGGTTGTCAACAGACCGTACATGACGCCGTGACGGAATATCCACTAGGTTTTGAATTTCAGCAATCCTGTTTGCTACATAGGTTTTTTATTTGTTCGGATGATTGTGAATCCAAGCTAGGACTACAGATGAATCCGTCCAAGCAAATATGGGAACTTTGTCAAATTCGAGGTCTGTTTTAACACGATTAATAAGCCTAGCTAAAAGTACAGCGCCACATAACTCGAGGCGAGGAAGTATGACAGGTTTAACAGGTGCTATTTTGGATTTTTCTATCAGTAAATTTACATGAACGTTTCCTTCGTGATCTATGGCATGGATGTAAACGGCCGCCGAATAGGCTTGATTGGACGCATCGGAAAATCCATGTATTTGGCATGTACATAAGTCACTGGTGGTGCATACCCACCGTGGTATGTGTATTGTGCTGATGGTACTTAATTTTGCCTTAAATTGTCGCCAGTGGCGGTCAATGTGCGCAGGAATTTGATCGTCCCATGAGCATCCAGAAAGCCATAACGCTTGCATCAGAATTTTGGCTGTGAGTACGATTGGAGATATCCAACCAAGTGGATCAAAGAGTGAAGCAATTTCTGACAAAACCGAATGCTTTGCAGAAATTCGATCTGCAAACTGTTTGTTTTCCAAAGTGAAGTGATCAGTTCCCGGGTGCCAATGGATTCCCAATGTTTTTACAGATTCATCACTTGCGAACCGTAAAGGAAGTTGTACTTCCCTATGTTCTTCTGGAATGCTTGACAAGAGATCCGATGCATTGCTGACCCACTTCCTTAAATTGAATCCTGCTGACGATAAGAGGTTAATAAGCTGCTTTTGTATTTCCAACGCTTCCTCGATGGAATCAGCACCAGTGAGCAAATCATCAACATAAAAATCCCGTGGTATAATTCTGGAAGCTATAGGATATTTAGCAGCTTCATCGGTGGCTACCTGATGTAAGGTTTTAATTGCTAAATATGGAGCTGGAGTTGTGCCGAATGTAACAGTGGTTAACTTAAAATATTTGATGGCTTCATTGGGGTGGTTTCTCCAAACAATCCTTTGGTAATTTTGATCTGGAGATTGAACGATTATCATTCGGTACATTTTTTCTACGTCGGCTGACATGGCAAATTTGTACTTTCGCCATCTAAGTAACGTTGAGAAGAGTTCGGATTGCAGTACTGGGCCTGTATGCAACTGTTCATTTAGACTTTTCCCATTAGAGGACTTAGGTGAAGCATCGAAGACAACTCGAACTTTGGTAATTGTACTCTCTTTAATAACGGCGTGGTGAGGAAGATAATAGCATTTATCTTTATTAACTTCCTTGTCAACTGCTATCATGAGTCCTAATGATTGATACTCATTAATACAGGCTTTATATTCCTGACTAAGCTCAGGATTTTGCTGTAGTTTACGCTCTAAACTATGCAATCTTCGTACAGCCATGCCACGAGAGTCTCCTAAGCTGGGACTTTCATTGATGAAGGGCAAACGGACATCGTAGCGGCCGTTTGTGTCTCGAAAATGCGTTTTCTTGTAGAATTCTTCACAATCACGCTCTGCTCTAGATAATTGTCTTCCTGAGACAAATTCTTCGGCTTCCCAAAACCGTCGCAGAAGTTTGTCCAATGAAGACTCTTCCTCGTAATACGCGTTTGCTGTTAATGCAGACGCTTTAGAGATTGTGGAAGTGCTGTTTAGGTTCCGAAAAGAATCCAACCGAGCGTACTATTTTGCGCGATTGGTGTTCCTGTAGGACCTTTTCGTAATCTTTCTAAGAGGATTTCTCCATATACGTCCGCTCCTAATAGCAGGTCGATTTTTCCTGATTTGAAAAATATGGATCGGCGAGTTGCAGATCACGTACATGGCTCCATTCCTTGTTTGGAATGGTGGACGGAGGTAGTATGTCTGTGATAGTTTTCACTACAAGAGCATCTATCGTGCTCACCTTATTCGAGGTTGAATAAGGATGTATGTCAATAGTTACTTGTTTTTTGACATACATAGCTTCTGACTTTCCTACGCCAGTGATTTGTATGGATGTGTTCATAATGGCCAACTGGAGCTTGCGTGCGGCGGCTTGTGTTATGAACGAGACTTGGGAACCTGAGTCTATCAAGGCTCGCAGAGTTAACATGGTACACTTTCATGACGGAACTTTAAGCAATGCTGTGGCAAGCAAGGCTTGTCGTAGTTCTTACAGATTGACTTGCATGAAGCGAGTGAATATTAGACGTGGAAGGTGATTTACAAGGTTGAACTTGTTCCAGAGAATTTGGTGTGGCCTTGTGTGAGCTCTGTGTATTTGTGCTCCCTGCCACATCGTTGGCATGTAAATTTACTTGAGCAGAACTTTGAATTGTGACCTTTTCAAAGGCAGTTTATACACAAGCAATTTGATGTGACGATTTTAAATTTAGCATCTACATTCAATTTTACAAATTTGGGGCATTTGTATAAACGATGTTGCTCTTTACAAGGTGTACATCTGTCACCAGATGACGTAAAGAGAGTTGATACTTTTGAAATCTGAGCTGGTTTATTCATTAAATGTGGTTTCGTATCTGCGATTGCTTCTAGAGTTCGGAATCTTTTCTCTAGAAATTTCTTTAAAGATTCAAGGGCGGGAAGTTCATTTACGCTATTCACTTCTTGCCCACATAAACGATGTGTTTCTGCTGGCAAGCATTGCACTATCATGTAAATTAAGATTGTATCCCAGTGCTTAGTGGGGACTCCCAATGCTTCTAGTTCGTAAATACATTCGGAAGATTTGTCCAGCACTGTTTTTAGTGCCTTGGCTGACTCTTGTGTCGCTTTAGGTAGATTGAACAGTATTTTTAATTGAGCATTTATTAATACTCGCTTATTGTCATACCTGTTAAGCAATATCTTCCATGCGTTGTCGTAACTCGCGTTGGTCATTGGAAGCTGACGCAACAAATGTTCTGCTTCTCCAGAAATATTTGATTTTAAATAATGCAATTTTTGTACTGGAGACAACGCAGAATTTGTATGCACCACGGATTGGAATAGATCAAGAAACAACCTCAATGACTCATATCACCCTGAGAATCTTGGGATTGTGATGTTAGGCAATCTCAAAAACGAGGAAGATTCATTCTCCGTGTTTGGCTTTGATTCTACTTTTGTTTCGAATGCATCCAGATCATCTTTGAGAATCCCTCGAAACGTGTAGTATTTATTTTCCGCACTTGAGAACTGATCGTTGGCAAAATAGTCGTATTTGTGCAATTCGCTATCTTCTAAAGCCTGAGTAGCTTGGATAATCGTATAATGCGTATTCTTATAGTCGGACCAAATTTCGTTTAGGGCGATTAACCGCTCAGAAATAAGTCCTCTCGTTCGTTTTTCTACATCAGAATTTTTGTAGTTATTGAACGATTTTTGGAATATTTGTGCAGAGGTGACTTGGTTAGCGAAAAGATTTTGAAGTGCAGACATGTTTGAAAAAACCGAGAATATATACCACTAGACTTTAAATCCGGCTCGAAGGACCATAAAATGTTCTGCCCGTAGTTAGAGCGAACACGCAAATAATGAAGAAATGTGATGAAATTTATAACCCTGATTTAAAGTCAGTATTTTCGTATCTTAATTCTTCGGTTTACCAAGTTTACTACAATGTAACTCGCACTCCAACTAGATATTTTAAAATTCAATAAATGCTATAATTTGTAATTAATATATAATATATATATATATCTGATAATATTATATCAAAACCACAATTATAATTCAAATTTATCTGTAAAGCTAAATTTAATATTGAATAAATGTGAAAGAATAAGTAAGACTAAGTTAAATTTAGTTTAGAAAATTTTATTGTTTCCGACAATGTACTCACCAGCTAAGTATTAGGCACTAGATCAAATTGGTTTTCTAATTTATTGAGGTTTGGAATTGGACTATTCTTTATTCTAGTGGATATCCAGAATAAAGTGAGGTTATTAATTCAGACTGCAGTCGATACCCACAGAAAGAATCTTTATTCGGTCGAGACCCGTAATAAAGTGGTTTAAATTAGTAAATTTCTTATTCGGTCGATACCCGCAATAAGAACCTTCATTCGGTCGCGACCCGTAAAAAGTGGTTTATGTTAGTAAATTTCTTATTCGGTCGATACCCGCAATAAGAATTTTTTTTCGGTCGAGACCCGTAATAAAGTGATTTATGTTAGTAAATTTCTTATTCGGTCGATACCAGCAATAACAATCTTTATTCGGTCGAGACCCGTAATAAAGTGGTTTATGTTAGTAAATTTCTTATTCGGTCGATACCCGCAATAAGAATCTTTATTCGGTCGAGACCCGTAATAAAGTGGTTTATGTTAGTAAATTTCTTATTCGGTCGATACCCGCAATAAGAATCTTTACTCGGTCGAGACCCGTAATAAAATGGTTTATGTTAATAAAATGTATAGCACTTAGAAATCACACTGGGAAATGTTAATAAAATTTAGAACACTTTGAAATAACACTAGGAATTAGAATACCAACTTGATCACTGCACTGCCAAACTGCCAAAGAGAACAAGTCTAGTCAGATTCTGATTTATATAGCCATGGGTTGCTCATGGCACCAAAGAACGGCATTCAAAGGCGCATGGCAAATTGGCATAGCAGCTGCACTTCGTTTTCTATTGTTTAAAATGCAACAAAGGAAAGAAAAATAAATAAATAAAAACTTGTTTGTGAATTCTATTCAGTAAGAAATATTCATTGCCTACTGAATTTTTTCTAAATAGATTTTTATTTTCAACATACCAAGTGCAAATGCATTGTACTACCCGTCTACAGTTGTTTCTGGCTGGCTCACTTCACTGCAGCGTTGATAATTTGAACTTCTGATGATAATTTGCTTTAGATCGATAAAAAAAATTACCATGCGTGAATGCAATGTACTGCCCGCGGACAGTTATCTGGCTCATCTCTCTGCGAAATAATTACAATTTAGACCTAAAATATTTGTTTTTTTTTAGGTCGGTATATACATGTGTCGACATGTAAATTTGCAGGTTTTAATGATATAAGAATTGTGATGAATTCTGAACAATCCGAGTTAAAGGATTTCCAAGAATAGGCATAGTTTAACATGTTAGTAGGAGCATACTTGTAACTGGACTTGACGATGCTCGAAGGGCCCAGGGTTTGGATGAGATACTTCGTAATGCCATATCTGCTGGATTTTTTTTCGGATGAAATATGTCACCAATGATCGTATTTTAGTGTATCTTGTATTTCTACGACCCTGGTGGCAACGGCAATTTTCCATTTCGAGGGATGCTCTTTGATCCATTGCATCACGATTATAGAGTGTGGCCAAGCAACTATTGGAATGTTTTGAAAATGCATGCCTTGTACTAATTTTTTATTAGCGTCACGAGTAATAATGCACCATTCAAGTCAAGTCTTGGTATTGTTGTGGGCTTAATAGTTGCCACCTTAGTTTTTGCAGTTAGTAAGTGTGATACTATTTCACCATTTTCTTGCTCTACTCGTAAGTATACCACTGCAGCATAGGCCTTAGATGAGGCGTCACAAAATCCGTGAATTTGCATCTGTGCACCTGAAGAATAGTGTACCCATCTTGGGATTTGCACTTGTTCCAGCGTTTGCAAATTACTTGCGATTATTCGCCATTGTTGCCCTAGCATGTCTATTACCGGGTCATCCCATGAGAAGCCTGTGATCCATAAGTTCTGCATTAGTATTTTTGCTTCTATCCCGGTTGTGTAACCAGCCTAGTGGATCATATAGTGAGGCAATTCTGGACAATATGCTTCTTTTTGTTAAAACTTCATGTTCACACAATGGTTTGATTCCGAAGGTGAAGTAGTCTGACTTAGGATACCATTTAATACCTAATGTCTTTATCGACTCAGCGTCAGAGAATATCAAAGAGTCTTTCAGCTGTCTGTGCTCTGGAAGAAATTCTTGTTGAAGCGTATTGTCATTGCTGGACCATTTTCGTAGATTGAATCCAGCTGATCTTAACATTTCAATGAGTTGATATTGTAAGGTCATTGCATGATTCCAGTTGTCAGCTCCAGATAACAAATCGTCCACGTAAAAGTTGTGATATACTGCTTTCGCCACTGAGGGCCACTTGTGGCGTTCATCTCCAGCTAGTTGCTGGAGTGTCCTAATCGCTAAGTACGGAGCTGAAGTGGTACCAAAGGTCACTGTTTTTAATTTATAATCCTTTAGTATTCCCGTCTTTGGATGGCGCCATACAATTCTCTGAACGTTTGATGATCAGGATGTACGTGGCTCATGCGATACATCTTCTCTATATCTCAATGGCGGGTCGTGGGATTCAGAAGAAGGGAAGCAATACATTTTATGTAAATTATAGCTCCGCTTTACAGACTATTTCATTGCTACTATAAGTAATTATATATATATATATATATATATATATATTATATATCAAAGTAAATGATGTCAATAATACACAATATAAATATTCATATTTATTCTTGCTCTTGAAAGAGAAGGAAGCCATTATCATCGTTAAATAAATCAGCGATGCAATCATATCTTTCATTTAATCCATTCACAGCAAATACTGCCTGCCCCATAATTAAGCAAATACAAAACTTTCAGTCAATATCCCCTTTCACATCGTACGCAAAATATCTAATCATTTGATTCATTCTTTTCAATTCAACAACCATTATTATTATACTTAAGTATACTCGTTCGCCGGAATACTCAAATTAAACCAAGAATTCTACATTCTCTCGCAATTAAACAGAAACGTACGTAATATTATAGATAGTCAATATCTTATTTTTGCACAATATGAATAAAATATGTTTAAAAAAATTTTATAATAAAGAACATTCAAACATTTATAGTCAAACGAGATAATATAATTTTAAAATATTGTTATTTTGTAGATTCAGTTTTGCAATGAAACTTTTTTACTTAACCTATTACTTATTTATTTAGAAAGTTTTTATTATATATATTTTATTTTCTAATCATTACATTTTTGCTAAAAACTCATATAACGGGACATACATTAGGTTTACATGAATACTTGAGTATTTGTGTTGAAATCCACTTGAAGCTCAGGTAGAGCGTTTGATTGAATTAATTCCAATTACTTGAGTTGAATTTTTCTTGAATTTAATTTTCCAATTACTTAAGTTGAAATTTACGGATTGAATGAGCGTTTTCATGATATTTTGATTACTTCAAGCATATTTCAACTATGCTTCAAGTATTCATGTAAACGTACTGATAATCTATCTAATATATGCATATTACCTCGCATCTACGTTCTTTTGCGAATGTTGTGATGTAATTTTTTACCTCTGCGGTAAGTAAAGTTTAGAAGATTATCGCACTTTAATGTAAGTACTTCCATGTAAAAACATTTTACACGAAAAAACTGGAAACTGGGAACTAATTCTAAAACAAAAAATCCCATGTAAATCCATCCACGTTTACTATTCTAAAACTATTCCTAAAATTTCAGAATATTCGTCACGAAGTTCGGATAAATGGTATTTAAAAAAAGCTATGAATTTATTATTAACATTTGGCACCCGCACCAGCATATACTTCTGAATTTATCAATGAAACTTACTATCACGGGGTGTAAATCAATTGACAAACGCTACGCTGCGGTCGGCGTACCATAGCAGTGTACGCATGCAAACTCTTGAGTGAATATGAGTCTAAAAAGTTAAATGTATTTAACTTTTTACATTGACTTTGTTGTTGTAAAAACGCTGTAGGGATTTCAGCGTCACTGGGATGCCAGTGGCAACGGTGTTTGATTCAAATGCCGTTCCATCCATACACGCGAATATTATGTAGCTTGCTTGACAAGACAAATCGGAGTGGATCTGGTGCTGGGTGGAATGATGGTGGGTAGGTCATACGGTACATTTTGGACAGCGTACCATACAGAATGTTAGTAGCGATATAATGACTTTGGGCTGGGCGGTATGTTCTTAGTTTGTAGGAGAAAATTGGGCGTTACTTATTAAATATTTTAAGATGTATCTAGTGATGCCAGAGTAGGAAAGTTCTTTGAATTTAATACATTTTTTTAAATATTCTAAGAATATTTTAAAGCAAAATGTTATGTTTGGATTTTTTATTTTGTCAAGGGAAGCAGTCCTTCCTTTGCTTCAAATGAGGAACCGCCCCTGCTATATCTGCATTCAAGACAATTTTGTATTTGCTCCCTTTTATTTATGTCGTAAACAACGTAGGCTACAGGATTGGTCCATTTAGTAGATGCTTATTTAGCGGCATTCCATTTGTAATTTTTGCCGAGGCATCAAACACGATGCGTAATTTAGTTGTGGTGCTATCATTAAACACGGCATGGTGTGGGATGTAGTAATGCTGCTCTTGGTCCTGTGGTAGATCTACTTCCTCCATGTGATATATTTGAATGTATTCATCTAGACGTTTTTCGTATTCTTCTTTAAGTTCAGAGTTTTTTGAGAATTGACGTTGTAGGCTCTCAAAACGCCTGATTGCCTGTTGTCTAGATTTGCCTAATATAGGTATCGTGTTATGTACAAAAGGTAGCTTCACCTGATACCTTCCTGTGTCTAACCTGATGCAAGTGTCTTTATATATTGTTTGACACACTTGTTCATCCTTTGTTAAAATTCGATCAGTGGAAACTTCCTCCGTTTCCCAAAATTATCTGAGCTGCATACCTAGCTCATTGGTAGTAGCCATGAAAGTTTTGACATGTGTTTCATGTGTTCTGTTTTCTGCAGTCCCGAGTAATATCCAATCGAAGATGGTTTTTATCGCTGTTGGACTAGTGTCTGTGTCTTGTACAACTCCTTCTTGTACAATTTTTCCATACTCCTTGGCACCCAAAAAAGCGTCTATTTTGCCAGGTTTCCAATAGTTTGGATCTGCCAGTTTTAGTTTCTTTAAGTGCTGATAACTTTCCTTTGAAATTATTCTGGTTGGTAAGTTATCGGTAATGTTGTTGATTACCAGGAAATTTTCTTCGATTGTTGTCTTGTTTGGACCGCAGGATTGTAGCGTTGGCTTTGTATGCTTGTCTAAATTGCTCATTGAACCTTGGTTTAGTTCAGTTACCACTACCAATGTCAGCATACAATTGGCTTGTAGTTTGTGGGTTTGAGGCGCATGCTGCTTGTATACCGAAGGACCATTCTGAACCTGAGTCAATAACACATCGAAGTATTTGTGGTTTTCCTGATTGATCTTTAACCTTAACTAAAACCATTGATAATAAGGTGTATGATCTCTCCCTATTCATATAGGTTTGAGTCACTTGTGATGATTAGTACTAATTACTGGGCTTGGGGTTGCCTGGCCTCACTATCAGTGTTATTGTGTAGATTGATTGCCTCTACATTCCTGGGATGTAAATTGTTTGCTTTTACATCCTCGTGCAGTGTGGTATGATGCCTTTTCTTGCATTTGTACACCTATAACTGCTTGAGCATTCTTGACTGAATGCTTCTTAGAGGGACAATTGTAGCAATGTTTGTTTGTAGCAACGAATTTCTTTCTGCTTTGTACATCTTTGTACATTCTTAGGAATTTGTTACATTTTTGTAAGAAATGGTCTCCATTACATGCAGAACAATTTGTGGAGTTAACCACATGATATGCGTTGGTTGTAGTTGGTTTGTTGATAAGTTTGGGTTGACTTGGTTTGGGCACAATGTATCTGAAATTACCTCTAGTATTTTCGATCGAGTATCTAAAAAAGCGTTGAACTCTTGATACTTAGGAAGCACTTGTGATGCTCCCTGATATTCTTCCCATAACCTTAATGTTATAAAAGGTAGTTTTTGTACTATTAGATATACAAGTAGCACATCCCATTTTGATGTGTCAACTAGAAGGCTCTTTAATTGCTGCATGCACTCTTCTGTAGTATCAATTAGAGATTTTGAACCAGCAGCTGTCTCTCTACTCAACTGTGGTTGATTTGTTAATAGCTTCAATTTATGATTAACTAAGATCTTTTTATTGTCATACCTCGCCTTTAATTTGTTCCATGCGGGTAGCTAATCAGCGTTCGTAATTGGAGTATGCAATAATAGTTTTTCTGCATCTCCCTGTAATGACCCTTTTAAATAGTATAATTTTTGAACATCTTTCCGATTTGTGTTATTGTGTACTACAGCTATATACAAATCGTGGAAAATACGCCAGCTATCATAATCGCCACCATCTTTTGGTAAAGTAATTTTCGGGACTTCTGTTGTTGTTGTTGTTGTTCCACACGTGTGTTCTGTGCTAACAACGATGTGGAATCTGTCAATTCTGTTGTAGGATGGATTGTATCATACAGTCCACCTATATATGTACAGTATCTGTCTCTAGCTTACTAAATGTCTCATCAAGAATGTATTTCGGCGTGGTTTTTGGAGGGTTTTCAATAATGTATTCATTGATCAACTGATCAATCTGTTCATATTCTATCCACGCTCGTCTGATTTCGGGAAACTTTGCTTCGAAATAGCCGTTTGAGTGTGTTTCTAGTAATGTTCGTTTCCCATTCTCGATCGGTTTTTGCAGACGACTTCTCAATGCCTGTTCCTTATTTAATATCGCCTTTAATTCTGTCATTATGAACTTTGTAATAATAACTGAGTGTTAACGTAACTTGAAATTGTCAATTAGCTTTAACTAACTAGAAATTATTTGTGCTAAATTTAAATTAAGTTTCTTTAAATGTAGAAATTAACTTGATGCTTCTAAATATTGTACTAAATCTAAATCAATTTGACTTAACACATGCAGCTAAATCGAAAAGTACTAGATTCACATCTGTACGGTTTGATACTAGTGAGAAGTAAGTATCTTAATATCCACAATGCAATGTTCACTGGGAATAAACGAAATTAATGAACTGATGAACAAAAATGAATGAGCCAAACGAGTTCCTGGATGAACCACCAAAATGAATAACCAAACCAACTTTAATTTTTCAATAGATGTCAATTCCTGTAATTGACATATAGTGGGCTGCGTTTACAAACCAAGTCAACAGTCAATTCCAATAATTGACATTAGTTGAGTTGGGTTTACAAACCACAATTTACGCCGTTCTGAAAATCAAAATCACTTTTAATCCCTGAATTAACAAATTTAACTAATTCTACACTTAAAAATAAAATTTAGCGCAATTCAAGTTATATTTTTTCCAATAAATGCAACAAAAAATTACTCAAATCTATTCCTAGTATACTGACAAGTCAGTCCGTTTTTTAATTCACTCTAGGTTTTCCCTTTTTGTTCTAATTCAAAGTTTATCTGCTTAACTATTTAATTATTATTTACAACTAATTATTTTATTTAAACAAGTACTCTGTTTAAATGTTATTGTCTGAGCATGATTTGCAAAATATGCCATATATATATTATAAAATTTACAATACAATCTATTTGTTAAAATTTATTCTGAAAAGGAAGGAAATTAATTATTAATTTTCAATTTGCTTAGGCTAATTGTGACCAGTAATTATACGCTTGTGGCATGCTATTACATATGTCCCTTAACCTTAAATTGATTGAAACTGAAAATATATACCTTTTGTGAATATTTGTAAAAATAACTTCCCAAACAAAATGTGGATGCTGTAGCTTGCTATTATTTCGTAATAAAATCCCCAAAATTGTCATGAGATTTACTGACAGATTGTCCAAATTTAAATCCTTGTAAAAAGTCCAAGCCGTAGAAAAAAATTTAATGAAAAATTTCAAGTGCAAAAACCACAGAAACTCTAAAATCTTGATATTACTTTGCATGAATAGAAAACTATGCTTAGCATGTGTTTCCGATATGACAACTCGATGAAAAATAAGAGAGCGACTGAAGGAATGACGCGCTTTTTTTTATAGAAGATGTTGTCCCGATTTCACTATCCATAAAGTGAAATTTCGAAATACAACCCTTTTATGAATTTATTAGAGTTTGTAATTATTATTTGTATATGCGCAAATGTATTTTAAATTTTTTGGAATGCTTCCCATAAAGATTTATTATTAATTTCATTAATTTTAATTGATTTTTCTGTATATTTTATCTGCCTTATCCACACGCCATTTTTTGGTTCATTCTTATAAATTCCTTTCATGACTTTTGCTGTTTTGTCTTGCTCGCACAGTATTTCTCTTTCGCACTCGTTAGTGTAAATGGACTGACTATATAAAAATTGCGAATTATGCGAATTGTGCGAAAAATATCGCGAAACGAACGCGACCATTAAAATCGGTCGACGGTTTTACCCCAATTTGACGTATCGGATGTCATGGGAGTATGAGGTTCACCGTGTAAATTTTAACTCGAGCTGTCAAACGCACGCGATTTGTTTTTATTACTGTTTTAGTGTTTTTATTGTTTTGTATACTGTTTTTCTGGAGTTATCATCGCTGGATATCATGTAATATAGGTAACTATAACATTGCATTTATTGTGTCGTTTTATTGGTTTCGAGGTTGGTGGACACCTGTACAGGTGAGCTTGTTTTGGGTATTTTCTCACTTGAAATGTCCACCAATCAAATATATGTTGTAGCATTCAAATTATTGGTACTTTGTTTGATTATGATTATGTGCAATGAAAATATTTCTTGAGTTATTATTGTTCTCATTCTTCTTTAATTCAGTGTAGTATTTCTCTAAATTTAACTTATACATACATCTATTTATTTTATAATTCTTAACTAATTTCCATTTTCGTTTCAGTTCATCGAGGGACCTTTGCACCTGGTGCACACTCCAGGTGCAGGCAAGATGTTTTCATTAATTTCATTGATCGAGGTAAATTGTTGTTTTTCTTTTTAGGTTCGTCGAACAATTGTTGTTCGCTTGTTGATGCCAATACACATGGTGTCTTGCTCCTTTTTATTTCTACATCTATCTCTGCTGGGCGATTGTGGTGGCCAGATGGCTTCTGATCCATGTAGAAATGGAGGGCCATAAAAGCAGAGATTGCATTTGACGAGTTTGGCCGATGAGACTCCTCTAGAAGCGACATCTGCAGGATTGTCCTTCGACCGTACTTCCCTCCACGGTTCTGGACTGGATATTCTTTGGCTTGCTGCGACACGATTGTCTACAAATGTGTGGTATGATGACGACTTTGAAATGATCCATGCCGTTATTTCGGAATCTGTCCAAAAATATCTTTTATGTGAGGTATATTGATGTTTTTTCTTACTCGGTGAGTTAATTGAACTACTAGTTTCGCTGCACACAGTTCTAGTCTGGGTAATGCTGTTGTTTCTACCGGAGCTACCTTAGATTTCGCACGAAGTAGACGGTGTGCGGCGAAGGTGTGCAGTTGCAATGTTTTGCATATTTTTCCAGATGCTATATGCCTTGGGATTTCAATGTCGTTCAAAAGCTTCATCAAGTCCTCCAGAAATTTTACCCAGCTGGTATGCATGTCCATGGGTAGCGAGACATCCCAGTCCAGTTTTAGAGAACAAATTTTTCTGATGAATATTCTGGCTAATATTGTGACTGGGCTCATGAATCCCAGCGGATCGAAGATATGTGCGATGTCGGAGAGGGCTGTTCTTTTGGTTAACTTGCGTGCTTCTTTCCAGTTTGTTTTTTCTGGAAGATATCTGAACTTGATTGCAGGTTATACCAAGTGTTTTTATGGACTCTTCTGCAGGCTCGATGAAGTTTAACTCATGTTCAATGTCTTCCTTAGGACTGTGTTGTAACAGCTGTGGGGGATTTTCACACCACTTACGAAGATTAAATCCATCAGAAATGAGTAGTTGTTTGAGTTGATGCTGTGCCTCAAGAAACTCAGTTAAACTATCAGACCCTGTCATTACAGCATCTACATAAAAGTCTTGTTTGAGTACCTTCGACCCCAGTGGATGAGTCAGAGCGCCTTCATTAACAAGATATTCCAAGCACTTGGTAGCGAGGAATGGGGCTGGTGCTAATCCGTAGGTAACGGTACATAATTTGAAGTACTGTAATGGCTGGTGTGGATTTTCTCTCCAGGTGATTAATTGATACTGCTGATCTTTTTCAGCGACTTCAACCTGCCGATACATCTTTTCTATATCGGCGGTGAAGACAAATTTTGGAAATCTGAATCTTAACAGGATTGATAGCAACTCGTCCTGGATAGTTTGGCCCTTGCACAGAACCTCATTTAGCGACACGTTCGACGTCGTTTTAGCTGATGCGTCGAACACAACCCTTAGCTTTGTAGTAGTACTATCCACTTTTGTGATGCTGTGATGCGGCAAAAGGTAATGTGAGCTTTTTATCTCTGTTAATTTCGTTATTCTCATGTGTCCTGAAGCTTAGTATTCCAGCATAAAAATAACATATTGTTCTCTAATGATCGGTTGACGAAGAAGTCTCTTTCCAACGCAGTTGAATCGTTTAAGGGCGATATCTCTCGATTCTCCGAGGGCCTTAGGATCTTGGGAAAATGGCAACTTGACTACAAATCTGCCTTGATAATTTCTTTTGACAGTCTGGTTGAAGGACTCCACACATCTTTGCTCAGTTCTCGTAAGGCTGCAGGTTTCATCCATTGGGTCTGTTTCCACCAGTTCCCAAATGCGGTGGAGTTGCTCCTCAATTCTCTCTTCTTCACTGCAGATGCCACATAACGCAACAGAGACCTTTCCATCTTGCAACGGTCCGGGCACGGTCCACCCGAACATAGTGTTCTGAAGTGTTGGCAAGTTTTCACCGAGTTTGATTTGCCCAACTGCTAGTAAATCAAAGTAAAGTTCGGCTCTTATTAAAAGGTGAATTGTGCCAGGCTTATTGCAGTTTGGATCAGCCAACGGAATACTTTGTGGGATAGGCCATGATTTGCTCTCAATTACATGATCTGGTAGATTGGACACAACCTTGTTAAACACAAATACATCCAGTTGGGTGGAGTAGTTGTTCATTCTTCTGTGGTGGGTCTTTCGGAGTCCGTTGCCTATTCCTTGAACGTACATTGTTTCTGGAATGTGTAGCTGGTTTAGTCGCCTTGAAAACTCTGACGGGGTGAAGTTGAGCTGTGGATCCTGAATCAAGAATGGCTCGGCATTGTATCCTTTTTCCCTTGATTTTGCTCACTCGATTGCTACTATGCTGAGCATAACGTAATTTCGTCTTGGCCTTTGTTGTGAGCTGTTAGCGCCGTTGAATTTTGAGCACTAGTGTTGCTGATCGGTTTTCCCTTTTCCAACCTTACTGATGATTGTCCTTGGCTTGCCTACCTAGGATTTTTGTGCGATTTTGGAGCTGAGTCTATGTGCACTAATGAATTATACTTTTCGGAACACTTAGTGCAGCTCCTGAGCCCACACTATGCTACTGGATGATCGTTTTTCAGACAGTTGATGCACATCTTGTGTTGTCTAAGGGTTATGCGGCCATTTGGTGGCGACTGGGCGAAAAATGCTGGACAGCAATATAGTGGATGACTTTTATTTCTGCATACTACACAACTTATTGTCTTGGTTCTGAATACCAATGCGGATCGCGATGGACCTTGCAGTTTTATTGCATCTATGCTCTCTTCCTGCAGTATGGCCATCTTTCCCAAGAGACTCTAGTACATGGAACCTTCTCTCTAGGAAGCTTAATAGCCCTCTAATGGTAGGCAGACCTTTTGGTGATTTTGAGGAGTCTTCAAACAGTGCATAAGTAGTCTTGTCGAGCTTTTTGATGATCATGTGCACCAATATGGGATCCCAGTTTGTGGTATAGATCTTTATATTTTCTAGAGCGAGGATGCATTCGTTTGTTTCACCGTAAAGATGCTTGATGCACGCTGCTGGGTACCCTTGTGTAGGTGGCTGGTCCCACAGCTTGTTGAGCAGTGCTGTGCATAATAATCTTTTGTTGTTATACCGTTTATTCACTGAGATTGCGGGTGAGGTAGAACATTTTTTCAGCATCAGAACTTGCATGGACCATTTGATCGAAAATGTCATGGAAGTGCATTCATTTCGTATAGTCACTGTTGTGAGCACGGTCGAGTCGGTAGATCGGTTTGCGCAGTTACAAGTTGTGTATTCTTAAGATAATGGTTCGGTGTCAAGTTTTTTAGTTTATATTCGGGAGTTGATTTCTTCTTGTAATAAAACTAATTTAAGCGGGTCAATAAAGTTTTACATTGGAAATACGCGAGTTTTTATTGGTTTTTAATTGTTTTTTACTGGATTGGTTTTGGGACACGACAATTTGGCGTAGCCAGCTAAACAGTAGGTAAGTGGTATTTTTTTAGTGAAACATGTGAAACAATGCTTATTAGGTGCAGCATTTTTTATAAATTGTTGGAGTTACGCTTTTTAGCTGTTCCATTTTATTAAATTTTGGGAGTTATGCTTTTTAGGTTCTCCATTTTTTTTAAGTGTGGGACTAATGCTTTTTTAGCTGGACCGTTTTTTTTTGTATTTTGTGGGAGTTAACGCTTTTTTAGCTGCTCCATTCTCAATTTCATTTCCAGAATTAATATAAGAAGTGTTAGATTAAGTGAGATACGTCTAATTTTTCAGCCGAAATTTATGGTATATTAAGTGTTATAATTTTGAGAAGTTTTCAAATGCTAAATATTAAGTATTAATATACATTATTCATTGGGGCTCTGTTTTGTGGGCGATAATGTTGCGGATAGTGGCTATGTGTATCACATTGTATTATCAGCATCGATCGGTATGTTTATGATGTGACTATTTTCTGTAGATTGAGTGGAAATTATTATTGGGTTATCTTCGGGGGTATGCTTGGGGTGAGGTAGTAAGTTGTTTAGTTTTACAGGAGGGAAAATTAATGAACTTGTGGGGTTATTGTGATTTTTATATTTTATGTATGGTTTTTTGGAATTAAGATTAAAATTGGCAAGGTGAATATATAAAAAAATATTCAAGAAACTAAAAGAAAATGCCAGAAGGGGAATATATGTATTTTTTGTGGTGGAATGAGATTAGTTTTTGCGTTAAGTGGCCTAAAATATTTTTGTTATTATTACTGTGACATTAATAATTTTTGGTTGAGTTTCTGTGCGTGCGAAAAAGTTTGAAAGTCAGAGGTATAAAGTCGTTAGAGGCAGAAAAGACTGTCACTGAACTATGGAAAGAACTAGGAGTCGAGCCATTACCACAAGAGGAGGTCAAGTTCGAGGGATTTTAAGAAGTGGTCACCCAAGATATTAGTATTCCACGAACAGCACAAGCAGAAATTTTGAAAGCTAAAAAGCAGACCTTAGCAAAGAAGAGTGATGACCAAGTGCCAAAAGATAGCAAGAGAAATTCAGAGAAACAAGCAAGGAAAGCCATCGCCGATGTTTATGATAAAGCCATGGACTTGGTGTCCAGATACATACCAAGGTTTTCCAGAGAAAGAACGCCAAAACTGTCAAAGGAAGTTCACAATTTCTCGACCTGCTGCAAAGATCTATACGATCGTTTAAAGGCCGAGGAACAGCCAATCTTCATGAAATATGTAAGATATCGGTTGTTATATGACGCATATTATCTAGTACGTTCGGAGGAGCCGAAGAATTTTGAGGCCTTGCAGCAGACAAATCAAACTGCCTATATGCCAAAAAAATCGTACTGTGAGCTGCGAGCTGAAATGATAGCATGCGTACAAAGGCCCGGTGACGACATAAAAGACTACGCGAATAGGCGGAAGTTTCGGCTAATTATCCAGGCAAAGACGGGGGATTGATAGCGGAACTTCAGGCAGACGCGGTGCCATCGTTCACGGCAGGTGTTATGCAGCAGACTACTCAGCTCTATTTGGCGGGACGCAAATTTCGATCTCTGGATGAAGCGCGTGAGCAGGCAGACTATTTTAATATGGATGCTAGAAGACTTAAAATGAAGGAACCAGGGCTGCGGAATTATACGAAGGAAGAAAAGAGAGGAATCGCAGCAGGCAGCTGGGGTGCTGGTAGGTTCAGCAAGGAGGAACCTAAAGGGACGGGACCACAATGGAGGCCAACATTATCAGGAATGCACAGGGCCTCCCTTGGCAAACAAAACAACCAAGACCTATCCAGTGCTTTCAGTGCAGATAATGGGGACATTTTGCTAAGGAATGTAAAGAAAAGAAACAGACGACTAACTGCGCAAAATGCCGAATATATTGACATGACGCAACTGGATGCAAAAGGCAACAAGTCAGGTTTGCTGAGGCACTACCTAGGAGCTCGGTAGAGGTGCAATCGGAAGCCGATTTTGTAGAACACCTGACCACTACACCGCAATTTGTTTTAAAAAAATTTTAGCAGAGAATAATATTCAGCAAGAGGGAAACGGGTGGTGGCACCTCGGGAACAATCCCGTAGCTGCCTTCCACTAATCAAATCTTCGGGTAAAGAGGAGCGCGTAGACATGGAATTAGAGCTAGTTCATAATTGCATCATCACAATAGAAGCCGACATTGGACTAGAAGATGAGCTTATATTATTGGTGTATAGGGGATCCACCTGCAATTTAGTTAAGGTAAATAGAATAAGGATGGATACATTGACACAAAAACATAAATGTCTCATGATTGGAGGGCTGTTTGGAGCTCAGCAACGTTCAATTGGAACCTGCAAGGCGCATCTTCACGCAGGTATGGGTAAGCAAGAATGCGAGTTCCAGGTAATACACAACGCAGATTCAATACCGGTTGACGGAATATTAGGAATGGAAATTCCTCAAGCATAAAGCTGTTATCGATTGTATTAAAAGAAAATTGTCAATACAGCGCAGACAAGTGTTCAGAGAAGCACAGCCAATTTTCAGGAACGTAACAGCAACCGAAAAATTTGAACATATAACTGTGCAGGGTTATAATGTAGAAGGGAAACGACTCTCCAGTAGGAAAGCAGTTCGGACAGTTTCAGCGGAACTTCTAAGAGAGCGAGTGAGTAATCGAATTGAAATCCTGGGAGAGGTGATATATAAAGCTCCAGTTGCCTGTGAGAGTATAACCAAGTATTTAAGGGTCGAAAAAGAGGCAAATACTCAACAGTGTGTCAAGGATAACTCACGTGGAAGCCTGGAAAGACTAACAATTTTGGCGTCGGATCTTTGCACAGAGGCGAATCAGGAAAGTCCTCTCTACACAGGGAGATTTTGGTAAGGTTGCCAGAAGGAATTTGGGGGCAAAAGCTAACTCGGGAAGCAGCTGTTAAAGGGAATGGGTCAGATTATCCTCGCACGGAAATCGAACCAGTTATTTCCGAAACTACAGCCTTTCCGGTGGAGCGAATATGCTAAAAATCTTCAACTCCTAAACAGGGCAATATAACCAAACCCCTCCTTAACTTGAGAAATGGCAGGGAGACCATAGTACAGCTGGAACCAAGAACGGAGCAATTGGTAAGAATCTGTGTCGAGAGCGAAGATGTGCTGGTGTGCGTGGCGGAAGAGATTATCCCAAGCGTTTGCTGTGGTAACGCCATAATCAGGCAGGAGAATCGACAGGTGTTTGTGGGTATTGTCATCGCTAGAACTGAGCCGGTTGAGAAAACGAACTTTCAACCCAAGCTTGAGAGGTTGGATAGGTATTCAGTGCAGCCACTGAGATATAAGATAAAGGTGGTAAGTTGTTCTCGCCAAAGACTCGAATTACTGAAACAAATACTAGTACTGTCGGATGATTTCAACTACGAAGAAAGAGAAGTGTTGTCGGAAATTTGCAGTGACTATAATGACATTTCTTACTTGCCAGGTGACTAGTTAACATATAATCCAACTAGGACTTTTAAGCTTCAAATACTGTCGAATACAGGGCCCATACACAGGAAACAATATCGTCTGCCGGAGGCTCACCGAGAAGAATGTCAGAAGCAACTATAAAAGCTCCTAGAAGATGACACTATAGAACATAGTGAGAGCCCTTTTAATTTTCCGGTATTATTAATACCAAAGAAAGGAAAGGATGGAGCAGGAAATCAGAGGTATATACTATGTGTAGATTTTCGGGAGTTAAGTAAAGTCTACGTCCCCTTTTCGTATCCTCTGCCACAGATTGAAGACATCTTAGATCAATTAGGTGCTCTAGATATTTCTCTACCTTGGATTTAACTAATGGCTATCACCAGGTGTTAATCGACCCAGCGGACAGGGTAAAGACGGCTTTTAGTATGAACTTCAGCCATTTCCAATACAAACGATTACCGTTTGGATTGATAAACGCACCTCCATTTTTTCAGTCTCTGCTAAACGGAATATTAACAGGGCTTCAAGGTATCAACTGCTTTTTATACCTAGACGATGTGGTAATATTCGCGAAGAATCTGGGCGAGCATAATAGAAAGCTAAGGGAGGTATTTCAGCGCTTTAGAGAAAATAATTTAAAACTACAACGCGCGAAGTGCCAGTTCTTACAGAAGAAGTTAGAGAAAGGAGTAACTCTAGACCAACGGTTAGTGGAGGCAGTTCAGAACTATCCTCCACCTAAAACTATTCGGCAGGTGCAATCGTTTCTGAGTCTGGGGAATTACTACCGTAAATTTGTTCCCAATTTGTCCAGGATATTGGCTCCAATTAAATACCTTTTGAGATAAAAGGTTAAATTCAATTGCGGGCCAGCATGTGAGGACTCTTTTAAAACCATTAAAGAGTCGCTCACTTCCTCTCCCGTGCTAGGTTACCTAGCCGTCAATAAGGAATTCACGTTTCCACTGATGCTAGCGGCGAATCATTAGGTGCCGTATTAGAACAGGATAGGAGGCCTATTAGTTATGCCAGCCGCACGCTTAATTCTGCTGAGAGAAATTATTCCACCACGGCACCGGAAATGCTTGCTATTGTTTGGGCGGTACGAAATTATAAATGTTACCTTATGGGCAGGCATTTTAAAATTAAAACAGGTCATCAGCCGCTCCGCGGGATTTTTAAGGTAAGGGATACCACATCCCGCATGGTACAATACCATCAGAAATTAACTGAGTACGATTTTGAGATTATCTACCAGAAGGGAAAGGAGAACGGTAATGCGGATGCCCTGATCAGGATACCCCAGCCAGTAGAAGGCACCAGCCAAGAGAAAGAATCTCCTTGTCTTGCGATTACACGAGCACAACCCAAGATGCAGGAGGCAGAGGCTTAAGATCCCGAGAGTGAATGGGAAGATATTGAGGCGGCCCAGAGAATGGTAGGAAGAGCGCTAGACAGTCCAACACCCCCAACATGTAAGCGACTCGGAGGTTATTCAGGTAATATTGAAGGATTACCATAATTCCCGATTTGGAGGACATTTTGGCGAAAACAAAGCATTAAACGGGGTGAAACGCCTCTATCGCTGGATAGGAATGAAAAATGATATAGTGAAATATATTCGCAAATGTAGGCAATGTCAAAGACATAAGCATTCTAGAGCCATTAAAATGCAATTGGTCATAACTGATGTATCGGAAAAGCCGATCGATAAGGTATACGTTGACCTCGCGGGGCTATTACCTACAAGCCATAATGGCAACAAATATATACTGTGTTTGATGGATGACCTGACGCGGTTTGTGGATTTCGTGGCGGTACCCGATCAAGAAGCCAACACGGTAGCTCGAGCACTATTTGACCAAATACTGAGCCGATATACGATTCCCCAGCAAAGGGACTAATTTTACGGGTGATGTCATGCAATCCTTATGCAAATTGTTAAAGATCAAGAAATTGCAGACTACCGCCTACCATCCGCAGTCAAACGCAGTAGAGCGACAGCATTCTACCTTGGCTAATTATCTAAGGAGTTTTGAGGATGCAGAGCCCAGGAACTGGGATGAATTTCTAAGAACTGAGGCACACGCGTACAACAGCACAGTATACATAGGGCACTAAGCTTACGACCAGAGTCTTACAAACAGACTATGTTTTTTCGGCCGTCACAAGCAGCCAGTAATTTCTGGTCATCATTCGCGTTAGAGAGCTCCATTTCGGGACGACTTTCTCCTTACAAGCCTTAGTCTTGACATTGAAACTGCGAAACAGGTTTAACACGCAGTTATCGCTAATGGCCGTATTGATCGGGCTCAACTGTGGGCACAGTAAATGGGTATGATCCCCCATGATGATAATCTGCTGACACTTCTGGTACTGGTGTGGTCGTCTAGCAGGACATATTGCCTCTCGTGGTTGTTGGCTGAAACAATCTCCGCGTCTAGGTTATACACATGGTAGTCGGCTTCGTCTACTGCTGCGGGGATGTTGTAGATCTTGTGGATGCCCAATGAAGTTCTTTGGGTTAGGGAATGTCTACTCTAACCAGTATGCGTTGGATAATCAATATGGCCTTCACTTTCGCAATCTGAACTAATAACTGGAAATCCTGAAATTCGTCGCTTAAGTCCAGTCCTTGGTGGCATTCTAGAGGAGTGGACTACTAGAGGATGTAACTTCCCCACGCTCATCCAGACCATAATGTTCGAAATGGTCTTCAACGTGTCGATTATTTCGCGAAGCTGGAGGGTCAGTAGTGTCCGAACGTCAATTAATTCAACTCTGCGCTACAATACTGCTAGCTCTCCATCAGTGGTCCTTTGCGCGGCGATAAGCCCCGAGATCCGGTTCCGAATTTGGTCTCGCTCCGCCTTTGCCCTTACCCGTGATGTATTAAACAGGTCGAACGTTGACTTCACAAGGGTAATCTGGTCTTCTAGAAGCCTGAAGGTACGATACTCGTTCTCATTGAGATCATCGAGTGCAACGTAGATTTTTTTTTCCCTCATGATCCATCGTTCCAAAAAGTGTTTTGGATACGGTACGTACCCCATTGGAAAAGGATCGTTTTCTTCTTGCGGAAGCTTCAGTATGGGAGTTATGTAATATTTCCTCCTCCTGCTGCTTAATTTGACTGATCCAACCGTCAATTTCCCTCACTGCTACCGTACATCTTGCTTTGACTCCAGTATGTATAATTTCGGTACAAATACCTGCCACCAGGCTGCTGCAATTGACGGCGAACTTCAAATCATCTGATACATCTGGTATCTGCAACGTAGACAGGATAATCCAATGTCGGGTATAGAAGTGTGTCTTTGCCAGGTATTCGAACTCCAGACTCTGCTATCTCCTTCATTTCATACTATAGCCCCTCTATTCTATGCCTTTCGCTGAGCATACTAACATGACTACCAACACTATCGCGATCGCCTTCATTCTGGTGCACTTCCGTATACTTAACTAACCTATTTTAAACGGGCAACCTTCCTATACTTATAGTAGATTGAAAAACTTCCTGCTTCTCAAATTTTTTCTCTTTTATTTATTTATGTTTTCTTCTTTTCAAACTATACTCTTTAATATCTTCCTTCTATCTTTCTTTTTTTATTACCTACTTAACGTTACCCTTTCCACAGACATGAAAAGTTTATCTTACATTCCTTCTTTCTTTCCTGTAAGGCTCTTCCTCGACTCGCGGTTTCTGTGTCTTTCTTCTGGTTTTGGTATTTTTTTCAGAAATGCAAAAACGATTAGTACATCGTCTTGTCAGGGGAGTGTAAGGTCTGAACAGTTTGCACAGAATTTTACGTGTGAAGTTGGTCATTGGGAAATTCGGAAAAAATCAGTATCTATAGAACTACACGTCCGTACTGTGAATCAATCATTGCTCAAATTTCTTCAGGCTATTAACGTGAATTGGCTTCAACTTCCGCCCTTGGAGTATTGTTAGGTTTTCAGGGTTGTGTATGTATATGACTTCGTAGGGTCCCTTAAAAATAGCTGACAATTTCCCCACCCTAGCTAAGTCCCTAACCAGAACCTTACCTGCCACATGAAAAAGTTGACCTCTAGACGACTTATCGTAGTACTTTTTCGACTTCTCGCTATTTTGCCGTAAATTATTCTGTGCTCAAAATATATCTGTAACTTAAATCGCAGCACAGAATGATTTATATCGGCGTTTTAAAGTGGTCCTGGTTTGCGCATCAAATTGCTTGGGATTTCTGACACAAAGCCAAATAGAATCTCCATGGTCGTAAGCTTAGTGCCCCATATATACTGTGCTGTTGTACGCGTGTGCCTCAGTTCTTAGAAATTCATCCCAGTTCCTGGGCTCTGCATCCACAAAACTCCTTAGATAATTAGCCAAGGTAGAATGCTGTCGCTCTACTGCGTTTGACTGCGGCTGGTAGGCGGTAGTCTGCAATTTCTTGATCTTTAACAATTTGCATAAGGATTGCATGACTTCACCCGTAAAATTAGTCCTTTGATCAGTCACTAATTGCTGGGGAATCGTATATCGGCTCAGTATTTGGTCAAATAGTGCTCGAGCTACCGTGTTGGCTTCTTGATCGGGTACCGCCACGAAATCCACAAACCGCGTCAGGTCATCCATCATACACAGTATATATTTGTTGCCATTATGGCCTGTAGGTAATGGCCCCGCGAGGTCAACGTATACCTTATCGATCGGCTTTTCCGATACATCTGTTATGACCAATGGCATTTTAATGGCTCTAGAATGCTTATGTCTTTGACATTGCCTACATTTGCGAATATATTTCACTATATCATTTTTCATTCCTATCCAGCGATAGAGGCGTTTCACCCTGTTTAATGTTTTGTTTTCGCCAAAATGTCCTCCAAATCGGGAATTATGGTAATCCTTCAATATTACCTGAATAACCTCCGAGTAGCTTACATGTTGGGGTGTTGGACTGTCTAGCGCTCTTCCTACCATTCTCTTGGCCGCCTCAATATCTTCCCATTCACTCTCGGGATCTTAAGCCTCTGCCTCCTGCATCTTGGGTTGTGCTCGTGTAATCGCAACACAGGGCGATTCTTTCTCTTGGCTGGTGCCTTGTACTGGCTGGGGTATCGTGCTCAGGGCATCCACTTTACCCTTCTCCTTTCCCTTCTGGTAGATAATCTCGAAATCGTACTCAGTTAATTTCTGATGGGATCGTTCCATGCCTGATGTGGTATCCCTTACCTTAAAAATCCCGGGGAGCGGCTGATGACCTGTTTTAATTTTAAAATGCCTGCCCATAAGGTAACATTTATAATTTCGTACCGCCCAAACAATAGCAAGCATTTCCGGTGCCGTGGTGGAATAATTTCTCTCAGCAGAATTAAGCGTGCGGCTGGCATAACTAATAGGCCTCCTATCCTGTTCTAATACGGCACCTAATGATTCGCCGCTAGCATCAGTGGAAACGTGAATTCCTTATTGACGGCTAGGTAACCTAGCACGGGAGAGGAAGTGAGCGACTCTTTAATGGTTTTAAAAGAGTCCTCACATGCTGGCCCGCAATTGAATTTAACCTTTTATCTCAAAAGGTATTTAATTGGAGCCAATATCCTGGACAAATTGGGAACAAATTTACGGTAGTAATTCCCCAGACCCAGAAACGATTGCACCTGCCGAATAGTTTTAGGTGGAGGATAGTTCTGAACTGCCTCCACTAACCGTTGGTCCAGAGTTACTCCTTTCTCTAACTTCTTCTGTAAGAACTGGCACTTCGCGCGTTGTAGTTTTAAATTATTTTCTCTAAAGCGCTGAAATACCTCCCTTAGCTTTCTATTATGCTCGCCCAGATTCTTCGCGAATATTACCACATCGTCTAGGTATAAAAAGCATTTGATACCTTGAAGCCCTGTTAATATTCCATTTAGCAGAGACTGAAAAAATGGAGGTGCGGTTATCAATCCAAACGGTAATCGTTTATATTGGAAATGGCTGAAGTTCATACTAAAAGCCGTCTTTACCCCGTCCGCTAGGTCGATTAACACCTGGTGATAGCCATTAGTTAAATCCAAGGTAGAGATATATCTAGAGTGACCTAATTGATCTAAGATGTCCTCAATCCATGGCAGAGGATACGAAAAGGGGACGTAGACTTTACTTAACTCCCGAAAATCTACACATAACTTATACTTCTGATTTCC
>OZ005740.1:126845704-126928168 GCA_963930735.1 Dioctria linearis | reverse complement strand
CAATTATTAATGCTGTTGAGCATTCGCTTATTTAGGTGTGTTTCGAATTTTCGGTTTGTAGTTTTAATATGTTTTGCACCTTTGGTGTGCAGCGTGAACGCTGCAACATACTCCGACCCCGTTGATGTATACACATCAAGATAATAAAGGAAAAACATGGACCTTTTATTTATTTATTTTTTTTCACTATATCATATTTCGTAAGATATCATTGACTGTGATAGTTAGACCAAATGATCTTATTCTTTCGAATACGTAAGCGGACTTTACTATTAGGTCCTAAAAATACGGTGTACCTCTTACTCTTCCCACTTCGAATGGCATCCAAAGGAATCGATTTCATTTGATGATATGAGACCTGGAACTGCTTCACTTCTGTGGTTGTCAGATCATACCTTTTTTATTCTAACCGCGTCGGAGGGGGTCATTTCAACTTTTCCAAAATAAAATCGGACGTGGATGCTACCGGTTCTATTTCAGCGGCTGAACTCGATCCCTTTGGAGGTCCTGGGGTTGTGACTTCAGTTGATGGCACTGGTGTAATTGGCGAACACTGTACCGAATACTGGTTTCCAGCCTTGGGGTCTGCAGAATCCACCTTCCTGGGGGCAATAAATAGACTTCTGTCTGGTGTGATTATGGGCGATATGTTTGGGATATCCCTCAGCAGGTACGGCAAGAAACGTGGCGTTGACAGCGATTGGGGAGCCTTGGGAGAACCGGGCGGCGCGTCACCAAATCAGCTTCACTGGTGGTGATCTCCAGCACGTCATCCATTTTAATTGCGATTCTAGATGTTTGGAAAAAAATTGATTAATAGTTAAATACCGACAAATTATTCTACTACAAGGGGTGCTTTGACCAATTAACAAGGCGATATTATGTGGGATTATTGGATAGTTAAACGGGCAAGGAAGCGATTTTATTTATAGGTCTTCGGAAGGAAGATGTTTGGGTTCTTATTGTAACGACTCTTGTTATTCCATCGTCTCCAGGATGAGTTTTCTCAATTATACCTAAAGCCCATTTCCCAGCTTGAAGCCGTTCTTCCTTTAATAAAACTACCTGGCCTTTTTTTTATGTCTTCTATATTCTTAGTCCACCTTTGCCGTTGCTATAATTGGGACAAATATTCATGAGACCATTTTTCCAAAACGTTTGTTTCATCTGTTGAATTGCGTGCCATCTTTTTAACGCATGTACATTTTCGGCAATAAGATGCGCTTCTCCAGGTATTGTTATTGCCTTGCCGATCAGACGATGTCCTGGGGTGAGGGCGTCGAGATTTGTCGGATCATTTGATAATCTACACAATGGTCGTGAGTTCAACAATACTTCGATTTGTGTTAATAAAGTGCTGAGCTCTTCAAAGGTTAACACTGTTTGGCCTAACGTTCTTTTTAAATGCTGTTTATCGCTCTCTACTCCGGCTTCTCAAAGGCCACCAAAGTGTGGAGCTGGTGGGGGGTCAAAATGCCAATTAACGCCCTCACTAGCTGTTATGCAAGCCGTCTGTCGGCCCCTATAAACGTTGTCCCATTTTCAGAGTATAAGTTCGTGCATAGACCTCTTCGACTAGTAAATCTTCTAAAGGGCAGCAAGAAATGCTTCGGATTTTCAAATCTGAGACAGCTTCGATGTGGATCGCATTAGTTGCCGTGCAGACAAAAAGAGAAATATATCCCTTGTCATATGATATTTCAGAATTATGATGTCTGTTATATGATGCTTACTGGGCAAAATGATAGGGTGTTTTTGTATCAAATGGAAGGTTTGAATGTTCTAGCCTTCCCCCTACTCGAAGTACTCTTTCCTTGTCGATGAAAGGATTAAGCCTTATGAGAATGCTTTGTTTCGTTATTGGTTTTTCCGGTTTACAGTAGGCAGTATTCTGATTGAAAAATTTCTTTTTGTAGCCAGCGAATGATTGCTGTTGTGGCCTCCTTTAAATCTCTGACCTTTGGATATGTCATTGAGCTTTGTTGCTCGGAACCTCTGTAATTTGTCGAAGGATGAATATTTTCTCAGTAGTATAAATTCATCTTCTTGCTGCGTGGTGAGCAATACTCAAGATGATGTAATTTCCAAATCTGTTTCGCAGACGTCATTGGATGTCGGCCAGAGTTATTCAGCTTGTGATAACCACGATGGGGCCATTCCACCAGCTGTTGTTGTGAACTATTGACGATAGCATAATGCCCCGAGAAGCTATGTCTGCCGTATTAATCCTTCGTTGATATATACCTCCAGACATTGTTCTTTGAATTTTTCTTGGATCTCCACTACTCTGTTTGCTACGTATGTTCGCCATTTGTTTGCGTGGCCTTTGATCCAAGCAAGTACTATCTTGGAATCAGACCAGGAGACCGCTTTGACGTCGCATAGTTGCATGTCCGACTTAACTTGCGTAATCAGTTTACTTAGTAGGGACTGCTCCACACAACTCCAATCTCGGTATTGAAACAGCTTTGATTGGAGCAACCCGTGTTTTAGATATAACCAAATTGGTGTATATCTTACCATCCGTATGTGTCACTCGAAGGTATACGATAGCAGCAACTTCTTGAGTGGAAGCATCACAAAAGCCATGTATCTGACAATTGATCATTCCTGGGTGTAGGTTGACCCATCGTGGAATTTTAATTTCATTGAAATGATGCATTTCGTCCTGGAACTTCGTCCACTCATTTGCATCCACTGATCCACACTTTTTGAACTAAAATTTTCGCAAGAACTATGCAAGGCGCTATCCATCCTAGCGGGTCGAAAAGCTTAGCCACTACTCAAATATATGTGGTAGCTCGATTTCTCTATCATCTGGCGGAATATTTTCCAATAAACTTGTGTGATTTGCGGCCCATTTCCGCAAATTAAAACCACCTCCTTTGAACAATGCGATGATTTCCTGTTGTAGTTTTAGTGCCTGGGATATTGTGTCTGCTCCTGTCAGGACATCATCAACATATAAAACTTCCAGCACTCTTTTTGATGCTACTGGAAACTTTTTACTATCATCGATCGCTAATTGTTGTATGGTTTTTATAGCCAAATAAGGGGCTGCTGTGGTGCCAAACGTGACTGTAACCAGCTCGTATTCCTTAAGTTGTGCAGTCTTTGTATCTCTCCAGAAAATTGTTTGATATCGTTGATCATCTAGATGTATCCGTATCATGCGATACATTTTCCCTGATATCGGCGTTTAGAGCGTATTTATGCTTTCGCCACTTCATCAGTGTAGAAAATATCTTCGGTTGAAGTGCTGGACCAGTCATCATTTGTTCGTTTAAGTTCCTTTCATTAGACGTTTTTGCTGATGCGTCAAATACTACCCTCAGTTTGGTAGTGGAACTTTCTTTAATGACGGCGTGATGAGGGAGGTAATAAAGCAGGTAAATACCCTGGACGATATTCCTTTCATTCGTCTTCTTTACTGGTACCATATGACCTAATTCTTCATATTTGTTCACACATTGCGTATAAAGTGTTTTGAATTCAGGATCTCTTTTACACTTCTTCTCAATTTGGAAGAAACCTGTTTAACGCCATGTTTCTGGATTTCCCTAGTTGGGGACTCCCTTCGTTTTTTAAATGGTAGTCTCACTTGATATCTACCATCTTCTAGTTGTGTATGAGTTCGCGTGTAAAACAGCTCACACTCATTGTCCTCTTTAGTTAAGTTGCGCTTCGGCATTAATTCCTCATCTTCCCAAAATTTACGTACCATAGTATCTAACCTAGCGTCAATCGCTTCACTGCTCATGAAGGTAGAAAACGTTGATGAGGCTTCTTGTTTCTTCAGTGTATCGTTTGACGGTGTTTCGCCGAAGAGAATCCATCCTAACGTTGTCTGTTGTGCAACAAGTCCTGTGTTAGCTATATGACGAATTCCTTTATTTCTGATCCTGGCGTAAGCGTTCACGCCTATCAAAAGATCGATCTTACTAGATTGTAAGAAATTATAGTCTGCTAGCTGCAGGCCCTATAAGCAATCTAGCTTTATATCCTTACATCTCTCCGGAGCCGAAATATTAGTTATGCGTTTTAATACATATGCGCGCATTGGCAAGTTGAAGCTTTGATCGTGGTGAGATTTAAGCGTAAATTCAATTTCCTTTGATGATCTTGCTACTTTAGATGAGCCCAAACCAGTAATCTGCAAGGACGTTGGAATGGCTCTAGTATGTAATAACTGATAGGACGCCTCTGTAATGAATGAGCTTTGCGACCCTAAATCAATTAATGCCCGTAAGATGAGTGTTCTACCATTGTCAACTTTTACAATCACCATTGCTGTTACTTGCAATGCTTGTAGCGATTGCCTATTATAATGACAATTTGTCGTAGAACCTGTGGCTTGATTAACCGCTTTGTTTATAGTTTCTGACACCGGTGTGTCTTCGTGTAAAAGTGTATTGTGTCCTTTTCCACATTTAAAACAAGTCCTTTCGCTAGGACATGCATCCCTGTCGTGAGGGCTTAAGCAGTTGAAACATAGTTTCTGGTTTGCCACATATTTCTTCCGCTCTTTGGTAGCGAGGCTCTGAAATAGTTTGCACTTTTATATAAAGTGAACATCCTTGCACATCTTGCAGTTCGTGTGTGGACATTTGCCATACAAATGCTGTTTCAAGCATTTGAAACAAATTTTGTGTTCTGATAGAAATGTACGTTTAACTTGAGTGGTTAAACGCTGGAACCCTTTGCATTGTTGCAATGTGTGGTTTCATCTACACATCAAGCAACCTTGTTGCTCCTTGATGTGATAATTAGTGGTTTTTCTAAAATCCTGTATCTGGACTCTAAGAATTCAAATAATTGAAGTGTAGGTGGTACTGTTGTGGATTTGGAGATTTCTTGTTCCCATAAACTACGGGACTCATCTGGAACTCTTTGCGTTATTAGGTACAAGATAACAGGGTGCCAGTCATCTGTTGAAACGCCCAATGCATTTAGCTCGTCTAAACACTCTTGCGTTTTGTCTAGCAAGTTTCTTATAGCCTTGTCTGACTCTTGCTTTATGTGCGTTTGGTTAAATAGCATTTTGAGTTGCGTGAAGACTAGCACTCGTTGGTTTTGATGCCTTTTTGTTAAAGTATCCCATGCCTTTTGGTAGTTGGAGCTAGTGATGTCGAACTTGCCTTCAGATAGTATAGCTTTTGCACCTCGACGATTTTGTTGTTACTATGAATAAGTGACACAAACATGTCATGAAACGATCTCCATGATGTGTATTCCCCATCGATTGTATATCGATTGTAGGCAAATTCACTGGCACTTTTCTTTCGTTGTCTGGGGTAGTTACTATATGAGTTTCTATTAAGTGTTGTAACTCTCCAAGAAAGGTAAAGTATTTGGCTTCAAATGTTTCATACAAATCGCTGTTCACATATTCAGTAATCGAAACGTCTGCTGTTTCTTCATCAATTCCAGATAGCTTCAGGTCATGATCCTGGAACTGTTTCCACAGCTGTTGGATGTACTTCACGCGACCTCTTATGTAGGCTGTCGTACAGTCTGTGCTCTGGACTTTGCGATGATTCGCTATAGCTTTGTCTAGCCTCTGAAACAGTCTAGCTTGTGTTTTAGCAGACACGTTTTTACTCATTTTTACAGCAGAATGCTCTATCACCTCTCAAGTTGACTGTTTAATGTGTTTAAATTTAATTTAAATGCGCGTACTTTAGAATAAGGAAACTGAATAATTATCGTTTGAACCCGAAAGGATAGATCCGGCTCGAAGGACCATAAAATGTAACGGCAGTTGTACGCTACACTTGCTCAGAAGGTTAGCTGTTGTGGGAACGACTTTGGTCGTCACTAACCTTCCGAATCAGGGATAGCGCTGATTCTATTGTATAAAATTAAAAAAAATTCCGATATCCTTTCAAGTTCAAAGTTTATTTTTAGTCAGTTTAAATTTGGTATAAAATTACTAGCTATTTTTTAACAATGTCTAATTCAAATGTAACATGAAATAACTTCTCTTAATCAAGTTAAACAATCAACTCTTAACACACTCAATTTATTTCAAATTCACTTTAGACTAAAACGTTAAATACAAATTTTATCCGTGTCCGTCCTTAATTGCAACACTAGGTTCCAGTCCAGCGGCTGTGCAGAGTCAAAATCCAGGTTATCGCACTTCATTAAAAAAAATCTAACTAAAAGACCCCTGGTAAATCCCATTAGTCATTGGTAAAGCTAACCCTATCCCAATCTCTCAATTTCTGCTAATTCCGCTTCCACGAGAATCCCCGTTAAATTTATTCCACTGGATAGGTACCTAAGCAATATAAAAAAAGGAAGAAAATTATTAAAATTGTTCATACCAATTCAATTTGTGGCAAAGTCCACTTTAACAAAAAAACACTTTGGCAAATTCCAAATTTGAGGCAAATTTCACTTGTGGCAAACTCCACTTAGGTCGGCAGAAACCTATCTGAGCTTGAGCATGCTCGTGATGCTAGTTTTATGATAGTTCCCCCACGACGCAAAATCAATCCGATATTAAGCTTGGTGCCCCTGCGCCAAATTAAAATTTGCGGGCGTTAGCGGAATTATCGAATTTATGTGATACTCACGCCATCTGTGAGTCATATGTATCACACTCGTGATCAGTTGAGTCGCACACCACCCAATTATTAATGCTGTTGAGCATTCGCTTATTTAGGTGTATTTCCAAATTTCGGTTTGTAGTTTTAATATGTTTTGCACCTTTGGTGTGCAGGTGCACGCTGCAACACCGGGATTTACAGGGTAAAATTCGAAGTGGAAAGTTCAGCATTAAATATCTGAATTTACTTTCATTATTATTTGAATTTTTTATTTTCTCTTTTCGTTTTATTACTTTTTTGAATTATTTGTTTGGTTTCATTTCTTACTTTTTGTATTTTTTATTTGTTTGTTTGTTTTATTTTGACATATTACGAATACTATAAGTACTTATTGAATTTCTATGTTAAGGCAAATTTTTGGACAAAATAAAGCCCATATTGGGACTTCACAACCTAACTTAACTAAACTAAACTTAACTACTTAAATGACTGTTCACGAAAACACCACTTCACTTTGCTAAGCTCTGCAAGGTACTGCTTTTGGGTTGCAGCTTGTCTGCCTTCGATATAGTCATGTAATCGGTACTCAAGTACCCATCAAACTTGGCAATTTTGTCCCAGTACTTAAAAAGCCTACCGCCCGAATCCTCTTCTCACTTTGTATCAATTAGCTTTCTTTTGAAGGCATTTGAAAAACTATTATTTTGTCAATTCCAGGAGCACTTACGAGAAAATGAACTTACGATTGATGAATAACGTCCAGTCAGGCTTTTGGCCTAGTTGTGGTTGTGAAGCGGTTCTCCAAAAAGTGACAACCGAGATTCGCTTCTCACTTGACAGAGCTATTGTTGCGTTTTGACTTTTCAAAAGCATGCGATAGGTTTGTCACAGATAATTTCTATGTAAATTATCAAGCCGTTGTAATTTTTTGAATAGCGCAGTAACATTATTGAAATGTTTTCTTACCCATATATCTCAGAAAATAATTCTTGACAATTGTAAGTGTAGGTACTGATTTCCTTTGTCTCACGTGTGGAGCTCTGCGGTGATCGGTGATGCTAATGTATGCTTCTATCTATCTATATCTTAATCCATCCAGATCTCAGTGCACTATCTTCTTCCGTATTTCACTCGATCCTTTGTCGTTGCGACTATCAAAATAAATGACACAGCTATTCCATATGATACAAGGATCCATAGCTTGGGTGGCATTCTAAATTTTATCATTCGTCTTTGGTTATCAGCTTGAATTCTATCTACCAAATTGCGTTTCCATCTAGTAATATCACTAATCTCGCCATATTTCATTCAATATAACAGGGTGCCAGTCATCTGTTGAAACGCCCAATGCATTTAGCTCGTCTAAACACTCTTGCGTTTTGTCTAGCAAGTTTCTTATAGCCTTGTCTGACTCTTGCTTTATGTGCGTTTGGTTAAATAGCATTTTGAGTTGCGTGAAGACTAGCACTCGTTGGTTTTGATGCCTTTTTGTTAAAGTATCCCATGCCTTTTGGTAGTTGGAGCTAGTGATGTCGAACTTGCCTTCAGATAGTATAGCTTTTGCACCTCGACGATTTTGTTGTTACTATGAATAAGTGACACAAACATGTCATGAAACGATCTCCATGATGTGTATTCCCCATCGATTGTATATCGATTGTAGGCAAATTCACTGGCACTTTTCTTTCGTTGTCTGGGGTAGTTACTATATGAGTTTCTATTAAGTGTTGTAACTCTCCAAGAAAGGTAAAGTATTTGGCTTCAAATGTTTCATACAAATCGCTGTTCACATATTCAGTAATCGAAACGTCTGCTGTTTCTTCATCAATTCCAGATAGCTTCAGGTCATGATCCTGGAACTGTTTCCACAGCTGTTGGATGTACTTCACGCGACCTCTTATGTAGGCTGTCGTACAGTCTGTGCTCTGGACTTTGCGATGATTCGCTATAGCTTTGTCTAGCCTCTGAAACAGTCTAGCTTGTGTTTTAGCAGACACGTTTTTACTCATTTTTACAGCAGAATGCTCTATCACCTCTCAAGTTGACTGTTTAATGTGTTTAAATTTAATTTAAATGCGCGTACTTTAGAATAAGGAAACTGAATAATTATCGTTTGAACCCGAAAGGATAGATCCGGCTCGAAGGACCATAAAATGTAACGGCAGTTGTACGCTACACTTGCTCAGAAGGTTAGCTGTTGTGGGAACGACTTTGGTCGTCACTAACCTTCCGAATCAGGGATAGCGCTGATTCTATTGTATAAAATTAAAAAAAATTCCGATATCCTTTCAAGTTCAAAGTTTATTTTTAGTCAGTTTAAATTTGGTATAAAATTACTAGCTATTTTTTAACAATGTCTAATTCAAATGTAACATGAAATAACTTCTCTTAATCAAGTTAAACAATCAACTCTTAACACACTCAATTTATTTCAAATTCACTTTAGACTAAAACGTTAAATACAAATTTTATCCGTGTCCGTCCTTAATTGCAACACTAGGTTCCAGTCCAGCGGCTGTGCAGAGTCAAAATCCAGGTTATCGCACTTCATTAAAAAAAATCTAACTAAAAGACCCCTGGTAAATCCCATTAGTCATTGGTAAAGCTAACCCTATCCCAATCTCTCAATTTCTGCTAATTCCGCTTCCACGAGAATCCCCGTTAAATTTATTCCACTGGATAGGTACCTAAGCAATATAAAAAAAGGAAGAAAATTATTAAAATTGTTCATACCAATTCAATTTGTGGCAAAGTCCACTTTAACAAAAAAACACTTTGGCAAATTCCAAATTTGAGGCAAATTTCACTTGTGGCAAACTCCACTTAGGTCGGCAGAAACCTATCTGAGCTTGAGCATGCTCGTGATGCTAGTTTTATGATAGTTCCCCCACGACGCAAAATCAATCCGATATTAAGCTTGGTGCCCCTGCGCCAAATTAAAATTTGCGGGCGTTAGCGGAATTATCGAATTTATGTGATACTCACGCCATCTGTGAGTCATATGTATCACACTCGTGATCAGTTGAGTCGCACACCACCCAATTATTAATGCTGTTGAGCATTCGCTTATTTAGGTGTATTTCCAAATTTCGGTTTGTAGTTTTAATATGTTTTGCACCTTTGGTGTGCAGGTGCACGCTGCAACACCGGGATTTACAGGGTAAAATTCGAAGTGGAAAGTTCAGCATTAAATATCTGAATTTACTTTCATTATTATTTGAATTTTTTATTTTCTCTTTTCGTTTTATTACTTTTTTTGAATTATTTGTTTGGTTTCATTTCTTACTTTTTGTATTTTTTATTTGTTTGTTTGTTTTATTTTGACATATTACGAATACTATAAGTACTTATTGAATTTCTATGTTAAGGCAAATTTTTGGACAAAATAAAGCCCATATTGGGACTTCACAACCTAACTTAACTAAACTAAACTTAACTACTTAAATGACTGTTCACGAAAACACCACTTCACTTTGCTAAGCTCTGCAAGGTACTGCTTTTGGGTTGCAGCTTGTCTGCCTTCGATATAGTCATGTAATCGGTACTCAAGTACCCATCAAACTTGGCAATTTTGTCCCAGTACTTAAAAAGCCTACCGCCCGAATCCTCTTCTCACTTTGTATCAATTAGCTTTCTTTTGAAGGCATTTGAAAAACTATTATTTTGTCAATTCCAGGAGCACTTACGAGAAAATGAACTTACGATTGATGAATAACGTCCAGTCAGGCTTTTGGCCTAGTTGTGGTTGTGAAGCGGTTCTCCAAAAAGTGACAACCGAGATTCGCTTCTCACTTGACAGAGCTATTGTTGCGTTTTGACTTTTCAAAAGCATGCGATAGGTTTGTCACAGATAATTTCTATGTAAATTATCAAGCCGTTGTAATTTTTTGAATAGCGCAGTAACATTATTGAAATGTTTTCTTACCCATATATCTCAGAAAATAATTCTTGACAATTGTAAGTGTAGGTACTGATTTCCTTTGTCTCACGTGTGGAGCTCTGCGGTGATCGGTGATGCTAATGTATGCTTCTATCTATCTATATCTTAATCCATCCAGATCTCAGTGCACTATCTTCTTCCGTATTTCACTCGATCCTTTGTCGTTGCGACTATCAAAATAAATGACACAGCTATTCCATATGATACAAGGATCCATAGCTTGGGTGGCATTCTAAATTTTATCATTCGTCTTTGGTTATCAGCTTGAATTCTATCTACCAAATTGCGTTTCCATCTAGTAATATCACTAATCTCGCCATATTTCATTCAATATTGCCTTGTTTTTTTTAAACTAATTTCTCGATGCGTTAGAAAATGAAATGTAGTATTTACTGATTACATTAGGTCTATCTTTCCAATTATCATCATTTCTCCCATCTTATTTTACGTTACGGGTGCTCGCTGAAAGCTTACTTTGAATATTGAACTTTCATGTTTCTCACCAAATTGGCCTATTCCTCTCAACCATCTTATTCGTGAAGTACTATTCAACCTTAGAACACAAATAAAGGATATAATTGTTTACAACCCATATTTTAACACCATTGTGTTTAAATCATCTCACATTATTCAGCAATTAGACTTTGGAACGCTTTGCCCAACAATTTGCAGTGGTCGGGCCAGTTTAGCGCATTTAGCGAGATAAGCAGGTAAGCAAAAGTATTCTATACATTTTACCTCGTCGATGATGTACTTTATATCTATATTTTTATGTATGCATATTTACTCATAAATAAAAAGATTACTCTTGTGGACTTTTTACCGGGTTAAACTCCGCTATTTGGGACCTGTTGATGAGTCAAACTAAGACTTGAAACTTGTCACCAAAAATTAATGGGTTGTGTGATGAAATAACAAATTAGAATATTTTTTAGCTTTTGCTATAAACCGGAGAATCCTAAAAAATTCTTTCTTGATCAAAATTAAGTTTAACCCGGTAAAAAGTCCAAAAGAGTAATCTTTTTATTAATTTTTCCTCGTGGGCTCGTATAGGAGTGTTTTTTCCTCATATAATTCACAGCCAGAATTTATTCTGAGTTTATATGAGAAGAGATCAGTTTGATTTATTTTCTGCAGCAGGCGGAAAACCAAGCTGCTCCGATGAGTGGAAGGTTTTCTGCTGACACGAAACGCTTCTTCTTCTTCCTTTTTCTTCTTTACTTTTCAGCCCACTGCGTGGCGTATACAGGTTCGATTCGCTTTGAATGAATCTGCTTCTTTAAAAAAAATTTTACATTTTTTTAATAAATAAAAAAATTGTTTTTTCTATTTTTCTCAAACTATTCATTTCTTTCTTCTTTTTTTCATTTTTTCATTTGTTTTTCAAATCACCCAATTCCGCTATTTGGGACCTGTTGATGCGTCAAACCAAGTCTTGAAACGTGTCACCAAAAATTAATGAGTTGTATGATGAAATAACAAATTAGAACATTTTTTAGCCTTTGCTATATACCGGAGAATCCCAAAAAAATCTTTCTTGAACAAAATATTTACTTATGTGATTGTTCCTTTCACTTATTTTACTTCCTATGTCAGCATATTCTCTCCTTATTTGATTTTACTTAATTTCGATTGTGTTATTAGTTATAGGATAATGTATTTTGTTTTAATTTTTTTTTGAATAATATTTAGATTATCTGTATTCCCATTTTCGTTTCCTAATTTACCGATACTTGTCATAAGATGATAAATCTTGTCGTTTCTATACAATAATGATAACATAGGAAAAAACGATCTTTTTACACTAACTTCAAATGCAATTTTTTTCTTTTGGTGGTAACCCTGAGTTAGACTATTATATTACTGACTTCATATAGCTCACCACCGGAAGGATCAAAATGATTGCGAAATACATCCCAGCGGTACGTTATTACCTCCAATGGATGACCTTCCATGCCACCACGGCTAAATCAATCACTGTGTATTTTAAAATAAAAAATTAGCATTTTCACACAAACATCACAGATTACTTAGAATCAACTTAAATATTGATATGTTCTTTAAATTTTTAACCTGGTTTGCTTTTAGAAATAAGCTTTTGTATATATAACCAGCCTTTTTTTTTTTGCACATAGAATTTTAAACTTTTATTCTTCCTTTTAACAAAATAAAAATATATAAAATAAATCCTTTTACAAATTAGTTTATACAATAAATAAAAATATCGAGATATAATGATGTAATAAAGATTGATATAAATAATAAAGAAATAGAATAACTGTAAATAGCTCTATTACCAATCATATGTAAATTTATAAACTTAGTAGTATTCACTTTCTTTTAACTAGCTTTGAAGGAATAAATGTAACATATAATGAGAAAATCCCAAAACCATTCCTATTGAATTATAAATATATCAAAATAATTTTTAAAAAAAAAAAATAAAACCACTTCAAGATGTTGTATGCCCTACCTATTATAAGATCATTTTAATTTCGCATGTAAATTTACATTTCTAGTTACCTTTAAAAGTACTATTTACAATCGCGTTTAAAATCTACAACTATTGAAGAAGTTTTCTTCTGAGCAGAATAAAACTTTCATTTCCCTAGGGGGAGGGATGTTGAAACCCAGGTGCCCATTTACCGAACCACAACCATAAAACCAATACACCAATACATTGCCCTATGCAATATATTGGCGTATATCAGGAATGACCCTGAAAATCAAAAATATTTTAATTTAATTTCAATTTTAAATGCATTTAAAAATGCATTTCCATACTGAAACAATATGCAAATTAGCATAAATTACATTTTGTTATCAGTCATATATTCAGTTCACACGGCATGTACATGCCGTACAAGATACATACATATCTTACCTGTACTCCGTCAAATTATTTGAATGTGTATACATACAATTCCTAAATTCATTAAACCTAATTTTGTGTACATACATTCACACCATTATTCTCATCGCCTAAAATATTATTTGTACAAGGCACAGTGCATATCAGATTTCATGCATATGCAAGGCGTCTAAACTTTTTGTACTTTCCCACAGTAGTAAAAAGAATAAGAAAGCTTTTTGAAGCTTATGATAAGTACTTAGTTGCAATATCGCCGATCCTCGGGGAGTTGAAATTTTAAAACCGCCGAGTAAAGTTCGATATTTTGGAAAGCCGTCGGAAGTAGTGAGAAAACAAAAATAAAAGTGCGGAATATGTAAAAGTAAGAAGTGTTTTAAGTTGAGGATAAAAAATTGTAAAAATCTAAATTGGAAATCATATTAAATAAAAAATAAAAATTGTGTTAACAGACAAAGCTGTAATCCTTTCCTGTTTCGAGCAAAAATATCGATAATGACATGAAAAGAAGACACTATTTACAGTGAGAAATAGTGAACTCATCGTAGTGTTTTCTTCGATCAGCGCCTGCAATCTCCCCGCCGATTGCTTCCCTCTGGACTTACCAGGAGCCCTCCATGTTTTGAAGCCCTCCATGTTTTTGGAGCCCTCCATGTTGTGAAAGCCGGTCTACTTCCGTGAGCTGAGAACCGGATTTTGGATCTCGAGCCGCCTGAAGATTTCCCCGACATCCCGACTGTGGCCGGTATTATCGGGGATCCAAACCCTCATGCGGATGAGAGGCTCGATTTCACTGGCCCGCCTTAGGGGCGACTCAAGTTCCATTAACCTTCTTCAGGTCGTTAGCCGTCCTCCTCAGCCAGTTCTGCGAATTCTCGTCTTCAGAGCTGTTCCAGATGAACCCATCATGAATAGAGAATCCGCCGAACACTGGTGCTACAGCCAATTTCCCGCAAATTGCGCCCTCAAAGGCAGGAATCTGGTTGTCGGTAAGAGGAGTTTCTGGGTCGCTCGCGCTCACGACCAGACGGAGAGCCCGCTTAGCAGTCAGCTAGAAGCCGATCGCCTTACAACCCCCGCGTACTCAGGCACGGAAGACCCAGGCAGCCTCCTTTTCTTCCTCGGGAGCGCCTTAGATTTTCCAGGGGCCCTTCTAAAGGGTGATATTCAGCCTGTTGAGCTGTGGAAGGAGGGGGTCCGCTGGGTTACCTGCAGCAGACTTCGTCTTCAACTTGCTGCTGTTGCCCTCCTGCTCACCAGATCCGTCAGATCTAACTCGCTTAGTTCTATGGGTCGTTGCACCCACATCACCAGTGATGCTGGCAGAAATATCCGTGGGAAGTTGAGCAGAAGGGGCAAAGTCCGGAAATATGTTCACACTCCCAGCTTCTTCGCCCTCCTTCTCCGTTTTTCTGCACCTGACCTACACTTCTTAACAGTGCTCGGTTTACCGACGACAGTAGGCACTCCACTATCTGCCCAGCTGAACTACTGACCATCTGTGAAGAGGGAGAGGGGAAGGCCCCGGAACGACATCAGCTATCTCCCTAGCTTTTCTCCTTCTCCTCCTCTCTGATCTACCAACTCTCCTGCGTCGGGAAGTCACGCTTCGGTTGCCACTATCACCGCCATTCGACTCTGAGGTTATAACTTCAGCTAGCGCCCCCAAATGGAGTTGCTCTGCCTGCCGCCTGAGGAGCAGGAGCGATCTCCATAGGGGTCACCCCGCCCTCATCAGCTGAGCTCCCCTGCAGGAGAAAATTTTCCATGGATGTTGAGATCTCAGGAATAAATTCTTCCGATACCTCAGACATCCGTGGATTATTACCGCACTTACTAGAACTGGAGTTATTCTTATCAAAAAGATCCTTATTTGGTCCCACAAGTAGCGGAGAAAGACAGTCCAGCACATCCGCATAACCGAGGAAGGCTAATTAAAACTGGAGGTCGCCTGGTATCCAGACTTCGCATACTATCGACTGAGCACACCCTCAGCTACGCAGCACTCGGCGTATGCTGTTCCACCTTGGCCCACTAATCAGTGCCAAGCCAGCCAAACAGCCGTTACCACCTCGGACTGTGCGATGTTAGCCAGAAGCGATATAATCCATGTTAATATTATGTTCACCGAGTTTTAGGAGCCATCGGTAGAGTCTTGGGTTCACAGTTGTCCCTTGAGTTTTTGTATACAACCATTTAAGTGGTTGGTAATCAGTTAATAAGTCAAATTCAACGCCTTATAAGTAAGTGCGGAAATAATTAGTGGCCCGCAATGGCCAAAGGCCCTTTTTCCGGAGTGGAGTAGTTTCTCCAATGGTCGTTGAGAGTTTTGCTAGCATAGCACCTATAGCATAAGTACTGGCATCAGTAATGAGTTTGATTTTTTTACCGAAGTCTGGGTACCTAAGCACAGGAGTTTCAGTAATTAACTTTTTGAGTTTTTGAAAGGAGTTAATGTAATTTATGTCTTTTGTATTGATCCTAAGGTTTTTCTTTAAATACCTCGTCATCAAGGTCGCTACGTTTGCGTAATTTCTTATAAACTTTCTATAGTAGCCGGTTATTCCAAGGCACGATTTGATTTGTTTATCTGTTTCAGGCAATTTTAATTTTGCTACATTCTTTACTTCCTTAGGGTTTGGTTTTACTACACTTGGAGTTAAAAGATGGCCTAAATACTCTGTTTCGTTCGAGAAAAAATTACATTTATTGACCTGTATTTTAAGATCATATTCCCTTAATTTATTGAAGATTTTTTTATATTATTAATGTGTTCATCGAGAGTGGTTGAAAAAATTAATATATCTTCTAAATATACTACCCATATTTTATTGGTATATTCTCTCAATATGTCGTTCATTAGACGCTGAAAAGTCGCTGGAGAACTTTTTAAACCGGAGGGCACCCGGATGTACTCGTAATGTTCCTGAGGCGTGGAAAAGATGGTTTTCTTCCTACCTTCTTTATTTCCGAGGATTTGATGGAAGCCTTTTGCAAATTAAAGGGTAGTGAAGTACTGTGCCCGCCTTATTTGACCAGGATATTGTCGACATTCGGGATGGGGAACTTGTCATCGATTGTAACTTCATTGAACTTTCTATAATCGATGACTATCCTCAAGTTTTCCTTACCTAAATTATCGAGTTTTTGGAGTACAATCCATAGCGGACTATTATAGGTACAACTGCTATCCTTAATAATGCCCTGCTTAAGCATTTCTTTAATTTGTGATGAAATTTCTTGCTCATGCACTTGTGGGTATCTGAAAATCTTCGAATATATGGGCTTTTGCGTTTTGGTTATTATTTCATGGGTGATTTTGCTTGTAGTCGTTAATTGTTCCCTTCTCGAAAGAATAAATCCTTATAGGATTTTAGTAAGTTTTCAGGATGATTTCTCTCTTTAGAGTTCAAACATTTCAATAGATTTTCAACCACTATTTCGTTTATGTCGACATATTCTAATTAATTTATTTCGTTTACTTTATAAGGCCATGTAGACGAAAATTCGATTTCATTATTGTTGATTTTTAAAATACTTCCTTCCATATCAATGGTAGCACTAGGGCGCTTTAATTAATTTTGCCCAATAATTGCATCGAAAACCTTACCATGAAATTTCGTAAGTTTCCATATCATGTGGGCATCCTCTCTAAATTCAGTGGGGAGATCAGTTTTAATTACTTTATTAACAAAAGCATTGTATCTATGAGGCGTCTATTTTGTCTTTATTTATTGTTAACCCTACTTATTGTAGCCGAAATTGAATGTATATGATTCCCATACATTGACGCAAGTTATTCGAGTTTCTCCATCATGAAAGTGTAAAACATTCGCTTTCTACTGCTCACCGGCCGTATTAACTTTTCCGAGTCGTCTTTGAAAACAATTGTGAGTTATAGTTCCTTTTTTGTCACGGCCGCGGCGGTTGGTTTTGTGATAAAAGTTTGTTAATTATTTGAACCATTTTGTATTTTGCTTATCTCAATATAGAACCCGCTAATACACCGCCACACTACTACTGGTAAACAAAATTCCGAGGCGTTGAGTGAAAATTTACCTAGTCTTGGATGTGTTGTACTTCTATGGGTTCTACACTATTATGTGTATTGTTAATAGGGTTATTGTAATGGTTTCTTCTCTTTTGTCCAGAATTAGATTGTCTTTATCCGTAGTTGTTCGTTTGTCTATACAGCCACGAGTTTTGTCTTGAGCTACTGTTGTTAAAGTTATTCTGGTTATTATTGAAGTTGTGACTATAATTTAAATTGTTATTATTTTTTGGATGATTTAAACGTCTTGAATTATACTGATTTTTCTTGTCATAATTATATCTATGCACTGTATTGTTATTTATCTTAACTTGAATCATTCCTGAAGTTTCTAACAAATTAACGGAATCCCGCATATTTTGTATGTTTCTATTTGAAATTATTGATGATAAATTTGGTTCAATATTTTTTTAAAAGTTCTTAAAATCATAGATTCATTAAGTCTAGGGCTAAATTCTACAGGCTTGTCCCTATCGTAGTCGTATTTTTCATTGAGCATTGATAATATATTTCTTAATGTCAAACAATATTCTCTTACTTGTGTATTTTTTGCTGAAAGAGCTTGATGATACAACTGATGGTAAGCTTCTCGGACACCAAAATTGCTGGTTAACGTTTCCTTTATCTCAGCCCAGGTGGCTTGAAATCCTAAGGTCCTGACAACATCTAGGGCTTCTCCTTGTATTCTGCTGATTATGCTCTTCTGGTAAACATAATTCTTGGCACTTGAGTAATAGGTGAGCATATTTAAAATAGTATCGATTTCTCGTAGGAATGACGTTAGAGCATATTCGTTGTTCCCACGGAATTCATGGATGCTGTGAGCAACATTTTCCGAAATTTTATACTTTTGTTGAGGCTCCTACTCCTGCTGTTGAGCTTTTTTCTGTTGTTGTTGCGCTTACTGTTGCTGTTGTTGAGCTTGCTACTGTTGTTGTTGAACTTGGTGCTGTTGTTGAACTGACTCCATAATTTCGTCACTTATTTTTCACGTATTTTCTGAGTTAGGTGCGAGAACGTCACTTGGATTTTCATTTTTATGATTGGCTTCGAACCCTTCAACTCATTTTACTTGTTTCACTTTGGGCATAGGGCTGAATAATTAATTTCCTAACAAATTACTTTCATAATGGAGAATTATCAATCATTGTGATAAACCTTTACATGTATATTTTTTTCCGTATTTCTGTTTTTTTAAACTTTCACAGTTTTACACTAATAACTTGTGAAATTTATTAATACTTTTGTGGTTGTTTATATTACCGTGATATAGATTTTTCTTTCACTTAACATTAGATATTTTGCATTATATCGTCGCCGAATTATAGTTGCCTGCCGTATGTTATATTTTGTTTAAAGATTTAGTTTTCTCTATTTTTTTCGTTTCAAATTTATATATCAAAACTTCTGTTATTCGATCTTATTATATATTTCTTTAGAAACATATCCTACCGAATGCGCCAGATATATTTTAGGTAGGAATACTCAAGAAAAAAAACTATCTTTAAAGATCTAAAATAAAATATTTATTACGAGTATACGCTTCGGCGGATTTCTTAAGCCTAGCTGGAATTAGGAAAAATATGTTCTCAGAAAACTCAATTTCCTTATTCGGTTTATTGTAATTTTGCTGACATTATCATTTTTGTTATCATTACAGGAAACCGTCTGTGAGAATTCCGGACATTTTAGTTTCTCAAATATGATAAGAAATGAAATGCAATCTCTGTTCTAGTTTCACAGAAGATGAGTTTTGCTTTATGATTTTATTATTACGGTTATGTGAAATTTTAATATTCCTGACGTAACTCACGTCTTGGGCCGAAACAGCACGGGGAAGGATAGGCGGTATATTATTATTATTATTATTATTTATTTAATGTAAACTCTACACAATTAAGCCTTAACTTCTAATTATGTGTAGGTAGATATGCATAGAAACAATTAATGTTCGAAAATGCTTATTCATAATTAGTCTAGAATGATAGAAAATTCATAAATTCATTTTATATATACCTATTTATATGCACTTATATTTACAAATTGATTTTAAAATTTCAAAGTAGATGTAGTTTAGTTATAGCTATAAATTCGAGAAATATAAGAAAATATTTCGTCGGAAGCTGTCCCGACTACCACGCCTTAATTCAAATGGGAGATCATTTCACAGTCTGATGGTCACGATAAAAAATTGCCGTCCTGTAGCAACACTGCCTACACGAGGCAGCAGCAAAGTTAGCGTACGTACGGTAGAGCGAGCAAAGCTGATTTTTCCATACAAGTATTCAGGTTTACGAGAACAAATCAAATTAAAGAGGAATAGTACCCATCGATACTTGAGGTATGAGTGTAGACCACATGATACAGAGTCAAGTTGGTAAAATATTTCACAGCCGTAGGTAAGAATCGGGCATACTAAACTTTTAACGATTTTTAATCTTGTAAACAAAGGTAAAAAGTTAGCAGAGGCAGAAAGCTTGAAACAAGGCTGTTTATGTGGTCGCACCATGTAAGTGTAATATTTAAGATTATTCCCAGATTGTAGAGAGAACTTTTAAATTTTATAACACTATTATCGAGGAGGATCTGCGGGAAGTAGGATGTATCCAGTTCGTTCTTATAGATGGCAATTGCGTTAGTCTTAGTTGCATTGAGCAATAGTTTATTATTCGTGGCCCATCGATAAATGCAAGAGAGATCATCAATAATTTTGCATATACAATCTTCAATTAGACCTAGGGGTGAGGACAAGTATATTTGGACATCATCCGCGTACATATGATATACTATAATTAATATTAGTCAAAAGATCATTTATGAAGAGTGTAAATAATAATGGTCCTAAGATTGAACCCTGCGGAATGCCGCAAGTAATACCGATGCTGCTGGAGAGTTGATTGCTACAGAAAACTCTCTGATACCTGTCGCTAACATACGAGGCGATATGCTTACCGGCCATACCAGAAAATCCATATAACGATGACAGTTTCTCCACCACTGGCTGATGACCAATGCTATCAAAAGCTTCCGAAAAGTATAAGAGAACCAGAATTGTTAGCATATCTGAATCCATGGTAGTTCGAATGTCGTCAGATATTTTGATCATAGCAGTGACACAGTTGTGTTTTGGCCTGAAGCCTGATTGGAAAGCCGGAAGAAAATTATTACGCACAATAAATTCACACATTTGGTGGTACATAATTTTTTCCAGGATTTTGGATAAACACGGCAAAATGGCTATCGGTCGGTAGTCTGTCAGGATTTTTTAGGAATAGGTATAATTTTTGCAATTTTCCAATTATTGGGAAATTCTGACATGAAGAACGCATCTCATAATGGGAACGTACTTTTCAAGTAGGTGATTAATAAGAGATTCAAGATGACCTACCTGTTCACCAATCGATGACATAGTGAGTACCCTTTGCCAATTTAGTTCAAAAGCCTCGGAAAAAAGATCATCCATAGGGATGGCCTTAAAATCGCGATAATAAAACTCCTCTGAAATATTTGAAAATCCCCAAATATTGTAATTTATATAAATAAGATCATGTCTTGAAAAAGTAGAAAAGGGCATCTGTTTGTGGGAGAATACCGATGAGCCTTACTAACTAAGAATACATCTAATAAGGTAGAAGAGGTATTCGTACAGTGGGTGGGAAGAGAGTTGACCACAATTAGCCCGAAAGTTTGTATTAAATTGGTAAAGGCAGTGGAGTGGCGATTGGAGGTAAGCAAGTCGGCATTAAAATCACCTGTAACAATAATATGGGAAGTTAGCCAGAAATTTGTGATAGTACGCAGTCTAGCTTATCCCAAGAAATAGAGTGTGGAGGTCTGTAAACTGTCCCAACTATACATTTTTCATGGCCTGCAAATATCTCGACAAAAATGTATTCTATTTCAGATAAACAATTGGAACTTGCTACAACACGACCGCGCAAATTTGACCTAATGTAAATTGGCACTCCCCCTCCTCCACTGGGCGATCATTGCAATCCTATATTGACCAAGGGAAACAAGCTTATCAGCGATAAGTTTCAGATATGCATACCAAGTTAAGAATCGTGATATTAGAAATATCCCTGAACTCATCTGCCTTTGGTAAAAGGCTTTGTGCATTAAAATGGCATACTTTTAAAGAACCTTGCTCACAAAAATTAAGGAGCGTAGCAATATAGTTGTTGAGCCCATCGTGCGGGGAATTTCCATTACCTGTTTGTGAAGACATTAATACAATCTAAATAGGCTACGACAGTAGAAACGGCTGGCGATTTTAAATTAAAGTTCAGTTCTGGAAGAATTAAAAATTGAGTAAAAAGTGAAAAAGAACACTGATACACAATAACAGAATCAATGGAATAACTGAAAAATAATATCTAAGCTTTCCTAAGGCTAAATAGTTCAACATGTCCAACATAATTATGTAGTTCATCAAACGATCTTATCATCTGAGCGGGACCATTAACATTTCGGCGAACAAACGCCAATCCATTAGAGATGAACACCTGATGTGCAACCTTTTTACGTTTGAGTTGGTTGCCTTCCCGATATATTCTATAATTCCTGACAGTGATGCTTTCGTGGAGGTATGTAGCATTATCTGAATTAATTCCCAAATCACGCAACGTAAGATGAGCAGCACTCCGTTGTGTTATCTTAACTGCATTATGATGGGAAAACTTATCGTTGCTTGTTGACAATTTAATCACAACAGAGGTATCATATATTTCACTTGTCCTGGGTTTCACGCGGAAGATTCGTTCAACTGCAGGAAGCTGGGAAAGATTCAATAAAGAGCACAGTTTATTAAAAGTAACACCAAGATCTTCCACTTCAATCGGTAATCTACTGAAAATTACACCTTTGGCTAAATCAGTTCTTTCGAGCCTGACGATACATTCCCCTAGATGAGAAAACGATGTAGACAATTCATTAACCTTTGTAGATGTAGTATTAAAATTGTTGTCAATTCGTCTCTGTAATTTTTCCTCGATCTGAACAAGCGGTTTCTCTAGGTCATTCCTCATCTCATCAAGTTTATTTAGAAATCTGTCCTCCAATTTGCTAATTTTTTTTTCAAACTCATCAAGTATGACATTGAGTTAAGAGCTACTGCTATCAGAAGATGATGTCGAGCTCTTTAGCGCAGGCGTTTGATTTCTGTTTTGCTTACCCTTACCATTACGGGTGTCCACAGAGGGATGAGAAATATTATTAGAGATCTTTTGAATTCTTTTATTCGACGGAAAAACAAAAATTAAAGATAAGAAATCTTGAAACTACACTCGCAATTTATACTAGGAGCAGATCTATCTATTTTTATAAATTAAATATATCTTCGATCATACAGAAAACTTCAAAGAAACGCAGCACGATATTATATCACTCCGATTTCCTCATTGCACTACTACTATATATACTTATATACTTGTGTGCGGTTTCTTACCTAGGCCAATATGAAAGCGTATGCACGTCTTATTCAGAAACATCTCGGGACGGGTAGGCGGTAATATATTGTATGGATATTCTGACCCATACCAATACAAAAATCGTACACACGTCTTAGGTAGAAACAGGACAGATAGTAGGGGCTTGTTGGCAGTCTGCTCGCTGGGAGGAAACTGACTGATCACTGGTGTACTGGCTCTACTTATAATTCCTCCGGTCTGCTCTGGTCTACTCGGACGGACTAGGCTGGATGATTCTAATTTCGCTTTACTGGACTGGACTTCTTTTTCCACTGGTCTCCGGCTGTTGCTGGTACTGGAGTTCTGACCGGCTCGAGCTCTCGGTCAAGACTGATTTCTGACAGCAGTGGTGCAGTGCGCAATAGACCTGGTGGCACTAATTTCTTCTATTCTCACACTGCTTGTCGACTAGCTTCCTCGATCAACATCTATGTGGTACGCAGGCGCATTGGAATTGAGTATATGATACTCTGTCATGCCCTGGCCACGTGATCGGCTCTTATGTTATGGACATAATTCTATGGGGGAAGCTGATCATTAGTCTGTATTATACTTGGTAATGTTGACCTTGGAATGTTTTATTTCTCTACTTGTGAAAAATAATTCATGTAGATGATGGGAATTTGGATGGGAGGTACATTATTGTATGTAGGTAGAAAAAATTGTGTGGTAGTATACTCGTCAGGTATGTAACAGAATTAATCTCCCCGTTTCTTCGAAAAATAGAAATATACCATATTTCATAAGTAAACTAAAATTGCATTTAAAAAAAAAAAAAAAAAAAAATTAAATAAATTACTTTGCCGTCTTTGAGTCATTTTGCTTACTGTGCTTACATGTTATCTGATAATTAGCGGTACTTGGTCTCGAGTGTGATATTCCTTAAGGTCTTTTACGTGTGCTCTCTTGGTTTCTTTTGTTGTATTATTTTCGAGCTGCACAATTATCGGCAATATTATTTTCGTCCCGCAGAATCGTCCATCATATTTTGGTGCTAACTTCTCATTGTAGTTTTTATTTCGTGAGGAGAGGTGTATCTTTATGTGGTGGCTTTGTTTTTAAAAAGCCCTGCTCATATTGTTTCTAACCAGCTCGAATATCTATCGGAGTTTTGCCTTTTTTTGCTCTGGGGTTGTGCTGGCATCCTCAGCGGTATTCCGTTCGCCATACGGGGATGCGGAGAGTCTGAGCTCACTGCCATAATTGAGAAGCACAGGTGTGTAGCCGGTGGACTCGCTATGAATGGTATTAAGAGCCAACATCAATTCTAATAAAAAATTATCCCATTTTCGTTGATCTCGGTCAATATATTGTGCGATCATGGTTTTTATTACGCAATAGACTCTTTCTTCTAATCAAAGCTGGAGCGGTAGTGTTTCGGATAGGGATGAATTCAGTCAATTTAGTGAATTTGTCTTGGAAAACTAGTATCATGGTGTGGATCTTTGTTGATCTTGATAATGGACCAAATAAGATTAGAACTGACAATTTCCCATGGTTCGGTCGCTTCCGTCATATGCAACTTTCTGGCAGGCCGTTGTTGGACAGGCTTATGGCTTAGACATGAGTGGCAGCTTCGTGCAGGTTTTGCGATACCTCCAAAGATTCCGAGCCAATAGTAATATTTCGCTACTCTAGCAATCGTTTTGGAGTCCCCAAAGTAGCTCGCGGTGAAGTTATCGTGATTCTCTTCTAATTCTCTTGGTCTTAATAATGCGGAGAACCAAAGTTTCCATTCTGAGCCAGTGTCGTGGTACGTAGTGTCTGTATAATTGGTTTCCTTTAATGGTATATTCAAGTGTGGCGACGGGGTTTCGCTCGGCGGATTTGATTTGTTTCTTGTACCAGGCACATTCAGGGTTAGTGGTGTCCACTGTAATCAGAAATACTTCGTTATTGCATTCTAGTAGTGGCTGGCAGGATAGGGCTACATTTTTTGTTTATCCCATTAGTAATTTACACTGAAGTCATATTGCTGTAGTTCCGGGGCCCACCGAGCAAGTCCTCTTGATTGATTTTCTATGGAGTGGAGCCATCGGGGAGCCAGGTGATCGGTGGCTGCCGTAAATGCATATCCCTATAAATAAAGGCTCATTTTATGTATGCCCCATATGACGGCGAGGCATTCCTTCTCAGTCACAAAATACTCCTTTTCGGCCTCGTTTTGTGTACGACTCGCGTAAGCAATGACATCCACGCTTCCATCTATTGTCAGAGAACTGCCCGAAGACTTTCCTGACTTGCATCACCATGAAGCACGAATTGCCTGCCGAAATCTAGACAAAGGAGGACTGGTGCGACGGTAAGCTGGTGTTTTACGTTCTGGAATGATTGATGTTGTTCTGTATCCCATATCCATTTCTTATTTTTCCGTAATAGCTCGTTTAGTGGCGTGACGAGTTCGGAGATTGATCGGACTAATCTCCCATACCAGGAAGCGACGCCCACCGAATCCCACCCCAGTCATCAGCGTATGCAACACCTACAGAATCGAGGCCAGCAATAGCTAAAAATCCGACTATCGTACTGCAATTACCGCCAATCTGTCATATAAGTTGTACAATACACCTATCGGATTCCGAAATAATGGATAAAGTACATAAGTGGTACCTAAAGTTCGACCAGGGGAACGATCCATCTAACTTTGTGGAAATAGTAGAAGAGCTAGCAGAGCGTTATCACATACCAACTGATCGACTTTTACGAACATTGCCTGAGCTCTTACAAAAAAACGCACTTACTTGGTACAGAAATAGCCGCAAGAGTTGGTTAAAACTAGCCTACTTCGTGGAGGACTTTAAAGCCATTTACCTCTCATCACGGTTCGAAGTAAAGTTGGCGGCCGATATCCCAGCTAGATTCCAAAAACCGACAGAAAAGGATAAAGCATATATTATGGCAATCCACTCGCTAATGTGTTGGCACCTGAATAGTTCACCAGAAGCAAAGTTATGCCGAATTGACAAGAATTTATTGCCCGAATACAGACTATATATACGTCTTCGAGATTTCAGCAGACTAGCCGAGTTAGTCCAGCTAACTAAATAGAACGAAATGGTAAAAGAAGAGGAAAGAAAGTCAAAATGCGAGAAGTCTAACGTACGCGAAGAGAATCCCCCTCCAGAAGGTGAAATACAGCATTTCCTGTAAAGACACAATACTCAAGAGCCGAGTGTTGCTGGTATTTGGACTGCAGAAATATACCAGAATGAATTGGAGAAATCCATTGAGATTATTCAGCTCACGATGTGGTTAGCCTGGAGAGTAATCGATAGATTGCTCATGCAACCAGAACCAACAATTTCAGGGAAACGCAAACGGGGTACATGAGAGATAAGGCAGTCATGTACCACCGAAATCAGTGCCTTAGAAGACCTGGAAATAGAATAGCGCTACTTTGTTACTCTCTGCATACTCAAGAACGATTACAAAGCCTCAATTGATACCGTATCCGGCAAATCGTCCACTAGAGAACAAATAGCACACGTGCTACTAAATGCTGTGATCAAATGTCAGTTCCAAATAGTGTTAGTCGATGGAACCGAAGTATATATAAACACATGATATTATTTACACGTTCAGTCGAAAGAAGACAGTGTAAAACACAGATTTTGCTATATGACTCAGTTGGCCGAAACCATCATAATAGAGATGGACTTTCGACAGAAGGTCTGCCTCTGAGAAGGACCATCCCAAACGAATATCTACACCCGGAAAGAATCATGTATGCACCCCCCAATAAGTTAGCAAAAAAACAAGAGCAAAAACTAACCAATCTATTTACTAACGAGGTGGCCACATTTGACAAGTTTACCCAACCAACCCATTTAATTTCGCACAGAATACGTATGAATGGCGACCCATTCCAGCAGAGTTATTATTCTAGAAACCCAGGCATCTAGGAAGTACTTAACACAGAAGTCGATCAGGTACGGTCACACAGAGCAATCCAGTAGTCCGAACAGCTCACCTATTGACTCGGTGAGAAAGAAACAAGGTGGGTGGATTCCTAGCATCGACTGACGCCAGTTTAACGAACGGTAAATTAAAGATGCATACTTACTTCCCCAAATTAATCATATATTGGATAAACTAAGGGGAGCCCAATATATATCTACCATCGACTTAAAGCAAGGCTACTGGCAAATATCTTCAAAGAAAGAAAGTTGACAGTATATATCATTCACTGTCCCAGGAAGTCGCCTATTTCAATGGAAAGTCATGCCTTTTGGACACCATTCCGCTACCGCTACATTCCAGAGAGCACTAGACCAAGTCATTGGACCAGAAATGGAACCGTATGCATTAGCGAACCTAGATGATATAATTGTAGTGACAAGAACATTTGACGACCATGTACCTTAATTAAAAGAAGTCTTCGACAGACTTATACAAGCCAACCTAAATGCAAACACAAAAATTGCGAAATCCTGAATACCCAAATACAATATTTAGGGCATGTAGTAACCCGATATGGTATTCAAACGGACCCAGATAAAGTCAAAGCCATAAAAGCAATATCAGTTCCAAAGAATATTAAATAATTGAGACGGTTTGTCGGCGTCGCTTCTTGGTATGGCAGATTCGTCCGATCAATTTCCGAACTCGTCACGCCACTAAACCAGCTGTTACGGAAAAGTAAGAAATGGATATGGGATACAGAACAACAATAATCATTCCTGACCATAAAACACCAGCTTACCGTCTCACCAGTCCTCCATTGTCCCGATTTGGACAGGCCGTTCGCGCTTCAGACTGATGCAAGTCAGGAAGGGCTTGGGGCAGTACTCTCATAATAGATGGAAGCGAGGACGTCATTGCTTGCGCGAGTCTTACACTAAACGAGGCCGAAAAGAAGTATTCTGTGACTGAGAAGGAATGACTCGCCGTCATATGGGGCATACATAAAATGAGGCCTTATTTAAAAGGATATACATTTAGGGTAGTCACCGATCACCTGGCTCCCCGATGGCCCCACTCCATAGAAAATCACTCAAGAGGACTTGCTCGGCGGGCCCTGGAACTATAGCAATATGACTTCAGTATAAAGTACTAAAGGGTTAAACAAAAAATGTAGCCATATCCTGCCAGCCACTACTAGATTGCAATAACGAAGTAAGAAGTGGACACCACTTACCCTGAATGTACCTGGTACAAGGAACAAATCAAATCCGCCCAGCAAAACCCCATCGACACACTTGACTATATTATTAAAGGAAACCAATTATACAGACACTTCGTACCACGACGCTGGCTCGGAATGGAAACTTTGCGTCTCCGCATTATTAAGACCAAGAGAATTCAAAGAGAATCACGATGACTTCACTGCTAGCTACGTTGGGGTCTCCAAAATGATTGCTAGAGTAGCGAAATATTACTATTGGCTAGGAATCTTTGGAGATATCGCAAAACCTGTACGAAGCTGCCACTCATGTCTAAGGCATAAGCGTGTCCAACAACGGCCTGCCAGAAAGATGCATATGACGGAAGCGACCGAAGCATGGGAAATTGTCAGTTCTTATTTTATTTGGTCCATAATCAAGATCAACAAAGGTCCACACCATGATACTAGTTTTCCAAGATAAATTCACTAAATGGACTGAATTCATGCCTCTCCGAAACACTACCGATCCAGCTTTGATTAGAAGATTCAAAGACCGCGTTATCGGCCGATATGGTTGCCCAAAAGTCTTGATCACTGACAATGGGAGCCAATATAACAGTCGTATAGTCACACAAATACTGAATAACCTCCAAATCAAATACCACCTCACCCCACCATACACACCGCAGGCCAATCCTACCGATAGAGTCTATCGCGTAATAAAAACCATGATCGCACAATATAACGAAAATGGGATAATTTTTTACCACAATTGATGTTAGCTTTTAATACCATTCAGAGCGAGTCCACCGGCTACACACCTGTGCTTCTAAATTATGGCAGAGAGTTTAGATTCTCCGCATCCCCGTATGGCGAACGGAATACCGCTGAAGATGACAACACAACCCCAGAGAAAAATAAGGCAAAACTCCGAGAGATATTCGAGCTGGTTAGAAACAATATGAGCAGGGCTTTTTTAAAAACAAAGCCACCATAAAAAGAGACACCTCTCCTCACGAATTAAAAACTACAATGCGAAGTTAGCACCAAAATATGATGGAAGATTCTGCAAGACGAAAATAATATTGCCGATAATTGTGCAGCTCGAAAATAATACAACAAAAGAAACCGAGAGAACGCACGTAAAAGACCTAAAAGAATATCACACTCTAGACCAAGTACCGCTAATTATCAGATAACATGTAAGCACAGTGAGCAAAATGACTCAAAAACGGCAAAGTAATATATTTAAATTTTTTTTTTTTTGTAAATGCAATTTTAGTTTACTTATGAAATATTGCATATTTCTATTTTTCGAAGAAACGGGGGAGATTAATGCTGTTACATACCTGACGAGTATACTACCACACAATTTTTTCCACCTACATACAATAATGTACCTCCCATCCAAATTCCCATCATCTACATGAATTATTTTTCACAAGTAGAGAAATAAAACATTCCAATGTCAACATTACCAAGTATAATACAGACTAATGATCAGCTTCCCCCATAGATTTACGTCCATAACATAAGAACCGATCACGTGGCCTGGGCATGACAGAGTATCATATACTCAATTCCAATGCGCCTGCCTACCACATAGATGTTGATCGAGGAAGCTAGTCGACAAGCAGTGGGAGAATAGCAGAAAAGAGTGCCACCAGGTCTATTGCGCACTGCACCACTGCTGTCAGAAATCAGTCTTGACCGAGAGCTCAAGCCGGTCAGAGCACCAGTACCAGCAACAGCCGGAGACCAGTGGAAAAAGAAGTCCAGTCCAGTAAAGCGAAATTAGAATCATCCAGCCTAGTCCGTCCGAGTAGACCAGAGCAGACCGGAGGAATTATAAGTAGAGCCAGTACACCAGTGATCAGTCAGTTTCCTCCCAGCAATCAGACTGCCAACAAGCCCGAACTATCTGTCCTGTTTCTACCTAAGACGTATGTACTATTTTTGTATTGGTCTAGGTCAGAATATCCACACAATACATTACCGCCTACCCGTCCTTAGATGTTTCTGCCTAAGACGTGCATACGTTTTCATATTGGTCTAGGTAAGAAATCGCACACAAGTATATAAGTATATATAGTAGTAGTGCAATGAGCAGATCGGAGTGATATAATATCGTGCTGCGTTCCTTTGAAGTTTTCTGTGTGATCGAAGTAATATTCAATTTTTAAAAATAGATAGATCTGCTCCTAGTATAATTTGCGGGTGTAGTTTCAAGATTTCTTATTTTTAATTTTTGTTTTTCCATCGAATAAAAGAATTCTAAAGATCTCTAATAATATTTCTCATCCCTCTGTGCACACCTGTAGTGGTAAGGGTAAGCAAAACAGAAATCAGACGCCTGCGCTAAAGAGCTCGACATTATCTACTGATAGCAGTAGCTCTTAACTCAATGTCATACTTGATGTGTTTGATAAAAAAATTAGCAAATTGGAGGACAGACTTCTAAATAAACTTGATGAGACGAGGAATGACCTAGGGAAACCGCTTGTTCAGATCGAGGAAAAATTACAGAGACGAATTGACAACAATTTTAATACTACATCTACAAAGGTTAATGAATTGTCTACATCGTTTTCTCATCTAGGGGAACGTATCGTCAGGCTCGAAAGAACTGATTTAGCCAAAGGTGTAATTTTCAGTAGATTACCGATTGAAGTGGAAGATCTTGGTGTTACTTTTAATAAACTGTGCTCTTTATTGAATCTTTCCCAGCTTCCTGCAGTTGAACGAATCTTCCGCGTGAAACCCAGGACAAGTGAAATATATGATACCTCTGTTGTGATTAAATTGGCAACAAGCAACGATAAATTTTCCCTTCTTAATGCAGTTAAGATAAAACAACGGAATGCTGCTCATCTTACTTTGCGTGATTTGGGAATTAATTCAGATAATTCTATATACCTCCACGAAAGCCTCACTGTCAGGAATTATAGAATATATCGGGAAGCCAACCAACTCAAACGTGAAAAGGTTGCACATCAGGTGTTCACCTCTAATGGATTGGTGTTTGTTCGCCGAAATGTTAATGGTCCCGCGTAGATGGTACGATCGTTTGATGAACTACATAATTATGTTGGACATGTTGAATTATTTAGCCTTAGGAAAGTTTAGATATTATTTTTTTAGTTATTTCATTGATTCTGTTATTGTTCATTAGTTTTCTTTTTTCACTTTTTACTCAATTTTTAATTTTTCCAGAACTTAACTGCAATTTTAAGCCGCCAGTTGTTTCTGCTGTCATAGCCTATTTAGATTGTATTAATGTCTTCACAAACAGGTAATGCAAATTCCCCAGACGTTGGGCTCAACAACTATATTGCTACGCTCCTTAATTTTGGTGAGCAAGGTTCTCTAAAAGTATGCCATTTTAATGCACAAAGCCTTTTACCAAAGTCAGATGAGTTCAGGGATATTATTAATAGCACGTTTCTTGACGTGGTATCCATATCTGAAACTTGGTTGAGTACACATATTGCTGATAAGCTTGTTTCCCTTGATCAATATAGGATTGCAATGATCGCCCCAGTAGAGGAGGGGGAGTGACAATTTACATTAGGTCGAATTTGCGCGGTCGTGTTGTAGCAGGCTCCGACTCTATATCTGAAATAGAATAAATTTTGTCGAGATATTTGCAGGCCATGAAAAATGTATAGTTGGGACAGTTTACAGACCTCCACACTCTATTTCTTGGGATAACCTAGACAGCGTACTATCACAAATTTCTGGCTCATCTTCCTATATTATTGCTACAGGTGACTTTAATGCCGACATGCTTACCTCCAATCGCCACTCCACGGTATTTACTAATATAATACAAACTTTCCGGCTAATTGTGGTCAACTCTCTTCCCACTCACTGTACGAATACCTCTTCTACCTTCTTAGATGTATTCTAAGTTAGTGAAAGCTCATCGGTGTTCTCACACAAACAGATGCCATTTTCTACTTTTTCAAGACATGACCTTATTCATATAAATTACATTTTAAGGCCATCCCTATGGATGATCTGTTTTCCGAGGCTTCTGAACTAAATTGGCACAGGGTACTCACCATGTCATCGATTGGTGAACAGGTAGGTCATCTTGAATCTCTTATTAATCACCTCTTTGCAAAGTACGTTCCCATTAAGAGATGTTGATTGATCGATTCCAGCTGCCCTTGGTTCACTCCAAGAATTCGCAATCTTTATGAGCGCTGGCACGTGGGTTTTGCTGGGTGAAAACGCTATCGTTTTCCTGAACTACAGACTGAATTTAAAACGTTGCGCTATCGAGTCACTGCAGTGATACGGAATTCAAAGAAGACATATTTGGGCACTAAACTTAACTCAAATCTTCCTGCGAAGCAGCTTTGGCGTAGCTTGGGTAATATTGGCATTTCTCGTTTGAGGGCCACTTAAGTCTGCGAGGACGGGGATAAGCTGATGCAAATCTTCGCAAATCATCCATCACTGCAGCATCAACCCTCAGATATCATTGTGGATAGGAATTCGCACGAAGACTTTTCTTTTACTTGTGTTACACCAAATGATGTTTCTTTAGCCGCCTATTCCATTAAATCTGATGCTGTTGACTTAGATAACGTGCACCCTAAATTTCTCAAGCATATTCTTCCTATTTGTCTACCAGCGTTAACTCACATCATCAACTCCGCTCTTTTCAGGTCAGAATTGCCCAATAATTGGAAAATTGCAAAAATTATACCTATGCCTAAAAAAGCTAATCCCAGCCTGATAGACTACCGACCGATAGACATTTTGCCGTATTTATCCAAAATACTGGAAAAAATTATGTACCACCAAATGTGTGAATTTATTGTGCTTAATAATTTTTTTTCGGCTTTCCAATCAGGCTTCAGCTGTGTCACTGCTACGATCAAAATGTCTGACGAAATTCGAACTACCATGGATTCAGATATGCTAGCAATTCTGGTACTCTTAGACATTTCGAAAGCTTTTGATAGCGTTGCTCATCAGCCAGTGGTGAAGAAACTATGGTCATCAGCCAATAGTAGCGACCTCGATGACGAGGTGTTTAAAGAAAAACGTTAGGATCAATACAAAAGACACAAATTACATTAACTCCTTTGAAAAACTCAAAAAGTTAATTACTGAAAATCCTGTGCTTAGGTACCCAGACTTCGGTAAAAAAAATCAAACTCATTACTGATGCCAGTACTTATGCTATAGGTGCTATGCTAGCAAAACTCTCAACGACCGTTAGAGAAACTAGAGAAACTAGTCCACTGCGAAAAAAGAGCCTTTCGCCATTACGGGCCACCAATTATTTCCGCACTTACTTATAAGGCGTTAAATTTGACTTATTAACAGATTACCAACCGCTTATATGGTGGTACACAAAAACTCAAGGGAAAACTGTGAACCCAAGACTCTACCGATGGCTCCTTAAGCTCGGCGAACATAATATTAACATGGATTATATCGCTTCTGGCTAACATCGCACAGAGCTATCTTGTCTGTAAGTAACGGATCCCACTATTCTGTCAGCCCAGAGGTGGGTGGGGTGAAGGTGTTGACCTTGGGTTTAGCTACTTCCACGCAGTGCGAGGTGGTAACCGCTGTTTGGTTGGCTTGGCACTGATTATTGAGCCAAGGTGGAACAGCATACGCCGAGTGCTGCGTAGCTGAGGGTGTGCTCAGTCGATAGTATACGAAGTCTGGATACCAGGCGACCTCCAGTTTTAATTAGCCTTCCGCGGTTATGCGGATGTGGGGGACTGTCTTTCTCCGCAACTTGTGGGACCAAATAAGGATCTTTTTGATAAGCATAACTCCACTTCTAGTAAGTGCGGTAAGAATCCACGGATGTCTGAGGTATCGGAAGAATTTATTCCTGAGATCTCAACATCCATGGAAAATTTTCTCATGCAGGGGAGCTCAGCTGATGAGGGCGGGGTGACCCCTATGGAGATCACGCATGCTCCTCCAGCGCCAGAGCAACTCCATTCGGGCGCGCTAGCTGAAGTTATAACCTCAGAGTGGAATGGAGCTGATAGTGGCAACCGAAGCGGGACTGCCCGACGTAGGAGAGTTGGTAGATCAGAGAGGAAGAGAAGGAGAAAAGCTAGGGAGATAGCTGATGTTGTTCCGGGACCTTCCGCCTATCCTTCTTCACCGGTGGTAAGTGGTTCGGCTGGGCAGATAGTGGAGTGTGGTAGTGAGCCTCCTATCGTCGGTAAACCGAGCACTGTTAAGAAGTGTAGGTCAGGTGCGGAAAAACGGAGAAGGAGGGCGTAGAAGATGAGAGTGAACATATCTCCGGACTTTGCCCCTTCTGCTCAACTTCCCACCGATATTTCTGCAAGCATCACTGGTAATGTCGGACCCCCACCTTCCACAGCTCAACAGGCTGAATATCGCCCTTTAGAAAGGCCCCTGCGAAATCCAAGACGCTCCCGTGGAAGAAAAGGAGGCAGCCTGGGCCTGCCGTGAATGAGTACGCGGGGGGATGTAAGGCGGCCGGCTTCTAGCAGACTACTAAGCGAGCTCTCCGTCTGGACGTCAGCCCGAGCGACCCTAAATCTCCTCTTACCGACAACCAGATTGCTGCCTTTCAGGGCGCAATTTGGGATGCAATCAGCGGGAAATTGGCAGTAGCACCAGTGTTCACCGGATTCTCTATTCAGGATAGTTTCACCTGGAACAGCTCTGAAGACGAGAATTCGCAGAACTGACTGAGGCGGACGGTTAACGACCTGAAGATGGTTGGTGGAACTTGGGTCGCCCTAAGGCGGGCCAGCGAAATCGACCCTCTCATCCGCATGAGGGTTTGGATCCCCGATAATACCGGCCACAGTCGGGATGTCGGGGAAATCTTCAGGCGGCTCGAGATCCAAAATCCGGTTCTCAGCTCACGGAAGTAGATCGGCTTGCACAACATGGAGGGCTCCAAGAACACGAATCTGATCTTGGGAATAGATGCTATATTTCCGATCCCTCGCGCTCTCTGGTAAGTCCAGAGAGAAGCAATCGGCGGGGAGAGTGCAGGCGCTGACCGAAGAAAACACTCTGATGAGTAACTGTTCACTATTTCCCACTGCAAATCGTGTTTTGTTTTCATGTCATTATCACATTTTTGCTCGAAACAGGAAAGGATGACAGCTTTGTCTGTTAAATACAAATTCAATACTTTCTTTTCGCTAAACACAACTTTTATTTTTTCTTTAATATGATATCCAATTTAGATCTTTTACAATTTTTTATCCTCAACTTAACACACTTCTTACTTTTACATATTCCGCACTTTTATTTTTGTTTTCTCACTACTTCCGACGGCTTTCCAAAAAATCGAACTTTACTCGGCGGTTTTAAAATTTCAACCCCCGAGGATCGGCGATATTGCAACCAAGTACTTATTATAAGCTTCAAAAAGCTTTTTTATTCTTTTTATTACTTTGCCACTACGTGAAAAATCATACGTGGGAAAGTACAAAAAGTTTAGACGCGGTGCATATGCATGAAATCTGATATGCACTGTAAAAATAATATTTTAGGCGATGAGAATAATTGTGTGTATGTATGTACACAAAATTAGGTTTAATGAATTTAGGAATTGTATGTATACACATGCAAATAATTTGACGGAGTACAGGTAAGATATTTATGTACCTTGTACGGCATGTAGGTAAGTATACATGCCGTGTGAACTGAATATATGACTGATAACAAATTGCAATTTATGCTAAATTGCATATTGTTTCAGTATGGAAATACATTTTTAAATGCATTTAAAATTGAAATTACATTTAAATATTTTTGATATTCAGGGTCATTCCTGATATCCGCCAATATATTGGATAGGGCAATGTATTGGTGTATTGGTTTTACGGATGTGGGTCGGGGTCAATGGGCACCTGGGTTTCAACATCCCTCCCCTTGGGGAAAAGCAAGTGTTATTCTGCTCTGAAGAAAACTTTCTTTCTTTGATAGTTGTAGATTTTGTACTCGATTGTAAATAGTACTTTTAAAGGTAACTAGAAATGTAAATTTACATGCATGCATTCACATTATAATAACCTTATAATAGGTATGGCATACAATATCTTGCTGTGGTTTTTTTTTTTTTTTAAAAATTATTTTGATATAACTATAATTCAATAGGAATGGTTTTAGGATTTTCTCATTATATGTTCCATTTATTCCTTCAAATCTCGTTAAAAGAAAATGAATACTACTCAGTTTATAAATTTACATATGATTGGTAATAGAGCTATTTACAGTTATTCTATTTCTTTATTATTTATATCAATCTTTATTACATCATTGTGTCTCGATATTTTTATTTATTATATAACTAATTTGTAAAAGGATTTATTTATATATTTTTATTTTGTTAAAAGGCAGAATAAAAGTTTAAAATTCTATGTGCAAAAAAAAAAAGGCTGGTTATATATACAAATGTACATTTTCATAACTCTTCTAGTTTTTTTATTTATTTAGTAATAGTAATAATAATATGTAGTATATTGAAAAAAAAAACATTTCGATCTTCAGTATAAATTAGCTACAACATTGGTTTATTTTTTTTTTATTTTTTTTTTTTGTTATCTTGTAAACTAATAGGTATAAATGAAATGTATAATACTAACGATATATTTGTTTAAAATGTTATCTACATTTATCATGTATTATATATATATTATATTATATTATATTTCGCAAAAAGGAAGTGGCTCACGGATGAAATTAATAAGCAATATGAATGGAGAGATAACCTTGGAATGCATCTGAAAGTAATTCATACAGAGCTAGTGCACCACCTCCACCCACTAGAATTCAAGCCCTTCTTGGATGAGGTTATTGAAGACATCAGCAAGATCTCACATCAGCAGTTCACTAGACAGAAACATAAACTAGAAAGGTTAATGACTCATCGAACAGTTGATCGGCACCCAGACCATCGCATAGCCGATAGTGGCTTTTTCCCAAGAGTAGTTAATATCTCTGATGAGCAGTTTACCGCCAGTGAAATGCAATTGCTGAACAATGGCTTAAAGTATGCACCAGACGTTGGAACTAGCGAGGCTAATATCATTGACCTAGCATTACGTTTGGACGCAGCGCTAGCAACAGATGATACTGAGACGAAAGTGGAGCCTCTAAATGCAATAAAATCTAATTCAGCAAACAATACAGTCAGACATGAAAGTAGGGATAGTAAGATTATAAAACCAATTAGAGATAAGGTCAGTAGAAGAGGTTTAATTATTTCCAAGGCGGATAAGGGTAATACCATTGTTATTCTTGATAAATTAAATTATATTGACAAAATACAAGAGTGCTTAGAAAAATGAATGTTAAAATATTAAATCGAGATCCGACCAGAATTTTTAACCAAGAGGTGATTAAATCAGTAAATAGAGCAAATAATATATTAACTAGAATAGATAAATTTAAACTCAAGATTGCGAATCCGTCAATTCCTGTTTTATATGGACTTGTTAAATTCCACAAAGAAAACAGCCCATTAAGACCTGTGGCTTCATCTTGTCAAGCTCCCGCACAAGCTCTATCAAAGCACCTGGCTAAATTCATTCCCAACTTGATCGGTTTCGTCCCACAATATTCCATAAAAAATTCCGATGAATTAATAGACAAACTTAAAAACTTACAGCATCCGTGTAATTCCAGACTTGTGTCGTTTGATGTGTGTAATTTATTCCCGTCTATACCGTTGGTAAAACTTAAAAATATCTTATTTGAAGATATTAGAACAACAATTAATCCCTCTGACAAAGCCAATGAGCTGATAGATTTGACGGAAACATGTTTAAACCAAAATTATTTTTATTTTGATGGAAAAATGTACTCACAGGACAAGGGACTTGCTATGGGAAACCCTGCTTCACCTTTCTTTGCAGAATATTTCATGTTCCACCTTGAAAATAAACTTTTTTCATCGTCTAGTCATTTATTAAAACATGTTTTAGTTTGGTTTAGATATGTGGATGATATATTTTGTATTTGGACAGGTTCAGAACGACAACTAGACATTTTTCAAAATACATTGCTCAACAAATTAAATGACGATATAAAATTTACGGTAGAATTAGGAAACAATAAAATTAACTTTTTAGATTTGACTTTACAAAAACAAAATAATAACTTAATCTGTGAAATATATAGAAAAGATACCTTCTCAGACTCTATAATTCCATATTCCTCTAACCACCCATGGAATATAAAAATGTCAGCTTTCCATTCCATGATACATAGATTAACTACGATCCCATTATCGCAGCACGCATTTAATAAAGAACTTAAAACAATTTTGAAAATAGCACAACATAATGGGTATCACAAACGGCATATTTACAATTTATTATCTAAAAAAATACAAAAGCATGCAATTCAATTTTTATATGCTGGACACAGATTAGGATCCCAAGCTAAAGAATGGAGAAAAATCCCATTTATCCAAAATACTGAGAAGGATATCAAAAAAGTTTTAACATCCAAAGATATTAATCCCGCCTTTTTCTGTAAAAACACATTACAAAATTGCATCTTAAATCATAAAATAAAACCAAAAATTGATGCACTAGAAAAAAGCAGGGTATATCAAATTAAATGTAATGATTGTTCTGGAATTTATGTAGGTAAAACGAAGCGAACTCTAAAGATTAGATTAACTGAACATATTGCGCGAGCTCGAAATATGATTCCACAGTCTGCTATATCCAAACACTTAAAACAAAATAAACGTAGCATAAATTCAAACAGCATTAAAATTTTACATAATATGGACGGAGGAGAAATCTTGACTAGGGCAGAAATTTTTGAAATAAAAAAATCCAAATATATTGGGCTAAACATAGTTAATGATCAGCTAGACTTTATGAACAATAGTCCACTTTTAAACCCAAAAAATTTTGTAACCGGCGGGAATATTCATTCGATAGCCTGATGATGCCTCGATAGGGCGAAACGCGTCGCACTCGTATAAAAGGACCTTTTTCTTTTTTCTAATAAATATTTTAAAAGTTAACAAGTGTTTTCAATCAATCATGATGAAATTTAAACAAGTGCCATCAAAAAATTCAATCAATTATTTGAGACATAAGTGATCTAATGGTGTTCAGGATTCATAAGAAACCTGAATATTAACGAAGTTACAGGTTGACACATTTATATACCGACCTAAAGAAACAAATATTTTAGGATCTAAATTGTAACAATTTCGCTGAGACATGAGCCAGATAACTGTCCACTGGCAGTACATTGCATTCACGCATGGTAATTTTTTTTTATCAATCTAATGCAAATTATCATCAGAAGTTCAAATTATCAACGCTGTAGTGAAGTGAACCAACCAGAAACAACCGTACACGGGTAGCACAATGCATTTGCACTTGGTAAGTTGAAACTAAAAATCTATTTAGAAAAAATTCAGTAGGCAACGAATATTTCTGACTGAATAGAATTTACAAACAAGTTTTTTTCTTCTTCTTTCTTTTGTTGCATTTTAAACAATAGAAAACGAAGTGCAGCTGCTATGCCAATATGCCATGCGCCTTTGAATGCCGTTCTTTGGTGCCATGAGCAACCCATGACTATATAGATCAGAATCTGACTTGACTCGTACTCTTTTGCAGTTTGGCAGTGCAGTGATCAAGTTGGTATTCTAATTCCTAGTGTTATTGCCAAGTGCTCTAAATTTTATTAACATTTTCCCAGTGTGATTTCTAAGTACTATACATTTTACTAACATAAACCTCTTTATTACGGGTCTCGACCGAATAAAGATTCTTATTGCTGGAATCGACCGAATAAGAAATTTACTAACATAAACCACTTTATTATGGGTCTCGACCGAATAAAGATTCTTATTGCGGGTATCGACCGAATAAGAAATTTACTAACATAAACCACTTTATTACGGGTCTCGACCGAATAAAGATTCTTATTGCGGGTATCGACCGAATAAGAAATTTACTAACATAAACCACTTTATTACGGGTCTCGACCGAATAAAGATTCTTATTGCGGGTATCGACCGAATAAGAAATTTGCTAACGTAAACCACTTTATTACAGGTCTCGACCGAATAAAGATTCTTATTGCGTACTCTTTTGCAGTTTGGCAGTGCAGTGATCAAGATGGTATTCTAGTTCCTAGTGTTATTTCCAGGTGCTCTAAATTTTATTAACATTTTCCCAGTGTGATTTCTAAGTGCTATACATTTTACTAACATAAACCACTTTATTACGGGTCTCGACCGAATAATGATTCGTATTGCGGGTATCGACCGAATAAGAAATTTACTAACATAAACCACTTTATTACGGGTCTTGACCGAATAAAGATTCTTATTGCGGGTATCGACCGAATAAGAAATTTACTAACATAAACCACTTTATTACGGGTCTCGACCGAATAATGATTCTTATTGCGGGTATCGACCGAATAAGAAATTTACTAACATAAACCACTTTATTACGGGTCTCGACCGAATAAAGATTCTTATTGCGGGTATCGACCGAATAAGAAATTTACTAACATAAACCACTTTATTACGGGTCTTGACCGAATAATGATTCTTATTGCGGGTATCGACCGAATAAGAAATTTACTAACATAAACCACTTTATTATGGGTCTCGACCGAATAAAGATTCTTATTGCGGGTATCGACCGAATAAGAAATTTACTAACATAAACCACTTTATTACGGGTCTCGACCGAATAAAGATTCTTATTGCGGGTATCGACCGAATAAGAAATTTACTAACATAAACCACTTTATTACGGGTCTCGACCGAATAAAGATTCTTATTGCGGGTATCGACCGAATAAGAAATTTGCTAACGTAAACCACTTTATTACAGGTCTCGACCGAATAAAGATTCTTATTGCGTACTCTTTTGCAGTTTGGCAGTGCAGTGATCAAGTTGGTATTCTAGTTCCTAGTGTTATTGCCAGGTGCTCTAAATTTTATTAACATTTTCCCAGTGTGATTTCTAAGTGCTATACATTTTACTAACCTAAACCACTTTATTACGGGTCTCGACCGAATAATGATTCTTATTGCGGGTATCGACCGAATAAGAAATTTACTAACATAAACCACTTTATTACGGGTCTCGACCGAATAAAGATTCTTATTGCGGGTATCGACCGAATAAGAAATTTACTAACATAAACCACTTTATTACGGGTCTCGACCGAATAAAGATTCTTATTGCGGGTATCGACCGAATAAGAAATTTACTAACATAAACCACTTTATTGCGGGTCTCGACCGAATTAAGATTCTTATTGCGGGTATCGCCCGAATAAGAAATTTACTAACATAAACCACTTTATTACGGGTCTCGACCGAATAAAGATTCTTATTGCGGGTATCGACCGAATAAGAAATTTACTAACATAAACCACTTTATTACGGGTCTCGACCGAATAAAGATTCTTATTGCGGGTATCGACCGAATAAGAAATTTACTAACATAAACCACTTTATTACGGGTCTCGACCGAATAATGATTCTTATTGCGGGTATCGACCGAATAAGAAATTTACTAACATAAACCACTTTATTATGGGTCTCGACCGAATAAAGATTCTTATTGCGGGTATCGACCGAATAAGAAATTTACTAACATAAACCACTTTATTACGGGTCTCGACCGAATAAAGATTCTTATTGCGGGTATCGACCGAATAAGAAATTTACTAACATAAACCACTTTATTACGGGTCTCGACCGAATAAAGATTCTTATTGCGGGTATCGACCGAATAAGAAATTTGCTAACGTAAACCACTTTATTACAGGTCTCGACCGAATAAAGATTCTTATTGCGTACTCTTTTGCAGTTTGGCAGTGCAGTGATCAAGTTAGTATTCTAGTTCCTAGTGTTATTGCCAGGTGCTCTAAATTTTATTAACATTTTCCCAGTGTGATTTCTAAGTGCTATACATTTTACTAACATAAACCACTTTATTACGGGTTTCGACCGAATAATGATTCTTATTGCGGGTATCGACCGAATAAGAAATTTACTAACATAAACCACTTTATTACGGGTCTCGACCGAATTAAGATTCTTATTGCGGGTATCGACCGAATAAGAAATTTACTAACATAAACCACTTTATTACGGCACTCGACCGAATAAAGATTCTTATTGCGGGTATCGACCGAATAAGAAATTTACTAATTTAAACCACTTTATTACGGGTCTCGACCGATAAAGATTCTTTCTGTGGGTATCGACTGCAGTCAGAATTAATTGAATTGACTTTATTGTGGATATCCACTAGAATAAAGAATAGTCCAATTCCAAACCTCCTTCAATTAGAAAACCAATTTGATCTAGTGCCTAATACTGAGCTGGTGAGTACATTGTCAGATACAATAATATTTTCTAAACATAAATTTAATTTAATCTTACTTATTCTTTCACATTTATTCAATATTAAATTTAGCTTTGCAGATAACTTTGAATTATAATTGTGGTTTTGATATAATATTATCAGGCATATATATATTATATATTAATTACAAATTATAGCATTTATTGAATTTTAAAAAATCTAGTTGGAGTGCGAGTTACAGTGTAGTAAACTTGGTGAACCGAAGAATTAAGCTACGAAAATACTGACTTTGAACCAGGGTTATAACTTTCATCACATTTTTTTCATTATTTGCGTGTTCGCTCTAACTACGGACAGAACATTTTATGGTCCTTCGAGCCGGATTTAAAGTCTAGTGGTATACATTCTCGGTTTTTTCAAACATGTCTGCACTTTAAAAACTTTTCGCTAACCAAGTCACCACTGCACAAATATTCCAAAAATCGTTCAATAACTACAAAAGTACTGATTTAGAAAAACCAACGAGAGGACTTATTTCTGAGCGGTTAATCGCCCTAAACGAAATTTGGTCCGACTATAAGAATACGCATTATACGATTATCCAAGCTACTCAGGCTTTAGAAGATAGCGAATTGCAGAAATTCGACTATTTTGCCAACGATCAGTTCTCAAGTGTGGAAAATAAATACTACACGTTTCGAGGTATTCTCCGATATGCACTGGATGCATTCGAAACAAAAGTAGAATCAAAGCCAAACACGGATAATGAATCTTCCTCGTTTTTGAGATTGCCTAGCATCACAATCCCAAGATTCTCAGGGTCATATGAGTCATGGAGGTCGTTTCGTGATCTATTCCAATCCCTGGTGCATACAAATTCTGCGTTATCTCCAGTACAAAAATTGCATTATTTAAAATCAAATATTTCTGGAGAAGCAGAACATTTGTTGCGTCAGCTTCCAACGACCAACGCGAGTTATGACAACGCATGGAAGATATTGCTTAACAGGTATGACAATAAGCGAGTATTAATAAATGCTCAATTAAAAATACTGTTCAATCTACCTAAAGCGACACAAGAGTCAGCCAAGGCACTAAAAACAGTGCTGGACAAATCTTCCGAATGTATTTACGAACTAGAAGCATTGGGAGTCCCCACTAAGCACTGGGATACAATCTTAATTTACATGCTAGTACAAGGCTTGCCAGCAGAAACACATCGTTTATGGGAGGAAGAAGTGAATAGCGTAAACGAACTTCCCACCCTTGAATCTTTAAAGAAATTTCTAGAGAAAAGATTCCGAACTCTAGAAGCAATCGCAGATACGAAACCACATTTAATGAATAAACCAGCTCAGATTTCAAAAGTATCAACTCATTTTACGTCATCTGGTGACAGATGTACAGTTTGTAAAGAGCAACATCGTTTATACAAATGCCCCAAATTTGTAAAATTGGATGTAGATGCTAAATTTAAAATCGTCACATCAAATAGCTTGTGTATAAACTGCCTTTCAAAAGGTCACAATTCAAAGTTCTGCTCAAGCAAATTTACATGCCAACGCTGTGGAAGGAAGCATGATTCCTTACTTCATAGGAATAGCACAAATACGCAGAGCTCACACAAGGCCACACTAAATTCTCTGGAACAAGTTCAACCTTGTAAATCACCTTCCACGTCTGATATTCACTCGCTTCATGTAAGTCAATCTGTAAGAACTACACAAGCCTTGCTTGCCAAAGCATTGCTTAAAGTTCCATCATGAAAGTGTACCATGTTTACTCTGCGAGCCTTGATTGACTCAGATTCCCAAGTCTCGTTGATAACACAAGCCGCCGCACCAAGCTGCAGTTGGCCATTATGAACACATCCATACAAATCACTGGCTTAGGAAAGTCAGAAGCTATGTATGTCAAAAAACAAGTAACAATTGACATACGTCCGTATTCAACCTCGAATAAGGTGAGCACGATAGATGCTCTTGTAGTGAACACTATCACAGACATATTACCTCCGTTCACCATTCCAAACAAGGAATGGAGCCATGTACGTGATCTGCAACTCGCCGATCCATATTTTTTCAAATCAGAAAAAATCGACCTGCTATTAGGAGCGGACGTATACGGAGAAATCCCCTTTGAAGGATTACGAAAAGGTCCTACAGGAACACCAATCGCGCAAAATAGTACGCTCGGTTGGATTCTTTTCGGGAACCTAAACAGCACTTCCACAATCTCTAAAGCGTCTGCATTAACAGCAAACGCGTATTACGAGGAAGAGTCTTCATTGGACAAACTTCTGCGACGGTTTTGGGAAGCCGAAGAATTTGTCTCAGGAAGACAATTATCTAGAGCAGACCGCGATTGTGAAGAACTCGACAAGAAAACGCATTTTCGAGACACAAACGGCCACTACGAAGTTCGTTTGCCCTTCATCAATGAAAGTGCCAGCTTAGGAGACTCTCGTGGCATGGCTGTACGAAGATTGCATAGTTTAGAGCGTAAACTACAGCAAAATCCTGAGCTTAGTCAGGAATATAAAGCCTGTATTAATGAGTATCAATCATTAGGACACATGACAGCAGTTGACAAGGAAGTTAATAAAGATAAATGCTATTATCTTCCTCACCACGCCGTTATTAAAGAGAGTACAACTACCAAAGTTCGAGTTGTCTTCGATGCTTCACCTAAGTCCTCTAATGGGAAAAGTCTAAATGAACAGTTGCATACAGGCCCATTACTGCAATCCGAACTCTTCTCAACGTTACTTAGATGGCGAAAGTACAAATTTGCCATGTCAGCCGACATAAAAAAAATGTACCGAATGATAAACGTTCAATCTCCAGATCAAAATTACCAAAGGATTGTTTGGAGAAACCACCCCAATGAAGCCATCAAATATTTTAAGTTAAACATTGTTACATTCGGCACAACTCCAGCTCCATATTTAGCAATTAAAACCTTACATCAGGTAGCCACCGATGAATCTGCTAAATATCCTATAGCTTCCAGAATTATACCACGGGATTTTTATGTTGATGATTTGCTCACTGGTGCTGATTCCATCGAGGAAGCGTTGGAAATACAAAAGCAGCTTATTAACCTCTTATCGTCAGCAGGATTCAATTTAAGGAAGTGGGTCAGCAATGCATCGGATGTCTTGTCAAGCATCCCAGAAGAACATAGGGAAGTACAACTTCCTTTACGGTTCGCAAGTGATTAATCTGTAAAAACATTGGGAATCCATTGGCACCCGGGAACTGATCACTTCACTTTGCAAAACAAACAGTTTGCAGATCGAATTTCTACAAAGCGTTCGGTTTTGTCAGAAATTGCTTCACTCTTTGATCCACTTGGTTGGATATCTCCAATCGTAGTCGCAGCGAAAATTCTGATGAAAGCTTTATGGCTATCTGGATGCTCATGGGACGATCAAATTCCTGCGCACATTGACCGCCACTGGCGACAATTTAAGGCAAAATTAAGTACCATCAGCACAATACACATACCACGGTGGGTATGCACCACCAGTGACTTATGTACATGCCAAATACATGGATTTTCCGATGCGTCCAATCAAGCCTATTCGGCGGCCGTTTACATCCGTGCCATAGATCACGAAGGAAACGTCCATGTAAATTTACTGATACTAAAATCCAAAATAGCACCTGTTAAACTTGTCACACTTCCTCGCCTCGAGTTAAGTGGCGCTGTACTTTTAGCTAGGCTTATTAATCGTGTTAAAACAGACCCCGAATTTGACAAAGTTCCCATATTTGCTTGGACGGATTCATCTATAGTCCTAGCTTGGATTCACAATCATCCGAACAAATACAAAACCTATGTAGCAAACAGGATTGCTGAAATTCAAAACCTGATTGATATTCCGTCATGGCGTCATGTACGGTCTGTTGACAACCCCGCCGATTGTAACTCCAGGGGTATTGAACCTACATCTTTAAGTTCCCACAAAATATGGTGGCACGGCCCTCAGTGGCTATTGAGCTCTGAAGAAAATTGGCCTCAGTCAAAACCCTTGGCAGACAATATTATCGAATCTGAGCAAAAGCAAGTAAGCTGTTTAACTACAACTCATTCAGACATCAATGAGTTGTTTTGTAAATTCTCAACATTTGTCAAGCTGCAACGTGTCATTGCTTATTGCTTCAGATTTATTAACCACAGTCGGAAGACCATTTCCAACACTCATCGTAACAGTTCATTCCTTCTAAAACCATCCGAAATGATTCAAGCGAAACATTCGTTAATCAAGTTAGCTCAAAGAACTGCATACGAAAAAGAAATTAAGCAACTGAAGGCAGGCATTTCACTACCTACCAAAAGCAACATCTTGTCTCTAAATCCATTCTTAGACCCGGACGAGTTATTGCGTGTGGGTGGCCGACTTCAAAACGCCAACATCCCCTTTAATCAAAAACATCCAATGATATTGCCGAAAGAAAGCAACTTGACAATATTAATAATCAATCACTTTCACGCGAAATCATTGCACGTAGGTCTGCAATTGGTTCAAACAGACCAACTGGGAAACCCAATCTCCAGTCCTAGAATAGGAGATTTGGTCGCCATCAAGGAATCTGATATATACCAGCATATGGCTGGGTATTAGCACGAATTATCGAATGAATTGCTAAAACGACCAATTACAAAATTAGCCATCCTTCCTTTAACCTAAATAACGTTCTAATTTTTTTTTATAAGCACAACATATCTCAACATGCATTAAATAATCCAAAAGCTATTTTGTATTTATTCCATTTGAATATATATTTTGTCTTCTTTCAACCACAATAATGGAATTCTCATACCCGAGAGGAAAGTTCAATCAAATTTATTATCATTGGTACCAAGAATCGAAAGTGAAGTGCATTTGTAACAATTGCATATACGTAATTATGCACATACAAAAAAATCAAACAAATATACAAAAAAATTCCTCACAAGAATGTTAAAAGGTATATTCATGCCACAAAGTTATCGTGAGTACCGTTAAACTCGATAACAAAAATTTCATAACAAATGGTTTATTATCGCTGGCTGAAGATTAAATTCAAAATGCTGTGCAACCATTTGTGGTACAATAGATGTGTTTAAGCAAAAAAGTGTTCCCAAGCTACATATCGCAGAGTGTGAAACATATTTCGGCTGCCCAGTTACCGAGTAATATTCTATATTTCGCAAAAAGGAAGTGGCTCACGGATGAAATTAATAAGCAATCTGAATGGAGAGATAACCTTGGAAAGCATCTGAAAGTAATCCATACAGAGCTAGTGCACCACCTCCACCCACTAGAATTCAAGCTCTTCTTCGATGAGGTTAATGACGACATCAGCAAGATCTCACATCAGCAGTTCACTAGACAGAAACATAAACTAGAAAGGTTAATGACTCATCGAACAGTTGATCGGCACCCAGACCATCGCATAGCCGATAGTGGCTTTTTCCCAAGAGTAGTTAATATCTCTGATGAGCAGTTTACCGCCAGTGAAATGCAATTGCTGAACAATGGCTTAAAGTATGCACCAGACGTTGGAACTAGCGAGGCTAATATCATTGACTTAGCATTACGTTTGGACGCAGCGCTAGCAACAGATGATACTGAGACGAAAGTGGAGCCTCTAAATGCAATAAAATCTAATTCAGCAAACAATACAGTCAGGCATGAAAGTAGGGATAGTAAGATTATAAAATCAATTAGAGATAAGGTCAGTAGAAAAGGTTTAATTATTTCCAAGGCGGATAAGGGTAATACCATTATTATTCTTGATAAATTAAATTATATTGACAAAATGCAAGAGTGCTTAGAAAAAATGAATGTTAAAATATTAAATCGAGATCCGACCAGAATATCTAACCAAGAGGTGATTAAATCAGTAAATAGAGCAAATAATATATTAACTAGAATAGATAAATTTAAACTCAAGATTGCGAATCCGTCAATTCCTGTTTTATATGGACTTGCTAAATTACACAAAGAAAACAGCTCATTAAGACCTATGGTTTCGTCTTGTCAAGCTCCCGCACAAGCTCTATAAAAGCACCTGGCTAAATTAATACCCAAGTTGATCGGTTTCGTCCCATAAAAGATTCCGATGAATTAATAGACAAACTTAAAAACTTACAGTTTCCGTGTAATTCCAGACTTGTGTCGTTTGATGTGTGTAATTTATTCCCGTCTACACGTAGAAGTAAATTCGGAATATGGTTCTATTTGGTTAAATTTAAAGAAATTCTTCCTGATAGGATTGCTATAAATTACATAGTTATTGTTGAAATAGACCTTTGGTCTGATCATAACTTTTCCATTTGGAACCTTTTGCGAATCCGTTCGAATCTAAAACACCAATAAAACTTTGCTAGTCCAAAATACTTTATGATTCGATAAGAAATGGTGATTAGGTTTTAATGAATCTTCAAATAGTTTAACATAAAATGAATTATTTTGTTCAATTAGATATTGGAGCTATGTAAGTTATTATTTATTAAACTTCGGTAAAAGAAGATAATCAATTATCTTTACAAATATACAAACAAACATCCATATTTTGTCGTTCGCAGGTATCAAGTGGGCCAATAATGAGCGGAAGATAGTGAATTAAAGTCCACATTTCCCTCGCAGATGTATTGAATTTTTTCTTTTTCAAATGTTTTTATGAAATTTCTTTACATATATTCCCAATTTCTGTGTCACCATATGAAAAATTCTGTTTGATTTTCTTCAAGTGAGAAAATTCCATTTCTGATACAATATGTTAAAATATGGGCTAAGTTATAATGAGCAGTTCCCTAAAAAATATTGTGTATTATGTATATCAACGGCAACATTTTTTGTTACATGAAAAGAAGTGATATACATAATTCAAAAGTGAGTTTTTAAGCACACCGGTCAAGGAAGTGTCTGCAGTTTTTACATTATCATTATAAAAGTCTTGTAGTACATTTTCGTTCCATACAAAATCTACAAAAATAATTTGGAGCAAATGATTTGCTGAAATCCAAAAAACAATTAAGTTCTAAATTATCTCCGAGAATTAGACTCAAAATAAAATTCACATTTACAAATTTCTCGTTTAGTTTTAAGTTTAGTCCATTGAATTCTAATGAAATAATAGTCTCTATCCAGGCATTAATCGTCAAATCATTTCCAAAGACTTTCTTGTATTCAGCTTTTAAAATAGCTGCTTAATAGATCTCATTAATTTTTTTGATAAGTTTTTCAGCGTGGGAAATGTGTAATAAATGCCTGCCCCAGATTGAGCAACTGCATGGGATCCCAAAGGATTCTTGATTTCGAATTCAGCTATTTGGATACAACACAATTTTTCTATGTTATCTAGGCATTTTTTTAAAATTAGTTCATTTTTAAAAATTTTACGAAATTGGAACTCCAGCGGCATGAGCACGCCTTGATAACTCTTTTCGTCTTGGTAAAACTTAAAAATATATTGTTTGAAGATATTAGAACAACAATTAATCTCTCTGACAAAGCCAATGAGCTGATAGATTTGACGGAAACATGTTTAAACCAAAATTATTTTTATTTTGATGGAAAAATGTACTCACAGGACAAGGGACTTGGTATGGGAAACCCTGCTTCACCTTTCTTTGCAGAATATTTCATGTTCCACCTTGAAAAGAAACTTTTTTCATCGTCTAGTCATTTATTAAAACATGTTTTAGTTTGGTTTAGATATGTGGATGATATATTTTGTATTTGGACAGGTTCAGAACGACAATTAGACATTTTTCAAAATACATTGCTCAACAAATTAGATGACGATATAAAATTTACGGTAGAATTAGGAAACAATAAAATTAACTTTTTAGATTTGACTTTACAAAAACAAAATAATAATTTGATCTGTGATATATATAGAAAAGATACCTTCTCAGACTCTATAATTCCATATTCCTCTAACCACCCATGGAATATAAAAATGTCAGCTTTCCATTCCATGATACATAGATTAACTACGATCCCATTATCGCAGCATGCATTTAATAAAGAACTTAAAACAATTTTGAAAATAGCACAACATAATGGGTATCACAAACGGCATATTTACAATTTATTATCTAAAAAAATACAAAAGCATGCAATTCAATTTTTATATGCTGGACACAGATTAGAATCCCAAGCTGAAGTATGGAGAAAAATCCCATTTATCCAAAATACTGAGAAGGATATCAAAAAAGTTTTAACATCCAAAGATATTAATCCCGCCTTTTTCTGTAAAAACAACAAAATTGCATCTTAAATCATAAAATAAAACCAAAAATTGATGCACTAGAAAAAAGCGGGGTATATCAAATTAAATGTTATGACTATTCTGGAATTTATGTAGGTAAAACGAAGCGAACTCTAAAGATTAGATTAACTGAAAATAAAGAAAATAAACGTAGCATAAATTCAAACAGCATTAACATTTTACATAATATAGACGGAGGAGAAATCTTGGCTAGGGCAGAAATTTTTGAAATAAAAAACCCAAATATATTGGGCTAAACATAGTTAATGATCAGCTAGATTTTATGAACAATAGTCCACTTTTAAACCAAAAAAATTTCGTAACCGGCGGCAATATTCAGTCGATAGCCTGATGATGCCTCGATAGGGCGAAACGCGTCGCACTCGTATAAAAAGACCTTTTTCTTTTTTTTAAATATATATTTTAAAAGTTAACAAGTGTTTTCAATCAATCATGATTTTCTATTCGTTTGTGTAGAAATTGGCTCTGCCAATTTCCTCGAAATAAATGCCTGCGCTGGCATTTATTTGATTTATTTCTATCCCCGATCCTGAGATGAATGGGATGCAGATTAGGAAAAATGCCGTTTGCATCATTGTGAGGACCTGGAAGATGATATTGTTTATTCATTTGCGATGATTTTGTAGTAGATGAAATTTTGTATTAGTTCGAGAAAAGTTTTAAGTCATTGTTATGGACTCTTTTATTTTTATTATTTATTTTCACTGTGGATTTCTCAAGAGAATTGATTTCTACAATCATATATGGACCTGTCCAGAGTGGTGAGAATTTGTTATCTCTCAGTCTGCTTTTTAACAAGACTTTGCCCCAATATTGAAGGTTTTCGGGGTAGAATTTTTATCGAACTGGAGTTTTGATTTCTCTTTGTTGGCCATGGCTAAGGCTGCCATCCGTCCGGGTTTACCCGGATTTGTCCTAGTTTTGAGGGCGTCCGGGGAACATCCGGGCGGGGTTTTCTATACCGTACGGGTTTTAAAATTTTGGAAGTCAATTAAATAAAAATTAATTTTTATATGTAATGTACGTGTACGTTGTAGCCAGAAATTATACTTTTCGAAGCGTTCTCTTAGGATACTCAAAGGAATCTTTGCCGAAGCAGATATCTTTATTGATTTTAGGAATATTCATCATCTATATGAAATATAACTCATCCAAATAAAAGTGTAAAAGAATTTTAAATCTTGAGTAGTCAGTTGAAATGTTTGATTCCGTTTAATTAATTTATTCTTCACAATATTATTTTCTGTTTGCTTAGCAACATGCCCTGAAAATCTGAAAACTTAATAAATACGAATTTCTCTTGATTCCCTTATAAGCGCATCTTGAGTGCTTCCATATAATCTCCAAATGCGCGCTTCCCTCTGACGACATGCTCACGAGCTGCAGCACCAGCGCCACGCGCCAGCTACACCTTGGAACGCCATCATAGACTTTCCGTACTTTCAATTTTTACGTCATCAGGTCGAGGTATCGGCGACGTCAGGGCATCCACCCCAGAGGCATCGCTCTTACTTTCTGTCTGCGCCTACTACTACATGCTGCATGCTGTTCCACGGCGTAGTACAAGTGTGTAATCATGTTTCTCACGTATAGGTCGGAATTATTGTTATTTTTAACTAATTGAATTTTCACTAACAAAGTTCTATTCACTTTTGATACTCGAGATTTGTTAATTTGCGAAAAAATTTTACCTATACCACTATATCTGTTTTCATTTAATTTTCGATGCACCAAGTCAAAAACCTTCGAAGAACGCTTCCCAAGCCATGAAACAGACACCCTCACTACTATATGAGAGCCCTTACTTAGTCCTAACATTCTAAAAAGTATGCAGGGTTCTTATGTAAAACTGACAAAAGTTTGATTTGCATAACTCATGCGCCCTAAATTACTATTCAAACAGAAGAATAGTGTTCTGATAATATTAACCTTGCTTTCTGATCTACCTAACCGTAAGCAAATATTTATACCTTTCCTAACAAAATTACTTAAACGAATATATCTTAGCCGAATGAATACGATTCCCCAAACAAAAACTCTCAGCTGAGTTATAATTGCACTTATGTAGAAATGTTCCATGGTCCGATGAATTCGAATGAATGAATGATTCGGACTCGGCATATAAACACATGCTACTATTACTCAGCTGAGAGTTAACGGTTCGACTCCTTTTTGTTCAAAACTATTTTATTATTTTGGTAAGTAAGGTATATAGAAAGTGTAACCATTGGGAAGGTAAGGAGTCATGTTTAAAATTACTGGAAGACTACTTTCCTCGGTGGATAGTAATTTGGGCTTTGTAGCATACACAAAATCAATGTCTAGTCACTTTTCCAGAAGGATCAATATAAATCATTTTAGAGATTGGACTAGCACTCACAAGCATAGATTTATGTAGTATATCTGGAGGATTTTGACCAAGCACGTCCATTCACATCTAACTGTCTTTCAGAAATGTAGTTTCACTTTTTACTTGCTCTTTGAAGTTATTTTAATATGATTGAAATAACGGTATCACGACTTGTAATAGGGATGTAAAATTCCTCTAATTGAAACTCACCTCCAGCTATACATCCAATAATATTTTTTGTTGAGTTAGTTGACCTTGTAATGATTATCGAAGCCAATATTTCCAAGTTGGAATTCTTTCAGTATTTGTTCAGTGGTAAATACTTGCGAGTAAATACCTGAACCTGATCATTGTTATAATTTGCATGAGTTTTCCTTCTTTTGTGCAGATCTTAAAATGCCTAAGCGTAAATGTATATTTAATAGTGATTTGCAAAACAAATTTCCAAAGTTGAAGAAAGGAAAATATGACTGGACGGCTTTCTGTACCATTTGTTTGTAGAATATTTCGATAGAAAGTAAGGGCGTTTCTGATATCAAAGAGCACTTAAACACAGAAAAACACAAAACAAATATCAAAACCCAAGCTAGTACTTCACAGATTCTCACATTTTTTGTTAGTCCAGTTCTTATGTTCATATGTCTTTCAATTCTTTGGATGCTAATACCCTTAACCGAGAGTGTTTTCGATGTATACAGCAAAAAAAATGACATGCAATCGCACGAAAACTACAGCTATTGTAAACGGCCTGATTTTATAATAAGCAAATTAAGAAAGACACTGAATATCAATTTGAACCTATTTCATTGGTAAGTAAAATAAGAAACATGATCTGAAAAGAATGTCCGGGTTTTAAGTTAAAAAGTGCGGGGTTTTCGAACTCGTTGCCCTAGCTTCATAATATTAGAGATGGTAGCCCTAGCCATGGCTACGTCTTTCGCAATTTTATAGCTGTGTTGTAGACGTGCTTTTAAATCGTTTGCATAATTATCGTAATTATAGCAAGCGGTCGGAGATGATTTTAAGTTAATTGGGATTTCGGCTGGGAATCCGTACAGGAGTTCTCGGGGAGTATAATTTGTATTCGAGTGAGGTGTGGTATTGTAGATAAACATAGCATATGGAATCCATGTATCCCAGTCTTGAGGATCTTTCGCTACATAAGATCTGAGATATGCTGCTAAAGATCTATGACTTCTCTCCAATGCACCATTTGTTTGAGGGTGATATGGAGTAGTTTAGAGCTTTTTGATCTTTAGCAGTTAAGATCATCGGCGAACATGCCACCTATAGGTTAGGTCCCTGATCTGTTAGGATACTTTATGGAATGCCATTTCGACAAACTATTGTTGTCGTGAAGGCTTCCGCTAATGTCTTAGATTCAGTTTTGACTATGGGGATACCATCAGAGATTTTGGAAAGATCGTCTCGAAATGTAAGGATGTATTTATTTCCAGAATGGGAACTTGGGAGAGGTCCTACAACATCTAGGTACACTCTTTCAAAAGGTTTTGAGCTTATGTTGAGATTTTCATAGGAATCTTAGGATTTCTGGATACTTTGTTTACTAGACAAAGTTTACATTTCCTTACATATCTTACAACATCGTCTGACATACCAGGCCAATAGAATTGTTTTTTATTTCTTTTAATTGTACGGGAGACGCCCTGATGGCATCCCGTTGGTAAAGAATGGAAATCTTTTAGAAATTATTCAATATCACTGCTTTATGGAATCTTGATGAAGTTTTATATTTATTTTTTGGTTAACGAAGACCTTGGTAAAAATAAAATCTTTTTAATAGCTGATAGATTTTCTTGGTCTAATACTGGGAAGGAGATATTTATTTGACTTAACTGATTTGCTTCTGTATATGAGCAGATCTCAGTTAAAATCTTTTCAATGTCTAATCTATCTCTTTGAGATCGGCACGGTAGGTTGACTTTTGAAATGATTACCCTGGAGTCTATCTTCTTAAAAAGTTCAGTTCGTTTTCTAATAGAGGTGGTTTGTCCGAAACTTTGAATTTAGATTTTAAAACTCTTTCAAGTTCTGTATCTTGCATGGGCAAGATGAAAATTTTGGGGTTAGAATTTCTAGTTAAAAGTAATGGGAAATTGGTCTCAGTTATTATCACCGAGGAACTGTTTACTACTGATAAATCTGGATTTGGAGTAGTAAAATTTGGGTGAATCTAAATTCGCCTGAGCTTTGGATTGGTTCCTGGTTACCACATTTACATAGGTGTTGTGGTCCGTTGATTTTACGGAATTTTCTGGGATAGCCCTACTGAGAGCGTCTGCATTTGTGTTGAGTTTTCCAGGTTTATGAACTATTTTATAGTCATATTCCTCAAGAAGTATTCTCCATCTCATTAGTCTTGAGGAATGATCCTTTAGATTCATCAGCCACACAAATGGTTTATAGTTATAATGGTAAACTGTCTACCATAAACGTATGGCCTGAATTGCTCAACTGAGAAAACAATTGCCAAAAACGTTTTTTCAATTGTTGAGTAACGCGTCTTTGCACCATTGAGAACTCGACTTATGGACTTGTCCAGAGTTGTGAGAATTTGTTATCTCTCAGTCTGCTTTTTAACAAGACTTTGTCCCCAATATTAAAGGTTTTCGGGGTAGAATTTTTATCGTACTGGAGTTTTGATTTCTCTTTGTTGGCCATGGCTAGGTCTTTCGCAATTTTATAGCTGTGTTGTAGACGTGCTTTTAACTCGTTTGCATAATTATCGTAATTATAGCAAGCAGTCGGAGATGATTTTAAATTATTTGGGATTTCGGCTGGGAATCCGTGCAGGAGTTCGCGGGGAGTATAATTTGTACTCGAGTGAGGTGTGGTATTGTAGGTAAACATTGCATATGGAATCCATGTATCCCAGTCTTCAGGATCTTTCGCTACATAAGATCTGAGATATGCTGCTAAAGTTCTATGACTTCTCTGCAATGCACAATTTGTTTGAGGGTGATATGGAGTAGTTTTGAGCTCTTTGATCTTTAGCAGTTAAGATCCTCGGCGAACATGCCACCTGTAGGTTAGGTCCCTGATCTGTTAGGATACTTTATGGAATGCTATTGCGACAAACTATTGTTGTCGTGAAGGCTTCCGCTAATGTCTTAGATTCAGTGTTGACTATGGGGATAGCCTCAGAGATTTTGGAAAGATCGTCTTGAAATGTTAGGATGTAGTTATTTCCAGAATGGGAACTTGGGGGAGGTCCTACAACATCTAGGTACACTCTTTCAAAAGGTTTTGAGCTTATGCTTGAGATTTTCATAGGAATCTTAGGATTTCTGGAGTCTTTGTTTACTAGACAAAGTTTACATTTCATTACATATCTTACAATATCGTCTGACATACCAGGCCAATAGAATTGTTTTTTATTTCTTTTAATTGTACGGGAGACGCACTGATGGCCTCCCGTTGGTAAAGAATGGAAATCTTTTAGAACTTGTTCAATATCACTGCTTTATGGAATCTTGCTGAAGTTTTACATTTATTTTTTGGTTAACGAAGACCTTGGTAAAAATGTTTTTAATAGCTGATAGGTTTTGTTGGTCTAATATTGGGAAGGAGATATTTTTTTGACTTAACTGATTTGCTTCTGTATATGAGCAGATCTCAGTTAAAATCTTTTCAATGTCTAATCTATCTCTTTGAGATCGTCAAGGTAGATTGACTTTTGAAATGATTACCCTGGAGTCTATCTTCTTAAAAAGTTCAGTTCGTTTTCTAATAGAGGTGGTTTGTCCGAAACTTTGAATTTAGATTTTAAAACTCTTTCAAGTTCTGTATCTTGCATGGGCAAGATGAAAATTTTGGGGTTAGAATTTCTAGTTAAAAGTAATGGGAAATTGGTCTCAGTTATTATCACCGAGGAACTGTTTACTAATGATAAATCTGGATTCGGAGTAGTAATATTTGGGTGAATCTAAATTCGCCTGAGCTTTGGATTGGTTCCTGGTTACCACATTTACATAGGTGTTGTGGTCCGTTCATTTTACGGAATTTTCTGGGATAGCCCTACTGAGAGCGTCTGCATTTGTGTTGAGTTTTCCAGGTTTATGAACTATTTTATAGTCATATTCCTCAAGAAGTATTCTCCATCTCATTAGTCTTGAGGAATGATCCTTTAGATTCATCAGCCACACAAATGGTTTATGGTTATAATGGTAAACTGTCTACCATAAACGTATGGCCTGAATTGCTCAACTGAGAAAACAATTGCCAAAAACGTTTTTTCGATTGTTGAGTAACGCGTCTTTGCACCATTGAGAACTCGACTTATGGACTTGTCCAGAGTTGTGAGAATTTGTTATCTCTCAGTCTGCTTTTTAACAAGACTTTGTCCCCAATATTAAAGGTTTTCGGGGTAGAATTTTTATCGTACTGGAGTTTTGATTTCTCTTTGTTGGCCATGGCTAGGTCTTTCGCAATTTGATAGCTGTGTTGTAGACGTGCTTTTAACTCGTTTGCATAATTATCGTAATTATAGCAAGCATTCGGAGATGATTTTAAATTATTTGGGATTTCGGCTGGGAGTCCGTGCAGGAGTTCGCGGGGAGTATAATTTGTAGTCGAGTGAGGTGTGGTATTGTAGATAAACATGGCATATGGAGTCCATGTATCCCAGTCTTCAGGATCTTTCGCTACATAAGATCTGAGATATGCTGCTAAAGTTCTATGACTTCTCTCCAATGCACCATTTGTTTGAGGGTGATATGGAGTAGTTTTCAGCTTTTTGATCTTTAGCAGTTAAGATCCTCGGCGAACATGCCACCTATAGGTTAGGTCCCTGATCTGTTAGGATACTTTTTGGAATGCTATTTCGACAAACTATTGTTGTCGTGAAGCCTTCCGCTAATGTCTTAGATTCAGTGTTGACTATGGGGATAGCCTCAGAGACTTTGGAAAGATCGTCTTGAAATGTAAGGATGTATTTATTTCCAGAATGGGAACTTGGGGGAGGTCCTGCAACATCTAGGTACACTCTTTCAAAAGGTTTTGAGCTTATGCTTGAGATTTTCATAGGAATCTTAGGATTTCTGGAGACTTTGTTTACTAGACAGAGTTTACATTTCCTTACATATCTTACAACATCGTCTGACATACCAGGCCAATAGAATTGTTTTTTATTTCTTTTAATTGTACGGGAGACGCCCTGATGGCCTCCCGTTGGTAAAGAATGGAAATCTTTTAGAACTTGGTCAATATCACTGCTTTATGGAATCTTGATGAAGTTTTATATTTATTTTTTGGTTAACGAAGACCTTGGTAAAAATGTTTTTAATAGCTGATAGATTTTGTTGGTCTAATACTGGGAAGGTGATATTTATTTGACTTAACTGATTTTCTTCTGTATATGAGCAGATCTCAGTTAAAATCTTTTCAATGTCTAATCTATCTCTTTGAGATCGTCAAGGTAGATTAACTTTTGAAATGATTACTCTGGAGTCTTTCTTCTTAAAGAAGTTCAGTTCGTTTTCTAGTAGAGGTGGTTTGTCCGAAAGTTTGAATTTAGATTTTAAAACTCTTTCAAGTTCATGGGCAAGATGAAAATTTTGGGGTTAGAATTTCTAGTTAAAAGTAATAGGAAATTGGTCTCAGATATTATCACTTAGGAATTGTTTACTACTGATAAATCTGGATTTGGAGTTGTAATATTTGGGTGAATCTAAATTTGCCTGAGCTTTGGATTGGTTCCTGGTTACCACATTTACATAGGTGTTGTGTTCCGTTGATTTTACGGAATTTTCTGTGATAGCCCTACTGAGAGCGTCTGCATTTGTGTTGAGTTTTCCAGGTTTATGAACTATTTTATAGTCATATTCCTCAAGACGTATTCTCCATCTGATTAGTCTTGAGGAATGATCCTTTAGATTCATCAGCCGCACTAGTGGTTTATGGTTATGGTTATAATGGTAAACTGTCTACCATAAACGTGTGGCCTGAATTGCTCAACTGCGAAAACAATTGCTAAAAGCGCTTTTTCGATTGTTGAGTAACGAGTCTCTGCACCATTGAGAACTCGATTTACATAGGCGATTGGATGATCTTCTTGATCATTTATTTGGGAAAGAACTGCTGTAGTCACAGGCATCGGAGGTGACAAAAAATTCTTTGTCGAAACACGGATTGGATAAAATTGGTCCTTATATTAATTTTTTTCTAAATTCGCAAAATTATTCATCGCAAATTGCATCGAACCGAACTTGAAAGGTGTGTCCTTCTTCAGAAGGTTAGTAAGGAGTTTCGCGATTTTAGAAAAATTGGGAATAAAGCGGCGATAATAGCCGACGAAGCCAGGGTAGGCTTTGATATCCTTTTCCTTCTTGGGTCTAGGATAAGCTTGAACTGATTTAATTTTTGCCGGGCTTGGTTTGACTCCATTTTCAGTAATGATGTGCCCTAGATACATTATTTCCTTTCTTAGGAAATGGCACTTGTCGGGTTGTAATTTTAAATTGAAATCCCGAAGGCGGCTAAAACGTTTGCGAGCGTAATATTGTGGTCTTTAAGATTGTAGGCATGGACTACGATATCATCCATGTATACGAAACAGTAAATGCCTTGGAGTCCGGAAAAGACATTATTCATGGCACGTTGGAAGGTTGCCGGTGCACCTTTTTATCCAAATAGCATACGGTTAAACTCGTAATGACCATAAGGAGTGCTAAACGCAGTTTTTGCTCTATCCTTTCCCGTCCATACGAATTTGGTGGAATCCGCTGGCGAGGTCTAGCGTTGTGAAATATTTAGACTTACCCAATTGATCTAATATGTCTGTAATATTAGGTAACAGGTAAGCGTCGCCAATAATAATGTCATTTACTCGGCGGAAATCTACAACGACTCGCCATTTTTTGTTCTCATGCTTATCTGGCTTTTTGGGGACTAGAAGTAGGGGTGAATTCCACGGAGTATTTGAAGGGCTTATTATCTCCGAGTCCAACATTTCATTTATTTGCCGAGTAATTTCTTTCCGGATACTTTCTGGAAGTCTATACGGTTTAGTGTATATGTGAGATTTATTTGGGACTGTTTCGATTTTATGCACGGTTGCATTTGTAAATGTTTGGAAATCCGCTTCTAAGTAGAAGAGATCGTTAAAATCCTTACAAATTTTCCGAATACTCTCGGCTTCTTCCAAATTACAGTGATCCAATTTAATCAGGGTGTGCAGTTTTTTTACTCTGCCCCTAATTGGATCTCTGTTGGAATCCGTAGAGATGCAATCGAAGTCGTGTAGGTCATGGCATTCTGGATTCATGCCATGAATTGCCAGTTCGACGTCCTGCTCATTCGTGTTGAGAACTAGGACTTTTGCCATTCCTTGTGATGGGTTGACTATGGTATTACCTATGAACAACCCTAGGTGTACCTCTTTTTTAAAATATACTGATTCCGTAGTTGACGAAGTTGGAATTTGAATTATGGATTCAGAGCGAGCGGGAATTGTAATAATTTTATTATGTAGTTTGTCCAATTCATTTCGGATTTCATTGGATTGGAAAATATATTCCTTTTTTTGTAGAATATTTGTTTTGAGGTACTTTGCACGTTGGGTGTTTAAATTCGGTGAAGTACTGGTTAACTTGCTTTTATGAACACTTACATTGTTCGATTCAGACTTCTTGTCATGGATATCATATCTAAGATATGTATTTGGATAATCTGAGCGATATTGCTCTTTGGGATAGGATGAATGACATTGCTTCACCTCTAAGGAAATGTAATGGTTTTTATAATTGATATAAGCGTTGTATCTGGACAAGAAGCCGTGGCCAATTAGGCCGTCATATGCCAAGGCTGAGTTTTCTCCTACTATTTGGAAGGGATGTTCTATTACAAATTCTTCGTTTGATATATTTGACATATTTGCCAATATTAATCCTTCTGTACTTGTAGATTCCGTAAACAAAGTATTTATCTTGCAGATTGCATCTTTATAGTAAGTGCTGCCTGCTTTCAGTGTATTGAACTTTATAAGACTAATTTCTGCTCCTGTATCTACGAGGAACTTTGTTTCTTTATTGGAGCACACATTGGTAGATAGAGAGATAGTAATGGAGGTGGAGTTGATTATAATTGGTATTTTCAGCGTTATGTGCTCATTTAATGAATGTGCCTTATCTAATTTGAGTTGGTGAGTATATCGGCTTTTGTTTGAATTTGCGAGGGTCTGCCGACTAATTCCTCTCGCCTTGATTTGTTTTCCGAGTGTGTTGTGAATATTCTCGGGTTTTGTATGTATGGTTTATTTGTCCTTGTTTCATTTTGGGGTTGTATTGTTGGAAAGGTAGTGTTTTTTTTATAATTAAGATTTGGGACCTGCGTGAAGTTGACCTTTTATTGGGACTTTCTGCTCGCTTTCTGAAGTTTTGATCAACCGGATTTGTATTTTCTCTGTAGAAATTCCCATGGTTTGCTATCCTTTCCCTGCATACTTCTATGGTATGTCCTAATTTGTGACAATACCTGCATGTAGGGGTAGTGCTGTTGAAGGTGCTAGCCTGCTTAGGAGGATTGCTTTTGTTTAGGGCATTCGAAAAATCGTTATTTGGGTTTGGGTTTGTACGAATGTTTTGTGGATAATTTAGGGCTAAATGGCCCTGTGCTCTGCATTTATAGCAAAAGGAGTTCTGTATTTGTACCGATTGAGCTGCGCGGAAAGAGTTTGTTGCGATTTGTGTTGCCTTTGATTCCAGGCGTAACGCTTGCTCACCAATGAATGATGTAATGGCCTTTAATGCTCTATTTTCGTGGAGTTTGGCTAGAGTTTGCAGTTGCTCGCATATTAATCCGTCTTCAATCGCTCTAATAGCTTGTTTTTCGATATCCTTTATTAGAGAATTTATTAATATTTTATCCGTCGTATATGAATGGGTGGCTTCATTTAATTGAGCGTGCGTTATATTTGTTCGTTTTAGGAATTCCTTCACAGGCTCTCCTCTTCTTTGTCTTGTATTTTGGAGTTTTGATTGGAGTACTGATTTTTCTAAAATTTTTTCGAATGTTTCGAGTAGTATTTGCTTCAGAGCTGACCATCTGCTTATATCATTGTACTTAAGTACATTGTAGGCATCTCCAAATAGCTTACTTTTAATTATTGAAAGCGTTGGGTCAGTATTGGGATAAAGCCTATTGATGTCATCGCAACATGACACGAATTTGTGGAGGTCTTTTGGATCGCCGTTAAAATTTGGTATTAACGATTTAATTTCTAATAGGGAAATATGTGAACTTTCAATTTCTGTGCTTTCATTGTGAAAATGTGATGAGTTATTTCGTGTGTCATGTTGGAAATTAGCGAAACGGGTATCCAGCTGTTCTTGGATTGCAATAACAGCTTCTTTGTATTCTGCTTCTCTTTTATAGAAAACATCTTCGGAGAAATATTTGCTTTCTAAATCTTGTGACGTAGATTTTGTTTGGAATGTGTTGTTGAGTGCCTCGAATTCTGCCCAGTGTTTATTCAGAATATTTAGCTTTTGTTCTAAATATGTTATGCTTGCTGTAGGTAGGATATCTGGGTTTAATGACTGTACTACTCGAGTAATTGATTTAATTTTGGTATTTAGACTTCTGAAAATACTTTCATTTTGTGGATCATCTGTTTCCTTATTAGCTTCTGTTACTTGTGATTTGGTTTGAATTCTCCACGAAGCTCTGGGTGATGGGATATGAAAGGGGTTTTGCTGGTTCATAGTACTTTCTGAGATTGATTTCAATCTTTCGGAGAGTGTTGCTTTCGTCAACCTGTACCAGTCCTCAGTTTTGTCTGAGCACGATTCTATGAAATAATCGTGATCGGTCGTGAAGTCTTTATGCTGAACTATATGTTCTTCTGTTTTCTGCAAGGCGCTCCATATTTCTTCGAGTTGTTGTAATTTACCGTTCACAAAGGTATTGGTATGCTTCGCTTTACCGGCTTGGTGATAAGCCCCTAGGATTAGCCTAATTTCCTTGCTCTTTTCTACTTGTGATGAGCAAAGCCCATCGAAAGAAACAATTTCTTCAGTCATTGTAGTTTTCTGAAGTAGTAGACGGAAAATTCGGTGGAGATGTGGTATGAGATTTAATAATATTAAGGGTGTCTGTTTCGAGCTTCGATTTGGTTGATTTGGGCGGAACTATTGAAGATGTGACAAAATTGTATGGAGCAAGTAAAAGTCAGCTAAGTAGAGAATAAATTGTTAAATTTGTTAACAGCGATAGACAGAGAATCAGTTTGGTATGCCACTGGAACGTTATTTGTAGATATATATATATATAAGTACAGGAAAAGTTATATACCGTAATGTGTGTAAAAAATATAGCAATAGGGGATAGGATTATTTGTTTTGATTTATTTTTATTAGAAGGATAAGCGATGTTTTTTTTTTTTGATTTAGATATAAAAAAAAAAGTTGTTATTATGGCGAAAGAAGAAGTAAGTAAAAAAAAGGTTTAAATGAACCGTTTGAGATTTCGATATCAAGGAAATGATTGTAACGTTATTTTATATATTTCTGATAAAATTAAAATTGGGAATTAAATTTTGTTAATTGTAGGAAAAATATAGTGATAATTAGGGAAATCATTGTGGATTTGCGAGTAGCAGTGAAGTTCTAATTAAAATAAAGAAAAAACATTAATAAAAAAAAAATAAGCACGAACCAACTTCCATAATAAATCCAAACATTTGGACAATAACAAAAAATTTAACGAAGAAAAAAGGGTAGTATTTTTAATTGTTATATATATATATACTATATATATTTATATAAAAAAAATATTTTGTGCTCTGATGTCAAATTTCTATGCGGATTTTGATTGCTCTTCCAATCTATATCTTTCTCCTGACCGATAGACTCACGAAGTTCTACCGCAGGGGATCAAATATAGATATTTGTCGAAGTCCTCTGACCAGTAAGCTCACAAGGTCTTACCGCAGAGGTCGCTTCTAGGAAGAGCTAGTCGTTTCCTCTCATTCATTGGTTGAATAAAAAAAAGGAATTGGAATAGTATAGTATGGAAATATGTTTATATAGTGTAGTATAGTGTATGTATATATATTTCACTGATTATGGAATTTGAGTTTCTCTTTACCAAAACTTTATTGATTTTGATGATTCGGAAAAAGATTTAATAATATGATTCTATATTTATAATCCAAATTGAAAGGAAAAGGTGCTATTTTATTTGTTTCTACCTTGATTTTAATCCACTAAATAATGTTTTGGCTGCTGTGAAGAATTATGACCTTTAAGATGGGTCAGCTCATAGTTACTGGCAACTGCTGTAGAATATTGATATGTGCGGTTAGGTTGGACGTCCAGGTTGATGTCTCGTTATGCTCTTCCTTTCTTAATTCCTTTCTTATTAAACGTCTCAGTGGAGGCACGGATGAAGCCTCGCAAAATTCCCACGTTGGAGCACTATTGCACTCTGAACTATTAACTCCTCTAAGTACCTCTTGGGTACCCGGGCTAATTTTTTGATATTTCTTTATTATATTTTGTTGTTGTTTTATTTAAGACACAATTATTATTTGTTATATTTTGCAGGTTTTTTTTCATTTTCTTAATTTTTTTTTTTTAATTTTTGCTTTATTTTTATTTTATTAGTGGAATTTATTGGCACTGATTTTGTTGTTCAAAATTACCGCTGCCACCAGTTTGTTATAATGTCGTGGCAGGATTTAAAACAGTTTTTTTTTTTTTTGATTTTTTGTTTTAGTTATTGGTTTATTTATTTGCGTTTGTTTGCATTTATTTTTTTGGCACTGATTTTCCTAGGTAGGAGCACCGCTGCCACCAGTTTGTTATATTTCCGATCCCTCATGCTTCCTGGTAAGTTCAGGGAGAAGGGATCGGCGATGGGAGGGCAGGCGCTGATCAAAGAAAACACTCCGATGAGTAACTCACTGTAAACCGTGTTTTCTGTTCATGCCGTTATCGACATTTTCGCTCGAAACAGGAAAGGATCACAGCTTTGTCTGTTAAATACAAATTCAATACTTTCTTTTCGCTAAACACAATTTTTCTTTTTTCTTTAATATGATTTCCAATTTAGATTTTTTACAATTTTTTAACCTCAACTTAACACACTTCTTACTTTTACATATTCCGCACTTTTATTTTTGTTTTCTCACTACTTCCGACGGGTTTCCAAAAAATCGAACTTTACTAGGCGGTTTTAAATATTCAACACCCCGAGGATCGGCGATATTGCAACCAAGTACTTATCATAAGCTTCAGAAAGCTTTTTTATTCTTTTTATTACTTTCCCCCGACGTGAAAAATCGTAGGTGGGAAAGTACAAAAAGTTTAGACGCGGTGCATATGAAATGAAATCTCACAAGCACTGTGTCTTGTACAAATAATATTTTAGGCGATGAGAACAATGGTGTGTAGGTATGTACACAAAATTAGGTTTAACGAAGTTAGGAATTGTATATATATACATGGAAATAATTTGACGGAGTACAGGTAAGACATGTATGTACCTTGTACGGCATGTAAGTAAGTATACATGCCGTGTGACCTGAATATATGACTGAAAACAAAATGCAATTTATGCTAAATTGCATTTTGTTTTAGTATGAAAATGCATTTTTAAATGCATTTAAAATTGAAATTAAATTAAAATATTTTTGATTTTCAGGGTCATTCCTGATATACGCCAATATATTGCATAGGGCAATGTATTGGTGTATTGGTTTTATGGTTGTGGTTCGGGTGAATGGGCGCCTGGGTCACAACGTAGACAAGAAGGCTTCTGAAGCGCTGGAGAGGCTCTCGAGGCGCATCTTGACCTGGGAAATGTTACATTGTCCTTGCTCAGAGGAAGGCCTAAGGAAGTAATTAACATAACTGGACTTCTCTTCACCCAGATTAACCTGAAACACAGTAAGCCGGCGTCTGTTTTGTTAGAACGTTGCCTGGCTGATTTGCGTACAAAACCCCAAAACAAACGGTGGTACTTGTATAGGAGCCTGTGTCTGGAAGGACCTTATCAGTGGTCTAACGGAGCCACAAGGTGCTCAAATTCTGTATGACACCACGTGCTCCACTGCTAGGGCTTGTTTTGTTGCGACAAAAGACGTTATGGTGACTTTAACGCCATATTTGCGCGAAGGGACACTACATCGATCATGCTCTCCTTGAAGAAGGATAAACTCAGTAGGGAAATCCTTATTGTCTCAGCATATTTCCCGTATAACTCCGCTTCTCCCCTCCTACTGCGGGAGTAAGGTGAGCGGTTGGGTATGAGAGGTCTAATCGGCTTGTGGTCTGGGTTGGTTGTGATTCCAACGCTCATCACATTGTCTGGGGCAACTTAGACACGAAACATTGGGGTGAGCAACTGCCGGAGTTCACAACTTCAGCGGACCTGGTTCTGTTGAATCAGGGCAATGATCCAACCTTTGCTTGCCAGCCGAAGACAAGAAGTCATCGATCTGACTTTTGCGTCCTTTGATATTTTTTCACTGCTTTGCGGCTGGAGGGTATCGCGAGAAGAGTTTCTCTCTGATCACCGCTACATTGAGCACTGTATGGGCGCGGACCTCATTGGCGTGGATCCATACAGGAATCTAAAACGGACTGATTGGGGGAGATACCATGTGGAATTAGTTTCCACGCTCACCTCTCCGGCAGAGAAAATCAGGAGTATTGCCGCCTAGGATGAGCTCCAACAACGGCAGAGATGGAAAAGGAAATTGGAGAATGTTGAGCCTGGAGCAATGGTTCTCATCCCCGGTTAAGAATTGGCCGCTTGGACGAATCATTAAAATCTATAAGGGAGAAGATGGACTAATAAGAATGGTAGATGTTCGAACTGTAACAAATGTGTTCCGCGAACCCATTCACAAATTATCACCACTATACATAGTAGAAGAAACGCAAGAAAACGACAATGCTGCTGATTCTCAGGATGAGTATAGAAAAGAAGATGGCCACGTTACATCACCTAATACCAAAGAGGTTAGACAAGAGAAAGATGCACCCCCAAAAAGAAACTAAAATACTCTCCAATTTCTAAAATCGCGACACTATTATTGACCTGCATAATTCTGCAAGTAATCAAGAGCTCACCCGTCGAAATCGCACTATTCAATTCACAGCAGGGAATTCATTTTGAAAACCTTGCATCATCAAATATAATTGCAAACGAATGGTACTTGGTGGTATATAAGGACTTGCGACCATATTGGGCTGAATACGAAACTCTCCGGAACGGAATTGCTATATTGAAAAACATGTGTAAGGTGCTGAACAACAAGGGACCATGCTTGTGAATTATTGGCCAATTTCAACACTTCTAGGCAGAATCAACAGACATCATTGAGATACTTCAAACTGAAGCAGTTAGAAATAAGAGAGGCACCCTTGATATTGTAGAAAATGGGGCTAGTGCATTGTTCGGAGTGTTAGATTCGAAATACGCCCAGAAGATGTCTCAGACTATTGAAAACATTAACCAGAATAAAGATCATTTGTTACAGCTTCTAAAAAACCAAACGTCTATCATAGATTCGACAGTAAATATCATAAGAAAAAATCAACAGACGACCGACAAGAAATTTCAAGAGCTAGAGAGTCAAGTTGCTCAAGTAACGAATCGAATGAACAACATCAGTAAAGAGAACTACTATCGCCACAACAACTTCATCGAATACGACTACCAGTTTCACAAGACAATATTGCCAACCTCTATAACCTCTCGACTACAGAAGGTCGCACGGTCGTACATCGTGTCATCTTTCGACTGAAACTACCTTTGTTGGCTACAGATGATTTTGAATTGTTCAGAATCATTCCAATACCCGTACTAATCAACGAAACGTTTGTAGCAATTAAGCCAACCTCACAATTCTTGGTCATCAACTTACATCGAGACAAATATAATCCACTAACCGAAGAAGAATTACGGTCTTGTGTTACCACAGAAGAGCCAAATCAAATGTGTAAACGGAGGCATCCAATTTATCGAAATGGAGCCAATATTAGTGCTTGCGAAATAGAATTCATCAACCATAAACCTCAATTACCAAGTTGTTAAATTATGACCATTGAAAGCAGACAGCTTTAAAATCCAAATGAATGGATATATGCTGTCAAGGAGAAAACAACAATAAGCATCGTCTGTGGAACAAATGTCACACAAGCTCATAACCATTCAAGGACATAACATGTACCCAACTAATTCAAGAGCATCCTTTACTCCAAGTGCAAACTTGATAGACTTCATTGATCCTGAAAAGATAAGACTCTAACTCAGAAGACGCTCAGCTTTCAACCCAACCTTGAGGAACTTGAAGCAATACAAGAGGAAATCACCCTACAACAACTTCAAGAGCTGCCATCCAGAATTCAGCCCCATGGCATACATCAGTACACATCAGTCTACTCTGTGTACTTGTGGTCTTATCATACTTAATTTGGAAACATCGAACGAATCTTTGGGAGAGCGACAAGACCAAGGCTACGCCACTTCCCCTCAAAAATATACGCGAGAGCTTCACCGTATATGTGCACTTGGATGAGTAGTTGAACAAACCGTTCAACGCGGGGGAGTATGATCAGACCTTAGTTCATTATAGATTAATCAATATAAGAAAATTAATATACTTACCTACATACTTATGAAAAAAATAAATTCATATTTCCATTCTCACCGAATGAGAATCTCACGCAAATTATGCTGAGTAAGCACATGTGCCCGTCCCCACCAGTGGAAATACAATATGCATATTTGTATCATATTATGAAGATATGCATGGGAATCCGAGTTTGTGTGAAATTCTCATTCTTATTATTTGCAAAAAAAGAAAAAAGCTTAGTAAACATTTTTTGATTGTTATAAATTAAGTTTTATGAAAATATAATTTTTAGTCTCGTTTCAATCTTCAAGTGAGCAGTTTAATTTAAATTCTCCTCAGTACCTGTTTTGACTTGGCGTTGAGATACAAGCACCGTTAACGTAGCATATTGCTATAACCAAGGTACAAGCACCTTGATTATGCAGCACAAGATTCAACGTAGAATTCTCTACTATTTAATTTGTGAAATTATTAGTTTATCCTATTTCCCATGATGTTATTTATACTTGGAATAAGAACCTTGTTTTAAAGTGGAATGTATTGAATTTTTCGGTTTACATCTTTCGGTTTTCGTTTTTGATGTGAAAGTGCCTTAAAATAGGTATATACCTACATCGAAATAGATGACCATAAATACATTATATTACAACAAAAGATTATTGAATTATATGATAACGATCCTACAGTAAAGTTTGTCAGATGTTCAAATCATGTTAAAGACATAAACTCAGATGAAACATATAAACAAATACACAGTTATCACAAAAACAAAACGAATACTTATAGATAAATATATGAATAATTGTGAGGGATGCAATAGAGTTAAATACGACAGAAAACCCATTATACAAAAATTCGAATACACAGAAATACCGACACGTATAAAAAAACATTGCATATGAACATTTATACCAATTCAAAAGGGAACTTCCTTACATTCGTAGATAGATTCTCGAAATTCGCTACTGCTTTTTACTTGGAAGATAGGAATAACCAAACAATAATTGAAAAAATCAGAGAGTTCAAATCCCTAAGATGCCATCTCAATAAATTAATACTTGATAATGAATTTAAAAGCATAAATGTCAAAGACTTCCTAAGAAACGAAAATATAGAACGTCACCTTGTAAAATCTAATAACCAAACCGGTAATTCAGATATCGAAAGGATGCACAGTACACTCAGCGAGAAAATCCGAATGTTAGGAATAGAATGCAAAAATTTAAATATTATAGAGAAAATGTCAAAAGCAACCGAATGGTACAACAGTTATATTCCATAACTAAAGAAAAGACTATTAACATACAAGAAGATAAGTGTTGCAAAAATAAAAATTTTCAGAATCTAACTAAAAAGAAACGTAGATATATTAATAAAAGAAGTGAAAGTAGAGAAGATTATAACGAGGTAAGGACAGAAAGGTGCATTAAAAATTATAAGAGCTTACGACATATAGAACAACCAAAATTTACCAAAGCTAAATTAGAAAATGTACACAAATCAAATATTAAAAGAATAAATAATTTTTTAGGTAAACTGGATTTCCATAATATACCTGGTAATGTGGATGTGGTACAACCAACCCAGGCATATCAAACACTTGAAAAATTAAGCATTTCTGGATACGCCAAAGTAGGATTAGGTAACGTATATATAGTTTTAAATAATCATAGGATATATTATTTTATTAATATAAAAGATATTGAAAATATCATTGATTAACTAGAAGCAAAATTAAGCTATTAGATTTAGACCAAAACAATAATTTAACTTTAAAATATACATTGAACAATCTCCGCAGTAAGGTCAAAACTCTAACTCCTGATAAAAACATAAGAAGGGCTATTTAATTTTATCGGCACTTTCCATAAATGGTTATATGGAACTATGGACAATAACGACAGGGAAGAAATAGTGGAAAATCTCAAAATAATCGATACAAATAACCACAACATTATAGGAAATGTAAGCCAACAGGTAAAAATAAACCAAAACTTTGATAAAACCTTAACAAACTTGAAAGAAATAATAGAAGATGATAGGATCAAGATCCTATAAGAATTCGACGTCATAGACAAATACAATAAAAAATTATATTCCCAAATAACCAAGAAAAATTTTATAAGATAACACTGAACACATTCAGGACAACATAGCCCCATCAAGACTAGGTTTTATTCATAGTAATATATTAACAAATTACGAAATCGACGAATATGATATTTTAGAGAATAGAAGAAATTCTTAAGAGCTTTTATTTAATGATTCTAAATTAAATCACAAATACGAGAAGAAAAAACAACCGCCTCGTCCGGGGTTTGAAACCGGGACCTTCCGCTTGCCGGGCGACTGCTCTTACCACTGAGCTAACGAGACAGATGATTTTTCCTCTTGTATTTATCAATGTTTTATAATTAGCCTACTAAGCCACGTTTTGCTTTCAGCTGGCATTTAACCAGTAACGATGAACGTAAATTCAATTTTTTTTTAATTTTTTCCCTGACGGGAATCGAACCTGTCGTGTCCCAAAAGCAATCAATTAAGAAAATTCACAAAACCATCAAATAAACAAGAAGCAATTAATCAATCACCATAAACCTTCTTCAAATAATAACAACGCTCACATTACTTTAAAACATAATTCTTTATTTATCGCGAACTGACCTATCTTAATAATTCTAAAAGTAAAACCAATCCGAACCGAACTGTAATTTAATATCACGATGACTGAACCATTAACGGGCTAAGAGCACTACAGGCACTCGCCAGTCCAGTCATTGGTCTTTTATGCACCCATACTCGGAAGTAGACTTTACTTAACAACGCGGATGTAAACAAACGACAACAACCTTGCCGTGTGTTCTACCGGTTGCAGCACCTGAGTCGCTCAGTAGTAAACAATCGCTTTACATAATAATTACCATGCTAGGTTAATTATTATTGTAATCGTCGATTGCTCCACTAAGCGCTCATCGCAGCCAGCTGTTGAGCTAATCAGCAAAATAACCGACAGTTGCAGAACAGTACAATGCGACGTTACTGTTTAGCAATTGCTAATTATTTCACTAAAATGCGCCCTTGGCTGCTGGAAGAATCTTCCGTATATTGGGCCATAACATCCCTCGCCCCTTGGAAAAACTAGTTTCCGTCGGGAACTAGATCTGGAGAGTGCAACAATCTTAATTAAAAACTGAAAATGTCTTTATCCTCGTTCGGTTCAGATTCTTTACATTTTTCATTACATACTATCTAAATTGTCTCATTTTTTACATCATTTCTCTTTTTATTTTCTTTTACATTTATCTTCTTTAAATTCAATATTTCATTTTCACATTTAATTCCTTTCTTTCATTTTAACATCTTTTTACATCATTTCTCTTTATTATTTTGATTTTACATTTAATTTCTTTAAGTTCAAAATTTCATTTTCACATTTAATTTACTTCTTACTTTCATCTCATTTCTTTTTTATTCTGATTTAACAACATATTTATTTACTTTTTTTTTTACTTCACATGTCCTTTCTTGGAAACTTCCTCCACTTCTTAAATATCTTATTATACTAATAATTTCCTACATTTGAATCTTATAATAATGAATCTATTCCTTTCCATTGAACATAATTGAATATTAATAACCATACACACATATTTTTATTTCTATATAAATTTATACGTTAATCTCTAACTATAGGTTGCCCTTAAATTACTTCTTCGTTATACAAGTGCAAAAAAATACATATATATATACTTAACTAAACCTATGGCGGCTACTCTAGTTGCACAAGTTGTTTCCCCACAATAGTTGGCAGATTGGTGGTTGACAAGTTCGCTGTCGTGGGCAAGATTGTCTCAATGGTAAAGTTTGCATTTTGGGCCTTGGGTTGCTGCTCTGACTTATGAACTATAGGTTGAATCACTCTGTTGGTGCTGGCTTGGGTGTAGTTCGTCTTCCAGCGCTTCAAATGGCATAATACTCCTATCAAGATTACTTAGCTGATGACGGCTAAACATGCGGTAGTAGTTGTCGCCGCTAAATGTACTGGATGTGGAATGGCGCGTCTACTTGCCTCCTCCGTGCTGATCTTGTCTTCAGCCCTCTTTATAGCGGCATCCTGCTCTCTCCATGCTTGATTAAAGTTGTCACTAGCCAGCAATCGTATTTCGTCCTTTTTGCCTTCTACTACCTCCTCTCTCTGCCTGTTTGTCACTATTGCGATGCTGTTCCAGGCTGGTAACTCCATTCGTCTGGGCTGCCATAGAGATATATTTCGCTGTGCGGCATCTTCAGCTTGTATTCGTAGGTCACCGATTTGCAGGTGACAATGGTCTTCGATGAATAATACCCCCGTGTGCTTCAGCTCACCGATTGAAGTTGGTGAATGTTGGCAGTTTACTTCCAGCTTGGTCTTCTCAGACATCACAAATAACCAGTAGTTTCTCATTAGCATTCTCACTAAGCTGCTCCACTTTGCTGTAACTCTTTGCTTACAGGCCTTCGCATTTACGTTGAAGCTCCGGAAAAGGTTCAGCACACAGTTTTCTCCAATAGCAGTAATAGTTGGGGCTAATTGTGGGCATAAGATTTGCGGGTAGTCCGATACGGTTAACAACCTCTGGCACTTCTGGTACTGTTGGTAACTCAGCAAGACATACTGTCGTTCATGATTGTTGGCTGCCACAAATTCAGCGTCCAGATGATATACATGATACCCAAATTCATCTATAGCTATCGCGATCGTGTATACCTTATGTAAGTCAAATGCAACTCGTTGGGGCTGTGGGATATCTACCCTGACTAGGATTTCTTGGCCTACCTGGAGTGCTTGTACCTTTGCAATTTGTACCAGAAATTGGAAATTCTGGAATTTTTCATCTAAACCCAGTTTACTAGTGGCATTCTTCATTATCTCGGTCATCTCTCGTGCATGAATTATCAGCGGGTGTAGCTTTCCTACGCTTAGGGAGATTAATATGCTCATCATTGTTTCTTGCATTTCGCTGATTTCACTTAAGTGAAGGCTCATTAGCGTAATTACCTCACTCAATTCTATTCTTAGTTTCAATGACGATAATTCCCGATATTGACCCTGCTGCTCTTTAACGATGGTTGAAAGTTTATTTTTCTTCCGAGTCGGCATGGTCCATGGTTCCAAACAGTGTCTTAGCCAGAGATCCCACTCCATCAAAAATTGAACGCTTGTTTCTTCGGGGCGCCTCATTTTGGGTATGATGCGAGAGTTCCTCATCCTGACGCTTAATTTTTCCACCCAGCCTCCTACATCTTTGACTGCTGCCTTACACCTTGCAACGCCTCCAGTATCGGTTACGTCTGCACATAATCCGCTTATCAAACCGCTGCAGTTGCTGACGAATTTTAAGTCTTCAGTGAGATCTGGTATTTGGAACTTAGACAGAATAGTCCAAGGTTTCGTGTAGAAATTAACTACCCCTAGACGCTCGAACAACACTCCCGACTGTGGTATCGGCTCCATGCTATAACCTGCCTCCTCTGCTTGTATCCCAGCTATCAAAGCGAAGATTAAAATTACTACCGCCTTCATCGCGAAGCTAAACCTTCTTTTATAACTATATAAATTTAGGGCAATCCTAGTAATCTTAGACTAAATGAAGTTTGTTTTTCTTTAATATAAACTCCTAATTTATTCTAATAATTTTTTTTTTTTTTACAATCTTTATTTCTCTTACACTTTCTTTCTTTAGCAATTCTCTCTTCTCTTTACCCAACTTATATAAAAACTTATCTTTCCTTTAGATTTCTAAACCCTTTTTTTTAATTTTTTTATTATTAACCTCGTATTTATGCTTTATTTCAACAGCTCTTCTTATTTATTTTCCATTATTTCTTTCAAAATCTCTTATCCCTTTTTTTTTAAATCTTTATATCTTGTTTACTATTCCTCTTTTCTTTCTCTTTTTTTTGAATTATTATTTCCTTTCAATTCTGTATTTCTTCGTTTTCATTCAATTAATCTTTGTATACTCTACTTTCTTCTCTTTTAAATCTCTATTTTTTCTTTTCTATTTCGTTTTTTTTCTTTAAAAAAAATCTTCAATCATTCTTCTCCCTTTTTGTTTTTTTTTTACATATACTTGCTTACATCCCTCCATTGGTAATCTTTTCGCATCTGCCTAATCTCCTTTTTCCTTTCCTCTCAGCCTAAATGCTTTAATGAACCTTTTTCTGCAAGAAAAACAAAAAAAACTAAGAAAAAGACTAAATAAAATAAAATATTCAAATTGTAAAACTACTCTCTCGTGCTTCATTCCATTTAGGTTATCGTCCTTATATGTCGAAGAAACTCTAATCTTAAAATTAATCATGATACCTTCTCAAACGATTCGTATGAATCCGCTTGAGCTTTTTCCCTTGAAGTATAGTTACATTCTCAGGACTGTGAACGTAAATTACTTCATATGGACCCATAGCTAAGTTTTTAACTAGAACTTTATCACCAATATGTAAGACTTCCGGCCTAGCTGAATTGTCATGGTACTTCTTTGCCACTATTTTGCTTTTAAGCAGGTTCTCCCTAGCTAGTTGATACGCCCTCTGCTATTTGAACCGCAATACCGAATGGTACTTATCCATATTGTATACCGGTTCAGGCTGACGCTGTACGCTACTGGGGATTTCCGCTACAAATCCAAACAACGTTTCCATGGGTGTAAGTTTTGTGCCTGTATGCACGGCGTTGTTGTACGCATGCGCTACGGTTCTCAACAGCTCGTCCCAGTTTCGTGGCTCCCGATCAACGAGACTCCTCAGATAGTTGGCTAGCGTAGAATGCTGCCTCTTCACAAGCGTTGGACTGGGGATGGTAGGCAGTTGTTTGCAGCTTCTTTATCTTCAACATTTTACAAAGAGCCTTTAAGACTTCTCCAGTGAAGTTTGCTCCCTGATCCGTTACTAGCTGTTTCGGTAGCGAGTACCGGCTGAGAAGTTGCTCAAATAAGGCCTGGGCTACCGTGTTCGCTTCTTGGTCTGGTATCGCCACGAAATCTACAAATCTATTTAGATCATCCATAATAAACAAGATGTACTTGTTACCCTTGTGACTGACTGGCAAAGGTCCAACTAAGTCAACATAGACTTTCTCAAAAGGTCTTTGCGCGATTTCTGTTACTACTAATGGCATCTTGATGGCTCTAGCGTGCTTATTTTTTTTGCAAATCGTACAACGTTTAACATACCGAGCTATATCAGCCTTCATTCCCTTCCAGCGGTAGAAGCGCTTCACTCTGTTGAACGTTTGGTTCCTTCCAAAGTGTCCTCCAAACCTAGAGTCATGATAATCTCTTAGAATTAGCTCAATCTCTTCTGGATTGGTCACCAGTTTTGGTTCTGGTTTCTTCAGTTTTTCTTCGGTGATTATCTCAGTCCCTTCAATACTTTACCTTCGGTTTCAGAATCTCGCAACGGTATTTGTTTTGGTTGTTCCCTTTCTTTCTGTTCCCTAGCTTGAGCACAAGTTATTGCAAGGCATGGATACTCCTTGTTATGATATCACTCAGGTTCTTCAATGTGCCTTGGAATTCTGCTTAGGGCATCGGCATTACCATTTTCCTTTCCAGCATACGTGAAGTAGTGTCCTTCACCTTGAAAACTCCCGGTAGCGGTTGGTGATCCGTTACTATTTTGAACGGTTTGCCCAGAAGGTAGCACCTATAGTTCCGTACTGCCCACACAATGGCCAACATGTCACGCTCTGTAGTGGAGTAGTTTCTTTCTGTCATGTTCAAAGTACGACTAGTGTAACTAAATGGCTTGCCCTCTTGCTCCAGAACTGCCCCTAAAGATTCCCCACTTGCTTAAGTGATTACCGTAAATTCCTTTGTGAAATCCGGATATATCAAAAGTGGTGGTGTAGTAAGAATTTCCTTGACACGGCTGAAAGCCTTGTCACACTCGAGTCCCCATGTGAACTTAACGCTTTTTTTTAATAAACTATTAATGGGTGCCAATATATTTGAAAAATTCGGATCAAATTTCCGATAATAATTGGCTAGCCCTAAAAAAGATTGAACCTGGCGAACAGTTTTTGGTTTTGGGAAATTTTGCACTACTTCTACTAATCGTTTATCGGGCTTTACCCCTTGTTCTGAACAAATATGGCCCAGATATACTACCTCTTTCCTTAAAAACTGACATTTTGAAGGCTGCAACTGAAAGTTGTGTTCTCCGAAGCGCTGAAAAACTTCTCGTAGTTTGCTGTTATGTTCGTCCAAACTCTTAGCAAATATCACGACATCGTCGAGATAGACGAAGCATTTAATCCCTTGAAGTCCCGTCAGAATTCTGTTCAGTAGGGATTGAAAAAATGGGGGGGGGGGCGTTTTTAAACCAAATGGTAATCGTTTATAATGGAAATGATTAAAATTGGTACTAAACGCCGTTTTTTCTCTGTCTTTTGGGTCGATTAATACTTGGTGGTACCCGTTAGCTAAATCTAACGTGGTGAAGTATCTAGAATGACCCAAACGATCTAAGATGTCCTCAATTCGGGGAAGGGGATAAGAAAAAGGGATGCAGACTTTGTTTAGTTCTCTGAAGTCTACACATAGCCGATACTTTCTTTTACCGTTATCATCTACTCCTTTCTTAGGAATTAGAAGTACGGGGAAATTAAATGGACTGTCACTAGGTTCGATGATATCGTCCTCGAGTAATTTTTTGAGTTGTTCCTGACACTCTTCTCGATGGGCTTCTGGCATGCGATATGGCTTTTTGTGTATGGGGGCCGTATTAGCCATTAACGGTAACTTAAAAGTCTTCGTCGGGGTGTATGACAATTTATCGCCTGGCAAATGAAAAATATCACTGTATTCGTAGGAAATATGGGTTACTGCTTCCCTTTCTTCGAAGTTAAGGTCTTCTCCCAGCACCAGTGAGTCCTTCATTAGCTTGAGCCGTTGTTGGCGATTATCAATCTTACCCTTATCCCGTCCTAGTGGGTGCACAGTATACTTACTCAATTTTTCAAGCCTCGGCCTGAAATTCACTAGTTCAACGGGCTCCCGTCCTGCGTTAATAATACCTACCCACGCTTTACCGTTCCTTGGCTTAATTATAGCATTCCCACAATACACTCCTGGCCTAATTTCTTCCGCCATGCACACTAAATCTTCCTCACCTATGACAGGAATTACCAACAGCCGTTCTATTCTTGGGTTCAACTTAATTCTTGTCCCCTGAGTGGTTTTACTCTTTCCTAAGTAATACTTTTCCTTTCACTGTGTAAGATGTACATTTTCGCTCTGAGCCTCTGCGTAAGCTGCAGCTTTAGAGAGGTCGCGCTGGACTTCCATGCGAGGAATTTCCAGCTTCTTTTCCCTTTTTCCTGCTACACCTTCTTGTTCTCTGCTCCCCATCGGTTTAGTCCTATTGATGAGTGCTTCTTGAGAATCTTTTTGATTCGTTCCCGTGTTAAGGGACTCGACCAATTGTACGAAAGGCCACTCCTCAGCTGTTAGAGCTGGCTGTACATCATCCTCTTTTGGAAAAGTCATCTTTCTTTCTTTTATTTGACCATCTTGGTAAGATTCTACTTCTGAAAGATACTTTGTGAGGCTATCTGATACCACGCCCGCTTTGGATATAATGTCGCGCAAGGCTGCGACTCGATTCTTCATTCGTAGCTGAATCTCTTTTGGGAAAGAATACACCGACTCTTCTTTCTAGATAAACTGGTGATGATTGTCCTGGGTGCTTTCCTTCAACTCTATTAACTCGATTTTCTCCTTTCCAGTGATGCATCGAAAAAGAGGTTTTTCTTCTTTTATTTTCTCCATGCCTTTCACTGACAGTTTTCCATTTATACAATCAATGACTGCTTTGACCTTCAGGAGCTCGATCCCCAGAATACCGTCAGCTGGAATCGAATTAGTGTCATAAATGGTGTTAAACTCGCATGGCTGTTCTACTCCACCTATGCGTAGTGTGGCTTTGCAAGTTCCAATTGAGCTTTCTTGTGCCCCAAACAACCCTCCACTCATTATTTTCTATTTTCTTGAGAGTTTGTATAGGCGTGTTTCCTTTAATACGATTTACCATAATTATATTACATGTTGCACCTGTATCTATTAATAATGTTAATTTACCCGTTATACCAATATCTGATTCTACTGAGATAATGCAAATATTTAACAAACTTAACTCTATAACACTGCTTCTTTCTGTGAGGTCTTCATGGTCTTAAATTCCGTTAATTGAAGGCAGCTGCGGATAATTCCCCCAGCTGCCGCTCCCCGTTTCCCTTCTTTAGAGCTTCTTGTTCCGCTAGATATTTCTTCAAGCAGTTTGCGGTATAATGATCTGGGTCTGTTTGCAGCTGACCTGGAGAACCAATTGAAGTATCTGCGAACCTTATGCTTTGTCTTCGGCAACTAGCAGTATCGTAACCATAGTTTCGGCATTTTACACAGTATGGTGGCTGTTTTCTTGATTGGCATTCCCTAGGAATATGCCCTCTTTGCCCACACTGGAAGCACTGGATGGGCCTAGGCGGCGTTGCCCTAGCCTGTGATCCACGATATATTCCTGCTGCTGCTGGAGATGGGCCCTTCTGTACGGCTTCTCTGAATGGTCTGCTGGTATTATTGTTGAAACGATTAGTCCCGCAGCTATCTCGCATTGTTTCGGAATTCAGTTTTCGCCCACTTCCCCAGACTTCTGGTTCTCTACTCTGGAGCCTGGTTGCATCCTTCTCGAAATAACTAGTTTCTTCTTGTACTTCATCTAGAGATTGGAATCTCCTTCCCGTCAGATGCACTTGCGTTGCCTTATTCCCTACGCCTGCTTTAAAAGTAGCCACTGCGTCAGCTTCCAATTCTGCTATTAGTCCCCCTTCCTTATTTGGGTACTTAGCTGTGACTGCTGTTTTAATTTTGTCCAGAAGCTCTTTCATTCTGTCAGCGAATTCTCGAATGTCCTCTACAGGTCGTTGTTTACACTCCAGCATTTCCGTACGTAGCTCACTGAACGATTTTCGTGGCGTATATGCAGTTGTAATAACTTGCTGCAGAGTTTCAAAATCCTTCGGCTCCTGGGAACACACTAGATAATAAGCGTCATCTGTAAGCCGAAATTTCACACATTTGATAAAGATAGCTTTTTCTTCAGTAGTCAATTTATCGTAGAGTTCCTTGCTGCAATTCAGGAAACGGTACAATTCTTTGCCCAGCTTTGGTGACCTTTCCCCAGAAAATAATGGTATATATTTGGATACCATATCCATAACTTTCCCATGTGCTTCCGCCATACTGTTCTTGGGCAATCCGTATGATTTACTGCTTCCTTCAGTTGCTATTTCAAAGACAGTATTTTCTTTATTAGACCCTTGTTCTTTCTATTCTCTTCTTCTAACAATAGTTCTGCTTGGATCTCACCCCTTTGGATCACGTCGAGTGTAGCCGTTACCAGCAAGTCTAAAGCTTCGCCTTTCGTACAGGACTTGGCAGCTGTATTCCACTCCTGAATCAATTTTCTCGATTCTTCACTTGATGTTCGTTTTTGCAATTCTGCCGTGAGATGCTCTCCAATATACTGCCAGTCTTGCTCGTAGCTTTCTAGCTTCTCCTTACACTCTTTTAGCTCCTTCGATCTTTCCTCTAATTCCTTCTCTTGAGTTTCGAACCGTAACAGTTGCTCTCTTGTCAGTGCATTACTTCTACCCACCGACATTGAAGTCTGAACCAGAAGATCATCTAATTCTTCTCTCTTTTCCCTCCAATCCAAGCCTAGTTACATATATATATTATATATAACACCTAACCAAGAAAACAATCTCACCCAACAAAACAACTTACACAAAAGTTAATTAATTTTAAACCACATATAGTAACACTAATTCAATTTTTTCCAAATTTCCTCATTCAATCTCACTTTCTCCTGCCCTTTGTAACCTAATTGCTCCCTAGATTAACACTTTAATCCCAAACGTTACAGTCGACTTGACTTTTTGTGTGAATCACGAAGACATAACCCCAACACTCTGAAGATATCAATATCGGGACTTATAATCTCTTTTTAAAACGTGACGATTCAGACAAATATAGCATATACTCTATCAATGCTATAACAAACGCGAAGTTGCTTCGAACGAACAGGAGTGAAATCCAACTTTTAAGCGGAATTATAGAAAACAACGCTATAGCTAATTACCAAAATTTCCACTCCGTAACTGTTAGTCTATTTAACCTATAGAAAGATTTTTCTTACAGGTACAAATTCATTCATCCGCACAAAAACTGAAAAACTTACTACACTTCTCATTTATAATAAAAACATAAAGGCCAACGATACAAAACATTTATTCCCCCATATTAAACAAAAAATATTGAAAATCGCCGCAAACAAAACAAAAAGCTAACATCGATGAATTAACTAATTAACCTATATCTTAAATTCTCAACCTAAATACACGGAAATGCGACAAAAACTTTCAAACGCCTATAATGATTTAACCTCAACCTATCCAAAAACGCACATCACAGTCATGAAATCAATATTACTACACTGAAATGGCGTCCCAAAATCGCACTCAACACTTAATCTAACACTTTTTAAATTTATCCTGAAAAGTAAATGGAGCAGCTAAAAGAAGCAGAACTCCCACAATTAACAAAAATGGAGCAGCTAAAAAAGCTTAGCTCCCAAAATTAACAAAAATGCAGCAGCTAAAAAAATCTTAACTCCCAAAAAATAAAATCAAAAAAAAAGGAGCAGCTAAAAAAGCTTAACTCCCAATATATATAAATTTTAAAAATACAATACCTTTTTAAACCGGCTGCGCCAAATTGTCGTGTTCCAAAAGCAATCAATTAAGAAAATTCACAAAACCATCAAATAAACAAGCAATTAATTAATCACCGTAAACCTTCTTCAAATAATAACAATGCTCACATTACTTTAAAACATAATTCTTTATTTATCGCGAACTGACCTATCTTAATAATTCTAAAAGTAAAACCAATCCGAACCGAACTGTAATTTAATATCACGATGACTGAACCATAAACGGGCTAAGAACACTACAGGCACTCGCCAGTCCAGTCATAGGTCTTTTATGCACCAATACTCGGAAGTAGACTTTACTTAACAACACGGATGTAAACAAACGACAACAATCTTGCCGTTTGTTCTACCGGATGCAGCACCTGAGTCGCTCAGTAGTAAACAATCGCTTTACATAATAATTACCATGCTAGGTTAATTATTATTGTAATCGTCGATTGCTCCACTAAGAGCCAGCTGTTGAGCTAATCAGCAAAATAACCGACAGTTGCAGAACAGTACAATGCGACGTTACTGTTTAGCAATTGCTAATTATTTCACTAAAATGCGCCCTTGGCTGCTGGAGGAATCTTCCGTGTATTGGGCCATAACAAACCTACACTTGTTAGAATCGGTCAAGATAGAGAATAGAAGAAATTCTTAAGAACTTTTATTTAATGATTCTAAATTAAATCACAAATATAAGAAGAAAAAACAACCGCCTCGTCCGGGGTTTGAAACCGGGTGCTTCCGCTTGCCGGGCGACTGCTCTTACCACTGAGCTAGCCAGACAGATGATTTTTCCTCTTGTATTTATCAATTTTTTATAATTAGCCTACTAAGCCACGTTTTGCTTTCAGCTGGCATTTAACCAGTAACGATGAAAGCGCACAAATACATTTTTTGTAAATTCAATTTTTTTTAATTTTTTCCCTGACGGGAATCGAACCTACACTTGTTAGAATCGGTCAAGATAGAGAATAGAAGAAATTCTTAAGAACTTTTATTTAATGATTCTAAATTAAATCACAAATACAAGAAGAAAAAACAACCGCCTCGTCCGGGGTTTAAAACCGGGAGCTTCCGCTTGC